>JAWNND010001120.1:675287-1350574 GCA_035043265.1 Drosophila testacea | reverse complement strand
AACCAGCTGAAGGAACTTTTAAAGCACAGTCCAAGTAAAGAATCGGATCATAAAGTAGGGCAACTTAAGAACTGGCTTCAACGAAAATTTAGCGAGAGTTTGCGCTCAAATGGCTTACAGGATTATGAAGACAAGGTGGTCAGTAAATAGAAATTAATTTATAAATTTCGAATATGCTGAGAAAGAGTTTTTCTTTGCTTCACAGAAAAGCTATCTCAAGAATTTATCTGGTGGTATCAATACGTCGGATATAAAGAGGTCCTTTAATGTAGTCTTGGTTGGAGCCTGTTGGCCAAACAATTTGCTGGGACACTTCGATGCTTTCGGCAATGTAAAAGATGCTGTTTTCATAGATTATAGTAGCGTCAGTTATGGACCTGCTGTCTATGATCTTTTCCAAATACTCCTGACAGCGCCTGTTGAGAAAACGGAGCAATTTGATGCTCATTTGAAGTACTACTATGATGAGCTCATCAACAACTTGAAGTTGCTCAAGTTCAAAGGACATTTACCCACGTTGACAGATCTTCAAGTGCAGTTATTAGACTTTGGACATTGGGGTGAGTCAAGAAACTTAAAACAGTTATACAACTTTTGAAATATTTTTTATTATTTAAAACAGGTTTTGAGGTTGTTACGGAAATATTACCCTTGGTGCTAGCTGATTTTGAATCTGCCGACGTGGATGATCCATTTAAGACTCCAAAATACTCCGAAGAAATCAAGAAGCTTCTGCCCTGGCTGGAGAACCGATCCTTTTTTGAGGTTGAATCCGAACCCATTAGCTACTATTAAAACTAATTGATTTTATGTTTCTAATCTGATTTCAATTATAAAGTCAAAATAATTCGACCAACATCCACCTGATAATCTTGCAACCACAAGTTGTTACTGTACTGTTGTTACAACATTATTATAGCCTGATTTGCGTGCGAATTCTTGCAGCTGCGGTAGCAACAACACATGTTGATGCAACATTAAAGTCACAGCCCAAACAGAAACTATTATATAAAATTTGACAACGCAAACAAAGCGTAAAATTATTATTAATAAATTAATGTTACAATGGAATGGGGAACAATACATTGACAATTGTTGGAACAACCCTCGAAGAGCTCTTCGAAACAAGTGTAACACTTAAAAGGGGCGCCATTGCACTGATACCCTGTATAAGGAACAGATATGAAAAGGCATATATGTAGCAGTTTACATACGGTAGAAACAAAACTCGTCTAATTATATTAGGACTTAAAAAATATATATATCCAAATTCGTTCACTGTAGATATAAATATACATAGATATATTATAAAAATATAAAAGGTAACGATAAATTAAATATGTATACTATATATAGATAAATCCGATTATTTACATTACAGGGTACCTTCCATTTAAATACTCTAAACTAGTTGACTCTTCCTGCGCGCCTAAATACCGAGGAATTTTTGCGTTCAACGCCCATTTTCAACAGATTAGCTTCCCCTCGTTTTTGCCACATCAAATTAATTTTGAGCGCATAAATTGGAATAGGGGAGGAGTATAAATATATCTACCTGAGGGTATCCCGAGGGTTATCCCCTTTGAGGCATCAAACTGTAACATGTTGCGACCCTTTTGGCATGTGGTTGCTGTTGCTCTTGTTTTGGTCCTTTTGGTCGTTTGGTCTTTTTGGTGTTGCAATATGTTTTGATGAATTCGTGACACTTCATGCCGCATTATGTTGCACATCTAGTTATTTACCACCCCCCTTCCATAGGGGTTGGCATATCGCTTGACTTTTCCTTATGAAGTGCGTTCACGTGTCTGTGATTAGCTTAGATTTATATCAAGAGTCAAATAAGTATCTGTTTGTAGACTTCACTTCACCACCTGCTGTTTGAGAAAAAACTTACGACAAAGCCTTGACTCTTAACTTAATATTTTAACTAATTTCGAATTGGTTCAGCAAATTTTCATATGGAACTGTGTCACGCCACGTGTCGATCATTAAATACTTCCCATAGTAAATCAGCTTCTGTGAAGAATCCCTAACTGAGATTCACCAATGTCCATAGAGCAGCCAGCGCATCCCCTAAACATCCTCTACTCCTGGCAATCTATTGTGCCCATGTCAAATTGCGATGACAAATTAATTGAATTTTGTTACAATTTTCAGCACATTTTGCGCAAAATTATCGACACTTTTCTGAGCCTATTAGACTGAAAGTCAATATATATATCACAAGGCATGATAGATGATTAGCTCAAACTGAACAGATGTTTTCAGAATAGACATTGAATGATATGCAGTGCTTGGATATAAGAATATCTCATGGTATTTAATTTCACCAAAAACAATATTGCTTTAAAAGCTAGTAAAAGCTCTTGATGAATTAAAAAGCTTTACGCGATAAGAGAGTAAACTGTTAAAGCTCTGTTAGAAATTGAGATATCTTTTATTTTGAAGAGTTTATGGGGTTGTTAGATCAGAAGAATTCTGAAATATATTTGTGTTTCCTTTGTTAAGGACTGCCCATAGATACATATGTAAGATTACAAAATAAAGTCAAATTAAATCACTCATTTTAAGTAATATTAAAGATTAAACAAAAATAATTTTGATTAAAATTTTGGATTTTTTCCTTTAGTTAACTAGTTAACTTATCTAGAATGACTGAGTAATTGTTTTGTACATATTATGACTATTGTACAATGTTATTACCTTTTAAAAAATATAATTGCGACTAAAACAAATCACAGGTAATCACAGATGCGACTACTAAATAAAATTTTGCTCAATTTTAACATGTGGTGTAATATCAATAAAGCTTTTGGTAATCAGACTCTCTGAAAGTTTATAAACAAATCGCAGCCGAAAGTCTCTCACAGTTTACACCGAACCTCTCGTAGTATCATAACAATGGAAGCAAACAATATTGTACCAGAGTTTCCAGAATGGTTAGACCAGAACATGTTTGTAGAATTTCTGCAACGCGACTTTAAAGATTTTAAGACCATAAGGCAATTTAATGTTGAACAAACCTGCGCCAAAGGCGAGAACTTTACAACTTTGGTATTGCGGGCGAAAATTCTTGTGGAGCTTAAGGGTAAAATAATTCTCAGAATGAACAATCGGCTTACCTACCAACTAACAAATTTTTAATTCAAGATGACAGCGAAGTGTCTACCTCATACATTGTAAAGTTGCTGCCAACTACTTTGAGTACCCGTGATATGATTTCCAGCTGGAAGGTTTTTGATAAGGAGAAGCTTTCCTATAGCAGCTATGTGCCAGACTTTGAGCAAATGTATGAAAAGGCCAATAAGAAGATCTCTTTTGGAGCCAAGTATTATGAACTAAGCAGTTCAATGTCTGAGGAGCTGGTCGTCCTGGAAGATCTGGGCAATCGGGGCTTCAAAAACGCCAATCGGCAGAAGGGTTTGGATATGGATCATACTAAGCAGGTTCTCGAGAAGTTAGCACAATTCCACGCCGCATCGGCAGTACGCTTTGAACTAAAGGGACCTTATCCGGACCTCTACGATCGAAATCTTTGCAGTGAAGAAGACAAATTTCAAGAGTTTCGCGATACTCAAGCCAAGTCCCTTATCAAAGCCCTGCCTCACTATAAAGCTGAACATTTAGAGAGCGCTTTGGTAAGAAAAATCTATTGGAATATCAGATAATTTATATTTAACTTATGTATTTAATCGATAGAAAAACTATACCTCATTGGCCCCCGACATGTATCAGGCATTTGCTCCCAAGTTTGATAATGAGTTCCGTTGCCTCAACCATGGTGACTTTTATTGCAACAATATCATGTTCCAATATGACAAGAATGGGAAGATTGAGGAAACATACTTTATAGATCTGCAAATGAGTCGTTATTGCTCGCCTGCTCAAGATCTGATATATTTTCTGCTTTCTTCGGTTTCGTTCGATCTGAAACTGTCCAAGTTTGACTATTTCATTCATTATTATCACAGCAAACTGATTGAGAACTTAAAACTATTACACTATCCCAAGCCATTACCCACGTTGAGACATATACACTCATCTATCTTTAACCATGGAGATTGGGGTAAGACTTTAGATTTATACATTTAACATAAAAGAGCTAACTAATATGTAATTCTTGAAATTTTTAGCTTATCCAGTAATTTCCCTTTTACTACCGCTTGTGCTGATCGATCCCAGCGAGAAGTCAAATATGGATACCCTTATGGATCAACAAAGTGAGGGTGATCAGTTTCGTAACACACTGTTCGAAAATCCACGCGTTATTAAACACTATACGCAAATTCTCCCTTGGGCATATAATCGCGGGCTCTTTGAATATACCAAACATGAGAAATTTTAATATAGAAGAGATACAATAAATAAATTTGAATTTTATCGAGACATCTGAAATAATTTTACTTAAATTGGTAGTAAGTATTCTAAAATTTGTATACTTCAGATTGTTCCGTGTGGTCATTGATCTTTCATGTTCTACATAGTATATTTTGGAGAGACTCCAATTAAAATTTATTCTAAACTTAATATAGCCATTGTTATTGTTATAATCAGAAGATTGGTGTTATCATTACGATCTGCCTTTTACAAAAATGTCATTTACGATTATTCCTATCATTAATTCCATATTTGTCCATTGTTGTCTGAATTCAATAAACGGTTGCTGAATCATTTTTTACCATATATAGCGGCCAAGAAAAGCTCTTTAAGTGCTGATAAAAATCAGCGTTTAATTTATTTGTTGTATAAATATACTTTATCAAATATAGGACCCCTCAGTCCAACGCAATTGTCAGAACCTAAAAGACCGTATATTCATTCTTTAATATGATTAAAGAAGGTGAAAAGATTGTGCCCGAAGTGGTCCCCGTTCCCGCATGGATTACTCAGTCACAATTCCTGGAAGTCCTTAACGCCAGTGTGCCAAACTTCTCTAAGATTGATAGCTTTAAGGTCAGACCTGCCTTGGGACCTGGTGAGAACTTTTCCTCAGTCATGCTCAGAGTCAGCATCGATGTGGAACTAATTGGTAAGTTAATGTTGTAAAGAGATGCTTCATAAAACACAATCGATCATCGAAGACCTAACTCTATTTTTACTTTCCCCTCAACTAGATAAATCTGTTAAATCCGTTTCCTATATGATGAAAGTTCCTCATGAATCCGCCAATATGCAAGCAATGCTTGATGTTGGAAACTTCTTTGTTGTTGAAAATGAAGCTTACCTGAACATATTACCTAAGTTCGAAGCACTTTATAAGGCGAAGGGAATAGACATCACCTTTGGTCCGTCAGCCTACTTATTTACGGAAGGCGTAAAACTGGAACCTAAACTGATGAATACGGTGCTGATGTATGATCTGGGTCAGGATGGATATAGGAACGTCAAACGCCAGGAAGGACTCGACTTTGAACAGACCAAGTTTGTGCTACGAAAAATGGCGCAATATAATGCAGCCGGTGCCCAGTATTTTAGAGTCTATGGACCTTATACAGATCGGATAATGCAGGGAATGTTTGGGTCGAATTCGGAGAAAAGTATGGCTCTATTTAAAAGAATGATAGAGCCCCTTCAAAGATTATTTTTAACTAATCTCAAGAACTATAAAAACGGAGACAAATATCATGCAAAATTGGTAGGCAATAATTAGTTAATTATCAATTATTATTATTATTATTAATTAATTTAATGTAGGTAAAAGTTTTCGACGAAATGATGAATGTTCTTCCGAATCTAGCTAAATATGATCCATCGGAGTTTAGTGTACTCATCCATGGTGATTGTTGGATCAATAATCTACTCTTCAAGTTCAAACCAAATGGAGAACTGGACGACATGCGATTTGTTGACTTTCAACTGCCAAGATATGGTCATCCCTCTGCTGACCTATTGAATTTCCTTTTAACATCTGTACACATTGATCACAAGCTGAAACACTTTGATTACTTCATTTATTATTATCATTATCAACTTATAGAGCATCTGCGTATACTGAACTTTCAAGGGACTTTGCCCACCCTTAGAGATCTTCATATAAAGCTATATAAATACGGCATTTGGGCAGTTATATCAACCTTTATGGCCCTACCAGTAATACTATTGGACCCGAATGAGTCTGCCACATCCGATAATCTAATGAGCAACAGTGCAGAAGGAGATCAGCTAAAGGATATAATGTACTCCAATCAACGCTTTAAGTCCCAGATTGAACAAATCCTGCCCTGGTTGGACAACCGTGGACTTTTGGAAGTGTCATAACAATGTGATAGAAAAAGTTACAATCGAGCTCTCGTGAAATTATGATACCCAGTCTTTATAAAGAGTTAATTTGAAAATATATTTATGCAATAGAATTCAATGTAAAGCTTTATTTTCTGCACAACTTTCTTATTTATGGAGCGAATTTTTGAAACTCATTGAATTGAAACAATTCAGTATATCAATCTTTAGGCACCTGTTAAGCTAAAAGTGTCTTCTTTATGAAATGAACTTTTAAATCAAACTTTTTCGATTAGCGGGAAAGAAGAGAAGGTATTCCAAATTTTAAATAAACTTGTTCTGCTTAATGAATTCAAAACTATCAATGCTTTGTAATTCTAGCTCATTTAAAACTTGTGTGTTCCAATCTGTATTTTGAAACCCAAACTAGATAATCAAGATTCTATTTATCTCTTTTTGTTCTTAATTAAAAACATCCAGTTCATTATACAGTTAAACGTTGACTACAAGAAAACTTGATAGAAAAAGAAGTAAACACAAATATAGATTGACAGCGAGCTTTTGACATTATTTCAACATCTTGAAATCGTTCAGTATGTACCCACAATAACATAAATATCGTATCGGTAGATTGCTTGATAAGGTTGTTTACATTTTATGAAATTAAAAATAGTCTATCAACAATTTCATCAGCAATGAAAGCTCTCTGAAAGCTTTTTATAATAGTAAATCAATTTAATTTTCTTATGTTTATCATAATTCTCTGTATTCATGCAAACTCTCATATATTTTAATAAAATCATCGATAAAGCTTGTTTAAGAATTTATCAATCTGAGGAAATCAGAAATATCAATTGACACGATATGGTAAACAGATATCCCGATACATCATATTTTTGATATAATCCTTAGACGATTCCAATATGCTTCTAATTACATCGATAAAGCTTGTTTAGGAATTTAACAATCTGAGGAAATCAGAAATATCAATTCACACGATAAACAGATATTCCCGATACATCGCTGATTTTATTTATTTTGCATTTCACACCAGTTTACGTGACAAGATAAAAATTCGTTTTTATGTTTACCCTAATAAAAAGCTTAACCAAGCTGATAAAAATGTGCTTTTAGTATTAAATCACAATGGGACCTATGACAACAATCATGGTATAAATATGAATGCAATATACGAATGTTTAAACAGTTTAAGAACAGTTGTATATTCAACAAGATGTGCTACATTACCATGTCTGCAATGGATCACAGAAGTACAAAGCTAAGAAAGAAAACTGAAAGGAGGAAGGATACGGTCTCCACGATGATCCCCAAGGATGATAAGGACCTAAGCCTACAAAAAGCTGCTAAAAAGGCAGCGCCGGATATACTTCACTTTACCCAAATTGAGCAAATACTTATAGTTTATAAATAGAATACAATTAATATATAATCAGTAGGCTACAGAATGGAAAAATAAATAGTATATATTCTAGAAAAATAATGTAAATTTCGGTTATGAATTGGTCAGCCCATCGGTCCACAGCAGAAACGTAATAAAAAGAATAAATTATGATTGCGGTCTTAGGAAAGAGAATACCATTGTCGAAGATGTTGTATGGATCAACTTATGGGTGTAAGTAGAACTCCTGAACCCAAGGTTTTGGCTTGAATCATGGTCTTATCGTTTAAAATTGTAATATTCTGCTTTAATTTTACTGGTATGTTTATAACAACAATACAATTAAGTTTTCATTAAGTACTTCATCGAATGGTGAAAACTCATGGCTAAATTGGGAAACATACAGCAAGGAAAGATATTTAAGAATTTTTTTAAGTATTAATAGAAGTATTAATCAACATCAGAAACGC
This sequence comes from Drosophila testacea, assembly GCA_035043265.1. NCBI lineage: Eukaryota > Metazoa > Arthropoda > Insecta > Diptera > Drosophilidae > Drosophila > Drosophila testacea. Next base: position 1,342,486 of record JAWNND010001120.1, on the reverse strand, counting down.
ATTTTAATGTCTACAATGGGTCAAAAAAGTTCAAAGCCGAGGCATTGCTTTGAAGTGGAACCAAAACTTAATCGCAATGCTTCCGAATTGAACATCGTTAGGGATAGGGAAAGAAACATCAAGTTCCCAAAGCAATTTCCTAATAATGATGAAAGCCAGATGGTTCCACAATGGATCCATAAGTCTCAATTTATAGAGATACTGAAAGAAAATGTGCCAGAGTTCTCGAGAATTGAAAACTTTTTCGTAAAACCAGCATTAAGTGCTGGAGAAAACTATTCCTCGCTAATGTTGAGGATAAGCATCGATGTGAAGTTAACAGGTGAGTGAAAATGGATTTGTTACTTTTTTTTACTAACCATTAAGTAAACTGTGTAGACAAAACCATAAAGCCCATGTCATTTATGATGAAAGTGCCCCACGAATCCGCGAAAATGCAACAGATGCTAAAGACCGTCAACTTCTTCACTGTGGAGAATGCTACCTACACTGAATTGATATCGAAGTTCGAGAATCTCTACAAGTCGAAAGGAATGAGCATAAGCTTTGCTCCACGAACGTACAAGTTCAAGGAGAGCCTAAGATACGAACCCAAGCTGGCCAATTCGGTGCTGATGTATGACCTGGGCCAGGATGGCTACAGAAATGTCAACCGCTTGGAATGCCTCAATATGGAGGAGACCAAGTTTGTACTCCGCAAGCTGGCCCAATATCATGCAGCAGGAGCACATTGTCGCATCATTTATGGACCATACTCAGATGTATTTACACAGCCCATATTTGGACCGAACAAGGAGAGGCTCTTTCTATCCTGAACGGCATAATGGGACCCTTCAAGAAAATGTTTCTAGACAATCTTAATAACTATAAGAATGGCTCGCAATACTATGATAAATTCGTAAGTAAAAACAAACATAAATTAATTTTCAATTTATTTAATTTCCGTTTGCATTTAATTTATATTGCTTTAATTTTAATTTTATTAAGTTTTATACTTTCTTCTAGGCCCGTCTCTTCTCCAAAATGAGTCAACAATTCCTGAAGTTAAGCACGTACGATTCCAATGAATTTAATGTAATCAATCACGGCGATTGTTGGATCAACAATCTACTTTTTAAATTTGGACCAAAGGGAGAATTGGTCGATTTGATGTTTGTAGACTTTCAATTGCCAAAATATGGACATCCATCGACAGATCTGTTTAACTTAATCATGACATCTGTTCACATTAATTACAAACTGAAGGAATTTGACTTTTTCATCAAATATTATCACGACCATTTGATTGAACATCTGCAGTTATTGGGCTATGAGGAGCGTATGCCTACCCTTAAGGAACTTCATTCACAGCTCTATAAGTATGGTATATGGGCAATTACAGCCTCTGTGATGGTGTTGCCTATCGTTCTATTGGATCCCAATGAGGAGACACTTGAAAGTCCAAGTTTTAAGAACATTCTCTATACAAATTCCCGCTATAAGAAACACATTGAAGATATACTGCCTTGGCTAGACAATCGAGGTCTTTTGGACACCGACTAAAAACAGTTAATTCCTTCAACTTTATTATCATGGAAGAAAGAGTTGCAAACTGCAATATTCATTCGCAATTTCAATCAATTCCGTCGGGCTAAAAGAATTATAAGTATGAAATCAATAAATATATTATAAGTATGCCGAAAACTGTGTGTGTGTGTAAGAACTAAGAACTTTATTGGTTTTGGCTTATTGAAGTCAGTTCTTTATTGCGTTAGACAAGACCTTTCCCAGGTGCTTGAAAGTACATTTCTGATATGCTTGTATAAGTATTTCATTGCTTGGCTCTATATATATATATATAATCATACGTTACGGAATTATTCAAGTAAGTCAATTATATATTGCGATATTGAAATGTAAAACAAATATGTCGTTAATCTTATCTATCCAATTTGTAGTAGTAATTTGGAAATTATTCGAATATATAGTATAGTGAGGAGCTGTTTTCATGCATAGATATCTTATATGCATATCAACCATTAAATATTTTATTATAACTAGGGCTAACCTTGCTTTTTTATACTCTTATGTTTTCAATATCATTACATTAAATTTTCGGTCATTGACCTTTTATGATTGCAACAAAAACGAGTAAATAGCGTGTCTAATAAAAAATTACTTACATACTACTTAGTATATTGAATTAATGCATGTTCTAACTATTGCTTTAGGAACTCATTGCGGGCAGACTTGATAAGTCAATCGCGAAATATAAACAAAGCTAAAGTCATTGTGAATAAACGAAAGATAGACTAAATTTTTGACTTGGTTCATTAATAAAAAGTACTTTGGTTCACAGATGGCGTGACTAAAAAATACCCTACAAGTTGATTAAAAATTGCTTATATTTCAATACCTCGTTAATAGTAAACAGTATAATAATACGTAATTTGTAAATTAGCTCCAGTATATATTTGCTCTTTTTTTATGAATAGTCCCTGGTCTTTTTGTAATCTTTTGACTCGCTAACAACACCCTGCAAATAGCTTCCTTCTATCAATAAAAGTTTTTGACAATAAATTTTATTAAGCATACCCTATTCTCATACTTACAAATAGGGTATAACATCGCATACGCAGTACGACAATTTCACAGTTTCGCTGCCAAATTGAATAATGGTTAAATTTTGCTGCTAACTATTCGGCAATTATAGAATTTATGAATGTGTTCTGTGTATATTACTACTAGTGTAGAATACCTATGTACTCAGGCGTATCATTTGAACAGTCTTCCGTTCTAATCAGTTCGCATAACACCTATGGAGACAAGCACTTGTCGGCAAACTGATAATGATAATAGTGCAGTTATCAGCTTGAATTCTAATCAGTACCGATTTTCAGGTATAAATATCAAAGCCGTTTCCAAAGCAAACCCTCAGTTGTATTTTATTTGACGAGACAAAAAGACGTGTTTAAATCAGTTAAAAAATCAGCGATGGGTGGTAATAATTCTAAGTCAAAACAAAGCTATAAACTTTCGACTTCCGAAGTCACTTCGCAGCCGAGCAGCAGCAGCTTTAAAGCTCCGTTTAATGATACAAAAGCAGAAGCGAAGGTCGTTACTTCTGATCCCGTCCCTGCCCCTGTTGAGCCAGTAATTGATAGTAAACTTGTACCCGAATGGATTAAAGAGACATACTTTGTGGAAATTCTCCGAGAAAATGTTCCAAACTTCTCAAAAATTCAAAGCTTTCGCGTAAAGCCCGCTCTCAGCCCCGGTGAGAATTATGCTACGCTTATGCTGAGAGTAAACATCGAGGTAGAACTAACAGGTGAGTGCGATTCCCCAAATGACGACACACAACTTAAGATTATTAAAAAATATGTACTATGATATATTTACGCTATATTAGGAATTCTTATCGTTGGTGGGAATTCTGCTGGTAATCGTGACTATTTTGGGGGTACAAATATATTTAGCACACTCCTTGAACTTGAGATAACAAACCTATAATTACCCTTGCATTTATCTAACATTCTTTTATAGTCAAATAAAGCAATTAATTTCATCATTTTAAGGCGTAAATCAATCGGCAAAGGAGAACTTCAAAATCTTACAGCGTAAATAAATCGTGAAACGATAATAAAATTCATAAAATAATAAAAAATATACCCTCAAGGGGGGACAATGGTTCAAGCTATTGTAAAAAAAACTCAGAAGTTCTGCCCCCAAATAGGTGAAAATTGAATTATTCTGAAACAAATTATTCGCAGGAACAAACTTAGATATTAATTTTTTGAAATTTTGTTCTACAATCAGACAAATCTATTAAGCCCGTGTCATTTATGATGAAAGTACCACACGACACCCCCCAAATGGAACAAATGCTCGCCTTTGCAAATTTCTTTACACTTGAAAATGAGGCTTACCTTGATCTATTGCCGAAACTAGAGGAATTGTACAAGGAAAAGGGCTTGGATATAAAATTGGCTCCCCGAGCCTATACATTCAAGGAGAGCCTTAAAGAAGAGCCTAAGCTAGCGAATTCGGTGCTGATGTACGATCTGGGTCAGGATGGTTATAAGAATGTCAATCGCCGGGAATGTTTCAACTTAGAGCAGACTAAAGTGGTGCTTAAGAAGATGGCACAATATCATGCCGCGGCGGCACACTATAAAAACCTTCACGTCATCTCGGATAGATTAATGTATGGAGCGTTCGGCAACAATATTGAAGCTGGCTTGGCTATGCTAGATAATATGATGGGGCCAACACAGAAAATGTTTCTGAGTAATCTAAAGAACTACAAAGATTGTCAGAAGTATCATGACAAATTGGTAAATACTCGTTAATTTTTTAAAACTATTGTTTTGAAATAAAAATTTATTTTTTTTAGGAAAAATATTTCTCCGATTTTCGAGAAGTTTTTACAATTTTGGCTAGATACGATCCCAACGAATTTAATACTATCGTTCATGGCGATTGTTGGGTTAACAATTTTCTCTTTAAGATTGCACCCAATGGAGATCTCACTGATATGAACTTTGTGGATTTCCGAATCCTCGATATGGTCATCCATTTTCCGATTTCCTTTACTTTATCATGACATCTGTCCAAATTGATAACAAGCTCAACGACTTTGACTTTTTCATTAAATATTATCACGACCAGCTGATTGAACATTTAGAAATATTGGAGTATACGCAGCGTAAGCCAAGGCTGATCGATTTCCATATGCAGCTCTACAAATATGGTAGCTGGGCGGTAACAGGTGCTTTCATGGTGCTGCCCCTGGTTCTCCTAGATCCGACCGAGACAGCAACCTTTGAGAACTTTATAACCGACAGTGAAGCTGCAACTGAGTTCAAGAATCTGATGTTTACGGGTAAGCGCTATAAGGATCAAATTGAAAAGATACTGCCCTGGCTGGACAATCGTGGTCTGCTAGAAGCCTAGTAAGTATTTTAAAATTACCATTGACTAGTATACCCTTTAATATTCTCGTTTATGATTCGATTTAAGTAAGCCATTACCAGGACAGATCCCAATTCAGGCCCCAGTTCAAGCAGCAAGTCCAAAGCAGGATCAAGTGGAGATCGAGGTGGATTCCGTGGCTCCAGATTGGGTCAAAATCGACTACTTTAAGACCCTACTAAAAACAGAGAAGGCCGATTATAAGGATATCCAAAGTTTCCGTGTAAAAAAAGCCACAGAGGCTGGTGACAACTACTTTTCGATCATGCTCTCAGTGGACATTGATTACCTAACTGTATCCGGTGGCAAGTCAAGCATTTCCTTTATGCTTAAAGTACCTCCACCCGGTGATGCCACCAAAGCGATATTAGACTTGATGATCCCGTTCAAGAAGGAGATTGCCATGTATTACGAAGTCATACCTCAGCTGGAACAGCTTTATCAGCAGGCTGGTCAACCTATCATATTTGGCCCAAAGAGCTACAAGTTCTCTAGTTCCCCAGACGAAGATCACATTCTTCTCGAGAATCTGCGGCCAGCGGGATATAAAAATGCGGATCGCCTAAAAGGATTAAACATTAACGAAACAGAGCATGTGCTAGCTAAGCTGGCCAAGCTGCATGCAGCCTCCGCCCAGCTGTATGTGACCAAGGGTCCCTATACGGATTGTCTTCATAAACCGCTAGACAAAGAAATGTCTCGCCAAGTCTATAACAGTCCTCAGAATAAGAGCTTTATGGAATTAGCTGGTGAGGCAACTAGAAGTCTCAAGGGCAGCGAGCATTTTGGCGATAAAGTGGTAAGTTCAAGGCAAAGTTATTCTTACTCTAATAAAAGTGATCTAAATACTTTCTACACTATCTTTAGGTCAAGATTCTGGATAACCTCTTTGATCTTACGATTAAGGCGGAGGAGTATGACAAAGATCAGTTTAATGTTTTGAATCATGGTGACTGCTGGACCAACAATGTGATGTTTGCCTATGATTCTCAGGGTGATATTATAGACACACTCCTTATAGACTACCAACGATCGAACTTTAACACTCCTGCACAGGACTTGTATTACTTATTGCTGTCCTCGCCCAACCTTGATATCAAACTTGAAAAGTTCGACTACTTTATTCGCTTTTATCATGGGGAACTCCAACGCAATCTGGAACTACTTAAGTATCCACGACATATACCTACATTGCGGGAACTCCATACGATGCTCCTGGAGAGTTCTCTATGGGCCGTAACAACCACATCCACTGTGATGTCCGCCGTTTTGCTAGATCCCACTGAAAATGCAAGCATTGAGACCATGATGGGTAACAATGAAGAGGGTGAGAAATTCACAAAGAAACTCTTGAACAGTGAGAGATATCGCAAGCATGCCGAGGCTATATATCCCTTCCTTAACCACAGAGGACTCCTGGACTTTGAATAAGCTTGCTGGTATCTCAGTTGTAAATAAGAGTTATTGTTTCTGTTTTTATCAATAAATATATATGTAAATAAATGTTTTAAGCTAATAATCGTTTTTTTAGTCTTGAAAAGAAGAATATATTTAAGTCAAGACTTTTTTAGATCGTTTCCTTAACTAAACCTACAATCTAAACTAGCAACGTTCTTCGCTTGCTTAAATAGGTGAGGCCTATTGTGCGAAATTATCTTGCAATTTATTGCCTTTGGTTAAGCGATGTTCAAACAAGCATATAAATATAAATATTTTAAATTTAACAATTACGTATGTGTATATAATAATTAAAGTAGGCAAAAGATTAATTGGAACTGTAACACTTCGCTTATTTGACAGCCAATTTGTATGCCACATAAAGACTAGTTATAAAGACAACAGCAATGGCCAGTTTTCTGAGATTGGCACGATTCACACCCTTGACGGTGCGCACAAGCTCCAAGTTCATGCGGAAAAGGTTGCGACTCTCCTCGATGTACTCTGCGCGCTTCTCGTCGTCCAGCTTGCCGTATACCTCATTAAATATTCGTCGCAACTTATTTTTGAGTATGGGAATTCCAACTGGAAAGTATGTAGCTTCACATCCAACCTGGCATATGGTCACCTGTTCCGGCATTGGCCGGGCAGTCAAATAGTTATCTTTGTCATCATTAAGAGCTGCAGCTGCTTCTGTTGCAGCTGCGGCCTCTGCTTCGGCTTGCTTCTGTTTCTCGGAGCTACCTTGGGGAAAGATCCATAACTTGCGCGCAATCATGCGCTTCTTTTGCAATAATTGACCACCCGACATCAATGCCATATACATTTGAAAGGCATAGGCGAAGAGGAGCACCTCATCTTTGGCAGCGACCTTCTCTAACGACGTCAAATACGCTTGGACCGCTGGTCGCGGTTCATATGATTTCTTCCAGTCGGAGCCATAGAAATATGCAAAGTCACGTTCAAAGGCAGCTGTACGATGGAGCTCCATGGGAAGCAGGCGCTCGGGCAAGTGTGTCTCAAAAAATTTATATAACTCATAAAAGACCAAAAGTCCATCATACCAAACTTCATCGTCCGAAAGGGCTGCAAACACAAAACCGTAGATTTATATTGATTATCAAAGTACGCAATATTATTTACCGAAAGCGAACTTTGCATTTATCAGGACGTCAGTCAAATTATGAACGTCTTTGGTTGCTTTACGAACTTCCTTTGTAAACGACATATCCACAACATTGTCCTCCTTATTTTCTGCACTTGCAGTTACCTCTGCGTGTGTTGTATCGTCAGTTGACATATTGTTTTTATGCAATAAATAGAATTAAATTAAAATTTGATGCGTCTTCTTTGTTTTGAAATTAAATACGTAATAAAAAGTAATCGAGCTATCGATTCATGGCGTAGTCGATGTTGAACTGTTTTACAACACTAGTCAGTATTTACCGATGCGTTTTACAGCACGCAAGCCAAAGGAGCTTGTTTTGTTATTTTTCTAACCAATTTTCATTTTTAATTGTACAAAAAAACATTTAAAACAACAAGTTTTTCTCTCACTGTAAGTGTTTTTTGAAGCCCCGCTTGCTGCAAGTGTTGCCAATTAAGTAAAATGTGGTTCGGGTGGAGTTAGACTGAATGCTAAATATCTCGCATTAAATACATACATACACAATGTTTATTAACTAATTTATTTTTTGCAATACTTTTATTTATTATGCTCACGCACACACATACACTAATTACAGTACACAACAACAACGACACACAACTGCAACGCTTTGGTTTCCATCTATCCCAACTATTTCTAAACCCAAAATCGTACCTAGCTCTCACTGTTGCTTTTATAGAAAATATATTAAATATATTGTACACATATAAGCGATGTCAGATCTTTTTACAACTTTCGATAGCAACAGCGGGCATCACGATACTACTCCAATGGCATCACCCTCACAACACAGTCCAATGACAAACAACAGTAACTCATCCACACAGAACGGTGGCACAACAACAACGAGCCAAGCTGGCGTTGCTGGTGGATCAGGTACAGGTACAGTTGGGGTTGGTGGTAAAGGTACAAATCATAGTCCTGCAACTGGAGCTGAGAACACACCTGTAAGCATAGTGCAACTTGTTTTAGATTCACATTGCGTTAGTCCCTGAGGCTCTGGCGTAATGTGAACCGAGCATTATAATTACCCAATTAAAGGACATCCCAATTTCCATTTCAGATGCTTACAAAACCGCGTCTAACAGAGCTGGTGCGTGAGGTGGACACCACGACACAATTGGATGAAGATGTTGAGGAATTATTGCTGCAGATAATTGATGATTTTGTTGAAGACACCGTCAAATCGACGAGCGCCTTTGCCAAGCATCGTAAATCGAACAAGATCGAGGTGCGCGATGTTCAGCTACATTTTGAACGAAAGTATAACATGTGGATACCTGGATTCGGAACGGATGAATTGCGTCCATATAAACGTGCTGCTGTTACAGAAGCACATAAACAGCGATTGGCTTTAATTAGAAAAACCATTAAAAAGTACTAGGAGATTGATTAAAATTGCAACGTTTTCGGCTTTATCAGTTTAACAAATGCTCCACTTTAATTTAGGCGCGTTCAATTTATAGAATAAGATGCCAAGTTATATACTAATTTCATTTACTTTATTAATATAAAATATAGAAATTCAAGTTAATTACAGTAAATTTGTATTTTTTCGGTATTTCACAGTTCGTGTGCGGATAAACAAAAGTATTTTAAAAATATTAACACATTTTCAATATATCGACGAAAATAATCGATAGCTGCAATAGAGTTCAGCGATATGGTGTATGGCTGCTATCGATAGCCTCCACCTTTAACTAGAATGCACAACTGTGTGTAAAATAAGCAAAAAGGATATGGAAATTTGTTGATTTTGTGATTTTTGAGAATGTTTCATGTTTTATAAGTGTTAATTATATTGGGCGTTTATTGAGGCATCCAGAAAATGAAGCTGCCCGTCATGTGCCGCACTTGCGATGCAAGAGACACAGATAAACTGTATAAGTTGGCGACGGCCACCAAAAGGTTCCCGGATAAGCTGCTCTCCGACATTTTAGCTGAATTGACGCACATCGATGTAAATATATGCAAGTCTTTGCAAATGATAGGTATTAAACAAAACGTACTTTCTGTATAGGTAAACGGTTCATTGGCCCAACGGCTACCTCAGTGTCTGTGCGGCACCTGCGCAAGAAAACTAATTGGAGCCTATTACTATGTAAAACAGGCTGTGGCAGCCAATGAACTGTTGATGAACCATGTCCAAAACAGTGACAAAGCGGTGACCAGTGACTGCCTACAGGAAGTGCCAATGGAACTCTGTGCCGAGCAGCATGTTGAGGTTTGTCTTATCGGCTACTACTTGTATATTTTGAATTATATCGAATCGAACAATGTACAGGTTAAACTGGAAACAGAGGAAGATGAAATTGAAAACGATATAACCTGCACAGAACTGCCCGAGTTCACTACAGTACAAAATGCCAATGATGTTATCGAGAACACACTGGAATGTGATCTGGACAACAAGAAATCTACAGATCCATTGCTTGATCCCGTCAAACAGGAAGAGGATAGCTTTGCAACGAGAGCAGCGATTATCCGTGAGCATAAATATAAGGCTGATAATGATGAAGAAGAGTAAGATTAGATTCTGCATATCAAGCATTTTATAAAACTCCTGTATGTATTTTAGTTCACTCGATGATTTGCCTTTACAACAACGTGTGCACAAATGGAAACAGACGGACAAACTGCGTGGTCTTAAAAGACAGATATTCGCGTGCAAGGAATGTCCAAAAGCTTTAAACGCCCTAGGTATCTAAAGCAGCATTCATCACGAGTTCATAAATCCAAGTCGGATTGGTACTCCTGTTCTTTCTGCATACGAAAGTTCAGTCACAATAAAGCGCTACAGGCGCATCTAAAGGTGCACGCAGACTCCAAGCGATCTGCCAATTTGGGCGAGAGTAAAAAGGCCAAGGATATTGATGTGAATGTGTGTAAGCCACATGGCTACAAGCTCATCGAGTGCATGATCTGCCAGAGTCAATACGATAAGATTGCCCATCTGAGACGGCACCTAGAACAGCATCCTGAAATTGTTAACTTTGGTACGCGATCAAATATGCAACCAAATGAGTTGGCCGAACTGTTTTATCCCGATGCCAAGGATGTGAGCATGGATCAATTAAAGGAACTCATTCGTAAAGATTTGGCAACAGGTATTTACCAGCGTTTCTACTCGATAACAAACCAGTCGGGCTATGAAATGGATCTGGACACCTCCGAAACAGAAAGCGAGGCCGAACTAGATGGCGATGAACAGTCAAGACAACACCGCAGCATACCCAAAGCCAAATACAGCTGCGAACTGTGCCAGGAGCGTTGTCAACGCAAGTATCAGCTGTACGAACACCAGCGTCAGTCGCATGCCTGGCTGGATGCACCTCATGTATGTGGTCGTTGTGATGCTCGCTTTGTTAGCCTCCAGCTTCTGAGGCACCACAATGAGACGCAGTGTAAGAATTCCCAAAAACGTTTCCTGTGCCACAAATGCCCGTTACGCTTCCGCTGGCGGCATAACCTAAAGGTTCACACAAGGGATCATAGAATAACCGTGAGTATTTAATGTCCAACCCGATTGGGGAAGTTTTAATAATTCCATGAAGGTCCACAAAATACAGAGAAATTAAGAGGACCTAAGCAAAAGGTTCGATCTACAATAAACTTTTAACTCTTTGCAGAATCAAACATTTGAGTGTATCGATTGTAAACGCGTCTTTGACAAAAAGAAATCGCTGACAGTCCATTTGCTGAGTGCACATGCGGAGGAATCAAAGCTGATACCGTGTCAATGGTGTACTCGCAAGTTCTATCGACGGGACTATTTGGTGAAGCATCTGAAGCGACATGGAATTAGGGAGCAAGATATTCCGCTTGCCGAGACACTTATTGCGGCCACATCAAAGCCAAATGGTGCCAAACGGATTACCTGCAAGATCTGCAATATGCATTTTGAGCGTATCATCGACCTACGGGCTCATATTCAGCTGGAACTGAAGCTAGCGCTGTCACTGCACCAAAACTATGATTCACCGCATAACTACTCCATAACAAATGAATCCGGTTATGAGTTGCAGCTTGGCGACTCCGAGACGGAAGATGAAATGCAGATGCAGTCAACTCCAGCGTCAACTCCACGTCTTGTTTACATCTGCGAGCTGTGCAAAGTGCAATGTAGGCGAAAGTATGAGATGATACAGCATCAGCGTGCCATGCATCGGTTTGATAAGATGCCACACGAGTGCGAAATCTGCATATTTAAATGTGTCTGCAAGGTAATTAAGATTTAAAGTAATCTTGGCGAGTATCACTTATTTACTTATTACTTTACAGAGCATAATGGATCAGCATAGGCAATCGCAGTGTCACAGCGCGGAGAAGAAATATGCTTGCAGCAGATGCAGCTATAAGTTTATGTGGCCCGAGAATCTGCAGCAACATATGCAACTGCAACACGGCGGCATGCTGCGAGCCCCAAGTGCTGATCGTATACCAGATCCTGCTGATCCTGCCATTGATCCAGTAGATCCGGCCTTACAGCTACTGCAATGCCCGCACTGCGATCGCACCTATCAAATGAAATCACGACTGAACAATCACATACGGGATGTGCATATCAATGGGGATCGCAAGCGCAAGGAGGCCATCAAGAAGTTCCTATGCTCGCTGTGTGGCCGCGAAACCCAATCGGCGGCCACTTTGGTTACCCACATGCGTCGTCACACGGGCGAAAAACCCTTCAAATGCGATCTGTGTGAAATGGCATTTCCACGGCACTCGGAAATGATATCGCATCGCAGAATGCACACAGGAGAGAAACCATTCCATTGCACAGTCTGTGGCAAGGACTTTGCCCGCTCTGACAAACTGAAGCGACATATGCTCACCCACAGCGGTCTGAAGCCGCACAAGTGTACATACTGCGATAAGAGCTATCGTCAGGCCAAGGATCTAAAGTTACACTTGCAACAGCACACCGGCGAGTGCCCCTTCATATGTGGCACATGTGGGGAGCGATTTATTCAGGGCACAGCGCTGGAGAAGCATCGTATGATGAGGCGTCATTTTGACGAGGTGGATGAACGCGTCTCAACTCAAACATTAACCGCATAACCAACAACTTTGTTCACCTAGTTTAAATATAGTTTTTTTGTTTTTATTCATTGACCGGCTTGTTGCCTAGAAATTACGAAATATATTTGGTTTTCATTTGATCTGGGTTTAGCTTATACCTATAGCTCATCTGTTCCCCGTGGCTCGATCTTCACCATTTCCACGTCAAATACGAGCACTGAATTTGGTGGAATTTTTCCACCGCCCGCTCCACTGGCTCCATAGCCCAATTCCGGAGGAATGGTGAGCGTACGGCGTTCACCTTCGCACATGCCCAATAGGCCCTGGTCCCAGCCCTTGATAACTTGCCGTGCACCTAGGCTGAACGAGAAGGGTTTACCGCGACCGTAGCTGCTGTCGAACTCGGTGCCATCTTGCAGAGCACCCTGAAAATTAAGTTTAATGCTTTAGCACTGACGTGGACGCCATTCTTTTCGGTGTGTTACTACCTTGTAATGAACATGAATCAAATCTCCGCTTTTTGCCTTTCTCGTGCAGTTCTCCACACGCTTCTTAACTCCAATCTTCACTTTGGGCGTGTCATTTGCTAAAACGGACGACCCAAAAAGAAGAACACAAACTAATATAAAATTCTGAACTTTCATTTTTTCTAGTCTGGTTTTTTTTAAGTGCAAACAAATGCGATTTCGATTACCGATATGTAGCTATCAACGGCGTATTTGCCATTCACAGCGATTCTGGCGCCTATATAAATTTTATTGGCTATCGGAGTGGAGCGTCCGCAATCGGCGGCTACAGTGCGCGCAAATTTAAAATAATTAAATAATAAAATGTAAATGCGCCAACACATAACTGCTGAACGAAGTTTTTATGCAATTGCCGTTAAGTCAAATATTTGAATTAAATAAATAAACGTTAGTTATATATATATGCTATTTATTAAACAAGTTACATACATTAAAGCTCTTTTAAAATACAGAAATAATTTGTTAACTGATTACAATTAAAATATATAAAAATTTATACAACATTTTAATGGTATTTACTCGCACGAAAAACAAAGCCTTATTTATTATAAATATGCAACAGATTATTAAGAGATTTACAGATGTACGAATATATCACAATAATAAAGGAATACATACATTTTAAATGAAATTTCAAGCACAACACAAAATAATTGGTCTCTCCTGGTGCACAAATTCAATAGAAAATTGCATGTGTTATCAATAACATACATATACATATGATTGATAAATACCTAATAAACTAATATCTAATATATTAATTTATGTGTATAATATATTTACTTATATAAAGATAGATATATGGACTATGACTATAATATGTATACAGCGCGTATATAAGGACTTGATAAAAGATGTTTTAACTGGACGTCGTGTGGACTCAGTCTCAGTTATCATTTGACAAATTTGTGATTTTGGTAGCATACATATTTGCCACTTTATAGATAAATTCGTATTGCTCCTTGGTCTGAACGGCACTGGCTCGTCCACGTCGGACATAATAAACCAGCTGGGGTATGTCCACGGATCGCTTTGGTGTCTCCAAGCTGCGTATAGCCATGTCACAGGCGATGATGGTGCCAGTACGTCCCGTGCCTGGGGAGCAGTGAATGGTTAGCGGTCTAAACGGAAGGGGAACACAGAAATGAGAACAGAACAATTAACAAAATGCATGCAAAATTAACGAATTCACAGTAGAGCTGAAGAAAAATCAGTTTCGCTTCTTTATTTGATTTTCTTTTTAATATCATCCCTTGAAGATAATTTTATTTAATTTAGAAGCAGATTGATATTTACAAATTTCTGATATCACCGATGCATTAATTTTTCTCCAGCTCTTAAACACACACACACACACACTCACACACATACACACACATACATACACACACACACATAAGTACTTTTCCATTAACTTACCCCTGTTGACTGCGCACTTGTTGCTTATTGTTGTTGGCCACATTGCCGTTAATCTCATTGTTGACACCACTCGAAGTGCTGCCTTCATCTTCCGGTTTCGGTTTCTTTGTCTCCCCACTGTGGTCCAATGGTGTCTCGAGTGATTTAAGCGTTAATGTTGATGACTTCTCCTTCAGCTCATTGGCCTGCTCAAGGGCGTACGACTTGAGGGATGATCTTGCCTCCAGCAGCATGGCTATAATGGGCGCCTCCTCTAAGGGCACTCCCGCCTCTGGCCATTTGTACCAATAATGCGTCAACTCACGGCATTCGTCACCATCCACACGCTTTAGCATCAGCGTCGATATCGCGTATTTATCCTTGACCTCGCGATGTTTCAGTGTTACCTGGTAATCACCATAGCTGCTATGATTATCAAGTGTTACTGATGGTGGCAAATATTCCGCACAACGTTCAATGCCATTCTCATTCAGATCCGTTGCCTGTACGATCACACGTGATTGCTGCTCCCAAATCATCCGCCAAAAGTCTCCAGTCGTACTCTCCAGGGGTGCCTGGCAGGCAATATAATAATTAGGGGCATCCCGGGGTCCCTGCAAATAGGCCAAAGATGGGAAAAGTTAACAGATGTACATTACTAATGTATGTTGTTCTCAGTCATGAAAGTAAAATTTTATATAACCTTTTTCTTTTTATATTTAAGTAGTAATGAAGTAGAACTATATTTATATAAGATGAAAAAAATCAACATTTTCGATTAGAATCTACTACTGTCTGTGTATAAGACCTTTTTTATAAGATTTTATTTAGTATGATTTATTGTTATTTTATTTTATCTTATTTTATTATAGTTGATTACAGATCTTAGAAAGTAAATGATGAGATCTATTAGGTATAACTAATTTTAAAATGATTTCTTAATTGGTTAAAACACTTTCGTGACTAACTGTATGTGTGGGTGGGTAGTGACATAACAGCTGAATTAAAAGCTTCAAAGCGCATACAAAAATTACAACCAAGTAAGACTCTCCCTCTCAACCTTGCTCTCACTTATCTGTGTTTGAGTATGTGCGTCATTTAATGGCGGCCGTTGAGCTGCGCGCGCTTTTGATAAATTACTATAAAATTGGTAGTGTGTGTGTGTGTATGTATGTAAGGTAAGAACGCAAATCACTGCATGCTTAGATTATCACCAGTTGTACACGTACAACAACAGCGAGTTTAAACAGCTGACAGAAGAGAGCCAATTGAGTGCATATCACATCTTTCTCTCTCAATCTCTCGCTTACTCTCTGTTGGAAGATTCGCATCAATGCATTTTGCTCATCGTCTGCAATCGCCAAATGCGCTTTAATGCAGCCAACGTCACGCATCAATGCTAACTCGTAATTGTTTCGGGAAAACCCTTAACATAACAATCGGCTTAAAGTTTTCTTTCATTTGTTTTTGGCCCCAGTGAGGACAATTCCCGCATCAAATTAACAATCAATCAATAAATGTGAATCATGCACTGCTTGTCATTTTACTTACTGAATCAATAAGCTTGTTAACGTGACAAAAACTGTTATTGAATAACAGGTGAGTATCAAAATGATTCAAAGTTCGATTAAGTGGCAATTAGTCTGAAGGATTAAATTTTCGTCTTATTTATTTAGTTTTATATACTCAAAGTCTAAAGTGTTCGCGATTAATTTTTCTTAGGATATTCACACTTCGTTATACTCTTGTACAACTTTCCCTAAATTATAACTATTACAATCTATATGCATTTGTTGCTTTTATTGTTTTTTTGTGTTTTTTTTTCGCACAAAACTCATTTGCTTACAACAGGCAATGAAACAAAGAGGTTGAATATAATTTTCTTGGCACTTTGCCAATCTCATGGGCCGTATAATTATGACCCCCCTCGTTATCCCCTGGCTTCGCACACGTCATGCAAGGCTAGACGAAGTGGCAACTTCAAGTTGTACCGTTGTAAAATGAACACACACTCACACTCTGAGAGTCAACGCCCACACACATGTGGGAAAGCTGCTTTTGAGGGGCAGCTTTGGATTGTTTTCTGTTTCTTTTTCGGATCAGATCAAATCGCCCGTCTCACTTACCCGCACATAATTGGCATTAATGTATTCCGTTTTGTCATCATCGGCCTGTCGCTGAAGCACCACACGCGTCTCAGGAAGCGGAATTACGTTAGCGTAGCTGCGGTTTCAAGTTTGAGGTTACGTTGAGTTACGATCAGAGATCACAGACATTTATTTCATTCATTGAAGTCGACGGGCGTTAATCAGGAAGCGGAGCATGAAATAAACAAAGTTGAATCATTTTATTTAAAAATACGTAATCTTTATTAATATATTTTTTCCACATGTGATCTAACTCATAGTTTAATGATCTACAAAACTGGGGCAACTTTCCCTTAAGTGTACCCATCTGAATAAATATACTACATAAACTATGATAAGTATTTTACTTGTTTTTATTCAAATACCAATACAGATTAATCTGGTTTTCTACACCCACAAAGGGTATTTTTATATACATATGTAAACAATAAAGGGTTCCGTTCAGGAGGACGATTTGCGTCCGTCTAATTTAAAACAAAATAGTCTCTCATTCTTGAAGATATCTCACAGCTACCATATCTTATAGAGTGATGAAGATAACCTTTTTATATTTTGTTTTAATATCAGTTAAAGACTGATGATTAGTCGTTAATCCATTTTATCTTTAAAGCTCTTACCAGAACATGTTCTGGAGTACGATAAGTACGATAATGTACGCTGACTATTATTAGACTTCTGTATCTGTAGCTAATCTCACTTTTCTCACACTTTTTCTTTCATCTCTGATCGCTGAGCTGATAGCTAACGAGTGTCATAACCCCAATTAATTTTTTATTAATCCCAATGCCGACAGCCTTGAAAATTCTCAGTCTATGATGTCACAAGTCATTCACTGAATCTTATGGCAGCTTTCCACGATAAAATATATAACATTTGTTTTGCTCACTTACTTCTATATTCTTAAAAACTAATCATTCTTGGAATGTACAAAATTCGTATGTCAAAGTTCTTCTCTATTCTAAATGTTTAAAAAACTGTAAATTGAAAGTAAATTTCAGAAATAATATAAGCAAGATAATGCTATCATTGGCAAAACCATGTATAAATAGTTTTCGAAAAATAATATTTTCCAAATGTCAATTCTTTTAATATAAAAATATTCTTCCTATTATCGGCTATATTTTTTCAGGGTCTCTGGTCGGTTGTCCTGTTTTATTATCTCTTTACTCACCGATTCTTATCCTCACATCCCGCTGGCACTTCATCGGCTCGTGCAATTATCTGCGGCACATCCCTGAACTCCTCGAAAATACTCGATCGTCGCTCCAGGAACTTGCCTAATTCTGTGGCACTGAGAAGATTGTGACGCAATGAGGGATCATCAAAGGCGGCATTTCCGTAAGTACGCTTTGAGGCTCTCAGATCGCGTCCCTTGCGTCGCACACTGCCCAAAACCGATACATTATCGAGAGAATAGGCATCCAAGCTGACAGGACGACAGCGTTGTCCGTAGGACATTTGCTTTTGTCGCTTTCTCATTAAATAGAGGAATGCCACTAAAAGTATTAGAGCTACAACTCCAATAACACTAACGGTTATGGCTATAATGACGTTTACATCGGTGCCGGTGTTGCCATGTGGTTGTTGCATATGATCCAGGACTTCATTTGGCATTATCATAGTGGTGGGTAAATCTGTGGGTGTTGCAATACTTTTTAGTGTGGTGCTTTCTACAGGCAGCATGTTGATGTTGTTGTTGTTGTCGGTGGTGGAGCTGTAAATGGGCTCAGCTGTTGTCGTTGTTGTTGTTGGGCTTGCTGTTGTCGTTGTGGTTGTTGTTGTAGTAGAACTAGTTGTTGTTGTGGTGCTATCATCCAACAAACTGATAAGCGGCTCCTCCGTTGTGGTACTGATTGTTGTTGTTGTTTTTGGCGCACCTGTTGTTGTTGTGCTTGTTGATGTTGATGTTGTTGTTGTTGTGCTCGCCATATTAGTTTTGTTTAACAAAAATGTTTCCCCCACATCACGATCATGTTCCAGCTGTTTTTGTTGTTCATCTTCTGCGTCTTCTTCCTCAAAAAGCTCCGAGTCAGTCTTTTCAGCTGTTGCCGTTCTTATTGATGTTGTTGCTGCTGTTACTGTTATTGTTGTTGTTGCTGCCGTTGTTGGTTTACTTTCATCAAAAGCTTTTACTGCAGCTGTTGCTTCCGTAGTTGATGTTGTTGTTCCCAGTGTAAATGTTGTTCTTGTTGTTATTGTTTCACTTATGTTATTTGTTTCCAGCGAAGTCTCTTGCTCTCTGTTAGCCTTTTCATCTGTTAACAGCGACGATAATGTTGTTGTTGCTATTGTTATTGGTATATTTGCAGTGCTGTCAATAACAGCGCTGTTATTGGGTTTCTCAGTACTCGTTGTTGTTGTTATTAACAAATTATTGTCAACACTTGTTAGCTCATTGTTATTGTTGCTATTATCATTTGTCACATTTTTAACTGTAATTGTTTCTGAATTCACTTCATTGCTTATTTGCACGATTTGCGTTGACGTTGTTGGTGTTGCCAAAGTTGTTGTTGTTGCTGTTGTAGTTGCTGCCAATTGTTCATTAACCCTTGCGTGCAATGTTGGCGGCGTGGACGTAAGCGTTGGCGTTGACGTTGTGTTCACCTCGCCAGCTGTTCGCATACTAACTGTTATTGGCTGACTCTCTTTTGCTGCCAGTGTCGTTTCGGTTGTTGAGACTGAGACTGAGACATTGATGACGTCGTCTTCGTTCTCGCTCTCGCTCTCACTGCCATCGACGTCGTTGGCTTTATCACTGTTTTCATTATGTTCATGTGCGGTCGTTTTCATTGCCAGTTCATTTGTATTGGGAGTGGGGGTGGTACTAGTTGTTGTTGTAGTTGTTATTGCGGGAATTTCTAGCTCAGCAGGTGTTGCTGTTGTTGCAGTTACAGCAGACTCAGTTGCAGCTTTAACAGACTCTGTTACAGTGACTTCGTTGGGCTTTGAAGGCTCTGTTAACTCCTCCGCTTTAGCCTTTGCACTCACTGTTGTTGTTTCTTCTTTACTGTTCGTTAACTCTGGCTTTGCTTCTGCTGTTCTTGTTGTTGTTGTTGTGACTGTCTCATCCTGTTGTTTAACAGCTGCTGTCGACATATTTATCATTGTGCTCTGTTCTTCTTTGTTAACAGTGCTGGCAGATGTCTCCATTTCATCATGAGTATTTAACATTGCATCCAACTTCCATGTTGTGGCTTGTGTGGCAGCCTCTGTGGCATCTAAGGTGGTCCTTATTATTGGCTCTGTGTGATTCTCTTGGCTTGTTTGCATCATCATGATCTGTTGCCAATCCAATAGATTTTTCTCCTTATGCTGCAACGTTTGATTTTTATCCTCATGCGTCTCTATATCGTTGGTTATAGTTGTTGTTATTGCTTTTGCTGTTGTTGACGTTGTTGTTGTGGATGGCACCATTTTTAGGGCTGCAAGACTCCATACTTCCGCTTGATTGGGCAACGTCAGCTGTTGTGCATTTGTCGAATTGTCGCTGTCCACAAATTTCGCACGCTTCTCCAGTTGCGGATGCAGTTGCCCCTCCTCAATGGCATTCTCATGCGATCCACTCGGCATCGTTGTTGTTGATGTTGTTATTGTCATTGGCAGTGGACGAAGTTTCATGGGCGTCACAGGAGAAATGAAGGAGACGCTTTCAGTGCTGCTTGCAAATTGCATTGAACGTGCATGATCCTCGGAACGTGAGGTGGATGCTAAGCTCTCTGTAGATGCTGTTGGTGTTGTCTTAGTAGTGCTACTGGTAATTGGTGTGAATGCTGTTGTAAGCTCCAGTTTCTCTTTGTTCTCTGGGAACGCTGTTGTAGTTCCTTGAAGGCTTTGAGTCCCAGCTTTTGAGTCCTCTGTGTCCTCGCTGAGCCCTTGTGTAACTTCTCTAAACCTTGAAGTCTCCTCATTTAGCGCTGACGGCTGGAAAGTGGCCACATTAAGCTGTGTTGTTGATGGCTTTTGTTTCTCTTCTGTCCTTGTTGGGGACGCTGTTGTACGCTCCAGTTTCTCTTTGTTCCTTGGGAACGTTGTTGCAGTTCCTTCAAGGCTTTGAGTCACAGCTTTTGAGTCCTCTGTGTCCTCGCTGAAACCTTGTGTAATTTTTGTAAGCCTTGCAGACTCCACATTTAGCGCTGATGGTTGTAAAGTGTCCACATTAAGCTGTGTTGTTGTTGTTGGCTTTTGTGTTTCTTCGCTCCTTGTTGGGAATGCTGTTGTAAGCTCCAGTTTCTTGTTTTCCTCTGGAAACGCTGTTGTAACTCTTCCGAGCACTTGAGTCCAAACTTTTGACTCCTCTTTGTCATTTTTGAGCCCTTGTGTAATTACTGGAAGCTTTTGAGTCTCCAAATTTGACTGTGTTGTTGTTGTAGGTAGCTTTTGTGTAAGATCCACAAGCTTGGAAGCCTCTGTTGTTGTTAAGAATGTTGTATTAAAGCTCTCAGTGTGGATAGCTGTAAAAGTTTCTGATCCGTTGACACTTTCTCCGCCAAGCTTAACAATGTCAGGGTCAGTTTCAGAGGCTGCCACGCCCATATCCACATTGGGCGTTTCTCTTTTAGCAATAAAACGTGCCTGCGTCGACGTCGTGGCCCAAAACAACAACAGACAGAGGCCCAAGGCCCTGTGGATAGACAGAGAGCAAATGGCGAGGCGCATAATGCCGACTATCTCCTTCTCGCTCTCTCTCCTTTAAACAAATTCTTCGTTTCGTTGCGCTGTAAAATTGTTGTTGCAATTGACGTGCTCTGCTCTTGTTGTTGTTTTTTCTGCTAATGCCTCTGCTAAGCTTAAAGCTTTATTTACACTTGTTGTTGCAGCTGTTAGTTATGTGCCCATTTTAAGCCTTGATGTTGTTGCTTTTTCAATATTTTTAAGTGTTTTGTTTTCGTTCCACGTTTCTTTACGTTGCCATTTTGTAATTATGCGAGACCTGCAAAAATAATGGAATAGAGAAACAAATAATAGAATTAACAATTTGCTTGTCTAACAATTCAAAAAATTACTGTATATTTATTACAGTTGGTATTTCAATGTCGTTTAAGGCATAAGCTCGGAACGTTCAACTATTCCAAAGAAAGTCAACAACAGAACCAAAACCAAAACCTAAAAAAACACAAGTAATTTCCTCCACCTCAGCGATAACAATTTCCTCCTAATCGTTGAGACACGTTCGAAAGGTGCCTGAAATACATTTTAATTAACGTTGGGTTCAAGGTCAAGAGGTTCTCGATAAAAGCGAAAGAAGAGAGGGAAAAGAACTGAAAAGGAAAGTGGAAATAATGAGCTTTCTCAAGAAAGTGGCAAGTACAGAGGACTATTTATAGACTTTACTTTATTTATAAAGTTGCTTGTAATTAGAGTGACGATGCTTAACATATGTTTGTACCCATAATTTGGTAATAAACTATATGTAAAAAAATCATCATTTTTAATATTTCAAATGTTTTACGAGCTTACCTTATCTATAAATCGCTTTTCAGTTCTAGGTTATGAAGTAAGTGATAATTAAAATGCTCTAATTACCATTTTTAATATGCATATTTCCACAAAAAGAGAATAAATTAAGTATATTTCTTCATATTTAAGATTTCAGCTGCTTCAAGGGTTAAGAATTTTTATAAATATCCTCTTAAATTTATCACTTTCTAGCTAATGATTCTGTATCTTAACATGAATCAGCTATTTCCTAATACCGTATTATCATTAGTATTAGCATTTACTATACTTTCCCTTGGCAAGATTTTAACCAAACATTCCAAATGCCCACAAGTTCAATGCACTTTGGGGGAGGCTAAAGAAAAAGCTCACATTGAAACCAAAATATATTCAAACTCCAGCAATTGATGGCATAAAGTGAAGTGTAAGGTTCATTCAACTGCAGCTCACGCTATTTGCAATTCAAAATGGGCCAGAAACCCCCAACAAAGTTCATCAAAGTTTCATATGAAGCAATCATAACTATTCCATCATAGTATATTCCTATGTGTATGTAAGGAAACGGTTTACATATCAGTGTGGGGGCTGTTTTCATTCAATATTCAACATTCAACATTCACCATGGTTATTGTAACTATGTTATCTACCGATTCGACCCGATGTCATGTCAATGTTGCATGCAACGTGGTTGGGTGTGGGCCCAAAGGAGCACTAACCAAATGGCCTAAACGTATGGCAATTAATGCTAAAAGCACCTGCCGCACAGTGGAGCAAAGAAGATGATTGAGTTTCCCGAAGCAACGTACTTAAAGAGTATGGAAGCATATCTGAAATTTACAATTAGATACAGGTGAAAACAACAGTTCGGAATTTCGGTGTTCTTTAAAAGTCAGAGTTCACTTTTTCGAGTTCTCTGAACAATTTTGCATTTGAAAAAGGTTTTTAGAACATTCCTGTAAGTTTTGTCGCATTTTCATTCACATTTCATAGGCTTGCTAATCAGTGTGCCCTAATGCAACAACCAGGTGTGGTTTGAACAGAGGTGTGACTCAGGACTACATTTTAAGGGAGTTTATTGCCTCAATTGGGACATCTAAGGGCGAACATTTGGTTACAGTGAAGTGTTAAACATATAAATGGAAATTCCACAAAACAGAAGCTTTTAAAAGGGTAAAACTATTTCCATAAATACTGAAAACGTGCTGGCTGACTAATTCGGTTAAAAATCACAAGAAAAACTACACTTTGATAAGATTTGTTTGGTTACCCGAAGTTGAACGAACAACAAAAACAACAACGAACCACAGCAACAATCTCAGCAAAGTATTTTGTAACATTTGTTGGTTTTTTTCATTCTGAATGTCAACGTTGCTGCTGATAAGAAAAATAACGCTAAGGTAACCTACACCTGCCCCAACTCCTACACCCTCCCTTTCGCCTACCAGTCAATAAGCCTACCTGTCCAGTAGCTGGACTAGGTGAGAGATTACGATAGCTTGAGAGCCAATAATTTCCATATCAAAAGGGCAAACTTGTGACAAAATGTGCAAAGTCTAGTAAGCTACACAAGAATCATTTATTTTGTATATATTTTTGTATTTTTGATAAGGTTTTTAAGGCATAATTGTCTAGAAATGAGGTATTTATACCATACTTTTTTATTTATAGATACTTTTATTTTAAATAAAAACTATTCTAAAATTGCTTAAAATTGCCTTAATTTTAATATATTACAAGTAAATTATGAAACTATCATCAACACTTAAATGCAGAAAGAAAGTATTAAAAATGCATAAATATTTACATTTTATTTAATAGTTTTAATCAGTATACAATTTGTTTTAAAATCTTATTTTATCTACAGAGCTACCACTTTTGTCTATTGGGCTACGCGATGTTATTATTGCGATGTTTCGCATATTAAACATCGCCAAGAAAATACTGCATACTTTTAGGCTACTTCAGAAAATGTGCATAAGATTCAATTAAATTAAGAAAATTAAACCACCTTTGTTGTAACAAAATCATTTTTGTTTAAAGCAATCATTTGTAATAAGAAATAAGATAAATTAAAGCGAATTCTTTTAATGCCTGTTCCTTTACACAATGGTTAAGAAATTTAGGAAATTCGGAAAAACTTTGGAAGGTAAATCTAAGAGTCTTACAACATTACATCAACTGAAGCATTACGTAGAAGCAATTACGAAATAATACCCAAAACATTGTGAATTGTAACAGACTATAGAGAGGAGCGAAGAGGGAAAAGAGAAGTATCTGTTTGCAATTTGAACCCTACACTTAACCCAAATGAAAACAAGTACCGGGTCTGGTGCTGGAAACGTGACTCGCTGGAACAACGGCAAGTGCAGACTACGCCACACACAAAACAAGGTAGAAGAAACGTTTATAGCAAAGACTGAAAAAATCAAAGAAAGCAAACTTTAGAGAAGATTCATTTCCGCTTGAGTGGCAAGGCGCTGAAGATGAACGAATGACTTAGAATCTGTAAAATTCTCTAGCTACTTCAGATTCAGATTCGTATTGCGAGACTTTAGTTAATCATAATGATGATGACGACGACAACAACGCGGATGATCGTTGTGCGGAATATCAAACCAGTTTTTTTGCGGCCCAATAATATGTACTTTGCTCCAGCAAATCGAGAGCGATCTTATAATCTTTAAGCTGAAATCGATTTGCAATTAAAATGATTTCACTTCCATTGTAATGCAATGAAATATGTGCAAAAATGTGGTTAAAAACTTCACCGATCAACTAATGATCTTACAAGATCCAACTCTACAAAGATTGTCGATGATCGATTCATTCATTGATTCATTGATCTACAGATTAACAACTAGTTGAACAGTAAAATCATCTTCAATTTAAAATCGATAGATTGTTTCAGACAAACAGAATGCGATCATTCATGTTGATTTTTAATCTACAGATTGTCAACTAGGTGAACTGTAAGATCTTCTACATCATCAACTGAAAGATCACTTTCATCTCGAACAAAAAGCGCTCATTAATAAATATTATTGATTTACAGACTGGTATTTAGTTTAACTCTAAGATTTTTCCAAACATCAACTGAGAAATAACTTTTACCTCGTCAGATTATTGTTAGTTGAAGAAAAACGATCATTATATATGATCAATGATCTACAAATTGTTAAGTTGTTAACTGAACGGTAGGAACTTCTAAAAATACAACTTAAATATCACTTTCAACTCGATATATTCGATCATTAATGATGATAATTGATTTGCAAATTGTTGACTAGCTGAACTGTAAGATCATTTTCAATTTAGAACTCACTTTCAACTCTATAGATTTGCCTAGACTTTTGAATAATGATCATTTGGATTACTTTAAAGTTTGAGATCATCTTGAGTTTTAAAACATGCAATTAGTTTTAATCTCTAGATTTAATTGAAGTATTTCTCTTTCACCTAATCACCACAGTTGACGAACCAAATCAAAAAGTAACCCAAATCTTTTATGCACGCAATTCTTTAGGTTCTTCCTGGCAATCTTCCAACGCGAGAAGAGAATGCAAACAGTTAGACTAGATAATCATAGATCTAAGAATTTCATTCTTTTATATAATTGTTGCCTACGCGTATTTCATTCAGTTCTAAAGATACTCGTACTTAAATGTTAATAAATAAAAAGACTTATGTACTTCTCTCGTTTTGTTGTTTAACACAGAAATCAACCAAGTGCAATTGGGAACATGACGCGTTATAGCGGATGCCGGGCGTTAATTATTGTATAAGGCTGGGCTATCTTGATGTTTGGGCTTGTAATTCACAGTAGACTGGCTAAAAGTATGTATCTTTAACGGTTTCTTGTAATTATCTATGTCGAAATATGAAATTAATTGTTTTGCAAAATGTTGACAGTTGCTCGACTTTGTGACAAGTCGTGCTGTAGGTGTAAACGAACATTTTTGAAAGGTTTTTGAGTTTTATTTGGAGAATGGAGACAGAAAACGTTGCTAGGCTAAATCTTAAATCAAGAGAGTTTTGGAAAATTCGTAAGGATTTATAAAAAGTCAGAGATCATATAACAATTCAAAAATCCAATTTAAACCATATATTGAAACCCCGGACACAAAAATCTTTTTTAAAAGCACTACAAATAATTGACCACCTTTTAAAATCATAAATATTCCATCATCATACATTATATAATGAACTTTTGGTGAAATTTGCTTTAGTTTAAAATTATAAAAGCATTAAGCTCTTTGCTCGCGACTTTACCTTCTATTTTCTTAATCTTATTCATAACTTGCATGTCTTCAACTCTTTCTGACCTCAAATCGTTGTTCATTCATTTGCTTTAATTCAGTATGGATGACTCATTTGCATGACATTTGCTTATATCACACACAAAATTCGAGAGGGAAATCAATGCCTGAAAGCTAGACTCAATAATATCACAACATGTTGTCAATTCCCCCTCGGGCACAACTTTCAACGTAATTAAAATAGAAATCAAAATGAAAATCAAAACCGAGTTTGCTCTGTGAAAAAATAAATATATACATATACCCAAAAATACATCAATGTTGACCTTGTTGCCCTGCCAAAGCGTTTATTGAACCAGGCAGCGAGACGCCTCCAAAATAAATGGTCAGTTTTTTCCTTTTTTTGTTTTGTATTTTAAGCTATTATTGTTTTTTTGTCGGTTGTTGTTGTCTTGTGGCTATCGAAAGCGCTAATGAACATACAGACAACAAATATTTAGCTTGATATATTTATAAATGTAATGACGTCGTCATGCACTTGAAATGGTTTATGGTAAATCATAAACAATAAAAATAAAATTAATAAGTCCATGCCTTCGTCATGTGTTCTCAATATATTAGGCGAAATCTTGCAAAATGAAGTAATGGTTAATGAGTCGAATGATTTCTTAGGAATGACAATTATTACTTTTCGGTATTTTTATAAGTATTTGCATTAGCAATATCATTAGAATTATCATAAACAATGGGGTTTGTAAATTAAAATTGTAGCAATGTCATAAGTAACAGGATAGTAATTAGAATTAGCGTTAATATTTGTACCAGAGCTAGCATTAATATTAGCATTTGCATTAGTGTAGCATTAGAATTGGCGATGACATTAACATCAGTATTACGTTATCACAACAGACAAGACTTGCAATTCGCAATAGTATTATTATTCGCATCAGCATCTTCTTTGACATTAGTATTAGTATTGATAATATTCATATTATTATCAAACTACTATTACCACTTATAAAACTTATAAACACAGATCTTGCCCAATTTATAGTGCAATGCTATTAATAATAATAAATTGAATTTGCAACATGATGATTTATTGACATAAACCATAAACCACTCTAGTTCCAATTACTCACAAAGCCCATGATGAAATCAAGCCATACAAAGCGAATTCATAAGCTGCTTAGCTTGGCCTCAACTATCGTATGATCACAAATGGTTCCACAACAAAAGCCGAGCAAATTTGTCCATTCCATCAACTATATGTACTTAAACATATACATATGCATACATATATATATTTATTTGTATATATGCGCCTTGTGTCCACTTGATTTGATTGGGGCTTATAAAAAAAATTGACAAATGTGTCGTGTTCCTGCCCCAAAAGACTGTTTAAAAAAAGTGAACGAGTTCGTTGTGAATGGTAACTAATGCAAAAAAAAAGGAAAAGACAAATACAATATATATAAATAGAGAAAAGAAGAGAGCGAGACTAGACTGGTATAAGTTCGCTGTGAATGTCAATTAACCCAAATGTGAAACGCAATTACAACAGACAGAGACAGAGATAGATAGAAAGAGAAAGAGCTATAACATACATGGGTTCTATACTCTATGGTAATCATACAATGCAATTTTTTTTACTAATTGCCCAACTGCATTAGAGACAATTATGCAGCTGACGAGCACATTAAGCGCCTAAATGAATTAATGTCGTGCGGTTTATCTCTTGTATATATCTACAACCGATTTCATAGCGTTTGTCATTAAAATAATTGCATATACACACAAAAAGAGCCAACATAGATACAATTTTGAATGCATTTGGGACAAAACTAAAGTTGATTTACTGCCAAAATGGGCACGCGACTTGTCGCATGAAAATGTTCAGTTGACTCTATTTTCTATATGGTCACGGGACAAGCCTAAATTGCAGTAAGCCTGGCCAAGATATATATCAATGTTGGACTAATGAAATACCACTACTCGAACGGCTACCAGGGTGCATTTGAAGCATATTCTGGGGTAGTTTTTGTACAATTTGGTTAGTGCTCCAATTTGTAGGGTTGCTCCACAAAAGAACCAGGGAAAGTACATTTTTATGAAGAGATAACATTTTATCTACAATAAATGATCAAACTATGTAGGGGTTGAGAGAGAGCAAGTGTAAGGATATAAGGGTTAGGTTTCGTTTAAACTTCGGTTTGCTTTGGAGGTTTCAAATTAATACCATCAACTTTCATCAAATAATGTTTTTTTTGTAAGTTTTTCAAGCTGTAATCGAAATATTCGGAAAATGCCTTTAAAAGTTGTATTAAATAATGCTTTTCGACCCAATATTTAATCTCTTACAATATTCATTTCTTATAGATGCTACAGTTTAAAGTTAGTTTAGCTTTATAGTACGATTTTAAATTATTGCTCCAAATATGCGATTATTATTTATGGTAAGACACAGCCTTGTCAGCGGCTTGACGCATTCCATCAAACTGAAGGACAAGACTTCAATCAACAATCACTTGCACTTACACACACCTACACTGCGCTACATACCTCAGACTCTTATTGTGTTTGTTGCTGCAACAATTACCACTTGTAGCATGCAGATTGAAGGGGGCTACTAATACGAAAATCTCTACCCCTTTTTACGTGGCCAATTTGAATGTCACGAAATTGAAAAGCGTTAACAAAAATTGGGGCTACCGTCGTGTTTAGCTTAAAAAAACATTTCCATTGGATTGTTATTGTTGCTGGACACAATTGCACGTGCATTGTTGTTAACTTTTTTTTTTGGGCTTTGGGTTTTTCGCTTTTAGTTACGAGCATAAAAAAAGAGTTACAGCCATGACGCTGCCAGTCGCAATCCGCAGTGTGAACCAAATTGAGGTTATTCCGCAACCACAAAAAAAAAGCCAACAACCAGATGAGTTAACAATTCCAAGTGTGTCTGTATCTGTGTGTGAGAGTATGAGTGTGTGTGTGTATGTGTGCATTAGAGTATGCTGTGACTCATGTGAGTTCATTCATTGTCGTCGTGTCAGCTTGAATGCCTCTCGGGCATTCGCATAGTTCACAGCAAATCAAGAGTTAAGTAATGCACTCTGGTTATAGTACGGGATTTAAAGCTTACATGAAAACAAATTAGTTCACGACATAGTTGATTGAAGTCTACAAGTAGTCCCTACTGAATCTATTAGGTGTCTCCCATAAAAGTTCCAAATTTAAGAAAAACAAACCTAAACAAAAATTATCTGGATGAATGGAAAAATCTCAGTGATTCTATTTCTGGGTGCGATATACATTTTAATATTTAAAATAGAAAATGAGAGTTATATCTACTCATAATCATTTTTAATTAATAATTGCTCTTTAATTATTATTTTTAAGCTGTTTTATTTAGATAAATTTAAGTAATCAAACACCCAAAAATACATTTAAGTAAACAGAAAAATCCTAGATATTCTATGTAATATAGATATTTAAAAAGTTACATTAAATTAACTATTTATTAAATTTATAATTAAGATAAAAACGTTATTTTTTATTTGATTACGGATTCTGAAATATATTTATATTCTTAGATCGTTATATCTCGATGTAAATATAAACATAAATTTTCCACTAAATTAATTTTCCGCTTGTTTCACTTTGCAACATACTTTAAAATTTATAAATATTTATGTTTACAGAAAAGTCTTAAAATTTCCTTTTTCTCTTTCTTCGATATTCCTTTAATGATTATAATTCGGCTCTCGCTTCAAAATGATTGATCACAGTAAAGTCAGTAAGTTATGAGTCA
Organism: Drosophila testacea; assembly: GCA_035043265.1. NCBI lineage: Eukaryota > Metazoa > Arthropoda > Insecta > Diptera > Drosophilidae > Drosophila > Drosophila testacea. The sequence goes on along the minus strand of JAWNND010001120.1, from coordinate 1,312,334 downwards.
ACGATCTGCGCATTTTAAATGCAAATTTATAAACTTTAAAGCTTCAACTTTAAAACAAAAAGGGCCAATGCAGCTGATTTACATTGCTTTGTTTTTTATTTTCGCTTTTACTTTAAACAGCAGAGTTGACGGATTTTGCACAAGGTAAACTCATCCATATTTTATGTATTAAGCTCTTAGGGCTAGAACGAAGCCGGCTTAATACGATGCACTTCATAAATCAACTTTTTTGTTGACATACATATTAAATTTATAATCCAGAATATTATATATTTTAAGCAAGCCAGCCATTTTACATTTAAAATTTTAAGCTAAAATAAGCTAGAATCTGCTTTATTATAAAGTTTATAATATACACGTAATGTGATTAGATACATAAGTATCTTGTTCATGCAATCAGCAACATTGGCAGAAAACACGAAATAACTGATATCTTCAGGTAGTTAGGTATATGAATCGTTTCTACAATATTCAAGTATTTTAGATCAAAGAAATATAAGCAAGCTAAATATTTACTCCGTAAGAAAATTCTATAATATTTGATTAACATATTAATTATATTATTAAGCTAAAAATTTATTAAGTTGATAGAGTTTGTGATGTAAAATACCATGAAGTTCAAGGAAATTCTAAAAGTCATTTAACAACTTTTCAATTTGGAAGTCAAGTAAATAAATTTGTAATGTAATTGAAAGTATTTACTCGTAATAATTGTTGTGGTTGCTGTCAAATGAAAGGAAAAGTTGCCACCTAGTGCAGCACTTTTACTTTTTCACCTGAGCGTGGCAATCTGAAAGATACATTTTCATGGCTAATTTTTCCATCTGTACTTGCAGCTGTAGCTGTAGTTGTAGATGTGGCAGCCACATGCGGCAGCTGTAACAGTTGACAGACAAGTTTTCCCTGAGTCAGCTACCATTTAAATGTGTTAATGATCGACTGTTGCCAGAAGGGGCAAATGAAGAGGAAAGGGTATCTGCATGTTGGAGATTATGTGGGCGGCTTCATTGGACAGTTAAATGTGCATTATATAATTAAATAATCTCTTGACTTTCCATTTGCGTGATCCGCTCAATTGGGCGATTTCTCCCACGTCAACAGAAAAAAAAATATATAAAAAAAAGTCTATTCAGTTTTTGATATCATCTTCTTTCTTCTTTATTTGGCACCTCTTCTGTCGATTAATGCTTAAAATTATTTAAATATTTTTTGTTGTCATTTACAAATTAAGCAAACATTTTCACCAGTCTGAAATTTTTCACATGACATAGAAATCTTGACAAAATATAGGAAAAATAAAAAATCACAAATTTTTGTGACGACTTGTTAATACTCTTTGAGATTATCCTCAGTTGATTTTAGTTTGGTAACGTTGTAAGATTAATTTTTTCATTATAGACAAATACCTTTTAATATTTCTGTTGTTCCTATAGGTTTTCATAAGTTATGTTAAGTTGACCTAACTTAGTTTGTGAGAAAGCTGTATTAACTTAGCTAGGGTATTAAAACTGGCAATGACTTATCGAACATGTATTTTTTCATCTTTTTCTCTTTCCTTCATTATTGTTTTTTGTTTTTCTTTTTGGGTCAACTTTATTTTGCTTTTCCTCTTTCTTTGTTTCTGCACAAGCAAATTTGTCATTGCCATCGCAACTGTTAATTAAAGATACCCAGATATCATTATAAGTATCTACTCTGATATATCGCTTCTGTTTACCTGAGTTCAAGGTTTATGCAGTTAATTGATTAGCAAAAGAGTGTTAAGTTTAAACTCAAATAACTTTCAGGGGTATGCCCCATAAAACTTACTTACTTACTATATACATATAATACTTTTTTTTTTTGCAAACTTACGTAAGGTCATAATGAAGCTAAAGATTTAAACATAATAGAGTTTAATGTGATGATGGTTATAATTTAAGCATAAGATATATTCTATAAAAAGTAGAATGAAGTAAAGATAAGCACTTAGTTTTCACAGTGCATTCACATGAAATCTCATTATGCCTGAGACAAGTTGGTTCTCAGTTCTCAGATCTCTACAGTCACAAACACGTGCATAGCAAATTATACTCAACATCAGTTGTAACTTATTGAATTTATTATAGTCTATGTTAATGTACTTGAATTCGTATTCTAGAGATATTCTTTCAATGCTCTTTTTTAATGATTTGTTTATTTTTTATGGTTGTTTTTTGTTTGCCCTTTTGGCCGCAAAAATTCCCAGAATTTAACATTTAAAATTCCCTAGAAATACTCACAGTGATCACGACAAAAAACAAAAAAAGAAAAAGAAAGAAAACAAGTTTTGTTTAGCCAGTAAAACGGGCTGAGAAGCGAGTCCAGGTTAGCCGAGGGGCAAAACCCACTCAGAGACTTAGAATTTGTTATGCATATACGATTATTATAAATAAATAAATATATATATATATATAAAAAATATAAATATGTATATGCCAAACTTATCACATTTATACAACTTTTCGCAGTACTTCATGATTGTTTGCAATTGCGTCTCGAGTCTGATATGATCTGGCATATCATTTATAACAACAATGTAACTAAGTCAAAAAATGCAAATTCAATTGTTAACTAATTGTTGCTTTCTGCTCACTTATTGCGACGTAGAAAGAAGAAGAGCCTCTAGAAAGTTGATTATAGAAATTTCCGCATTGAAATTGTCTGTTTGAATACGAGAATAAAGTTAAAAAACTATGTCTAAAGGTTATTAGAAATATCATCGTTAAGTGTGTAGATTCCTCAGTATGTATTGCATTTTTAGAAGAAAACATATAGAAAATTCCTTAAAGAGTTTAAAGGATTAATCATATATTTTCCTTAGAATGAGGATAATGATATTTCGTATTTTAAGACTAATAGTAGAGACAGCAATATCGATTCTTTATAATAATCTGGAGTTAGTGTTTAAAATTGCCAATGTAATATGAGAGTTTGTGTATCTTGCAGATACTTTGCGAGTTCAAACAGAGAAACAGATTGTATCTTTCAAGACAGTTGAGTTCAAGTGGCATAAACAAACAGAGAAAGAAATGCAGAATGTGTGGCCCCCGATGTGAAAGGTAAACAAAAAGAGTTTTCCATAAATGCATTTCATGCCCAGAGCTCACAGCTGTGTGTAAATACAAAGAGAACGACATGTGTGCCACCTGAAGAAGGCAAACATTTGAGTGAGCTCGAGGTGGCTTTTAGGCAATTTTAGGCCAACTACCAACTAAATAAACTAGTTCATATTTGGCCGTAGGCAAACGACTTCCTTTTGACTAGGCCAGGGGGCCAGGGACACGGCTTACAAAAAATGGTTTACAGTTTACAGTTCAGGGCCGAATCAACTCAAGTTGTAATTCACGAGATGCGACGTAATTTAATTAAGTTCAATCAGTGCTCAAAGTGTTTGTCGAATAAGTGTAAATGCATCCAACAAATGCTAGAATTGAATTTAATTCAAGCATTATATATACAATAAAAACTGTAACTACACATGTGACACCCTTTCACGAGGGTTGATTAATGAGTTCCTCTGTTTTGAAGAAATGAAGAGAGACATGTTGAGACTCATTAAAGTTCCACAACAGCTGAGAACAAATGTTTACAATTTATAAATTTATGTTTAAAGCGACTGATCTCTATGTTTACTTTTTTCAAAATGCTCTCGAAAAATTAAATAAAAATTTAAAAGCACAGTAACAATTTCAGCATTTTTTGTGTTAATGAGGATATTTTTGTATATCCAGGAAAAAGACTATAAATCATCAAATAAATAAAGAATCATAAGAAAATTAAAACATATTAAAAATAAATTGTTTACAATTTGTTCCTCTCATAGCACCTCTATTTGTCTTCCTCTTTCTATATATAGTCAAAATTTATTTCCTAGCTAAAGTAAAATTTAAACGTTCATTGACATTTTTCATCTACGTTTGTCAACAAAATAATTAAAGGTTTAATTCAATTAAGTATTGAAGATGTGTGGGAGAGAACAGCTATGGAAGCTTTATTCAAAGACAGAGCGAGAAAAAGAGAGATAAGTAGAAAGAGCATTATAACAAAGCAAGGGACAAGCTCAAAGACTTAATTCAATAATCTCAAGTTGTGTTCACTCTGACTTAAATTGAAATTAGTCAGACCCGTAAGTAATGCCAAGTGAGGCCCCTTTAACGGTTCAGCTTTAGGTGCCGTAAAAGTTCAAGAGCTATTTGTTGTTGAAAGCCAAACAATGGTCAAGTTGCAAAATGCAAACCGCAAAATGTTTTGTAAGAAGAAACCGAATGAAAGACAATAAAAACAAAACAAACAAAGATTGTCAAAGTAAAACACAACGAAGAAGATGAAATAACATAAAGAACCAGAAATGACAACTAAAAAAAGTCCATAGGTCAGGTCTCTGGGTCTGCAGGGCAACCTTAATTCAACACGGGGCAACTCAATTCCCCTCTCCGATATACATATATACAGTCTCTCCCTCTTCGAGATTGTGCAACGCCTACAGATCTGCATTTAGTCTTAATGAAGTCGAATCGAAGCTTGATTTTGAGTCACCAACTGGTTTCTTGACAGTTTCATTTAAAAAGAGGGGACTAAAGCATACAAAGCTTTAATGGAGATTTAATGCGAGTTTCAAGACAATCAAATGGTTTCTAAGTATAATTTTAAAGGTTATTTTAATATTGCAAATAAAGCTTTAAGAGAAAAATATTTAAATCTTGCAAGTAAATTGTAATATCTAAAATAGAAGAATATTTCTAAGTTATGTAATGCATAATATGCATGTTTTTATAGAAAAATCTCAATATATCTCAACTTACTTTTCAAGCCTACTTTTCACAGAGAGGGTATTGTAAAATATGGCAAGTAAAAAGAATAATTTTAGAGGTAAATATAATATTTGCAGGCAAAGAGAGAACATTTTAATAGCACATCTATAAAATAATTTGAAACAAGTTATTTCAAAAAAAAACTACTAAGCTAATAAATACTGCTTTGAGAGAAAAATCTTAACTTATTCTTAAAACTTCTACCGAACTTTTCTCCATTTTAAGCAAAGTTTAAAGTTTCCGAATGAAACCGTAAGGTTAACAAAGACATAAATAATATTTTTCCATTTCTCTACTTTACACCTCAATCCAGAAGAAAGATATTGTAAACCATTTGATCATTTCCGCAAAAAATAAAAAACAATGGCAAACGGCAAACTGAAAGCTATGCGCATAAGTAATGAGTATTTGTATTCGTAACTGGGGTCTAACTCACTATTCGTATTCCTATTCATATTCGTATTCGTATTCGTATTCTATGGCAGACATACGAGTGTGTCTATCATTATCTCATAATTTACAATGCGAATGTTGCCGTTGTTTCATTGTTTATGTTTATGTTTGTTACTGAAAATATTACTCAATCTCTTCAGTTGGATCACGTAGAGATTGAGACTGTCAAAAGCAAATCCAAAAATGCTAGAACGTGACTCAGAGATGATGCGGGTCTGTGTTTGGTCTTATCTCTACCCAAGACTCTGACCCCAAAACTGACCATGCAAACATTGAAAATAATCAAATCATCAACCAATAGCTACCATCTAATGTTATAGCGCCCAACGTGAAACCGGTTTTTTGAATCCAAAACGCGTTCTCGTCTTGGAACAACATTCCACGGGAGTCAACATTGGGTTCGGTTTTAGGTTTGGGTTGGGTTTCAGTTTGGGTTTGTGTTTAGGTTTTTTCAGATACTCCTCTTGCAAGCTGTTGGTATTTCATCACATCACCATCGACGTTGGCGGTTACCTCATTTGGCATTCAAAATGTAGTCTCTATTAGCCCCCGGGACCATTATCAGCGATTTATGCAGATGCATAATGCATTTGTAGTCATTGTTAAAACTTTGTTGTTTTTCTACCTCTAATTAAAGGTTGAGTGCATCATGATGTGTGGCAGGGTCTCCATCTCAGTCTCAGTCGCAGTCTCACTCTCAGCCTTCAGTTGGCTTTCGATTTTGCATAGATTCGCGCCGGTTTCAGCCAAGTTTTAAATGCAGCTCTTAACACAAGTTAAGGCTTTTGTTTTACGACCTTCTCGCTCGTTAACATAGTCAGACAGTCAGTCAGGCAGACAGACAGACAGACAGACAGTCTGTCAGAGAGTCGATGACTGTAGAAACTAGAATGAGCTACAGTTTAAGTTGCTTTAGACTGCACAGTGTGTCCGGTATATGCAATCAAGATATTAGATCGACTTGAAAATGTAGTTTTATTAACACTAAACAAAGCTATATTTAAAAATATTATTTTTATATTCCATTAATCATTCAATGACTTGATCGATGTAAAAGAAAAATGTTTAGAATCTGGGATAAATTTGAAACCCTGATAATAAATTATTATTGAACAAATTAATTTCTCTGAATCTGTTGTTTTACATACATTTTTTGTTTTTTAAATTCAATAATTAAATATTGGTAAGCTTAAGTAATATGAATATATTATAAATTAACTAAGTCTATTGTTATGACTGTTACAGTAAGAACCATGGAAATATCAGAAATACAGATAAGTAATTACATGAAATATATTATAGACAATAAAAAACAATGCCAAACATCGAAATATGACTTAAAACATTTAAAAAATTATCTAAATAACATACCAATATCAACTATTATTGCAATTGCCTAACCTCAAAAAGTGTTCCCCAAGCGTGCCAAAAATAACATAGCATAAATGGCAAGTAAATTACGAACAGAATTTTCCACGTATTGCCATAATGCAAAAAACGAAATAACAATAACAATTATGGCATTAAGTTTATAAATAAATAATTGCTTTGTTCAATATTCTCTATGTGAAAAACATTTCGAAGACAGCAGCGATTTCGACATGTGCGAAAATATGATGGAAAAAGTGTAAAGAGCAGCTACAAATAAGAAACGAGCATAAAACCTAAATCTAAATTATAACAAAAGCACTGGGAAAATATAGAAGGTGTAATTAAATAAACACCAAAATAGAAGTTGAAAACAACAACAACAATAAAAACGAGAAAAATGACAACAAGTAACGAACGAATGATGTTGAAAGTCGTTTTGCAAGTTTGAGCTAAGCTTTAAACTGGACAGCGAAACGAGATAGAGAAGGAGAGACAGAGAGATAGAGAGAGTGAGAGAGAGAGAAAAAGCACAAGCTCCACTTGACGTCGACAGCGCTGCTTATAGAACACCCTGGGGATGGGGTACTTACCAAAATATGTTTCGCTGCTATTTATTGTTAAAGCTGTTGTTGTTGTTGTTGCAGTAGTCAACTCCACTTTTGTTAATGATATTTGTTGTTAATTGTATGCGAGCACTTAGGCAACAACTTTAATAATTTGTGAATCTATTTATTTTTCACACAGCTGCGACTGCGCCGCTTCCGCTTTCAAATTGATATATATATTTCTATATATTTCACACTTTCTTTATAATTAACACAATTAAATGATTTCTATTAAATGCTATCAATAATAAGAAAATTCCATTAAGTTGCTATTAACTGGAATTTCAAATATAAACACACAAACACATAAACATAACATATACACTCCACATGTATGTATGTATGTAATTATTTCAACTGCATTTTTGCACTTTGTTTTCGGTTTCGTTTTCGTTTTCCACGCACGTTTCCTGTCGCACTTGTTGCTTTGGCAAACTAATATTTCTTTGCCGTTGGTTTTATGAAACAGTTTTTATGCTTGCAGCTTCTATATACAAATATACCCCCGATATAATATTTGTTTATTAACAACACAATTTTATACTTTTTTTTTATTTGGCGGCCGAAATCGAGCCAAAAACGAACAGCGAACACACGACCACTCCGTCCAAAGGCGCTCACTGAAATGCGATTCGAAAACAAAACCAAGAGAGCAGAGAGGCAATCAGCTCAAAGTGTAGTCGCCACCAGTGTTGGCAACTCAAGATTTTCCCGTCAGACTTGGCGTTTTTTGACTTTTTTCAATTCGACTGCGTCGACGCTCTGCGCCTGCGCTGTTGTTGTTTTTTAATAAAATCAAATTTTATAAGTCAGAGATAAACTGATAAATAAACCGAATTAACTGCTTTGTTCACAACGAATCTATCCAGCTGCACATAAAACATAAAATGAGCGGGCCTCTCTCGAATCGGGAGCGTAAAAAGAGGACCAAAAAACGTTTTGTTTACGTTTTTTTATTTTGATTTTAATTTTAAAATGTTTTTTTAATAAAAACAATTGTTTGGTTAAACAATAAGACCAGACTTAAATAAACCGAATTAACTATAAATTATATAAAATAAAGGGAATTATTTTAATAAATATTTGGATGTGAAGAAGTTGTATAAATTAATTCTTCTTTATAAACTTACAAAATTCTAAGCTCCAAAAATCTCAAAATTCTGTATGCTAAACGTAAATTGCCATTAATAGTAATCTTAAGCTTTATTTATTGACATTTTAAATTTTCATTGTAGTTAAGTTATTTTCAGAGTTTACATTTGATTATGGTTAAAGACTTATGCTGCGTAAACTGTTTCGTGATAAGCTAAAAAATCATAGGGAATACTTTAAAGGGCGTTGTACAATGATAAGTTAAAAGTAAACGCCTCCCAAATGATAGTCAGTACCAATTACCGTTACAAATATACACCCACTTTTCACAGCTAAATTAACAACAACAAAATTAACAACTGCACGCAACTGCTGGATATCATGCCAATATTTTTAATTTAATAAAACATAAAAAAACTTCAATTAGTAGTTTTAATGCAACATTTATTTCAGCTGAATAACCAAGAGAAAGTAAATGAGAGGCGGACACGACATTAGCCATGCGTCTTTTTTATTAATTGGTTTAAAACATTTGCATGAAAAGTGAAAATCCAAATCCATTGCACGCAAATTGGGCTCAAACTGCATTTACTTGCAGCAGCCCAAAAGCGATATGCGATAACGATAAAAACTAGTTCAGTATGCTGTGCTGCCAATCGATAATAGTCAACTGTGGCTTAAAGCGCTTCAGTGGGCCTGCAAGAAAAACGAAAGGAATATGTAATGATAATCAAAAATGATTGGTAATTTAATCAGATATTTTAATACCCCTGTAAAGGGTATTATAATTTTGTCAAAAAGTGGGTTACGCATTAAAGGAGTCAACCTAGACCTAGACTTTGTATCAAATATATCAATGCTTTTACTAAGTGGCACTCACTTATTAAGGCAAAACGCTGCTCCTTTCGTAGGGCCAAGTAGTCGATATTGGGTCCGGTCAAGTGCTGTGCGGTACCGCCCATTAGCTCCGGTATCCAAATATCGTCCAGTGATGCCTGCACCACAGACAAGACGCTCTCATACAGTTTCTGCAATCCCGCTGCCCGTTCGTCCTCCGTGTGGAGCTGAAGTAATGCTTTGCATGTGTCACGCACAAGTTGCTGTTGTTGTTGGTGTGCAATCTTTGTGACTTGGTTGTGAAGCGCATCGATGAGCGCGATGTCTTCAAATGGATTGCCTGGCTTCAGACTCAACAGTTTGCGCTCGTGTTTGCGTCGATTTTTGCTGGAGCGAAAGGTTTTGCTGTTTGTCGACCAAAAAAAAAAGTGAAAATTAAATCAAAAATCGAAGAGTCATTTCAATTCTTACGGCAGGTTGACAATTACCCTGTTCCTCGCGAGCTGCTGCTATGACGAGATGAATGCATGCTACTCGTATCCGATAATAGATCCACCTCATCAATATCCACATCATGTTCCCCAGCACCATCCCCATCATCGATTGTCGCCTGACGTTGGCGAATATCCATTAGCCGCTGTTTGTATTCCAAAAACAACTCCCGATCCGCACTCAGTGAACCCTTGAACTGATCAACAAAGGCGATCAACGCTGGCTTTATTCGATTCTCTGTAAAGGATAAGGGTTATGAAATTAGAAAACCTTTGTATTCGGTCTTTATAGCCTCAACGCAAGTCTATAAAATAAAAAGCATTATATATAAAACTGGTCCTGAAACTTTTATATCCCTGCATAGGGTATTATAATTTTGTCACGAAGTTTGTAACGCATTGAAGGAGGCCTCACAGACCCTATAAAGTGTATATGTATATTCATTATTAAATTATATATTTTAAAATACATTTCTAATAGAAATAATATAGTTTTTATAAAGCTTATATGCTCTTTAAACTGTAAATTACATTTCGGAGTTGTTTATTAAAATATGGGATTCCTTAAGGTCCTCTTTAGGCTAAGCTCTTTGTGCCTTAGTCATCTTTGACGGTAGTTGTTTCATTTTTAACATCGTTATCTTTATCATCCTCTTCATCGTTCTCATCATCATCCTCATTATCATCATCTGCATTATTGTCATCTTCAATATCTTCCTCATCATCATCTTCATCGTTGTCATCATCTTCGCTTGCATCATCATCAATGTTGTTAACATCGTCATCTTCACTATCGTCATCTTGATTATCATCATCTTCAACATCATCCTCTTCATCGTCGTCATCATCTTCATTATCGTCATCTTCATTATCGTCATCTTCATTATCATCATCTTCAATACCTTCATCACCATCATCTTCATCGTTGTCATCATCTTCGCTTTCATCATCATCAATGTTGTCATCATCGTCATCTTCATTATCTTCATCGTCAATATCGTCATGTTCATCGTTGTCATCATCATCTTCGTTATTATCATTAGCATCATCTTCATCGATGTCATCATCTTCGCTTCCATCATCATCAATGTTCTCATCATCGTCACCTTCATTATCTTCATTTTCAATATCGTCATGTTCAATATCTTCATCATCATCATCTTCATCGTTGTCATCATCTTCGTTTTCATAATGATGATCTTCATCAACTACTCTAGTTTCCGTAATTTTATCATCGCGGTCAACCCCTTTGCGTAGATCCTTGTCTTGTACTGGCTCTACGAGTGCTCCACGAAACAATTTTCCAAATGGACTCTCGACGCGATCTCTCAATAGATGTCCTCGAAAGGAACGTTGATATACATTGTCCCGTGCCAGAACAAAAACCATCAGCAATAGGGCAAAAATAGCAGTTGTAACAGCTCTCATGATTGTGTTTACATTTAGATTTCCGATGTGAATAACCCAAGTTCTTATATAGCCCAGGTCTAAACTGAACTTCGATTAGTTTTCTTATCAAAATTTATGAACTTTTTGACGATTTAACCAATTTATTTTTGCAGGCAATTTTAGGTTAACCTCGACAACTTACTGTTATCTAAGTAATTCTAAGAAATTTTTCCTACTGATTTAACAGGCCCTCTTTGAAGAAGGGCATTGTCTTTCTTTTCAAAGTGTTGTGCAATATTAGTTGTAATTCTAGCTTGGCTTTTTTATAGGAAGTTTCAAATAAAGTTCGTTAGCCAAATTGGTTTTCTAACTTGTTCAAAAGTGAGCTATTAAAATTCACCCTTGCGGTGCCCTGTATAAGCCGTCAGATTTATTACAAAATTTGTTAGATGTTGATTGTAGTGTAGTAGTAGGAGTAGAAGTAGTTGTAGTAGGAATAGGAGTAGAGTAGGGGTACGGGTAAGGGAAGGAGTAGGGGTAGGGGTAGTAGAAGTAGTTGAAGTATGAGGTAGTAGGTAGGAGTAGGAGGAGTAGTCATGGTAGTAGTAGGAGTAGTAATGGTGGTAGTAGTAGAAGTAGTTATAGTAGGAGTTGGAGTAGGGAAGTGGGGGTATGAGTAGGGTATGAGTAGGGGTTTGAGTAGAGCCTGTACCAAGTTTCATCAAGATAGCTTCAAAACTGAGAGACAAGTTTGCATAGAAACAGACGGACAGACGGACAGACGGACACGGATATATCGACTCAGCTCGTCACCCTGATCAAGAATATATATACTTTATAGGGTCTGTGAGGCCTCCTTCACAGAGTTCAATTTCGTGACAAAATTATAATATCCTTTGCAAGGGTATAAAAAGAATAAGGCACTTACCCAATAGATCAACTGCAAGATCTTCATTGAGCAAACGTGCTTCGTAGATGGCGCGTGCATAGAGGTGTCCATCGATGAGAACTTGTAGAGGTGGCTCATCTGTCCACTTGGTGAACTGTTTAAGCAGCTCATAGGCCTCAAGATGTCGATCCTGTTGCTGGAGTGGCGTCACCATTGAGCTGGCAATCTGATCAAGGGATTCGCCGGCCCGTTGTGCCAAATTGAGGACACGTTGCCAATCTAATGTGTGCTTGGCACTAAGTAGAGCCTGTTGGAGTTGCCCACCACGTTCGTACATGATGCTGGCCGTCTCCAGCTGGGCATTGGCACGCAGATGATCCGCATATGCCACACAGATGCGTTGATGCATGTCCGCCTGATCCTGATATATAATCAAAGCCTTATTATAGAGATTGTGCTGTTTGATGAAATCCAATGCTAGATCATAATACTCTTCACCGCAGGCAGCCAAATGAGTCAGAGCGCGCTCGTAGCGCTTTAGATGCTCATCAATCTTGAACTTGCGATAGTCAATCGGAAGGGATTTCAGTTCGTTGAGATAAGGCAGAAACTCCTTGGGATCCTTTTGCGATTTCTGTGCCACGAACAGCACAAGTCCAAAATCATAGGTGCCAAGGGCTACATTATACAGCTCATTGACATCCACCAGATAGAGTAAATAATTGAGCATTTGATCTGCCAGTTGTGCATCATTTGGCTTGTGCTTCCAAATGAGGAGCAGCGCTTGCTCCAACTTTCCCAGCTTCACATAGCTCGTGATGATGGGCAATCGGTAGCGGGCCACATCTTTTGGATCTGTGGCCTCTTCCATGATATTGCACAACCGTCCGCATATGTAGGTAATCTTACAATCAACATGATAATGTGGCGGATAGAATTGCTGAGATGCCTCATAGTTACTGGCGTACATATTCCTGGTATAATCCTCGTTCTGCAGCTCGCTGAGGAACAGGCAAAGCCACTGGCTATCATGCATGTCAGCGAGGAACTTATGCAGTTTCAAACAGAACTGCACCGCATTATGATCACAAATGATATTTAGATTAATCCTATGTTTCCTAACCATTAGCATGGCATCCTTGTACAAACTTTCATCTAATAAGTAACCAATCAGCTTTAGTAAGAGCACACGAGGATAAATCACCTCCAGATTGCCACGTGGCAATTGCAACACCAGACGTGCATCATGTGCATGCATCACCAGCTTTGCACCACGTTCAATGTTGCGTGACGAGACCTTGCGACGATCCGACAAATCCACAAAGTGCAATGCATTTAACTGTGTGTAGATCAGATAATCCTCGGTCACAATAAACGACGTCACATCCTCATCAATCCTTTGTCCATTAATATGCAACAATTGCTGTGAACGCAATGTTATGATTCCAGAGGCTAAAAGTTATAAATTTTTATATTAAGTAAATTGACTGTTAAACTTATATTCAAATAATATTTCAATTTCCAAGGATACGTTACGAAAGGAGTGTTTCAAAAAGGTACTATTTCAATTTTGTCCTTTCGGATACTATACTATACTATACGATACTAGGTAATTTTTTTCAGTATTAAGAAACAAAAGCATATTAACAGGTATTCATTTAATCGTGAAAGACCTTACTCAAATTTCAAGTAATTTCGGTTTGAAACGGATAACATCGCCTAATTTGGTCAACGGAATATCTGTTGACAAATTAATAAAATTAATTAATTGATGTATACCTGATAATTCTTTGGCACCGAACTTCACACGATCTTTACATGCGCCAAAGCTCATATAATCCGCAGCCTGTGTCAATTGGTGGACCAAACGGCCTGGCTTAAGTTGGGATTTTGTTATTGAATCACTTAATGAAATCTCGTAGATTTGTCCATTGTTTATGGTGTGGACAAAAAAGTTATCATCAATACCCTCGGTCAGGGCATTAACAGTGCCATTAATGATTAGAGTGCTGTCTATGCTGTATGATCGACTTTCCGTCTCGTTGTCCCCAAGCAGGAGAATGTGCGTCTTATTGCCAACGCTGCGTGTGGCCAACAACTTATTCTTGACCTTGAGTTGCGTCAGATTGGCAAGTTGGCCAATTTGTAAAAGCTTTTCATTTGGTGACAACACGAATTTTTTGACTATTGGCGGACTAGGCAGTTGTGAGTGACAATAAAAGTTTAAAAGACCTTCGCTGCTGTAGAGGCACAAGTAATAATTGTTGGAGGTTATCGCATTTATATAGTTCTCCAGCTCCAAGGTATATTGGCACATGGGCGGTGGCACCACAGCCTTGTATAGATCCGTTAAAAGCACACGTTTACCATCAATAACGCAGACCATGTTCTGGAAACGATCGACAGCTAAATTCCAGCGATAAACAAATCTCTTCCCGCTCTCCAAGAGTACATGCAACGTATGATCTCGTCCATTGGACCAATGGAAGAATGCCAAGGGATCTTCCTTTTTAAAGACGAGCACCTGCTTTAGATACCAATGATAGTTACCAATCGTATAGAGATAAATACGCTGAGCTTCTGGCGTTGCTGTTTGCAATGCCAATATATCAGAATCGCTGCTCCATTGAAACTTTACAATGGACTCTATTTGCAAATCAAATGGAAGATCAAAATCCCGATGGCGTAATCCATTCTTCTCAAACAACGATACTGTAGATTTATTGGGGAAGATCTGAGGTACAGCTATCCAATTGCCACTTGGACGCCAGGTAAGTGCCGATTGTATTCCATTCCACTTTTCGGCCATATGTTGCAATTTACCTTCGTTGTCGTACACGTTAAAGGTTCGTCCCACATTGCTGGCCACAAAGGAAACGGCAAAAAAGGCACCATCACCTCGCCAAGCAACATGTACATCCTATAAAAGGAGGCATTAAATAACATCTTTGATATTCCCAGGCATATAAGCATTTCCATTATGGCAAACATATGTACTTATACTTGATATTTCATTCCTTATACACACCTGTGGCAACTTGTCTACATCTTGAGGTGGTTGAAACTCTGGGGATTGCTTGGCCGCCTGTTTGCCAGCTGTGCCATGGAATTGTGTCTCCTTTTTGCCCCAGCCAACATTGACAAATTGCTGATCGGTGGCAAGTTCAGCATCAAGCGGTTGTTCGACCAGCACCTCATAATTGCAGGTCATGACAACGACATTTTTTGCTTTAGTTACAAAAACGACAACCTCCTGATTGGGTGACCAGGACATGCATTCAATGCCCACATCACAGTATGTGCCGTCATTAATTTCGAATGATATCCGGTTTATGAGCAGTACTTCACCATCGCCCGTGGCCACACAGATGTCATCATACAGCTGCATTAACTCTGCTCCGACTATATTCGGCACATCGGCAACTATTGTTGCCTCTTCCTTGCCATCGCCGGTTTCACTAACGGCGTAGATTTTGTCATCCGTGACAATATACGTAACTTCCTTGTCATTGTGTTCAGAATCTGGTGGCAGCAACAGTTGTCTTGCATTTTTAATGCCAGTTGTGTCCTCTTTACAATATTGTAGTTTAAGATTTCGCATTTTGTTCCTGAATTATTGTCATGCAATGACAACAACGTGCGCGAAATATTGCTAAATCGATAGGTTAAATCGATAGTATGAATTGAGCGATACATAGACGTTACTTGCATGTCGATATATCATTGTATTGAGAGCCGTTAGATAACAAGAAATTATTTATAAATAAATATTTTTATTACACTAATTTATTATTTAATTTATTAAAGAAAATTTATTAAATTCCAATTTTCAAATTTAAATTTTTTATGAAACCTTTCATATATCGATAAGCCAGCGACTATATCTACAATTGCATCATAATCGATGTATAACCCTTGCGCAAAATAAAATACCAAAAACTTACCGCACAAATACTGAATTAGCGATTAAATGTAAACCGACATAACAATATCGAGTTTTTAAAAATCAGTCAAAAATATATTATATTTAAGATGTAAATCATACTTCATACTACCGTAGGCAATTACAAACGTCGAAGTTCTTATCGATAGTTCCTAATGGCGCATTTTAGTGATGCGATAATTCTTGTAAATGTGTTGGAAACGTATCGATTATTTCTCACAGCTTCATCGATATACCGATATAATATCAACAATCCTAATACTGGGCAAAGATGGCTGCTTTATTTTTCATGGAATTTTTTGTTGCCGTAAAATTAGTGCGTTTTATTCGTTAAAACATTGTTGTGTGAATCCTTATTAGTACTAGTACTTAATCGTACTCAGTCGGTAACTCGAACTAAGCTGCGATGAAAAAAGAATAAATAACAAACGTGTTATATGCAGCAAGAAAAGTGTCGAAAATTCCACAAAAACCAGCAGCCACATATAAAAAAATCCACAGTGTGCGCGAGTGTGAGTGTGTGTGTGTGTGCGTGCAAATGTTTATAAATAATTTATAATATTCGAAATTAAAATGTGCATGTGTACGATCGCTGCTTGATGTCGGTGTTGTTGTCGTCAGCAGCAGCATCAACGGAGCAGCATTGGAAAGAGGCGTAGTGGAATGCCAGACGGCAGCAAAGCAATAGGAAATCAGGTAAGGTGTAAAAATGTGAATGTAAATACATACATGTCTATATACATACGTACATGTGTGTATGTGTGTGCGATTGTCAGATTTTTGTGTTGTTTTGACATAAGGACTACCCAACGCCCTTTTTGCGCGTCGCGCTGTCTGTCGAATAATTGTATATGTGTGTGTGTGTGTGTGCGTATGGGTGAAAGTGACGAAAGCTTGCGCAAAAAGGATATAACAATTCCCAATAAGAAGCAGCATCCAAGTAAAGTAATTTGTATTCTCTTCTTTTCTATCTTATGTTTGTCTGTTTTTGCTACGCATTCTTGGCATGCTTCAGGGGTGCGCCTTGTGTGTGTGTGTGTGTGTGAGAGCAGCTTTGTCTGTGTAATAAATGTTTGCATAATTTTCAACCGTTAACTATTGCGTAAATTTTTTGCGCTGATGATGATGTCAAAAATGCAAGCAAACAAAATGGGCTAAGATACTGGCTGTGTGTGTGTGTGTGTTGTTGTTGTTGTTGTTAGTGTTCCATTGATGAAAAGTACAAATAAAATAATACATACAAAAGCTTTGATTTGAAATCAAAACAAGCTTTATGCTTGTTGTCTGAGGTCAAACTATAGTCATATATATGCAAAAGTTTTAAGAAATCTTTTATGTATATGTATAATTTAATGTTTATACATATGTATTTTATGTGGCTTATTTGGCGTAGTCAAAAAAAAAAAAAAAAAACGAAAGCAAAAACAACGGGCGCCAATAACAATGACAATAACAACAACAAAATACGCATTTTTGTTCATCAAGCAGCAGCAACAAAAAAAAAACAAAAACACGTTTTACAACTCTGCGCTCCAATGGCGCGCAATTTTTGTTGCTTTTGTTAGCCTTATAGGCTTATTGTGAATAGCAAACGAGGCTCCCCATACAGGCAAACACACACACACACACACATGCATGTTACATGAATGACCAAATTCAATACACCAACAAAAACAAAAACAAAAACTGCAAAACAGCGGCAACAACAATAATTAACGGCAATAACCGAAGCGTAGCGCATCGTAGTTTCCGTTGTAGTATATATGTATATACATACAGATATGTGCGTACGTAGTTCATTGTTGTTGTTGTTGTTCTTGTCGGTTTTTACTGGTCAGTTGTTAGTGCGTAGTCGTTGGACTTCGGGAAACATTTTCGTGCGCTGACGTCACGCATTCAAGTCAGTAGCTTCTCTTGTTTTTGTTGTCTTTGCGACGTCGGCGCCAAAGCTTTTTTGGTTTATTTATGTATTGCAATTCGCGTGGGCGTTATACCCAAGCTCCTGTCTGCCAGTCTGTGTGTGTGTGTTAGAGTTTGGGATTGCGTGAACTTTTTTTGCATTGGTATTTGTTTGTATCTATGTACGTTTGTATGATCTCGCAATGGTCAAGTGTAGAAACGTTTTCTTTGTTTTGATGTTGCGCTCGTTTTTCGCTGCCTTCCGCACAGTGGGCTCACTCACGAGGAAAAATTTAAAAAAATATTAAATCATAATAAGAAAGGGTAAAATGTGTAAATCAAATTTTAGAGAAAAAGTACGAGTTTCAGTACCTACTTATTAACTACACATATTAAATAAGCACATTTCTGAAATCTAGTCATAGATATTCCGATATTTTTTATCATAAATATGATTAAACTTTCATAATTTTGTTCAAACTTCAAGAATTACATTGGAATTTGTTTCCAATTGACTTTTGCGATTATATGGAAGATATACAAGAGATAAGAAGAGATAATTAACTAAGCAAATATGAGCTTAATCTATTACCAACGTATATATAGTACTTTTACTGCATTGCCAAATTACTTTGTACACTCATTGTTATCACACTTAACATTTAATTATTGCAATCAATATGGCATAATTAATACCTAACATTCAACATTATTAAATAAAATTGTGAGGTTATCGTTATCAGAAGACCATATGTTTTCAAGTATAATAATCAGTTGCATGATGCGTGGGCTTTAATGGAATAACATGGCATCACTTGTTATCGTTATCGCGGACAGATAGAGAGAGAGAGAGAGAGAGAGAGAGAGAGAGAGAGAGAGAGAGAGAGAGAGAGAGAGAGAGCGAGAGAAAGACCGAGACACGAAGCAAAAGAAAATACAATATGTTCATGTTTTTTATTTCAATTTAAATATTTGATTTTTTATGTACGTTTCTGAAGTGCACATACAAACGTGACTGAAATAATAAGAACAGTTTACGTAAAATATTAATTCATAAATAACTTTAAAGTATATCACTTATTTATTTTAATAGGACATACATAGATACATTTACTGTCATGTCCCTATATTTTATGATAGGAACTTTGTTGGGTCAAAAATCAGGTGTGCGAATTTATAAAAAGAGCGAAAACAACGGATTCTGTATTCCTACAGCAGTCTCAACAATTTATAAGTACATACTAAGGTCCTTACATTAATTTGGCCTGAACTTTTTGAATCATCTGGTCTCCATTTAAACTAAAAGATCGCGACATCCAGAGAATTTTAGATTATTTCAGACATTCTGTTCTTGTCATAATTCTTTCTAATTTGATGTTCCTATGTCTCTAAACATAGATGATCTATTGGATAAATGTCCGGATTGAGGTGTTCCCTCCATAACATCAATATTGGAGAATCTAATTCATTTATTTTCATATTTTGAAGTGACTTCCAAATCATTTTTCTGGGGAATGAGCATAGGCCCATCTATTCCATAATTATCCTGACATTTCTCATCTTTGTTTTTTAGGTAATTATTTAAAAAGCGCTCTTAATATCTCGCACACGTCTGTACATGTGCATACAAGTATGCATTTAATTTTTTTGCGCGTGCATATTTGACCCGTGTTTTTTTATATTTGCCTGTTTTTCTGTTTGTTTTGCCTTTGTTTGTTTTTGTGAATTTGCACACATTTTATTTTTAGCACACTTTGGGAGCTGGCAATATGTATGAATGCTTGTATGTGTGTTTTGGTGAGTAGCAAAGGGCTTGATTGTTGTTGGCATTGTGGGTCGAATTCCATTGCAAGCATCCTGCGCATATTGTTGATGACGTCAGCATAAGCTCATTGACACTCTTTCTCGCTCTCAATTTCCTTCATTCCACTCTCACTGGCACTATCTTTGCAAATGCAATTTCTCTATTCACATTTATTCGCTAATATTGCACAGTTAGAGATGG
The DNA here is from genome assembly GCA_035043265.1 of Drosophila testacea. Classification (NCBI taxonomy): domain Eukaryota; kingdom Metazoa; phylum Arthropoda; class Insecta; order Diptera; family Drosophilidae; genus Drosophila; species Drosophila testacea. Next base: position 1,292,528 of record JAWNND010001120.1, on the reverse strand, counting down.
AGACTATAAAGAGGGGGTGTGGACAGGGGTGGCAAAGGGGCATAACTGCGGGGTGGAGTCGCCAAGTGCTAATTGCATGCACTTGGAAAAATGCACATTAAATGCCAGAAGCAGAAATTGGCAAAATATCACGAACTGAACGCGACACCGCACAACATAAATAAGACACACACACGCACACACATATTTGCATACCCTGTAACCATAAATTGCCTAAAACGGAAATGTTATAAGAGTGTTAATTTTATGAAGCAAATAACAGGCTTACCCAGTCGATCCAGTGGGCACGTACAGACCAAAGTCGCTACGGCCGCAGTACCAAAATTTTACATAAAGTAGGGATCGATCCCTCAGGCTGCAGGCTGTCAGCAGCGCGCTCTGTAGTAAGAATCGTTTGATTCAGGGTGCGAATTTCCTACAGCAGCTTCCGCTACGAGCTCAAACGTTTTACTGAGTATGGTACTGACTGCTCTGCATGTTACTCAGATTGGAATTCTAGCTCAGAGGTTTGAATTTCCCTTAGCTGTAAGGGTTGTCAATACGTTTGCGGTACTCTTAGCTTAGAGTCTAGAGTACGCGATTGGCTACATTTTGTTATGTTGGCAACCCATTTTTTGTGTATTTTTATCAAAGTGTCTTTTGCGCAGCAGTGCTATTTGAACGCGTGTTGGATGAACAACGCATTTATAATTGGGTAAGTCTTAGTTTTTCTCGCATTATATTGTGTAATTCTTTTATACAGGTACATGTTCTTAAATTGGCCATTATGTGGGTTAATTCAAATGCGTTAATAAAATACTGGAACCACACGAAATGTAAGTATACACTAATTAAAGTGAAATATATTCAAAATAAAAACTAATGTATATACATTTTCGTTTCATCTCTTTTCAGTATTAATTAATTTAATAATATTAATATTAAGTTCATGTATAAAAATGTTTATTAAAGAAAACAGTTGAAAAAAATATATGTATGTATACGCTTTTATTTCTGCAGCAGCCAGAACCCTAGGGAGGGAGAAATGCCAGCCAGAATTCCAAGTGGAATTTCAAAGAATTCCCAACTAGAATTTCCCTACAGCAGAAATTGAAACTGAATTTCCTGCAGAATGTGTCTATGACGAGCTCAGGAAAACGTTAGAGTTCGTAGCGGAACCTGCCGTAGGGTAGTGTGGATTTCCTACCGAATTACCCCGGCCACGCTAATGTAAAAGCGAATGAGACTTTTACACGAACTCGGAGTGCAATCCTCTGAGTTGGGCTGCGGCAAATTAGTATGTTTTTCTGCGGAATATTTCCTTCTGGGTATCTGAGATCTTTTATTGTAAATATTGCAAGCTGTCTTAGCAGACAAAATGCAGTTAAGGATTACAGCCAGATATTAGTTCGGTTTGCGAACCGATTTCTAGAGCCTCTTAAATCAAGGTTTCGTATTAAGCATGAATTATATTTAGTACAACCGAATTATTCCTTTTCTCAATAGTTTAAATTTTCTCTTGATTTATCAAGCTATTTAAATTTTATATTTAAGAAAAATAGCTTATATTTCAAAGAAACTTAGAAGAGAACAAAAAATGATCCGCTCTGGCTTTGAAGGATTCAGTTCAGCGCCAGTTTTGAAGCTTTCGCTTGTGATTCCAGAATTTTAAGAGCTGGAAAAAGCATACAACATTATTGAACCTGCTAAATAGAAATACTCATAGTTTTATATTAAACTTATAATAAGACAATGTTTATTTTAGATTAGTATCTTTATATTGTTTTAGCAAACAACACTATTATAATATTTTCAGATCGATTTTGAGCCATGTTAAGTTGAAGCACTTTTCATATCAGATCTGATACTATATACTTAGGGTATCTTGCAGTCGTAATACCTTTTCGAGGGCGTTCTTGTTTGTTATTGTTTTTATATTTTTCATTGCAAACTACAACAAGAACAAATTGACTGCAAATTACTGTGAAATGTAAACATGCAAAACAAAAGGGGCAAAAATTGACATTCGAGATATGTCAGACACAACAACAAGAACAAGTTGAAAATTAATTAAAATTGCCAGCAGCAAAAGCAGCAGGAAAAACAATTAAAACGAATGCTAAAGAAATTCAAAGGAAAAGGAAATTGAATTGAAATGGGAGAAATAAAATAGGGAATGCTAAAGGAAGAAACAATTACAAGGATATCAGAGGAAACAAAAATTATAAAGATTCAATTTTTAAGTTACATAAATGTATTGGCTAAATTGTATCTATATCATTATCATTCGACATGCAACATTTAATTGCAGAATTTATGTAAAGAATATAAAATGCAGGGTATACTTAAAAAACAACACATTATTATAATTTCATTGCATTTTTTTTAATATTATTTTTTTGTTTATTTATTGGTCAACTAATTGATGACAGCAGCAAATGTATTTAATTTTCTCACGCAATTTTCAAATTACCATAATTTGATAGTTTTATTTCAAGGCTATTGATAAAGAAAATATTTTTAAAAGTTAACTTTTAAATTACACCTATTAACATCTGTCTCGCTCTCACATGGAAGCTTTCCATGTTTAAGGCAAATGTCATCATTTGGCAGCAAATTAAAAATAAACAAAAACAAATCGAGCTTTTGTGAAACACAATCCGCACATAAATTGTGGCTTACTTATTTTTGTCGGCCAACAAATTTGGTCAATAACCACAAAAACAGAAACAAAAAACTTGAAAAGACCAAAAGAATCGCACAAAATTGAGCAACATTTGGTTGTTGTTGCGAGCGGTAATTAAGCTTTGCCAATTAATTTGGACGAAAAAATGCGCTGTGAAAAAGTAAGAGCAACTTTATTTTTGTAGCATGCGATAAGTATAAGACGATGCGATTTTTAATAAACACATAAAGCGTTTGTACCATATAAGCTTAAATTTATGCTATCGCATGTGAGAAAAATGCAGGTCTCCCTAGATTGAACTGACACCTACATATACTTACACTTCAAATACGGGATACTTATCCATGTGAAAGATTTGTAAGGCTGCCAAGACTCAAAGATTCAATGCGTATAAGACTTGCACTTGCACTTATATTCACACTCTTACTTGTATAAGCACAGCTGCATACGTCTCTCATGCGAGAGAGATGCAAGACTACCAAGCTCAAGTATCGATGTGTATAAGACTTGGACTTGTAGTCATACTTGTAAAAATTGAGGCAAGGCTGCATACGTCTCCCATGAGAGAGAAGTGCAATGTGGCCAAGACATAAACGCACTTACTCTCACACACACACACTAGTACACGCACGTGCATAAAGAAAGCTCGACTTGTCCCTCTCTTTGCTGTGCGCTCTCTCGCCATGTCTCTGACTTTGAGAGCTGCTTCAAGTGGTTGCCGGTCGCAACTTTTCAGTCAGTTGAAAACTTGGAAGCAAAGCGCGCGGTTTGTTAAACTCGCATCGCACATGCGCAGCAAACTTAAAACGCGGTCGAAGTCGACGTCGCACGTCGCGTGCTAAAAATTATTGCCAATAATAAATAATAATCAATTGCAATTGTGTTTTGTTTTGTTGCAATCTCTAATAACAATAATTATTGTGTGCAAATGCATAAAGCATTAAGAGCCCCAACGTCGATCGATTGTATAATCAGCTTTAAAATCTTTTTATTAATTCAGTGCATGCAAAGTGCGAAATTTCTGTTGTTTGCCCTTAAGGAAGCAGCTCTCTTTCAATATGCAAATTAAAGCTTCCAATTAACATGTAAAAGCTGTCAAAAGTTTGCAAAAAAGAAGAAAAACTGTAGAAATGAAACTTTATAAATATAATATATGATTTCTGTTTATTTTGTGCTTGTTTCTTTTTGTGAACTTGAAGTGGATTTTTGTCTATTTGGTGGCGCAATGACCTTTTGTATGTCTCTCGGACTTTTTTTTTTTTAAATTATAGGTTTTGGGTCAAAAGTGTTATGTTGATTGTATCTCGTGAAATTTGCTAATATTTCATACAATTTTACAGACATTATTACGAGAGTTGTGATATTTAAACCGTGTTTATTGTAGTTTAAGGTTTGCCTTTATTTTTATGTAGATTCTTTCTTTTATCCCTTGGATTATCTTAGTTGGAGTTGTCGAGTATCTTTTACCTCTTGTATCTTTAATTAGTTTCATCTTATCTTTCTGGTGCTACATTTAAAATATATTTATTTATTTTATATATAGTAAATTTGCTTTTGCTAAGTCCTTTGATTCTTTGGATTGTCTCATTAAAGTAGTTTCGGTTAATATTGTCAAATATCTTTTATGTCTTTTGTATCTTTCATTTGTTCCATCTCATCTTCATGCGGCATTTAAGCATTCGTTTCTCTGTTTGTGTTGCCTTGTAATTTGTTTTTAAGCTCCCCTTATCCCCCATTGTCTAATCAACGCACAGCTTATTTCAATTGCATGAATCATTATCTTTTGCAATTGATTTCCACGCTAATTTTGGCGACGTGCAGGCATTGCGAGACAAGAGTTGGAGTTTGACAAAATGCTCGTGGGCTGTGGAGCTGTTTTAGCCTCCAGGTTAAAGCCATTTTCAATTTTCCAGCGCATTAGTCATCGTCGCTTGGGGTTCGACTTGTTGCCTTAAACTGTAACTAGTTTTCGCTTGCCTGACTTCGTCTCTGTCACTGTCTCCGTCTCTGTCTCAGTTTCTTCCGTTGTCTCAGTCGTCTTGCCAATTTTTGTGGCTAATCCACATAAAACGTCATCATCCTGAGAGAGTTGCCAAGAGCCAAGTGAAAGTGGACAAGGCGCCTGTACAAAACAACACTTACAACTACACTAACTACAACAACTTCAACTACAACAATTGCAGACGCGTGAATTAATTTTTGATGTGTTTTTTGTTTAACGGCAGTGTGCATTGCTTTTTTTTATTTATGCACATATTTTCCATCTACTTAGGCAATTTGCCATTCACTGCACATGGCCAAAAACCAAAAATAAAGAAGAAGATAAAGTAAACGTTAAGAAACAAAGCAAACAAAATACGTTAACAGCAAATAACCAAATGAATGCCCAAGAGCCAATGGCGCATTTCATTTTTCAATTGCGCATGCGCCGCATTTCATTTCATTTCATTTCATTTCATTTCATTTTTCCATTTTGTTTTATGCTTTCCTCTTTTTTTTATACTTTACTTTTCTTACATTTTTCAAGTGTACGTGTTAAGACAGAGTATTTCAAATTGACCAAAATGTTTGTAACGCATCTTTCATGCTCACTATCTGTTATCTTTCTTAGCTTTTAACTAGGTATATTTAGCTTTACACAAAAGTTTTATCTCTACATGTTAATCACTTCCTTAACTGATCAGTGTAAACTCAATAGCATTCTCCATGGTCTTATTGTATCAATATTCAATTTACACTTTATATCATTGCTTGTTCTCCATGGTCAGTTCTATTTTTCTTCTGTTCATTTCGTCTGAATAGCCCAAATAATATTATCCACTTTGAAAGTTCTACATTGATAATTTCTAGCACTATTCTAACTCTAATGCACACTCTTTAATTTTACATGTCCTCTATAGTCACGTTGCATTCGAGTATACAGTTATAATCCCAATTATATATGTAAATTTGTAGTCTTATAGGAAATAATAAGTTTAAGATTCTTTCTTTCTTTATTATATTTCTTTAAAGTTAGTGTGTTGTCAATTCGTTGTATTTTACAACCTGCTTTTTACTGTGGTGTTTTTCTTAATGCGTGGCGAGCTTTTAATTAATTGTTCACTTTTTAATTGTTAATCAATTTTACTGCAACCTCGACTCGACAACTGTGCAACGCCCTATAAAGAAATATAAAAAAGCGCAACTTTCACTGCTAAAATAAACTCATACAATTTCATATTTACTTGGGTATTATATATTTGCTATATAGTTATACAAATAATATATATCTAATTGTAAGCATATTTCCATGCAACAGGTAACAGGTAAATGAAACAAAAAATAAGCCTGAGGATATCCGCTGCGTGGCGCCTCACGCGTTTTGAACTTGCCCCATTGTTGTTTTCGTTATGGTTGTTGTATTGTTTTTTATAGTCTTATTGTTTCATATTATTACCTACTTTGTTTTAGTCAAGATCAGGTTTTTTTCTTGTTAACTTTTATTTTGATTTCGCTTTTCATTTTGCATTTCGTCTACAACGACGACGACGACGACGATGACAACAAAAACTTGTTGTGTCATATTTTTGAGTTTTTTGTTGTTTTTTTTTAAATTAGTTTGTTGTTATTTATTCAGCGTGTGTCTCTCTTTTTCTTTTGGCGGCACTCGAATGTTGTTGCACGTTTTTTTTCTATGCTCATTTCCCAAAAAGAATACAAATTTGGGTCTCCCTCTCGATAAGCAATCACTTTCCACGTGCTCAATTCTTAGGGTTCAGCTCATTTCCATACTTAATTGTTGTCGTTGAAGCCGTTGGATGGTATATAGGGTATGCCCCTTTTGCCCCTCCAGTTTAAGAGGAGAGTTCTTAAAGCCCAATAATGTGTAGAAAGTGAAAAGCTCTTGGGAAATCACTAATTAAAAGCGCTTTGCAAAAGTTGAGATTGTTTAAAGAAGATCAAGTTCATCAGCAGAGTGAACTGAATACAAGTTGAAGTTCATCTTAGATTTAAGCGAAATGAATATAAACTAGTTTCTTTAACGTAAAAATTAAGTAGACTTGAGTTTTTTTTTTAAGTAATAAATTTAAATAGAGATAAAAGTATAAATACAAATAAAATAAACTTAGTTTTTGGAATAAAAACTTGTAATTAAATAACGAAACGTAAAGTAAAGTTAATTTGTGTATAAATAACATTTTATTTTTAAATTGGGTATTGAAATTTTTTTTTTAAAAAAAATTAAAATTAACTTAAATCCATTTGAAAAGTTTTTTGAAGAACTAGCTCTTTATGTAAACTACAACTTCTGAGTCAAATTCATTTGCTTACTTCATTAAGCTTTTAATGTTTTTAAATTAAAGAACTACTTTTATGTAATGCATTTTTTTTGAAGTCTTTGTCAAATTATAATTGAAACTTGTTTCATATGTCAACAGGTCTTTTCACAATTCACTGCACACTTCAACTGCTCTTCATATATACGCTTTTTGAACTTGTTTCTTTGACAATTGTTTCTTTTTCTATTAGTTGAACTCCCCGGCCTATGAAAACAATGCCCTATCATTAATTCACACCCAATTAACACATATGTATGTGTTTTTATATATAGGTCTACAGACCTATCTCTTATTCACAACTTGATCAGCACATTGTGTCAACATTTGTTACATTTCACCTGATTATTCGCATACTTTCCCAAGCTGCATACCTGCCTTGAATAAAATACAATATATGTAGGTATACATATTTAAGAGTTACTACAACAATGGGTGTTGTCTACGTTCCCACGCCCAAAAAAATTAAGTATATAAACCAAGTACATATATACACATATATTCGTATATAAAAAGATATATTTGCACAATTTGTGTGTACGCTTTTCATACGTTACACACAATTCCAGTGAATTCCAATTCAATTCGTGTTTTCCCAACCCAAAAAAATAGTTGTTGGTCCTAAATTAGTGTCGATTGCTCGACAATCAAATACCCAGTGACACTTTCTGCTGTTCTCCATCAAAGTTTATTTAACCGAAATTAAATACAAACAAAAAATCACAAGAACAGCAAAATCAAGAATATTTTTCTAACAATGTTGTACAAAATCATGTTTTACCCCCTTTGGATCTTCTTTTTGTACAGGGTATACAATAAAGAAAAGCTAAACAAACAGAAACTGAAAAGAAAACAGTACAAAAGTTATTGTAACCATTTCTATATGTATTTATTTATTAGATGTGCTTATAGCCAAGTTTGTCGAGGCTTTTAACTCAGTTACAGTTAATGTGGCAAATTGACTTCAGCAAATGCCAAAATAATAAAAAAAACAGAAACACAATTACTATTATTACTACTCAGTGAAAACCTTCCCCTCCCTCTGCCGCTGCGACTGCTCCAACTAGTTGACAAATATGGAGCATGTCTTGGAATCAAGACAATTTCTGCTTTTTGTTTCACTTTATACGTTATTTTTTTTGCGCATTGGATTTTCTCCATAGATATTTTCCATTTGAGCTCGTCTTTTTCTTCAGCCTGGTATTATCATTATTTGTAGTTCCTTTATTGCTTTTGCTTCTCCATTGATTTTTTTCTTTCTATTGCCTCTTTTGTTGTTAGGGGAACAAATCGAAGTGCTTTAAAAAAACGACTTTAATTAGTATTATTACAAAAGAAAACAATTTGCAGTGCACATTGTTTGCTTCGGCATTAGCCCCAATTCAACTAGGGCAGCTTGAAGCGAAAAGAGGGCAGGGAAGGGAACAAGAAGGAGATTTGCATTATGGAGCTCAATTGTTCAATTCTAAGCCTACTTAGTAAACACACTTTCATAATTTAAATGTTCAATTGTATACCATAAATTTTTGGTAAAACTACCATATAATAAATAAATAAAAGTATCGTTTAAAACGATGTATTTTATTGAAATGAAATGATCAAATTTATCTTAAAACATAACAACTTTTGGACAAAAAAGGACCATTTTACATCCAAGATTTTATTAGTTATTTTAATAATTCGTGGTTCTCGACGTATAATATTGACGAAAGGTCAAAAAACTATTCTTTTCGTCGTAAGAAACTTATTTATCAGTGTAGATAAAGTTGTTTAAAAGCTTTGTAGAAATGTTTCTAATGTTACAAATATATTCAAGGCCAAATAGTACGCCACCAAATACTGAATGAATATCTAACAAACAGCCGAAAGTGAAGTGATAAGAAAGTAAAGTAAAGTGTTGCCAATAAATACGTAAAGTGGTGAAAGGACAAACGAAATGTTGCTTGGAACATGGTGACAACAATAAAGATAACCTGCGATGGCGTCTTCATCCAATCCAATTCGTATCTCACGCCAACGCAAGCGAATGTCGCGGCGAGTGTTGGAAAAGGATCAGGATCAGGATCAAAATCAAAGTCAGGATCAGGAACTGCAACACTGGCAGCTGCAATTGCCGCTGGCAACAGTCTAAGCAACGAAAGTGACAACTCACAGACAAGCAGTGGAAGTCAAACAACGGGTACCAAGAAATCAAATCGCTCCAATTGCAGTCGACATCATCGGGGAGCTACCTCGATTGGTTCACAGGATACGCGCCGGAGGTATTATTATTTTGGCAGCAAGGATGTCTACTGGTGCAAACAAAGTCTGACCCGCAGTGTCAGCAGTTTGGGCCATCGGGGCGAGGCCATTGCCACTACCAATAGCGGCCAATTGATTGCCAAGGCCCGTCGTCGACCCCTTCAACTTTGTAGCAGCCTCAGTGCTGCCTATGCACCGCCAAAGCGAAAGGAATTCTACTTTTGTGATAAATATGCCCCAACGGGAAGTGGCTCTGGCAGAGGAAACAACACCACATCCCGAACCACATCCAACAGCACCACAAACACCACCACATCCACATCCTCTGCTCAACCTATCGATGTGCGATTGTTGAACTTTCTGCGTAATGCACAGCGAAGATTTCAATCGGCAGCAGCAACAACAACAACAGCAGCAGCAACCAAACCAAAGTCGGAACACAACAACAATAACAGCAACAGCAACACCAAAGAACGATCATCTCCCAGAAGTAACTACAACAAGAACAACAACAACAATATTATCTGCAACAACAAGAGCAGCTCCCTGCCGCCTATTATCAGTACAGATGATTGGTTTGGTTAGTACAAATAATAATTCATTCTGTTCATTAAGAGATTAATCAAAAAAATCACATTACTTATCGAAATTATAACAATTTTTGCTGTAATAATCGGGGAATCCGGTTTCCAATAAGTCTTTTACTACAGTTTAATTGCAAAATCAAAATAATACTATTTTCTAAGCTACCATTTAAGTAATCTCTTTTGAAATGTATACAACATAGCTGAGCTTCAATTTTAAGTTTTATCTTACAGATAAATCCTTAAACGGGCTAAAATGACATTCCTTAAACTTTGGTTTGGCAACATTATTGCCAACTTTATTGAAGAGAAAATCTGTTTTCGAAAACAAACTATTTTTAAATATAAACTGATTCTTGTCGGTTAGATTTTGAAACTAAGTTGTTAAATAAGCAACATAATCAATAAGTTATCAGAAGATATCCAGTTTGACACACATAACAGATTTCTTATATCATATAGACACAAGTTATCGACCTAGCAATATTACAAATAAGCAGAGCGATACACGGAAAAATCAACAACAGTTGTAATTTAAGTAATGTTGACAGCCAATTCACATGCTTTCCAACTCGAGCTTGAAAAGTAAAACAAATATTAACAGAAATCATCTAGAGAACGCCATGGGGAAGGTGTATGGGGCTGCCCACTTGAAGGCCTGCCCACCTAACACAGCTAGTCAGGTAATTAGTACTTTTATGTAGTACACATATGTATGTATGTATGTACATGTGTATATGTAAGTACATGTTGCAAGTTTGCATGTTTGCCTTGCAACGTGGCTTCCTTCTTCCTGCTGTCCGTCTTCTTGTCCGGCTGTCTGTCCGTTTGTCTGCTTGCGGTTTTCCTGCGCCTCATCGCATTGCATGCAATATGCAAATTGTTGGCCAAAAAGCCAGCCAAGCCAGAGCAAGTCCCTCCCTATTAGGTTTTATGGTAACTCATCATCATGTGGCATTGTCACGCCATCATCATCATCATCATCATCATGATGATCTAGTGGGACTCCTCTCGTTTCATTCATGCCTTTTGTTATGCCTCTCCTGACTGACTAACTGAGTTGACTAAAGTTACCTCTTTCTGTCTTTCATTATAATTTTACACTTTCCAGCTCGAAACTACACGAAATGATTGTGATGCCTCGTATTTACATACATGTCTCTGTTTTCCCCCCCCTTTTTCATTACACTCTGTAGCTTCAACATGTTCCTTCCTTAACTCACACACAATGAGGAAGCAATACAAAAGATTCTCACGTACTTGTTACCTCTATAGGTGTTGAACTGTATTTTCTTTCTCTTCTTCCTGTTCGTCTTTCAATCTCTTTCTACTCTATTCTACTACTATGTATATACAATTTCTTCCCTTCATTCTCTCTGTGCCGTGACGCGAATTTGCCCCTAGGGTAGTCTGTCAGTTAGTTAGTTAGTTGGCTTACGGATTGTTGGACACACATCACAGCACAGCACAGAACACAACGTCTTTATAATAGGGCCAAGAATTGTTCATCCATCTCTTAAGATAAACATTTCCTGACTTAATCAAGTTAAAGTTGCATCTGCAAAGAATTCAACTTGTATATCTTGCGATATCATACAATATAGGTAATAAAAAATTCTAGATAGTCATTAGAAGAACAAATAAAGCTATATGTATCTATCCTTCTGAGATACATTAATAACATTCCATCTAATTTCTGGCTTTTAAATGGTATATCGTTTATCACATTAGTAAAAGCTCTTCAATCAGAAGTAGTTCTAGTTCTGTTAAATATAATAATATAAAAAGACAAAAAGTATCTTTCTGAGATACATAAACTTCTTACCTTAACGGTTCAAGATTTTGAAATATCTCATTCTTCAGATTAGATACTTTTACTCTCATAAATATCAATAAACTCCATTATTTCATTTTAACTTAAAAGCAACGCCCTTAAATTTCCTCATCGAGTTGTTGCTTGGTTCTTTTTGTAGTCCCCTTTCAAAAAGATGTTATGTCTTGCAATTGGAGACACTGTTTAAACCCAAAACCCACCATCAATGTCAACCCAAAGCAAGGGGCCTCTTGTCTGGTTTAGATGTTATGCTCTAATGCTGAATTTGGTTTACCAAGCGCATCGATGGTAACTTTATATGCAGTAGAGCACTTGCGACATTGGGCACATGGCTGTTTTGGGGTTTTTTAAAGCTTTATTTTTCCTATACCCTGTAAGCATTGATAATGCAGTGGAAGGCACTCACTATCTTGCAGAGTATCAATCTCTGATCAAGTGTGGATCAGTTCTGTTTTAATAGATTTCAGATTTAAATCTCGATACATTACAAGCTAAGTTTTCCTTAGACCTATGAACAGGGTATTTTTTCTGTCATGTACTCTTAACTTCTCAAAATAAAGTGTTCTCAAAGCTCTCATTGTTTTGGTACTTTAATTGATGTTCTAAAATATATCTCTAGCTCAATATGCAACATTTAACTAAGTACATATTATGGATACATCGATTATTTAACTTAATCATATAACTATTACTATTAAACGTAATTATAGAAAGAAGTAAAAGGGAATGTTTATTAATACTGCACCTAAGTCATTTTTCCTCAATGAACTACGTGGAATATTTATTATTTATTGCGAAAATGATCAGTAATTTTTTAATTTTTAATTAGGTCTTTTGGCTCGTTTGTTATTTGCACAAGCTAATGATTAGCATTACCTCATCCAAAGCTCATCCAATAATATAGCCGTATAAGTACTGCGCATTTTGCACCCACTACACTTCCTACAGTGCATTACAAAGTGTGTGTCTCTATACAAAAAAAGTAATAATAATAATAAAAATATGAGGTATAAATGCAATTGTCAATGAATCATTTAAGTTTATGCGATGCCTTTGTAAATTTTTTGTATGTCCGGCAGATGATTGTCGTTATTTTTGAACACTTTTGTGCAAATTTATGTTTATTTTATTTGATTTTTTGTTGCACCAAAAATAAAATACAGAAATAATCATAATAACAGCATTTTAATGGATTCATTGACAGCTGGGCAATGCATTGTGGCTAATAAGTATATGCATAAATTATATTTATGATCATTTTTCAAACAATTTAATTACACCTTATAAAATACATTGTTTGTGGGAGGTTCGACTTTGTTCATTGTTTAAGGTTGTAAATGAGTAAAAGATTCCCTTATTTATAAAACGCTTTAGAACTACACAACAACAATAACAACAGTAAAATTATAAATACAAAGTTTAGTTAGGCAATTGTTTTCTTTTCACAATCAGTTTTTGTTTTGAGCTTTCGCAAGAAATCTTCACGTTTTTGTTGTTGTTTATATTTCGTGCATTGCCTTTTGGCAGCGCTGCCAACTCGGCATAAATCGGCAATAAATCGATAACACGCAAGCGATAAAATGTGATGACATCTCGTCAATTGAAAAAGAAAAAGTAAAAGGCAAAGTGTGAAAATGTGAAGTGAGGTGAAGTCATCATGTCACATCATGTCTGATGCGGGTGTCACCAGCTCAACGATGACAGATATTATACATCCCCTCCCCCTCTCCCTTTCCACCATTCACATTTCTTGTTTGTGTTAATATGTAAATAAAATTACATTCAGCACTTGCCTCTCACACACAATGACTCGACTTTGTTTGTCTGTCAAGCGTGCAAAATGCTGAATCTATATACCCTATATACTACATACATACATATATACAGACATGACTCCCTGACTCATTCTAGATGACATCAAAATGCGTAAAATTCAAACAGGGACAGCTCTGGCAACAAGGAAGAGAAAGATAGATAGAAAGAGGGCAATGCCAATGTAGATAGGGCTGTGAAGGTCAAGCTTTAATAAACAAGTCTTAAAATAGTGCACATAAGCTTCTTTTAAAGTCAGAGAATCCCTGTAACAAGTTGGAATTGTTTAATTGCAAGACCCAAGATTTGTTGAAATTGTTGCCTGTATGTAATCAATTACTATTGAAAGCTATAAATTGAAATCAATGATATATGGTATGCATGTATGTATGTAAGTAGGTCAATTAAGATATAAATATGAATTTAAATGTAAATACAAGTTAAACTAACTTTACAACCACAATCGTTTTGCAAAAGCTGCAAACATTGATTACAGGGTATAAGCTGCAAAAGAATATATCAATTACTGATAATGTCAGAAATGTCGTAAAGAAATGGTATTACAGTTCATTTTTAATGACAGAGAATATGATAAAAGTATGATAAGGTGTTCTTAAGGCTTGGTTAAATTTAAACTGAGCTCAATTTGTTGAAAATTCTTATCTGAAATGATATTAAAAATATTAAGGAAATACCTTTATTTCTTATTAAAGATTAACATGGCTTTGAAATAGCTCTTCCGAAATCACTTGTTAAAGAGAACCATTAAAGTAATTACGATTCGGTGCGGCATTGTTAGATAATATTAATTGGAGTGTTAGAGTGTTCACAATATGGCATGACTTTGATACAGGAAACCGACGATGACGATAACAACAATGATGACGATGACGATGACGATTACAATGACTGCATTCAATTCCGTTTGTTTTTGGCATTTTGTAGAGTCATGTTTTAAAAGTCTATTTCAAATGATATATTATCGAGACTATGGCTAATTGCAATTGCATGAGTCCGTACAATGTACAATGTACAATGGGATAAACGGATGTGGTACACAATTTGAATTTTGGCAAGGTCAACCAAAAGTGAGGTCTGATTAATTTGATGGGCTTTTACCCCTAATCCGTAATTGGATGGCAGCCTTAACAACCTTTCACACAACCAAAACGATGCCCACTTCAACGACTCCCACGATAAATCTTCGAGACTTTTCTATTCTCGTGACTAGAATCAAGAATTGAATATGCAAAAAGTGTTTCCGCAACAAAATTTACATAAGATTTCGAAAATTAACCAAACTCCAACAACCACGAAAATAAAATAAAACAAACACTCCCCTATAGACATTTTAAGCTCAATTGCGAGCAAATCCCAAAACAAAAGTGAATAAGTTTTTATCGCTCTGCGAATTTATGGCTCACTTCCAATTGAAGTAAATGCCTTGAGAATTTTAATGTCAAATCTCGGATGAATCATAGCAGAATTTAAATTGTCGCGTTTCTGGGAATGTAATCACTAAGGAAATGCTCAAAGAAGTTGCTCAACTGAATGTGGGGATGTATTTTTTGTAAAATCAAGTAAAAGAACTTAAGAAGGCGTTGCTATTCATAAAAAACAATTAGGCAAATGTTACACTCATTATTAGTTAGTTAACACACCCCACGTGTGGTCTACGCTTATAGGGTATATCAAAATAAGGTAGCTCAAGCTATCCGCAAATTGCGCAGTAAAAGTTTTAATTATGCTTGTCACATGCAAATGTTTTACATTGCCAAAATCACATGCTCCCTCTCTTTCGACTTGTGTATCTTTCTCTCTTTTACTCTTTCGGCATTGGCATTTACTGCGTGGGCGTTGCCACAGTGTTGATTATCATGCGACTTTAGTTCCGACATTTTCAGTTGATCAACAATTAACATTACGAATACAACAACAACAACAACAACAACAACAACAACAACAACAGCAACAACAACAACAACAACAAAAACAATTTGCATGAACTGTAAAAGAAAGTGTATGTGTCTGTGAGATATGTACATGTATGTGCATTAAAAGCACTTGTGTAATCATTGTGATTAGTACAATTAAATCACTGATTAAGCAAACGTGCTAATCATTCGAATGCAATCCAAATGTCATTGAATATCTCATTGCTTATGCACTTACAGCTTTTGATAAACTGTTCACTTGTCGCACTGATAAAATGCCATAAACAATTGAATAACTGGAATAATTAATACAAAATGTTATCTTTCAAGTTAAGACTACAGTGAAAGATACATAAATATTGAACAAAAAACTATTAAGAGTAATTAAAAATAAAAAAGAAGTAATTCATTTAGTATATATACATTTATTAGTATTGAAAATAAGCACATTTTATTTCACTCAACTCTTAAGAACAAATAAATAAAGAAAATTATACATTTTCGGTTTCCCATTTGGTTTTTATGCGAATCGGATTAATTTGGGATTGAGTTTTGCTATTTTTTGCCACTTAATGCCATTTTTAGTTGGTCGATATCTATATAACAAATTCAAAAATAATTTTCTATTTATGACAATTGCAAACTACAAATAAGTGTTTAGTTTTTCAAAATCTAAAATTAATAAAAACTAGGAATATTTAGTAATAATTTCGGTTGCCAGATTAACAGAAATTGTTTTGGGCAACTGAGCTCATTGTGAATTTTAAATAAGCTGCATTTAAATTTGAATTTGAACTTGAAATCCTATTAGCGAAGTTATGAGTAATACTTTGAGCTGTTTGTTGCTGTTAATGAATATTTGCTTGTATGATTTATGAATATTTAATGAGTTGAACAAATAATAACAAGAACATTTGCCCATTGTGCGGTGTCTATTGTGAACCAGCAAGTAGTTGACAATAGCAGCTAGCTGTTAACTACACCTGAATGAATGTGTGTGTGATGGTGAGAATGATAGTAAGAGTGTGTGTGGTCTATCTGTGTGTTCATTGTTGTGATTAGATTAGCAATATCGTTAACAATTGACTAACAAAATAACATTAAATTTGTTTTTTGCAGACGAAGAAGCTACAGCGAAAGCAACTGAAGTAAAGTCCAAGGAAACGCAATCAAGGCCAACAAAGACACGGACAACAAGGACAAGGGCAACTAATGAAGAAGGAGCGCTGATAACTGTGGAAATTAAACAAGGACAACTGCAACACAAACAGCGACAGCAACAACAAACAATTGCGGCTGCAAAGCCGCCTCAAACAACAACAGCAACATCAACACACACAACAGGAGCAGGAACAGGAACAGTAGCTGCTGTAACCGGAACCGGAACTGAACCTAGAGAAGAAGCAGCTAGCAAAACAAGCAATACCGTAACCTCAACAGGTGACAACATTGTCGCCAGCTGCATAGTCCAGGATAATATGAACAGTCACGCGACCGCCACACAGAACGGACAAACAACGGTCGTTGGACATCATCGCGGATTCTCACAGCCCTCAGTGGCCGCAGCAACAGCATCCGGTGGCACAGCTGGTGATCCATGGTATCTACAGGCCACCGGGCATCAAATGCCACCAACAGCTCCTCTGCGACACAATAAACGACCGGCGCCACAGCCCAATTCAATGGGTGTTGGCGTCGGAGTCGGAGTTGGCGTTGGAGTCGGAGTTGGTGGCACATCGCTGCTGCATCAGCAACAATTAAGCCAATCACAACCACATATTGTGCCACCAAGTATACCGCCCCATCATCATCATCATCATCGGGACAACAATTTGGTAAGTCAATGCAAATTTCAAATTTAAACTGTGCTTGTGCTAAACTAAGACTTTTAAGATATGTAGATTAGCGAAGATTATAAAGTTTTAATATTAGGGTTCGACATATTTACGAAAGTTGTGCTACTTAGGATGTCAAGGAGTCAAGGGCCTTAAATATTCGTTCTCTGATCTGAAATAGAGAAGCTTAGTATCTTAATATATTTTATTTAAACATTTGTGAAAACTCTCAAGTGGTCTGTAAGGAATATCTTTGAATATAACTTCCATTTTTTAATAGAAGCATCATAAAAATAAATAAATTGAATTCAGTTTCCACTGTCTATTTTCTTGTTAACATTGAGTTTGCCAAGTGTTAAAGTGTTTGTTAATTTTAGCATTAAGATGAGAGAATTTGCTTTATATTGGTACATAGATAGTTTTTGGGTAGAGTCGTTAGTTATTAGAGATATTCATTGTCCAATTAGAGAGCACCGCAAATGTTATCAGTAAACATAATTGGATACTTATCAATTGACATAAAAGGAGATACCGATAAATGATTTACGTAACTCAAATGAGCTGACTTAACTTGCATCATTTTGTTGCAGCACCAGCCACAGCAGACATCAGCAGCAGCAGCAGCGGCGGCAGCAGCAGCAGCAGCAGGTGCATTGCATCTGTCATCGCATGCATTGAATAGTCATAATTTAATCAACAATCATTCGCCAAAATCGCCCAATCAGACGCAACAGCAGCAGCAGCAACAGACGACGACAATACAGCAACAACAGCAGCAGCAACAACAACATAGTGTATTGTCAACATTTGCACCCTCAGCAGCAGCAGTAGCAGCAACAGGAGCACAATTGGACCAGAGTGCATCGGCAACTGCAGCAGCTGTTGCTGCCGTCACACAGCAACAGCAGCAGCAACATATGCAACTGCTGGCCAATTGTGCCACAAGCAATAATCTAATGTCCTCCTCGCTAACGTTGCATGCCCCAGTGGGTGCATTGCCACCGAAAAGTTTGGCGCACAGCAACAACAGTTGCACCAGCAGCAGCAGTAGTAACAACATGTTGCTTCAATCCTCACAGTCAACAGTTGCTAGCACCAGTGGGAGCAACAACAACAACAACAATAACAACAGTAATATCATTAGCAACAACACAACAACTGGCATGTCCACATCTCTGCACAGTTTCGATCTAAACGGCGGCAGCATGGACAAATGGACAAGTGGCTCTACAACGGCCATGAATCATGCATCCCTCTCACCCACAAGTGCACCACAGCAGCACCACCAACAGCTGCAACAGCAACAGCATCTGCGCAAGTGTGAAGTCAAGCTCAATGCAATGCCGTAAGTAGAACAAAATAGCTCTATAGATTTTACGAGAGATTAAATAGATTAATCTCAAATCTTAGAATTGTTATAGTCCCTAGACATAGCGAAGTAATCTAAATAGTTAATTTTCATAGATTTAGCAAAGCAATCAAAATAATAATCTACATATATTTTTTCGCTTCATAGATGGTTCCATGGCAGCATAACGCGTGACGAGGCAGAGCATTTGCTGCAACCACGTGAGGATGGGCTTTTCCTGGTACGCGAATCCACAAACTTTCCCGGTGATTACACGCTTTGCGTTTGCTTTCAAGGCAAGGTGGAGCATTATCGTGTCAAATATCTTGAGAATAAGTTAACCATCGATGATGAGGAATACTTTGAGAATCTGGGACAACTTGTTGCCGTAGGTTTATCTGCAATACTGACATCTAATATTTATACTAATACCTTTTCTTCTTTCGTTGTAAACTTGTAGCATTATGAGGCAGATGCGGATGGTCTCTGCACGCAGCTGATCAATTGCTTGCCCAAATTGGGCAAACAAGAGTTTTGCATCAACTCCAAAGAGTTTGTGGATAAGGGCTGGGTTATTCCCGAGTCGGAGCTGCAGCTTAGAGAAAGTATTGGCAAGGGCGAATTCGGTGACGTCATGCTGGGCATATTGCGCAACGAGAAGGTCGCCGTCAAGATGCTCAAAGATGAGGGCGCTGTGCAAAAGTTTCTAGCCGAGGCATCGGTCATGACGTAAGTTCCAGGAACAACAGTTTTAACTTAAAGAGCTCTTAACATAACCTTTTTATATGTTGCAGCACGCTGGAGCATGAGAATCTGGTCAAGTTTATTGGCCTAGTTTTTACCAGCAAGCATCTGTACTTGGTTACGGAATACATGAGCAAAGGATCGCTGGTTGATTATTTGCGTTCGCGTGGACGACAGCACATAACCAAAAAGGATCAAATCAATTTCGCCTTGTAAGTGTTGCTGCCACAAAATGTTTCAATTTCGACTTTAACAGTTATTTATTAATTTTATAGCGATACTGCCTCTGGCATGGAGTATCTGGAGGCCAAAAAGGTTGTGCATCGGGATCTGGCCGCCCGCAATGTCCTCATCTCAGAGGATTGTGTGGCCAAGGTTTCAGATTTTGGTCTGGCCCGCGAGGAATGCTATAATCTGGATGTTGGCAAGCTGCCCATCAAATGGACGGCACCCGAGGCACTTAAGAATGGCGTAAGTTGAGCAATTGATAAACTAATTAAACTGTTACTAATTAATCTTTTCAATTTGTCTATGCCTTTAGCGGTTCTCCAACAAATCGGACATGTGGAGCTTTGGCATACTCCTATGGGAAATCTATTCATTTGGACGTGTGCCTTATCCCAGAATTGTATGTCTACTGTATATAAGGATACTTCAATCAAGTTGAATAATACAATTTTCATTTTAGCCACTGGCGGATGTGGTAAAACATGTTGAGGTTGGCTACAAAATGGAAGCACCGGAGGGTTGTCCAGCAGAGATCTACGAGATGATGCGTCAGGCGTGGGATTTGAATCCAGCCAAGCGGCCAACATTTGCGGAGCTCAAGGTGAAGCTGCAACAACTGAACAATGCAACAGCGTGAGAGGCAGATGAACAAGCAGCTAAATGGATGTAAAAACTAGTTGATGGAAATGTTTAAAAGGACTTCATTTAAAACTGACATTCAGCCAGAACACTTAACACTCAACACTGAACGCAACAATTTTTCGTACCAATAAATATATTTATATATATATATATATATAAATATATATATAGACGTATATAACTAATTTACAACAATTTATTTACATATATAATTTATGCGATAAGTTTTTGTAAGCGAAACCCAACACAATCAAGCAATGTTAGTGAGTTGCGCCCCAGCTAACGATCTAAATACTAAATAATATAACGACATT
This sequence comes from Drosophila testacea, assembly GCA_035043265.1. Taxonomy (NCBI): domain Eukaryota; kingdom Metazoa; phylum Arthropoda; class Insecta; order Diptera; family Drosophilidae; genus Drosophila; species Drosophila testacea. The sequence continues at coordinate 1,272,031 of JAWNND010001120.1, read as the reverse complement.
AACATACATTATATATATGAATACATATATACATGATACAGGTATATATATTGATATGCAGCACTGTATTTCAAATTGATTAACCAACTGCAAGCGGAAAAGGGCAACTGTGTAGTTTACTATTATGATTACGATTACGATTACGGTTACGATTATAAAATTATTAATTATTATATACATACATACATATTATTGTGTTAATTGTAGTCTCCCCACTTCACTTCCCTCATTGTATACATTTCTGTCTCTCTCTATCTCTATATATACACATATATATGTTATAGAATACGCATACATATGAGCGCCCGATACAGGACATTTTGTTAGTCCTTGTTGTAGGGCGCAGTTTCGTATAACAAAATTGTTTATAGATCGTTTTCTTTTTTTACTCTTTTTTAAAGTCTTTTTCTGTTTGTAGCACAAGCGACACAGCAACAATAAAACTTGTACAACAAGTTGCTGGATAACAACAAGATTATAATAATAAATTAATCAAATTAGTTAAATTTAGTTACATTTACATTTATATATTTCTATGTCTAATCAAAATGAGAGAAAATTCAAAAACAAAACAAAAAATTGCAAATTTGAACATTGACTTGAAGAAATGCGGGTTCTCGCTGCGCGTCCTTAAAAAGAAGTAACAACAATACGAAAAGGAAAAGAAAGAATAAGAAGAAAAAAAAGAAAACACTTGTGAAAATATGCATTACATAAATACTACTACATATAAAGCATAAACATAAACATAAAGTTTAATATACTTAGCTTATGTGGCATGATTAATGTTTAATAATCATAAATAATACTTAAATTATTACGCGCAAGTTTCCATGTACGTACGTCTATGTATAACCACGATCCCAATTGTTTAATTCATCTGTCTGTCTATCCCTTTGTTTATTACATATTTTATTTTACCAGAGGAATCTCTTTGAAACATATATATATGATATATTTATAAATACATATATACCTAAACGCCGCTTTAAAAATAATAATAATAAAATCAATAAGAGAAATTGTAATTTATTTATGAATATATATATATATATATACATATATAAACTTATCAATATATATATATAATTTACGTAACATTTTTCATGTTTAATGTTTTATGTTTCTTTCCATAAGAAACCTGTACAATTTTTTGCTTTAACATTTACTTTTATTTTATGTAAAACACACACACACACATTTACACACACGTACACGTCCACATAAATTTACAATTAATTTAAATTTAAAGTTATTACTTTTTTAAAATACAAACAAAAAACAACAAATTTTGTCAAACAAATTTATAAGTTAGCAAAAAACAAGAAACGAAAAATTATACACATAAATTCGCACGAACACGTAATACTTACATGGAATGGATGGGAAAGAAGTTGGAGTTGTAGCTGGGAGGGAGGTGGAGATTGAAAAGTATATGAAAACTTTTAATAAAAGTGAAAAATTCTAATTCCATGTTGTTTTTATTGCTGTGAATACAAAAAAGTTTGTTCTTTGATGTCCTTTACCGGAACTTGCGGATTGGGATTGGTATCTCATTTGGATGATCGTTTCTGCGATAGATTCTAGAATTGTATACGTACTAGTTATACTTACAACAAAAAAAATGTCATGATAAAATGTACAGACTGTCTTCAGTGGTGTCTTTCATTTCAAAACACATATTTTTTCTTGTTCAAGGACTTGACAACTTTATTGTTCGACAAATGTCCTATCTATCAAAACAGTTTTGGTGTTACCTTTGAAGTGTAGACAAAAACTATCTCGACTGGTCCAGTGAATTTCACTACAATTTTGTATTAACCGCTAGGTAAGATATGGGGAAAGTTATCAGCGGTGAGCATACATTTTTGGAGTGTGTAAGTTTTCTTGGGGAATGGTGGCACAAACTTCCCTTCAATTTTCGGCAAGTTTGAGCAGTCGGCAAAGTTCGGATAGACAAAACCATCGTAATAGTTGTCTATAAAACTTGGAAAGTTTTGCCTTGGAATTCTGTAGACAGTCTCATAATAGTCCTCTTCTCTGCCGCTAACCGAATGAAAGATTTTCCACTCTACCTATTTTACAATTTAAATAAAAATGTTTTTTACAAAAAAATAAGTATAATTACATAACAGTACTGACCATAGTTGCCTCATCGGCATCGAATTTAATATCAAGGGTTCCCGAAATCGCCGACTCACTGAATGAGACACGATCAGCTTGCATACTAACATTCGCCAGATTTTCATCTGATGACGTAGCGGTGAAGTTAAGTATTTCATACTTCCAGGATCGCTAATGTAAGGATGCAGTTGAATGTTGAAATATCCATCGGGATAGAACTTACCGATGCAGCACAGTTATAACTCAGATATAACAGTGTTCCTAAGACAACCGTGCGCGAAATCATTTTGCTGATATCCTCAAACTCAAATGATCATTTTACAGTAATGACGTGTTTATATAGCTGTCATAGTAATTCAGATATCACATGAAATAATCTACATACTTGTAATTGAGATTGTAGGGTTGCTTCAAATACACTTCCATATCAATTAAAACGTGACAATAAAAGATTATGTAGTAAAATGTGACACCTTTTTATTAGCCAAATAAAATTATTGATTCACGAAGAAGATAAATGATTACCCTGCTCACACACACAAATATAGAAAGACGTTGCCGGAATATGGAGGAATTACGGAAGTAAAGGGGAACACTACATGTATCGGTTATTTGTAAAAATTTCAGGCTCACTAAGATTTTGGAAGCCGGTGGGAAAGGATTCATAAAGCTTACGGTAACTTTTGTAGACGAATTTATTTAACATCGGAATTGAACACTCGTAAATACATAAATGTATTTGTATCACAAAAAAAATGATCTTAAAATACTTAAAATAAAGTATTTCAGTCGTTTAATAAATATTTAAATTTTACTTATCTTAAAATCTACATAAAGTCAAGTCAACCTTGTAAATCTATTGTTTAGAATTAAATAATAATAATCAGCTTTGTAACTAATATGATTTAAAGTAAAGAAATGCAAAGGAATACTAGTAGGTTGGAGAGATGCACATTTCCCTTTGGATTAGTGCCGGCAGTAAGGAAGTATATTTAGGATGTATTGAAATTTTCCCTAACACGAGTATCTCGTTTTGTTCGGGGAGGTGGAATCGGCGGTGTTATTTGTATATTTGACAACTGACTTACACTCTTGCCATCTTTAGCTTTTTCAATATCGTCGATCGACATAATAGGATTAAAAACTTTGTTATGGGTTAAATTTACTTTAGAGGTATGTTCTTGCTTTTTACAGAACTTTGTCACTAATGATTTTTTCCATTCAGTGATTCTAAGCGGATAATATTTATAGACAAGCCATATTCCAATACCAGATAAAATCAATAACAACATAAGGCTGATCAGGAATATTAGCGAGCTGAAATTATCATTATTAACATCAACTTGATCCTTCTTAGGACTTTGTGGTGTTGTCGTGATCCGAGTCGTGGGTCTGGCAGGACGAATAGGCAGACGTGCATCTTTTGTTAATGCAATATCCGAACATGACCGAAACTCCTCTTGAGGACCACATCCAACTGCACCATTGCCATCGTCACACATGCCCCAATTGTTTCCGGCTACATAACGCCATTGTAACACACACTGATTACATAAGATCTCTGCAAATAAAAACGTCTTCGATAAGGATACTCTGTATACAAGTAAAAATCAAAGAAATTACCTGGTAACTGGGCTTTTATTTCATAAATGCGACTACCATTACGTGGATAAAATCGTGTATCCAAATCTGTCGGACTACGCTGTGAAGGTGAACCACTAAGAATTTTCAGTACATTTTCATCCAAGCAAGACTGTTTAGCGTTTGGCTTTGGACATAATCTGAACTCAAAGTATCTGGTAGGAGATTGGCACAGATTAATAGAAGAAATCTCAATATTACAAAAGCAGATATTCCTACCCCATGTGACTGGCAGTCAACTCCACACGGATAGTCATTTCGTTTCCGGGCAAATAACTTCGGACTACAACTCCTTGTCCCCATTGCCCACCATTTTCATGTGGACGCGGTTCAGGCAAGTCCCAAGCATCTCCACATTCTCCACATTTTCCACCATTACGCTTCCATTGACGTGTAAAACCACCGCAATACAGTTCGTGATCATTATAGTCCGGCGGGGTTTGGAAACCATAACGCCAAGCCGAGGCTCTACTTGGAGGCTCAATAAGTCTGCCATGGGCATTCCCACTATAAACATAGCATGAGATAACTATGAAGAAAAGATATAGACATATCTGTGTGCTCGATCGAGTCATCACCTAACACCTATAAGGAAGAAGAACATTACAGTTAATGCGTATCAATGTATACTGATGTAAATGCATAAGGAACCTCAAATATTTTTAGAACTTTAACGGTTTTACTAATTTCGTGCACAAAAAAACAACTTCACGAAAACTGGTTTTGAATATAAATAAAGTTAAAGTGATATTTCCTTAAGTCGAACGAAGAAACCAGAACCAGTCTGAGGTGCAAATGAGTCGTAAAAAAGAACGCGTCATGCATAAAAACATCCTTTTGTGGGTAACGTTTTATTTTGATTAAATTATTACATTGCGATACGATATGATCAATACAGAGCAAAGACAATAATTAACACATTACATTGTTAAAGTGCAATCAAATTTTACTTTCATTGTTAACTTTCACCCATACATGGTACAATAAAATTCGTACCTGCATGCTAAAGTAAATACATAATGTAAACACTCTGCTGTGCATTCATATATGTTAATTATAACTAAGTATTATTATGCATACATACAATTATATTCAATTGCTCATTTAGATTTGTTTTCAACATACAATCACGCCAAATTGCACAATTTTATATACTCATTTATGTAAATATATAAGTAAAAAAAGATATAAATACATAAGGTATAACAGCATTTGTATGCTGTTGCTCAATTTTGGTGTGCTACGCATATACTTACTCGTATTTACTAAGAAAAAAAGGGTTACTCACATAAATTTGACTGCTAATTAGGCAAATTAGTACCTTTTGCAAGTTTTACTACTGTTTCTTCTGTGAAGACGCCTTTGCAAATTCTTCTGATACGTCGCTATCAGCGTAATTTTTTTTCTCTATTAAGTAGATCAGAAGATTGAAGAAATTTGCCTTTCACTACACAGATATTTTAACAGCGTGAAGCAGCTCAAGTGTCACTTTTCACAAAATAAATTTTCGACCAACAGCCACAAAGTCCAAACCAATACTGAGTATGTTGGGAACCAAGCATGCGGATTTCAGTTACTTTTTTGACTCTTTGTGTTGTTTAACTGGTTTGGAGAAATTTTTATAGCAACTGAAGAGCGTCGGTTGAATGAGTATGTTGGAAAAAAAGTTATGGTTTCAAGTTGTACATACGCTGTCTTCAACTCCAGCTTCAGCTTCATCCACGCACATTACATTGTGTGCGGCATGTTGAGAGTGGTCATGGTTCAGAGCCCAAGGAACCGTGTGTTGAACATGGGCACAATCAGTTTTTCGTTTCCAGAAGTATTGGGCTTAGGTAACATTAAATTGTCTTCCCGCCATCACACGTTATTTATATAAATCCAAATTGTCTTAAGCAATTAACTTGACACGACGGCGACATATTATTTAATTGGGCCATATATGTACATACATATAGACATTGAAACTCAAATTTATACACTTCTTCTTTAACGAATGTAATCTAACTGTAACTTACGTTAAAATAGTATTTGAATTGGATTTTAGAGACTCAATTAAATTGTTTTTCTTATCTAGGAAGTTGAAAAATTAACGAAATTACAGACAAAACTAATAAAAATTAAAGTTATAAAAAAATGTGTTTAAACAAATTGTAGTAAGCTAAATAATTGTCAATAAAATGCTTTAAATTTCTTCTATTAAAACTGAGCGTACAGTAGGCGTGATTTTGAATTTAACATGAATTTGTTTATCAAGCTTTTTTTTAAATTTTGCTGAAAAATAATAATGTGTTTAACGAGAGAAAATTTTTTAAATGACACTAGGCTTTTTTTCTCGTAAAAAAAGTTTCATATGCTTATAATAACTTATAGTAACTTATAATTTATAGTGATTTATGAGCCCTCCGGAAGGGCTACAAAGACGAAAGATATGTCAAAAGAATCCTCTTGAATTTATCTAATTTCGAACTTCAATAATTCTTGAAAAAAATCGGTTGTTACTTAAAAAATAATTTTCTATTTTATTTTTAAATAAGCGCGCGTTGCACCTTGTAACGGAGCGCCATCTATTAGTGGACGTACCAAGCTGACCCCCAGGACTGTCACCTCGTGTCCCAATTTCGTTGTGTGTGTGAAAAATAAAGATAACGAAAGAAAATTTTTTGTGATATTACATAATACATTTATTTTTAAATAATTAATAGCATGAAGATTTGAAAAATAATTCATAAAATTTCCTGTTCCGCCAAAATGTGAGATGTACTTTCAAAACTGAACCATAGAAAGCGTTTTATATTTTATTACGAACATAAGATGGCGCCACCGGCTTAAAGAGGGAAAGAAAGAAGAACATAAAATTAAAACAGTTTGTAAGAATTTACTGTTTTTTTAAATAATCTAATTCGCTATTTTGTTGACACAAAAATAAATCGATAGCGATTTCAGTGCGAATTCGATATTAGATACGTTGAAAAGACTACCATTAATAAATGCGTCAACATTTATCGATATCAAGCGATATATCGATACATCACTATCGAAGAACAGCCAGCTACACAATAAACATTAAAACTTTATCATTTTTGTTTATAGTCACAAAACGAATTTAAAACAACAATGGCAGATAGACTAACACAACTGCAAGACACTGTAAACCAAGTAAGTTATTCAAACATTATTAAACACTAAAGAATTCATGTAAATTATTTACATTTTAGCAAGCCGAACACTTTTGCAATGCGATTGGAGTAATTCAGCAAACCTCGTATCCTAGCAAGTTTGCAAATTTTGATAGGACCGGCTCCCAGACGCCTATACAAAACCCGCCACAGGAGGACTATGCTCAGTTATTTGCGCAGCTAATTGCACGTTGCGCAAAGGATATTGATACGCTAATTGAATCATTGCCCAATGAAGACAGTTCCATTGAACTGCAAAACTCTAGTCTTAAACGTCTGGAAATAGAGAACCAAGAAACTGCCGAGCAACTTGATCAAGTAGTTCAGAAAGGAGAGCTTTTGTTGGAGAAAATCCAGAATGCTTTAGGTGATATAGCTCAAGCTCAATTAGATATGCAAATTACATTAAAACCTAGTTTGCAGTGAACTGTTTGTATGTAGTCGAAATTTTACTTATATACTTCTACTTGGATGTCTAAACTAACGCTGTATTATATTATTACCAATTATGTTTTGTAGAGTTAAGGTAAAAATTGTATAATGGTTAAGATGATTATCAAATCGGCTTATCATAAAAATCTATTATTTTGCGTCAAGTTAAATGGTAGCATTTAACAACATAATAAATACAATAGGACGTCTTTGTACCCGAAAACGTGTAGCATTTAATATATTTATGGTATACGGGAACGTACATACATAAGTATGTAGGGAAGTTAATACTTTGTTTCTAGCTATAAGCAGACTATGATTCCTATATCTGTCATAACTGGTGATTTGCTGTGCCGGTTAACTCTTGACTCAGGAGTAACCTCGACTTCGTTACATTGTACGGCAATATGAACTATCTATTCAGAATACTTCATTCTTCAAATTGTGTCGCTACTATATTGTCATACAGCCGTGGTTTTCAAAATCTCTAGGTAAACCCTTACCAACATCTTGGACCTTCAAGTCCAATTTAAGACAAACATCAGAAGTAATGCAAAGAATGTATTAAATGGTTTATTCTCTTTGCGTTTATGAGCAAAAGATTTCTTTATACCCTAATGTTTGATAAAAATTAAAATGAATTTTGAATACACGTGTATTTTATTCATTTTTGTGTTTTGTATTTAAGCTCAAGTTCTAGCTTGAAGAGCCGCTCCTTTTGTTCCAGCTCCTGTTGCCTTAACTTGAAATCGTTTTCGATTCGCTTTTCCTCCAAGTCTAACTTTCGTCTCTCCAAGTCTAACTTGCGTGACTCAACTTGCACTTTTAGTTCATCCAAACTAAATTTGCGATCCTCCATTTTCCGTGCCCAAAGTAGGTCACTATATCGTTGGAGAAGAAAATCTATTATCAATAAAATAAAAGATTTATTTTATTTAATTAAATGGGCTTTTAAGCTCACCGTTCATCAGAGAAGTGTTTTAGATGTTTATAATAATTTTCTTTCTTCACTATAGCAATATCAAATTACCGATTTTCATATAAAATATGAAAGGGTGCAAATGCAACACTGTAGCGTTGTGCCGCCAAAATGTGACGCAATGTGAACGTAGCATAAAGCACCTGATCGCAAAGAATAAATACTTTACTAAATTCAAGTATTTACCCACCAGTGAAACAATTGAGTTAGGATTATGTGTCCATTCGGAAAAGATGATAAATAGGGCTACGAGCACCAATAACAAGGGACGCTACGCAATCAGCTTTATTTTATTTTGTTTACATATTGATTGCTTTGAATTCTGTAAGTGCTGTGACTCGTTATAGCAGTTTAGCAAGATGTTATTTATGCGTTCAAAATACTTGGTTCTTAGAGCCCTGTAAACTATTCGTGAAATCGAACTCTTAAAAAATGTGTAAGGTAAGTGTGAATTCGGTGCAAATTTTAGTGATTTCAATATTTGTAGATGTATCTCGCCCAGACGAGATCACGACTCACAAAATGTTAAATTACTTTTAAAAGGAATCTGCAATGAATTTGGCGAGACTGAATTAAATAATTTATACTTTTTGTCGTTTAAAAGCGAATATAATTTCTGTATAACCTTATGTTTAAATAAAAGATATTTATTTATATTTAAGCTCAAGTTCAAGCGTCTGAATACGCTCCTTCTGCACCAGCTCCTGCTGTCTTAATTTAAAATCATTTTCTATTCGAAGTTCCTCTAACCTCAACTTTCGTTTGTCCACTTCTTTGGCCCACAAAAACTTTTCACACTCTAGCTTGAAAGTCTCTCTTTCCAAATCGAATTGATCATGACGCAACCTGGGTCTGTTAGCCTCCATTGACAAGACATCTGTAGCATAACTGTTCTGAGTCTCCAGATCCTCAGTAAAACTGTTTTGGGTCTCGCCCTTGGCTTCCTTGAAGAATGAGACGTCGTAGGGATTATCTATATCTGTTATAATCGAAGGCTCTATTGACGACTCCTCGTCGTAGGCGGACATGTCATTTGTGAACACAATACTGCCCTGAGAGCCCTGCGAATCGCGCACAACCACTTCTATTTTTTTCCCAGGTGAATAAATGTCGTTAAGTTGATCGCTCACAACCACATCTTTTTTTGGCCAGTCGAAAAAATGTCGTTAAGTTGATCGTAATGAGGGCAAATCTTTAACAATTTTGCTGTAATTATTATGTTTATGTATTATCTGGCAATCAATTTAATAGACTCAACCTTACCGCGCAGGGCGTCGTCTGGTTCCTCTTTTGCCTCATCGGACTTCCGGTACGCTTCAGTTTTTTGCCATCTGCACTTTAAGTGACGAACTTTACAACGGACCAAGTTCCAGGCCGCGTTTAACTTGGTCTCACCTAACATTTTTCTATAATAAATTTGTGCAGTTGGCTTCTATAGGTTTGTTAAATTAATTAATTAATATAAAAACTACAAAAGATATATGACATGTCTTACCTCTATATTTCGGTGAATTTGCATATAGTTCAATATAATGTCAACCTCCCTATCAGACCACTTCCTGAGCTCACCCCTCCGCTGACAATATAAAGTCATTTTATCTGCCACTATAATAAAACAAATAAAAACTGTTTTTGATCTGACAAATTCCGTTTACTTACTTTTTTTTGCTTTTAAAGGCCACAAAACAGCTGTTGACGAATCTTTAGCACTACGATGTTGTAAACATCGATTGATATATCGATATCGTTATTCTCTCACCTCTAGTGTTGCAGTTGTGCAACACTTTTCGTAGTCGCCGTTTTTATTATTTAAAAAAACGTGTAAAAACGAAAAAACAAATGAAATAAGCTGCTTTGGAGTGTGAAACCGTCATCTTACAACTAGTACCTTACCAAATATTAAAGATAAACCTAAATCGATTGAGGTGCATACAATTTCAACCTAACTACAATAAAACTTTTAGATATATAGAGAAATTCTTGGCCTTTCATTTATTGCTTGCTTTATTACAAGGAAATAATTTAAAACAAATTTCAAAGTGCGTTCGGGGTTGGTCCTTTCCCGCTTGGTTTCCACCCCCACACTTCAGGTATAGAGAGTTTTGTAGTCGAATATTTTCGTTCTCACTTAGGAAAGTTGAGAAATCTATGTTGACACATTTTAATGTAACTTTCAGAACTAAAACAATTTTAAGCAATAAAAATAAATTTTAAATAGAAAGTACTCAAGGAACCCAAAATTGCTATAATCTTAAAACAACGATCTCAGATGGATTCTAACTGGATTTGCAACGAACTTGGGTAAATAATTCGAGTGTGCTTGCTAATGTTGATTGATAGAATTTAATTAATAGACTGATGCATAATCATACATATGTAGATGTATGTATGTATGTATGGTGTATTCTACACACTGATGTACATACATTATATGTGCGAATAATTGTTTGCGCTAAAATTCGTAATTATGTTTACATTTAGTTATCTGCTTATACAACTAGTTAGAAAGCAGGCCCTGTTAACTAGTTTACAGTTAGGTTACAGTTCTACAGTTAAGTGCAGTCTGCGTGGTAGTATTTACTTATAACCGTATGTATGTATGTATGTACTATACTCATAATAAGAATACAATTCTAGAAATGATATCCGTTAAGATTAGTAAGGCTTCATCAAGTAGGTTTTATACATTCATATCTAAAATATCAACAGTTTCTTATATTTAGATTAGTTTTAAGTTTAGTACAAGTTCTTAGTTTCTAATATTACAATAAATACGAACTTTTCTTTTACTCAAATCCGCAATTGCAATTAAGGAAATCTACAAGTTTGACAATATATCTATCGAAAGGATAGACCACTCAACCATCAGATACCCTGTACCCACGACTTTAAACATACTCAATTATGTATTAATTATATCTAATTACATGAACACATACAACTTGCACTTGCTGCTTAATTGATAGAACAAGTTTCCTGTCTAGCCTCTGCGTTTTCTTTTTATTCTTAAATTTTTAAATATTCAGGATAGAAAGGGATTCAGTGATTAATTTACATCGATCTGCACATATAAGAGGTTATAATCTGATGGAACATAAATAATCGATATGGGACTCCCTGTTTTTCGAATATTTACAATACGTTGGGTACAGGGTATTTAAAGTCTGTGAGCATTATATCTAATTTCTAGATACATAGTTTATTGCGATTGTTAAGCTATCATGTTGAAAATGTACAATGTGCTTATTGACCTACAAATGAGCATGGGTTAGTCCTGTATGATTGGTTCACATGTAAAGCTCCTGCTCCGTGGGCAGCAGTTCCTTTGAGGAATCCGTATGCTAGCACTTTGGCATGAAGGACTTACGTGAAGGCAATAGGCACATGATGGATAGGGCCATGACCATGTGCCAAATGGAGTGTACGATGTGATAGTTCTGTTTGGTTTGGAGAAATGCATAGCACACCAGGCCGACCATTACCAGTACCATTCCGAAAGGCATGAAAATAATAAGGTAGCGTCGTGCTGGAAACCATTTGCGAGTCTTGGCGCAGCGTAATCCCCAGCTGGTGGAAATGAGACAGATGCCAGTTAGGGCTGGAGCTAGGAATACCCAGAGGCTCTGTTTGTTAAGCTCTGTACCAAAGGCCAGTAGGATGGCTCCGAACATGTGAAGTAGGGAAACAAAATGCTGAGGCAGATGGGCCATCGCAATTAGAGTCACCCAAATGGCCAAGAGACCACAATAGAAATCACAAAACTGCAGCACACCGATCTTGACCAAACAGAAACTATACTCATCTTCGCCCGAGTCGCAGGCATGATAGAAAATCGAGAAGAACATGGCAAAGAAGTATATGATGCTTTCGGTGTAGTATCGACGTCTGAATGCCATATAAATACTGGGAATAAACAGCAGGTTGCTCAGCGTGAGCAGCAGCAATGCCACAAGAATGGACATGCTTGATGGCACCTGGGAGTCCTCAGTGCAATCCCAGCCACGGTATCCCTTCATGCAAACGCAAGTCGAAAATACAAATCCTCCGGACATGTAATGATAACAGCGTCCAAAGCGACCACAACGACCTGCCACACATGGACTTGATGAGATCGAAAACACCACCGAGGTATTGCAGTTATCCAGGGCAAAGTGTTGCTCTGTTGCTGACTTGTGATGTATCTCAAACAGGCGTGTCATTTCCACATAATCCGGCGTGCATTTAAAATCCATCATGCACTCCTTCACTTTCAGTGTCTCCGTCTCGTTCATGCTCGCCAAGCATTCCCTTGACCTGATGCATCTCTCATATCCTCCAGCATTTCCGGCACAGGCGCAGGGAACTCTCATTTCCCGAAGCAAATCAGCGTGTTGACGTACAAATTCCTTGACGCTGTCAATGATTGTAACCCTTGCTGTTTCTGCCCCATGACAATATAGACCCATCGTAACGTACCTATAATTACAAGAAAAAATTTAGCATTAATTAATGTGGAAATACGACAAGTAAACGAGCAGACTATATATTGTAGGGAAGGTAAATTTGGTCAGAATTATCCTATCAAAATTGTATAAATATATCTAAAGTTATGGCTGTTTTTGGTTGTGATTAGCAACGTTAGTGCCAAGAAGTATTTCTTTAGTCAAGTATTAAATATTTGATTCACGTACGGTTTTCTGTTTCGTTTTTAGCAAACACTTTGTTTATTGGGGCTCATTTGAAAATGTTTTTTTTTTTTATAAATTTGCACTTACCAAAGGCCACTCTCAGGGAAGGGAACATGTATGAGACCCATTAGATCAGTGTTGTTCACAATACTGGAGGCATGCATCAGCCGTTGGCCATAACGACACTTATCTGGCCAGGTTGGCACTCCTGGTTCACCAAGATGCATGCACACAATAATTTGCATGCTTTGATTGCTGCGTGAGATCTGCTCCTGGCCCATTATTAAGGAATTATCATCCAGTCCAGCGACAAGTTTCTCAGCCAGAATACCGCCTCTTTCCGATGGTGGTGAAGTCGTCGGCTGTGGTGTCTTATACTCGTTGCTGAATCGTAGATCATGCTTCATGGAAATGGCAAAAGTAAGAGTACCGCCAATGTCATATACGTCACCCAGTTCAAAGGCAAATCCTGCTGCAGACTGTGCGGTCAAATTGAGTAGAGCCGGAACAGTGCCATTAGCATCTGGCTGTAAATCATAGTCGAACATGAAGAACTCGCGATAACTCTGTCGAAGCAGTGAGTAAAAATCCATTCCGCGAAATCTCACAGGTCGCCAGGCATTTTCGGCATCGCTAAAATTTGTCACCGGCGATTGAGACTTTGTGGTGTCAACTTGGGGCTCCAATTGCTGGAAATCGATTTGCAACATGTACGAGACGCTGTGAACTTCGTTGCTTTCAGCTTTCGACTGGGATTGTTTTGTTCCAGATAGAGATTCAGCTTTCAGAACATCATCTCCGGCTGTATCCCTATTAAGACTCGGAGCGGAAAGTGGAGCCGGAGCTGGCCAAAATTCATCAGCCGAGTTTAGAAATTTGAGAATTGCATAGTGCCATGTGCTGGGCTGCACATAAAACTCAATTGAGATTTCTTCCGTCTGATTTGGGCTGATGACCGTTCTGTGTATGTAGTTATGTTCGTTGCCATTCAAACTTTGACCCCCATTGCAGCTGGGCGGGAATGCATTTGCCTGTATTTGAAAGCTGACGTCCGGACACTGAACACACACTTCGCCGAATGAGATGCGTGCGATGGCAACACCAATGTCGTCCGGAACATAGAACTTGTAAATTATTTCATTGTTCGTCGTTGACTTGGTGTTTCCATTGTTATTGTTGTTGTTGTTGCTGTTGCTTATGATGTTGATGTCCCTGTGGTTGTCAGATTCTAGCCTCGACCCCAATCTGCTGTGTGTCGAGTTCGGAACTATCCCTGCATCATATAAAGATGTTGCCTGTAGTTGTTGGAGCTCCTCATCTTGTTGCATCGGCTCCTGCAATGGTCCAATATCCTCAAAAATTCGGCTACGCTCTTCTTCAGGGGTTGGATTGACTAAAATTGCGTAATGGCTTTTGCCACTTCTGATGCCTCTATGTGGCTCTTGTTGAAAAGGGCCAAAAGAACTGGTTAGATTGCCATTATCCACTTGGCCATCATTTATGATAATCGGGTAAAAACGAGACACGGATAACTCTGCCAACAACAAGGTGTCGCAAGATGCAGCAAGTCCTTTAACAAAAGTATTTAAAATACAGTTTAATACTTTTCAGTATCGTACTATATAGGGAGGTATTTATCGGTTATTACCTTGTTGCTCAATGCGATCATTGTTGGGATCTGTCCAACTGATAAAGGCCACGGCAAACCAACTTCCAGTTTGAGGTCCTTGTATATCGATTCTTTGTTGTTGTTCATTCGATTGAAACTGAAGATTATATACCTTGAATCTGGAATACAATTAGAATACAACAATAAATAAATAAGATCAAATAAAATAAATAAATATAGTCTTGTTATATATTAAAATTGACGACAAACTCACCTTTGGTCGGAGTCTAGAAAGTTTTTAGGAAATGTTATATTTTCTGGGCTTATCACAGGAAAACTGTTGGCCTTTAAATGTAAAGTTACGTCCTTAACTTTGCATTTGCTCTCTAAAAACATATGAATACATATAAATAAATAGTATAGATGTGGTTTTAAATGTGTTGTACTTACGAAAGGCACTCTTGGATTCTTCAAAAGCCTTAAAACTAAAATATGCAGCTCTCGAATCGGGTGGAACTTCGAAATGCAGTATAGAAACATCTTTATATGAGGTGTACTTAAGAAGCGAGTTGGATGGCAATCGAACGGTAAGTTTTTGATCCTCTCTTCCATAGTTATCCATTTGATCCATTTTCTCCTGTTGTGGCTCATTTACCAAATATTCATCTTCTATTGACTGCTGATGAAACTGCAGGTTAGCATCAATCCCAGACAATCTTTGACTGAGAGATAGGAGCACAAGGAGTACAACTGCATTGCACCAGGCACGATTAATTTGTGTTCGACTCATGATTATCCTTTTGTCAGATAAATTCGTATTTTTGAACACATAAGCTCTACAGAAAGTAAAACAGAAATTA
The DNA here is from genome assembly GCA_035043265.1 of Drosophila testacea. Lineage (NCBI taxonomy): Eukaryota > Metazoa > Arthropoda > Insecta > Diptera > Drosophilidae > Drosophila > Drosophila testacea. The sequence continues at coordinate 1,256,540 of JAWNND010001120.1, read as the reverse complement.
TGTTTATTGATTAATAATAATGTGACGACTTTTAAAATGCTGTCTTTAAAAGTTTTTAAATTCAATTTCCAATCTTCGAGCAGCTTTCTATTGCCAGCTTTAACTCTATTTACGTATGTGTTCGTACTTATCTCTTTACTGGGAAATTTACCCGATTTATGTATTTCCCAATGCAGTATTACTCATTTCATCTTTTTTTAGTGTATATGTTTATACATATATTTGCACAGAAACAAACGCAGATAATACAACTAAGTTTGTATAATAAACACATTCAAACAAGTCAAACAATAAATATTAAACAAACAAAAACATTTGTATATTACAAATAGACACGATTTGAACACAGCGCTACGAAGCGAGTGAAGAGAGCTAAACGATTGAACTGGAGGCCTTTCAAAATTCAAAGTAGTGCTCCCCTGAATTCGTTGTTATCAGTGCCAGTACTATAAAAAAAAAACAAACGATTCTTATCACATTATTAACAAACCATTCGAATACCCTAGTGATCGACTAAGAAATACACTGAACAAAATTACTAATGACTGTAGTAAGTTGAGATTTTTAATTATAAATATTACTTACACAGCTTGTTTGCTTGAATCTATAAAGGTAACAAGTAGTATAGTCATGCTCTTTCATGTCCGTTATTAATTTGAACTCTTCTGTAGTTGGTATCGAAATATTAGTAGACCATACATAATTGCTCCAGCTGAAAAATAATCGGATAAGATAGAATAAAAGAATTAAAAATATTTGCAAATAGCTTGAAACTTTTTTAAGTTTTTGGTATATTCTTTAATCCAAACTTAACTTATTCTATAGAATATTTAAATAAGTTCTCTCAATTGGGAATTTTTCTTTTGTATTAGTAAAAACAGAGTTATTCACATAGCGCTTTTGGTATCTTAGCACCAGAGTTGTTCATATGATTTTAAATTGAGATTTACTTAATTTCAATTGTGCTCTCGCGCCAAGCGATCTACATATGTATACTATATGTATATGTCTGTATGTATATATAAATCTACAAGTGCCCCAGCTGAACTTTGGTCAATTTGCTTTATTAAAGCATGCATTCATAGCATAAGTACATATATGTATGTATGTATGTATTTATGTTACATTTAAAGTGGTCAACATTGAAAGGGAACTTTTTATTACTTTTGCAAATGTAGAATTATGTAAATACGTACACACATGTGTATATCTATATGTAAACATTTATGTGAACACACTAATGCCGATTTGTTTGCAGATTTGAATATAGAGTTAGCAGTGTATGATTTATTTACATTTGTTATCACTTTTATGGCTTTCTAATAATTTATTTATTTTTCCATAATTGAAAAGTGTACACTTGTTGCCTGTACGATTTACACTTCAGTACTTAATATAAAATAATTTGTAAAAGCACTTCATTGATATTAAAAACATTCTTTTGTTGTCCTTCAACTTTTGTATTACCAGAAACACAGATATGTACGTATACTCATATGGACATGCATATAATTAATAATCAATATTTAACATTATGTTCTCTTCCCGATAGTTATGACAAGGTGCATTGATAATTGTGACCTATTGACATTAATGCATGTTCAATTACATTTGGTGTAATTTACGAAACGAAGAGTATTAATCACATATAAAAAAAATAAATATGTAAAAATAAATACAGACATTCGCGCCAATCAATTGTTTACCTTACGTCACAACAACACACATTGCACTGACAACCGCGATTCGCGACGACAGTGTCGCCGTGTAGCACTGTGTGATACTGTGTGCCACTGTGTGGTATTGCGGCGTTGCGGCGTTGCGGCTTGTTGCGGCCTATTTGTCGGTTGCAGAGCAAACTGGGTGACTAATGTGTCATTGCACAGTGGAGTAGACAGGGGAATACTGGCTGCACTCTCATTTAATAATAAATAATTGCCTTGCATCCCACATTGGGGTGGCCAACACATAATTTAACATGAAATTCATGTTTATATTCCACTGTAAACTGATGACACAGTCGACGAGTCAATTGCCCATTCTCATTGCACTTTCGCACAATCGCGACTAGTAGAAAATTTCTGCTAATTCGTGGTGGTTCACAAATAAGGTAGAGAGGAAAGAGGGTCAATTTAGTCGACATATAGTGCAACAATATAACTGATTGAGAAAACTGCCATGTCGATTTGTTTGGTCTGTATCGTTGGCAACGCAGTCTTTAGTAGTTACAGTGTCAATGCATTGTAAACAACCAAAACTAAATCGAATAAGTAACTAAGTACATGGTAGTCGAAAAGCTCATAAAAATATGTTAACATAATATGTCAAATTATGAAAGGATTCGTGCAGTTCACTAATGTATTTGTTGTGTTTCGTTGTCACTACACTGAAAAAGAGTGCTTAAAAGTAAGACTATAAGAATATTTTGTGCAGCTCTTTATCACTTTATAGTATATATTTTATTAAATAAATAATCTGTCAAAATAAGGTTGTCAAGATATGTATTTATTTAGTTGATTAAACGTAGACTAAAAGCCAGAGAGTTTAAAATATTTAAAACTTAAAGGAAAATTAAATAGTAAGAAATAACAATTAATTTTATATATATTCCCGAATAAGAGATAATGAGCTACTTTTTCATAAAACGTGGAGAGCGATGCAGAACAGTCTCCCGTATACGAAATTGAGAGAGCGTTAGTCTACCAGTGATGACTAAATATGTATTAATGACAGCAGCACCTGCACACAATTCTGGACAGACAGCAAACTTCAGCCCCTACTTTTTGGCGGACGGAAGACTAAGTAGAGCCTACAATTAAGGACCAACATAAGGGATTTATTTGAAATTGAAACACGACTTTTATTTGATTTGCCTACATCACATATTAAATATTTATTTGTTATTTTTTTTTAAAGTACTAGTTTTTTTAGTTATTTAATAAATTACTTCTATGTTATACAAATGTAAAATATCACCGGACTATCGTAGTAAATTTTTCGAAGCCTTTCAAAGTGTGGACTGCCGTCCACAGCGGTATAACTCATTCAATTAACTAAATTTGACGTTCTTTTTACCATTGACTATTTGAATTTACTAATAAAATGAAATTATTAAAAGAGACGTTTGAACTTTTAAATGTCTGCTTTTAATCAAGCAACTGGAAGTCAATGAATGGCAATGCCTTAAGCTCCACAAATAAGAGCTGACCAAAGAGAGCAAGCTAGAGAGAGAGAGAGATAAAGAGAGAGCGAATAAAGTTTGTTTCTTTTGGTCTTCAAAACAAGTTTTTCGTATTCGTTTTTATTCGTCGCAAAGCTTGAAAATGTGATCGTGAATCAGTAGCCGATGTACCGTCTTGTTATTCACAACGTTCGTTCATATCTTTCGGTAGATTCGGTGGGGAACTTTATCGAGAAAGTTTTGTGGATGCCATACCAGTTCCTATTTCTTTGTGTTGAAAACAAACACATATTTGCTTGTATGTATGTGGTATTGTGAGAACGTGCATAGCCAAAATACATATATTAAAAGTAACTAATGCAATTAAAATGAAAGAGAAATGTAACTTAATACCTAATATAATACTAAAGATTAACTAAAAGTGTGTAAACGAAGCGAGTGTGTGTGTGTGTGTTGTTGTGTTTGTTTGTGAGCGGCAATCGAAACGTTTACGTAGTACTCGTATTACACCTACCACACCTACTATAATTGAATACTACTTCTAAATACTTCTAAATACTACTATTATATGTATTTAATATGTGTACATAAGATGTACATTTCGTGCATGTGTGAGAGTGACGTCATCGTGAAAAGTTACGCTTATTAATCTCTACAATTAATTCTAAGGAGAAGGAGTCCAATCAGAAAAGCATTATTTAAAATTACCAACGAGTTGCGAAACAATTACTGAACAACATAAACGGAACTGTTGCCTCTCCCTTACGATACGAATTTGATACGTCTGTCTACTCATTGGGTATGCCCAGCGATTGCGCCATGCAACCGTATATGACCAAAAGAGAAATCGACAACCCGCTCACCACTTTCCGCTTTCCGCACACCCTTCACCATCGCCAGCAATAGTATTTTCCTCAAGTCAAGTTGGATGCCATCAATGGTTGAACTGGATTTTCTTACCGATCCGCTGGACTGGTTGAAGGCTATCATAGCAGACAAGTTCAAGTGAAATATGTGTGTTTCAAACTTTGCAAATTCCTAATTCACTTAACTCATTCATTCATTCATGCATTCATGCATTCATGCAATTTATTCAGATTAAGAGTTGCCAATACAGATTCATTTCAAGCCATCCAATTTATGGATTGCAAGTTCGGTTTTTTTTTCTGCCCTTGTCGCATTACCGTTGAGAGGAAAGCAAAAGCGACCTTAATACCTTGCCGATTGGGCGAAACACCTGACAAATTGAAATTTCTTTTACGGGTTGCATAAGGGAGCACACACACACACACTCACACACCCAGGAGTTGAATTCGTGATGTGTTACATGACCGAGGAGTCGCCACAGGAGGGGCTATCGCGATGGACTCTTGACTAAAAGAATGCTTTTCCAGATTGGTTTACAGTTCTTCCTCCGTCATGTTTCGGTTGCTTTCGAAAAATTACTACGATTTGTTGTACATGTATTTTTAATTAAATTTTCAACTTCGCGTCCGTGTTCTTGGATTTCACTGACAGGTTTGCCGCTTTAGCGGTTGATTACACAATGGATTATCCCCGTGGGCGGTATTTCATCTGTAATCGCAGGAATCCGGGAGCTTCAACACCGAGAAGTATTCTATTCACCATTCTGTTGGTGACAGCGACATTAGATTTATTTTTCACACACAACGGTAAGTTTTTTTTAATAAATAATATTGCTCTATAAGTCAGCTTTTAATATTTCTTATAATTGACTAAATGGAACAGACTATTGTAATATTTTATAATGAAAACAGAACTCGATTCAATACATTCTTACAAAAGGGAACAATTACATACATATACATAGTAGTAATAAGTGCATTCATTCAAATAAAAAAAAAAAATGTTATTATAGTACTTAAAAGATTTTGTATATCTGAATAATCTTAATTGAGGCAGACATAAACTACTTGCTGTGTAATCTGATGCACGTAATAACACTTAAGTGCCGATTATCACACAGTTCTAAAGAACGTTAGGAGAACATTCAAGGATTTAAGTACATCCTCACCCTTTTATCCTAAGAAAATTACAATTTTCCTTCCTTCGTTCTGTCATGGGGTAAATTGGTTCAAGGTCCTGACCTCCTTTGTTGATGAATTGCATCGACATTGGTGCATTGCTCTCATTAAATCAAATGTGCCTTAAAGCATATATGCAAATGAATGGCAATGGGACGCTAATAGGACTCAAGAGAGATCCTTAGAATAGTAACAAGTTGCAAATTTTAGGTGTCAATACTCTAGGAAATTCTGGTACTGAACTTGCAGTACATTGCACTATAACCTGGAACGGTTTAAAGTTCATGCGATGACGAACTCAACATAGGTACTTCAGGTTACGATGACAAGTAGTCACGGTCAAGGTAATTGACAGATTTTAGTTTAATTTGCAACAAATTGTTCAAATGAAGTCACAAAATCGCCCACCGACTACAACAGCATCTAGTGTGGGATTTCAAGAGCAAAAATAATTGTTGGACGGACCAATTGGCCTATTCGTACACTCGAGTCTTATTGTCTGTTAAAAACGCCCTCAACAATAAGTCACAAATAGCAATTATTCGCCAAGAAACGACACAAAGAAATTCATTGACCCGGTAGCAGGTGCCTCTTTTGTGACAAACAATGTACAATTGTAGCATTTTTATACCCTTGCTAAGGGTATTTCAATTTTATTTGTAAATAAGAAAATTCATATTTATGTTTTTGATTAGGACGAAGAGCTGTGTCGATATTGCCATGTCCTTCTGTCCCTCTACATACAATCAAATTTTAGCTTGAATGTCCCAAGTATTTCTCAATATTTAATTGTAAAGTTAAGACTATATTCAAATTCACAGGTATACATATTTTAGATATTTTATTTAAGTAAATACTTCTTATAGTATTTCCTACTCGGCACAAGAAAATCTGAGATCATCCAGTTTATTTGTGAAAAGTGAAAACTCGAGATTTAAAAGTTATCTATATATTTCCAAAAACAACTATGGAAAAAAGAATTTTTTAAAATAAATTGAATGTATAATCCACTTATAGATTGAACCATCATCAAAATGATAGAAAAAAAAAACTAGCAAATAAAGTACTAACCAACTATATATCAACACATTAATTTTGATTCTAAGACATTTCAGTTTTTTGTAAAAAATCATTTTCACACAACCTATTTTAATGATACTAAGTATAATCGGGTCACAAGTCAATAATGCTGATAATAATGAAAGACAACTTTCAGCTTCAATTTAATGCTGATTATTGTATATGTACTTACTTATATGGTTTCATTTGACAAGCTTAAATTGTACATAAGGTGGTCGAATGTCATTCCGTTTTTAGTGTGAATTTAAATGTACAAAAATGCGTTTCATTCTCATCACAGTTGGTCTTGGTCTTTCTTTGGTTTGTATACTGAGTTTTCTAGAGTAAGGAAGGTATAATAATAAGAGTACTTTCTGCAGATCATTGTGAGTGCTTTTTCAACCCAGAAACTTAAGGATGATTTGAAGAAGACTATTGCACAGACTGATTTGTTAATCAAACAGGATATTTTTAGGTTTGCATTAACCTTGGCCAAATCGATTATAGACAACAGTGTGGCAAGTCAAGCGGAAATTGAAGAAGTGCAACGTTTTATTGATAACTGGGGTTCTCGAAATGAAAGTGTGGTTGCCACTCAATTCGAAGAATTTGCAAAACAATTAAGTAATCTTCCGCCCAAAGTTCCACAAAGGCAACTGGAAAGTCGATTGAACCAATATACAAAGGCTGCCTTTGGTGCAATTTTATCGAACTTTTTAAAACTCAGATCAGATCGATACGACGCATTTGAGACAAGGGCCACCGAAATGATACGGGTGGCCAAGGAAGCAGGATTTACCGATGATTCCCTAAATAAATTGTACAATAGGTTTGTTCAGGCAGATCATGATTTCCGGAATGACAGTTTTTATGATTTGGTGGATTATCTAAATGGAAAAGAATTGAATTAAAGTAATGCTTCGAAAATCATTATGATAAGCTGACTGCGGGTTCAAAGACTAGAATAATACTGCGCACAACTCTTTTTAATAAAACATCAGAAATTCAGTGATCTGTTCACAAAGGATTTGAAATTTGATTTATCCAGTTCTTTATAAGTATTTAAAAATTACTTTTTGAAACGGAAATGAGCTGTGTTTATGTATAAAATTGATTTCTGAACTGGCAACTTTACAAGGCGATGTTTTTGTCACTCTTGACATGATTTAAATAAAAAAAATATATATATAAACACTTTTGTTTTTAATTTTTGTCACTCTTGACATGATTTAAATTAAAAATAAAATATATAAACACTTGGTTAAAAGAATAAACTTGGGATATAAACATCGAGATACATACTTTTCAAGATTGTGAGAAAACTAATTTTTAAAATTGTATATAGAATCAATATATAAATCAAACCATTCCTTTGAATCATAGTAACGTTAAATTTTTGTAACTTTCTGAACAAATAAATTTTATACATTGAAATATCATAAAACTACAGTTCGATTTTATCCGTTGAAGATTCATCGATTTGGTATCATCTATTTATCATATGTGATTTGCTAAAACTATACAATTTGAACTTCTGTGCCTTTAAAAAGAGGTCAGTTATTTTCTATCAACTATAATTTTATGAAAATTCAAAGTAGCATCCGCTTATAATAAATCCGCTTCAGTAATAGTAAAAGCTAAAAAAAACCAAATAAACAAATAAATTATCCGTATAGTAACCGGTTTAGAGTAAGATATCAGGGCAAGAGCAGAGAGTAAATCAAATTGTATCTCCCACTCGAAATTTCTCTCGCGTAAATTTGAATACACTTTACACTGCCTCAGACTCATGAGCTTACATTGGAGTTGAATGTGTATCTGAAGGTCGTCTGGCAAATGGTTAAGATACAACCGGTTTGCAAACCAACAACTTGAACTCTTAACGCAAAAGGCTCCGTCTGCCAGTTGCAAATGGTATCACGTTTCGCCAAGTAAATCCATTGCGTGATGAAATCAACTGCAAAATCTCAGTTTTCAGTAACCAGTACTCAGTGCTCAGTACTCAGTACCCAGTACCCAGTAACCAGTACTCTGGGGAGGGTTAAGGTTGCCCATAATGGGCTCTAGTGCATTCTTGCATTATCAGCTTTGACTATTGTGCCTGGAGCACGCCAAAGAGGGATTCAAATTGTACACATTCCTCCCTGAATTCCTTTACTCCTCGGCATTCGCTTGAGGCGTCAACAAGTTGTTCAATGCACACGGCTTTTTCCATGTACTTCCTTAAGTCATGTACTTTCTGCAACTAGTTGTCAGACAATTGAAATGCCTTTCAACTACAGCTTTGATTAAACTTATTCATAATATTGTTGAAATAATATTGACAATGCTAAAGTTGTCTTAGATAAAGGAAGTTATGCGCAAACATTGTTCTGATACCCTGAATTCATGCAAAATTGACATGAATGGGTACAATGGTCTTGTGAGAATACATGTAACAGGCATAAGCAGGTTTCTTCGATCCTATAAACCTTATACCTTATTTATTTATCGACTTTAATTTTGGGTTCACTAAAAACAAAAGTAATATAGATATTAAAATAAAATCATGAATAAATAATACTTATAACAAATAAAATGTAAATTTAAATTAAATACGTAATCAGTATCACCATTCGAGTCAATTAAGCTCTGTCCGTCGTATGTCTGTCTATGAAATACTATAAGATTTAGAGCCTCAAAATTTAGTGTGTTATTTCCTATAAGTATATACTAAGTAGTTCCAGTTTGTTTCAAAGTTTTGACCCATATACATGATGGGGTGAAAAGTCGTGTCCTCCGAACTGCAGCGTTCTAACTTGTTAATGTTTACTCAGTTTGGTTTAAATATTACTTAACACTGTAAGCTGTAGCTTTACAGTGGCTCACAGCTCAAATGAACCAAGGGCATTTAAGTACACGAGGTTGCTTAACCCTGCACTTTGCAAGAGTTTATTTATTTATAACTCGGACTCGGACACGGATTGCGACCTTAAAAATGGTTAAAAATATATTCCTGTTGTGCAGACAAACTTTTATGACAGCAACTGTTGGAATTTTGTTGGACAGTGTAGCAGTGCAGATGCATGTTACGTTATTTATGCATATGCTTCTTACTCAATCGTGATGTAATTTATTATCGAAGCGTGTCCTCGAGCTGAAAGCAAGTGAAAGTAACTGCAATAATCGAGAATGTATCGAATGACAATCGCGTTCCTTAATTATACAACAATTGCAGATCTTTTCTTTACCAATTTTAATCAAGGCTGCCATCCTGCTTCAAGTAAATAATCTTAGACGTTTTGTTAGTGATCCAAAGCGCCGAAAACTGTATGGCTCTTTAGTTTAATATTTCGTATTATTTATCATTATTATTAATATGTATTATATATGTATTTGTATTTTTTGATATGCTTACAGCTACTGCACAGGAGCAAAATGCACCGCCAATTCTTTATGTACGGGAACGCAACTGGCGAATTTCCGAGGCTGAGGAGGTGGGTCAGATCATTGACCGTGTGCGTGCTGAAGATGCCGATGGTGATGATCTGATATTTGGAATCGAGCCGCGATTTTTAACTCCAGGTCAACAACATTCCAACAGTCCGAACAAACTGCCCTTTCGCATTGATCGCGAGACGGGCGTGGTCTACCTCAATGAGAGTCTTGCGGGACGTGTAAGTTATTTAAATAAATTAAGAAATTTATGTAACTATTGGATGTTTTCCTAATTCTAAAATTAATTTTCATTTCATAACGGTTGTTGGTATTCCAATTTCTAACGAGTACTAATACTCTTAGAAAAGAAATTAATTGTAATATAAGAAAGTATCAAGAGGGAAATTCACTATCCAATTATCTTTCTTGCAGGCCGGAGAGAACTTTCTTATTTACATAACAGTCTCGGATGGACGTTACACTGCAAAAAATGAAGTATTTATCAACATATTGGGTCGCCGTGAAAGCAGCGGATATCATGGCTTCGGATCCCGTCCACCTCCTTCAATCTCGAATGTAGTGCAGAATATTTCACAGTTTTTGCCCTCATTTGATCAACTGCCTGGCGTACAATCGATAAGGAATGGTTTGCCGAATCGTCGGCCGAGCATTAATTTGCCGCCTGGATTTCCGACAAATAACGGTGGTAATTTCGGAATACCTTCGTATGCTAATTATTATCCACCACCTGGAGAGGATAACGCAATCGACGAGCAGCCGTCGCTCACATCCACTTTGCCGGAAGCAACAAAAAGCTCAATTTCAACGACGCCGCGGAGTCGCACCAAGCTGACACCGATAGCTAATCACACTTCCGGCAATACGGTGACATCTCAGCCGGAGTCTGGGATAGAGACAGAGACAGAGACAGTGACAAAAGATAAAGAGCGGTACCATAACTCTCTTTACCATTAAGTCATCCTCTATTCCAATTATTATTGGCGTTTGCGGCATTCTTGCTGTGGTTGCTGTCATCTTTGGATACCTTTTCCGCCGTCGGCTGTGCGCCATTAGTAAAACACTGAAGAAGTCCAAGGAAAAGGAGGAGTTGGCTAAAAAGTCGAATGCAAACAATTCTATAACCGACGATAGCCGCAATTCGATGGTAATGCAACAATGGAACGGACCTGTCGCCTTTGCCAATCGATATGTACCCTGGGAGCGGGAACAGCAGTTGGGGATAACGGTAAGAAATACCGCGCAAAAAGGACATTGGGTACTAAATACATTTATTCATCTTCTTACTCGATTACTCTTAAGTAGAGTACTCCATTTTCATGAATTGTTGATGCGTTCATTTCACAAGCACTTATTGCAGTATCCAGTATCCAGTATCCTGTATCCAATATCCAGTGATAAACTGGGTCGATCACAACCCCCATTATTTCAGGGGATTGTTATCAGGTTGCTTGCTGAAAGGAATCGAAAAGACAGCTACCCAAGTACAGATTTAAATATCAGTGTCTCACTGTCGACCTGTCATCCATTGTCTTCATGTCAACTACGATTTGACAGGTTAAAGTAGCTCGCGGCAACATCCAGCATCCATGTTGCAGCATTGCATCTTTTCCACACCGATTCCTCTCACATTTTTATAAATATGCAAATGCAAAAATGCGAATTCGCATTCTGTCACTCACAACGCTTTTACTATGGCTATGAGGAAGCTCAGTTTCCATTTAGTACCGCACTTTAAGATACTTATTATGGAGTACAATTATTATTAATTTCTACGGAATAATTTCTACAGAATATTCTGTCGTGGATGTTTAACTAAGAGCTGACATCTTCTATTAAGTATAAATACGTTAAAGGACAGCTCAACCTCTTCTTGATTATATTTCATACTGAAGTAGCCATAAACAAATGTTGTATAGTCTTTTTTATTTGACCCAAAAGAAAGTATTATTGTTGGAGTTGTTGAAATAATAATAAACGAAAATGTCTTCAAGATTTCCTATTAGGATAGAGAGTAAATAAATACTATTGGAAATCCTCAAGGGTAATAAACTACAAGTATTTTTTAATTCTATGTTGCGATTGTGGCCCAATTGTGGCACAATCAATAATAATTTCACCAACCACATCTACGATGTTGTCAATTTACTATTATCACGACCATCGGAAATAAACCAACCAACCAACTAACCAACCATCTAAACAACCAAACAACCTACCAACAATGTCGACCACCCATTGCGGTGTCATAGTCAACTTCACAACTATCAACAAGTGTCGCAAATGGCGGAGATGTTGCAATGTCCGCATCCGCCATGGGAGCCGGCAGCTCAAGTGCAACGTTACCTAACGGACGAGGAGGAGCTGCTGTTATGGAAGGCAGTGTTGGAGGCGGCGGAGATTCCAACAGCGATCAATGGGAATTCCCAAGACATCGATTGAAATTTTTCAACATATTGGGTGAAGGAGCCTTTGGGCAAGTTTGGCGCTGTGAAGCCACAGACATGGATGGTAAGTCCTTGTACAAATGTGTTTGTATAAAAGATGTGCAAGCTCGAATGAGTTTATGAATATGTGAGTGAATCGCCTTAGCTACAATCTCAATGTGGGCATATCTCTCATGAATACTTAAACAAATATCTACATAAGAAATTTCATCTTTCTTATGCTTTCAGGATCTGGAGATGTCACGACGGTTGCTGTTAAAACTTTAAAGGAGAGCGCGGCTGAAGTTGAAAAGAAGGACTTACTCTCTGAATTAGAGGTAAGAAAAATAGTCAATCTTAATCTTAATTTATTGAAAAAGAAATTTCAAGTATTATAAAAAATAGGATAGCCAAGTTTATGGTAACCAATCATCGTTCGTCAACTAAATACAATAGTTGAATAAGTAAATAAGTAAGAAAAACGTATGGAGAAAAATTACGCGAAAAAAGTGTTTAAAACTTAAATTGGCAAAACGGCAACTTGCTCGTTTTGTTGTAAACTTTTTTCCTGTCTCCCTTAACTCGATGGTACTCTAACTTCTCGTTTTTGCCTTGTCTGCGATGCCATTGCTTTTTCCTCTCACCCTTGTTGGTTGTTGGTTGACATTCGTTAACTGGGTTACTGAGGGCTTTCTAGACGGTTGTCGGGGGCATGGCATTTGAGTTTTCGGTTAGATGAAAAGTTTTTTAAATTGAAAATTAACGATGCTGAAAAGTTTCAAAAGAATTTCTTTCAGTACCACGCGACTTGTAGACTTTAATACGCCACCAATTCCCATCTTAGTCATCGAGTATCCTACTGAGAAAACTCACAACACTGCTGTCGTTCTTTATATGCTGCTTTAATGCTTTAATGTGAGCTTTAACAAAGATTCACATATGTATACGGCTCTCTTTAAAGCAATGATGTTTGCTTTAACTCAACGAAAAACATTTTTAAAAATATTTCCATTAATCAAGTACTTGCCAACATACTTGTATGTGTACTTTGAATTCACAAATACTTCTCACATTATATTAAAATTATTTTTAAATTTTACATAAAGAAATCTGACCTTTATTTATGAATAATTGATATTGAACTTCAAGCTGTGCAAAGTTAAGACTTTATTGGCCAAAAGTTATATGCGTAATGTTCTCCTATTAGTATACGCAGCATACCGAGCAAACATTAATTATAAAAGTTGCTTCTACGGCATCCGAGTGGCATCCACCCTCAGTATCTGCCTCAGGCTGTGGTATCTGTGGTACAAGGAAAACAAATGTCAATTTGTCTAATCTTAATTTGATATTTAATTATTTACGAACGTGCTGCGAAATTGGGTAATAGACACTAGGCCTGACCTAATCTGATTTTCAAAAAGTAATTATATTGGCAATATGCTTGTAGACAATATGTTTAGGCAGATATCTGTATTCAGACTATAATGTATTCACACTTTAAGCGTTCATATTTAAGTTATCCTGGTTGTAAACTATGTCCTTGAGACTTTCAGGTATTTAATATGTTCATTAAAAAAAGCATAATCATGTAATATTATATTCCGAAATATATAAATGTTAAGCTTATACTCGTAACTTTCGGTAATTACCTTTGTTTTCTGTGATATCCCTTAACAGCATTTTTGATATTTTAAATCGAGGCTGGCATTACTGCGACATTATTATAAATTTATGCAGCTTGTTTCTGGGCATATTGAATGTTTTGTGGGCTTATATCGACAGCAAGCGATGTTTATCTTATTTTATGTATTATTCAAATTGACAATTATCACATGCCGCTTTTTACATGTGAATTTACAAACTTCAGGTTAAAAGCACAATAGATTTTATAACTACAAGTTAACGCGTATTCACAATATGAACCGCTGAGCACGTCGTTTATTTGATGAAAATTGGCAAATTGCATATGGAATTTAAGATTATAGTTAATTGAACTGTATGATGGAGAAGCCCAACGATTGCTGACTTAAGGAACGACATCATCAGAGAGATGACAAAATTATACAGCTGAGTAACGAATTTGGCGGAGTCCCTTGTCTGCCTGCAGACAATGTGAATTTTGACTCGAGCTTCCGTTACCGCATTATAGGAATTGTGTATGAATCAGCGGAAATCGTGGAACACGAGGACGAGCACGGTAAAAACGTGAAAAACAGTTAGTCCGGAGTCCAATATGAAGGAGTCTTTGCGCTCTAACGCCTTGACACAAACTGATTCCTGTTGCTGCCTGCGATGGAATCAACGGAATACCCTCTCAATTTACGAGTACAATGGATGTTTGACTCTCAAAGAGTGGACAGACTTGCGCAGTGATATCATTCGGAATGGAATCTGGCTCAGACTCCTTTAATAAAAAAAGGGGGAGCTTCTCGACATTGAATTGGACCAAGTTTTAGGTAATACAAGCACTCGCATTATGGCTTGCTTTAGACAGTGTTGAGTTGCCGTTTAACTTGCGTCTTTCATCATTAAAGGCGCATTTGCTGGACCCGCATGCAGAGGACAGTGGACAGTGGACAGTGGACAGAGGACACAAACAGAGCACAAGCATGTGGCAGTATATCATGTTTTGCGGATTACCCCAGCAACAAGAATAATTGCACTTTAATTTTACAACAATGAAAAATTATTAATGGTCCTTTTTTTCCCCTGTCCTGTGCTCAATGCGGCTCGACTTCAACTTTGCGGTTGAGGTCGAAGTTCCTCATTGTGTTGGCGTCTATCTATGTACCTCTCGTCCTCTGTCTGCACTTGACTTGGGCCCCTGTTGCTCACAAGATAGATGCATCTTTGGCGTGAAGTTGCCATTCACGAAAAGTAAAGAATTATGTGCTAAAAACTTACAAAACTTCAAATACTTGTGGCTCTTCTCTCTATCGCTCGTTCTACAATTTGTCGAAAATACTTTGAGAGACATGAATGTGAGAATATGAATAAGAAATAGCCATATTCTATCAATCTAGATGTTGATATAAATTTTAAAAAGGGCTAGAAATAGAGAGACAAGTTTGCAAATTTAGTAATTTCTAATTTATTTCCGCATTGCAAGCGATTCATCCGGTTATGTCTGGGTGTAACAATTAAATCGATAACTATTTGAATTTAACAAAGTTTGTAATTTTGGTTTGCAAGTCAAATTTATTCGAAAAGTTTGTCATGTCTAATAGTCAAACAACTTCGACTCTGACCTTGTGTATCTGGATGCTCTTGGGAGTCGAAACAAATACACATTCAAATGAAATTCAAAAGTTTGAATGCATACATGAATTCTGTGGTCTCTCTTAACATAGAAATACATTATATTTAAGCCAATAATTTCATAAGCCATACTAATAGTTCCGCCCTCTTATAAGTTTGTTTAAGATTATGTTTATTATGTTTCCAATATGACATTCCTCTTTCAGGTGATGAAGACTCTGGAGGCTCATGTGAATGTCGTCCGTTTGTTAGGATGCTGCACAGACAAGGATCCGACTTTTGTGATTCTTGAATTTGTAAATCGTGGAAAGCTGCAAACCTACTTAAGAAACTCACGGGCAGAAAGGTAAAAGTAAATTTAATGATGAGATAACAAAGCTTACATAATAGAATGCTTTTTTTTTTGATGTCCTAAGAAAGCTTACATAAAAGTATGCTGTATATTTGATGAGCCAAGAAAGCTTTCATAAAGTAATGACTTTCCTCATTTCAGGCATTATGGAAATACACACGGCAAATCAAATGTTTTAACGTCTGGCGACTTAACATCATTCATGTATCAAGTTGCCAAGGGAATGGATTATCTTACATCCCGCGGTGTAAGTAATATCACAAAAATGTTTTTCTAGACAATGAAAGTATTCTCAATTTACAATTATTTATTGCAGATAATTCATCGTGATCTTGCTGCGCGTAATATTTTAATAACTGATGATCATACCTGTAAAGTAGCTGACTTTGGATTCGCCAGAGATATTATTACATCCAAGATCTACGAGCGAAAAAGCGAGGGAAAACTGCCAATAAGGTAAATTATTTGTACCATAAAAGAACAACAAAAGAGTAGATTTGTTTACTTGCTTATATGGTACTGAATATTTTACTTTATTAGTGGAAGTGCTATTAAGGATAATTTAGATTTACATCAAATTAACATTTATGATAAAAAATGGAATTGAAAAGAACCTTTAGTGATATTCAATATTAAATGACTATATTTTCTAGATGGATGGCAACAGAGTCACTTTATGACAATATATTTTCCGTAAAGTCGGACATCTGGAGCTTTGGCATACTAATGTGGGAAATTGTGACATTGGGTTCAACGCCTTATCCTGGCATATCCGCTGCCGATGTTATGCGCAAGGTAAGCTATACCTTCCCTATAGAAGTTAAATACCATATAAGTATTAATTTGTTAATTTGATTGTAATTCATTTCAGGTGAGAGACGGATATCGCTTGGAAAAGCCAGAGCATTGTCGTAGGGAACTCTACAATATTATGTACTATTGCTGGTCACACGATGTTAATGAGCGACCCACATTTGCAGAAATTATAAAAATGCTCGACAAATTACTTCACACTGAAATGGATTACATTGAATTGGAGCGTTTTCCTGACCACAACTACTATAACATTGTTAATCTCAGTGGAGAGAAATTGTAAGGTCTTTTGGATATTCACAGTCCTGAAACGGATCTATTCACTGCCACAAAGAGCTTTATTACTGTATATAAAATAGGTAGAGGAAATTATACTCACCGTGAATATATGATACATTTTATTTTCACTTATCGAGTTGATGTTTCCAATAATCCAAAATGTAAACAAATATTTATGTATAATATGTATTTTATTTATTATTACGTTGTTAAAGAATAAATATGTTTTTAAGAAAGTACTGTAAAATACAAGCAATGAACACATTCATTTCATATCTCACACATTAAGGAGACCATTGAAAGTCGGAACACATACATATACTTTTAGCATACATTCCCACAACGTTGCATTTCCTAATGGGTAAAGGAAATTGGGTATACGATAAGAACACACATTTTCATTAGCATACACGAATATTCATCATGTTGAATACGCCATGAGAAAAACACTTTTTCATACAAATTTAATAAAACACTTGTAGTTGCGCTTTATTTTATTTTTATGTAATTTTCATATTTGAGCGTAAATAAAGAAATGCGTCGATTCTTTATGGTCGGAAAACAATAACAGACTAAAGGCCCGAGTGCTTCG
Source organism: Drosophila testacea (assembly GCA_035043265.1). NCBI lineage: Eukaryota > Metazoa > Arthropoda > Insecta > Diptera > Drosophilidae > Drosophila > Drosophila testacea. Next base: position 1,239,097 of record JAWNND010001120.1, on the reverse strand, counting down.
TTCATAAAAAGAGACTACAGATATCTGAATGCACGTGGCATTATTGTTTTAACAACGTGCACAATAACAAAACAGTGTACTCCACTCATACCATAGTCTCAAATGGTAGTAGTAGTAGCAGTAAATTTGGTACGAAGGTCCTTTCTCTCAGAGAGAAATAGTTGGGCTCTCGTTGGGAGAGTGGATGCTGAGTCGCTTCTTGTTCAATTAGGAAATCAAGCATTAAGTTTATTGTTATTCAAGAGTAGCTGAATCCATTGTACATATGTTCATTCTCATAACTTCTACTCCTTGTTGCTTAATAATTGAATTGATTATGCTATAAATACTTAAACAGGCTCGAGATACCCTGATTACAGTCTCTCAGATAAAGAGACAGAGAGAGAGCAAGAGAGAGAGAGAGAGAGAGAGAGAGAGACATGCGCACATTTTCACCCCATACCAAGAAAGGAGAACTAATTTCAAGTGTCAAAAATGGTCCGAATTCAAGGGCCAATAAACAGAAGACCTTAGAAATTAACCGAAACTAGATACCATATTGAGAAACTTACCGAAATCTTTATTAGGGATGTATGTAGTAATACATCAAGCATTGACGGCGAACTACGAGGGTTTCTCTATAAATATTCACTATAACAAACAAATAATAAATAAATAAAGTAGTATGTGCTATAACAAGCAGAGTTTTTAATCTTTAAACCATTGTCAAGGATGACGAAAGGACATGAACTTGTTATGTTAAGAAATAACAATTCTCGAACTAAAACTAAGTTTGTGCTCTTCATTAATTACTAAGTTAAATAAGCTACGATAGCTTTGGAACATTTGTTTCATAATTAATAATTAATTAATAAATAATTATATTTATTGTAAAGCATTTAATATTAGCTTTCAAACATTTTGCAATAGCTTTTTATATGTGTAATATGAAGATATAGTATCGGTCGAAACTAAAATTACCGGAAGACATAAATTTAGTTGTCTTATAACAAAAGGTTTTAACTGCTTAATCCACTTTGCTGTTATCAAAACACAGGAAATCATAAACTTGACTATATTTCAGTCGCGACATATTAAACACAAGGTAAACAAACCAGGCACGCGACGTTGACTGAATATTCAGACATTGGGCTAAAATGACATGCATATTTATCTGTATTTTGGTAGTACATCACATCCGCCAATCATCAGCCAGTCGTCTCCGTTGTTAAGTCTCAACAAACAAGGCTAACTGACGACGTCTGCTACGGGTCCTCGACTTACCAATGATACGTTTAAAAGATCTACATATAACGTCATACTTTAACAGAGTCGAATTCAATCAATAAGTCGGTAGACACAGTTGAGAAGTTGGGCATAAAAGGAAGGACATTCTAAAGAGACACTAGGTTGCAAAATACAGATTAAATTAAATTATTTGTTTAATTACTTACATATTTAGTTATTATTTATATCAAGTTTGCCTTATATTCAATGCCCTAGTCACATATAATATACAAAGTGAGATTATCATTGATTAATCGTTACTGAATTTTATACATGTTTTGGTTTATTTTATAATATTTATTAATTAATTAATTTGAAATTGTAATTATTATTTTATTTTTTTGTAATATTAGATTTTCGTTTAAGTTGTTTGTAATCAAGTCAGTTTGATTTTATTTTATTAGTTTCCACAAGAAAATAATATTTTCAATTTAAATGGTATACATGTTTTTGTTCACATTAGTTTGATTTAATTTAAGATAGTTACACTTACATTTACTAACTTACTACTATAAGGCACATCTGGTGGTGACTATGTAGCATTTATCATTAGAGGCGCCGGATAATTATATACTCGTATTGCCTTCGCGTGTCGCCCTGCACCGCAAATCGCATTTACATTATTTATATTGCATCAATAAAACCCACATTCAGGCATAATTAGCGACACATTTGTCGACAGAGACCAGGACCAAGACCAAGACCAAGACGAAGACGAAGATGAAGACGAAGACAGTGAGATCGGCGATCGGCGCTGTAGATCCCTTTATGGCTGGCGCTAGGATTTATATGCACTTCCTTTCACATTTAAAAGGCGAGCAACTACCTGAGACGATCACGAATCATCATCATCCACTTACACTTACATTCATGAAACACTCGTTCCCTTCTGATACCTTTAGGCCCTTAGACCCCGCGTTTTCGAGGCGACACAATTGCATTTTGATTCGCAGTCGTAGTCTCTGATGATTGTTACCTGTCTGACTGGACAGGAGTGGACTGGACTGGACTGGAGTTTAGTTCATAAGCGTTAATTTCGCTGTTAGCTGTTCTGTTGCCTTTTAATTGCCACTGCTTGCGCTAAGTGTTACCAAGAAAAACAAAGCCAGCATCGTATGATTTCTCCCTCTCACTTGCACACTTGCACAGAGAAATAGTGTGAAATGTGGCTGTCTCTCTTTAATAGTCTGTGTGGTTACGGTAACTGACATGACTTCGAGTTGAAATCGAGTCCTGGATGGTATTTAAGGACGTACTTTGCCAGGGAGTACATCATTTTAAAGTAAACTGTCCTGGATACAGGAAGTGTATAGCTAAAAATGTATGCAAACATAAAAATACTGGTACTTCTGGTGATTACATCACATCAGAGTTGCTTTGGATATTACATCAGGAATACGGAGGAGTCTTCGGCAATAAAAAGTGTTGGTTCTATTAAAAAAAGCAACGATGAATGGGGAGCATTTAAGAATACCCTCGGATTATCCCAAGAGAAAGGTGTGTATTTAGATTCAAAATAGATACCCAAAATGACATCGAATATCCTTGAAACTCACAGATTGATTAACTAACTTTTCTCAATTTTCTATATTTTTAGTTGAGCTACTCAAGTCGCAAAAGGATCAACAGGGCACAAAGGAGCTCCTGAATCGATTCATTAAAGAAAATCCCAAATTATTAAGTACTTCGGCACCTAATAAGAGTACAAATGACAACGCCATTAAACGACCAGGTTATCAATTCAATCGACTCTTTCGAACCTTGGTTAACAATCTGAAGAACTCGAATCGTATGCTAAAGACATCGTTCAACTTCGAGCTGGCCGATAGACCTTTGAAGCCATTGAAACGCTCTCGTCGGAAGATTGCTGTCAAGATGGTGTCCGATATGTCCTCGGAACGGGTTGACGATCTAATCAAAATGTTCTACGAGAAACACAACATTCAACCCGTTGATTACTATAATGATAGGGTTGATGAGTCCACTGATGATAGTGATTATAGCAATCAGGAGATACCAAGAATGGACTCAGACTCTGATTATGCCTATGATGAAGGTGATGCTGCCCTAGCTGCCAAATCGAATCAAAACTCGGAATATGGTTCCTTCCAGGATCTCATATTTCAGGCGAAACGAAACCAATGGGAGCAGGAGAGTGAGGAAACAAAGTTGCATATTCCCCAAAATGATCATTACATTTAAATCTGATCTAAAGAATTTTTACGGGTGTTCATATGCTGGCATTGAACCTAAACTCTATTACAATCCTTAATCTCAAAGTTAATCTTAATTAGTTCAGTTTCAACTGTGTGTGTTTCAATTTCAAAGTGAAACATTTTTGTTAATAATTTTTAATTATTTATTTGCTAATATTCTGGTACTTATATAACAATTTTATATATATTTTTGAATATTAAGATACTATTATTATTTTAAATATACAATTAGCGAAAATATTTCAATTTGTATTCATTTCTACGACACCGAAAATGTGTCCAAAGAGAACAACTTTCAAATTTCTGTGTCACCTCCGGTTTGATTTGGAAGACTTGCAAACCAGCACAACTTCTAGAGATTTCTGGGAACACCTGATAATCATTACAAGAATTATTTTTGAATTTTTTTTGTGTCTTTGTTGCAGGGTTTGCTTTCTCACAGATTTTGTGGACATCAGTTGAGGGAACTAGGCCCCCGAAAGTTCTATAAAGACAATTTTAAGAGAGTCCCCTCGAATTTAACTAATTTATAATTCATTAGTTTATTTGAAAAAATATCTTTTTGTTACCTTTAAAATCGTTTTTTATTTAAATTTAATCAGCGCGTCGATATAAGCACACAGGCGCCATCCAACGTAAAGCGGGATCAGCTGCCAATTTGATTTTTAATGACCCCAGGATCGTCACCTCCATTTGGCGAAGTTGCCACGAACTCTGATTTCTTGATTTCTTGGACTTTCATGTTAAGGTTTTCCACGTTTATTTTCACGTTTAAAAACCCTGTCTATTTATTTATTATGTTAATAAAATTAAACCCCAAAAGATAAAACGCCATCTTTAGACTGGCAGCAAAAGAAGACGCAATAACAGAACTGTCCTAAGCTCCTTAGGACATGTACAATGACTCCAAAAAAGTGGGATACATTTTGTTGTACATACAGCTTTTGCCCTTTAACAGTAAAGCGTCCTCTATAAAATCTTAATTTAAAACTTAATGTACTCTTACACTATTTAAGAAGCTGCTAGTCTTGAAACTTTAAAAGTGCGGCCAATTTGCAAAACGCATTGTATCATAAGATGACTGTCTTAGAACTATTGTACAATTACTCCAAAACTGTGAGCTACGTTTTGCCCGACACACAGCTTTTGTCTTTTGACTTAAAAGCGCCCTCTACCAAATATCTATTCAACAACACAATGTATATTTACACTATTTCAGAAGCTGGTGGTTTTGAATCTTTAAAAGTGCGGCCAATTTGCAAAACGCATTGTATCATAAGATGACTGTCTTAGAACATTTGTACAATGACTCCAAAACTGTGAGCTACGATTTGCTCGACACACAGCTTTTGTCCTTAGACATTAAAGCGCCCTCTACCAAATTTCTATCCAACAACTAAATGTACTCTTACACTATTTCAAAAGCTGAGGGTTCTGAAATTTTACAAGTGAGGTTAAGAACCAAATGCATTGTACCATAAGATGACTGTCATAGAAGTGTTGTTTAAATAGTTGTGGTGGGATAAATAAAAATAGGTTTGAGTCTCGAATCATAGGTACGCCACCTATGGTTTGGTTTTAAAAGTAGGTTCTCTACAATCGCTGCTCACAGATTTAAAAGCAATAATTACCGTTTTATTTCGATTTAGAAAATGTTTAAAAATTTGAGTTCAAATTGCCACGAGCATTTTACCACTTTCCAGTCACTATGTAGTAAGAAATTGGACATTAATTATTTTTTTAACGATAAAGTAATGAAATTATAAATTTAATAAATAAATTTAATATAATTTTTGTTAAAGTTGTTTATAGTTAAACATGCTTTGGGATCAAGTAGGTGAGTCTACTTAAGTCTAATAATTTATTCCAAATGTACTTTGCTTCATTCGCCAAATTGAAATTATTTCGTTGTAAATATAACTGTAGTAACTTAGATATTTTCCATCGTACATTGTTGTTGTTATAGCAACAAGACACAAATATATTGCGAACAGAAAACACAAAAGACAAAAGAAGGCTTAAATATGCCCAAAGTATTATTTCAGAAGTATAAAAAGTTTTCGGCAACGGTTGATCCGAATAAACATGCTGCCAAACTCAAGGAAATTGAAACTCATCTAAGTGAGGATGCAGAATCTTCCTTTCTGGAAGAATATGAATATGAGATGGAAGAGGTAGAGACTGGATCCGACAATATCGAGAGCGAATTTAGTTTATCCGAAGGTGAACCAGCACTGGGAATTGGAAAAATAGATCTTTCATTCCCCGAGACAACCGAAGAATTTCAGAACAGTCCCCAATGTTTCCCCCCCTCATACTACACGCTATCACCAAAAGAACGCCTCCTCTTGCTCTATGCAGAAAATTTCCGGAAACAGTTTGTTCTGAGTCATCCACGGCGACGTGCAATGGTATTAGCATTACCCAACGAATGTAATGTACAGGTAAAATTCACATCTATTTAATTAAATTTCGAATTTGCTAAATATTCTTATGTTTGCAGAAGTTTGTTTGTACTACGATAAGGCCGACGGCTTTTGTGTATCCTGAGCTCATTTCGAGTGTAGAAGAAATTTCTAAATTTGTTGCAGACTATGTTCAGTATGAACCAATGGAAGACCCAATAAATCTGGTAAGAACTCTTCTATATATTTCTATAAGTCGTTAAGAAGAACAGTGCTCGACAAAGTGTTACCCAGTATTCAGCCTTAAGTTACCCTAACATGTAAAGTTGATAAGTCAAAGTCAATATTTTTATAGCTTTGATATCGTGTACGCAGTTCTGTTACCCTAAAATGTATCTACTTAAGACACTATCTTTATTATTTATTATCTATTTAGTCTTTTGCAAGATAGGTTAGAATGGTCTATACGTAGACATATCCAAAAGTGGTGACCCTAGCTGAAAACATTCAATTTAACAAATTGGATGTTTTGTGTTGATAAAAAACAGAGTTTAGAGAGTCTAAAGCTTAAATCCAATCCAAAAATATTTATAGATGACGACAGCTCAAGGTCCTATGTATAACCCTCTCCATTTTTAATTATGAAAAATTTGATAAGTGCGCAAAACGTAGGAGTATTGTCACCAAATTTTGTTGTTCTAGCTCTTATAGCAGCTGAGATATTGGTGATATAGGTAAAAATAATCATATGTTTTGTCCACAATTATTTCCAAAATAACCCTTTAAAATTATGGTTATCAGGGAAAAAGGGCGCGAGTCGTTTCGTACTCTTCTCGGTACCAAAGATATTTGCATTTAGTTTTTATTCTAAATATGTTTAGTCATAATTAACATATAAATTTAATCTAACGGGTTTCATTAAAGAACGCTTTTATCGAGTCCACGAAAATGATAAAATATAATTGTCATTAATTTTATCATTAAATTTTAAGCTCAAATGACTTTAAAACTACTGATTTTTGAAGCGCTTGCATAAAAAGAAAGCATTAATTTTTGTAACTACCGAGTTACTTAGTTAGGTGGGATGAGTGATAATACTATAAAAAGAGTGTTTTATCTAAAAAATTGTGGGTTTAGTGATGTTATTTCCGATTTGGAGTGGCTTAATTCTGAAAAGACTTTGTTGTCCGTAGTGATTATATGTGTGTGCACGAACGACCCTTCTGTTTGTATGTGAATTTTGATTCTATATATATTATTGACTCTATATTTATAATAATAAATTTCTTACAACTTTTTTTAACGTTTATACTTACAAATTTATTCTGAAACCGGAGGAATTACTTACTTACATAATTGTCCATATCATAAACATATCACACTTATAAGTATGATAAATAAAAAGATCTGGTCGAATAATTTCATAAAAATTGTCTAATTCAAATGTTTTATTAAACATGGTTTCAAAATGAATACGTCTACATTTATAAATTCATAAATTCATTTTATTTGAATATTTGATGGATTTCAAATTGGTAAAATTCTTATGAGCACATGTTTCAATATTTGCATGAGTAATTTAATTAATAATAAAAAGTTTCTAATATCAAATCCGATCAATACGATTGGCTCGCTTCCGTCCATCTATCCGTCCGTCTGTCTTGTCTGTCTTATAGTAATTTTGTAGTTCTTAGATATAAGTACCATAACTAAAAACTTCAAGCATTAACATTTTTCTAGTATGCATAAAAACATTAAATATTTGTTTATTTTGTTTAAAGAAAAGATTATAATTTCAAATAATGTTGAGAATAATCGAAAAAATGCATGAATCTTCTTTATTATTTACAAGATATTATTTCTTACTTATGTTAAGTTAGTTAATCCAAGGCTAAGTACGAATGTGTGAGTAGTAAACGGAAAAAAAGAGAGTGTAAACACTAACCAAATGCAATTCATAATTCAAATACATGGAACATCGGATCAGCTTACATTATAGTTAAAACATACATACATATACAATTACATATACATAGATATAATGAGATGGAAGAAATTGGTTACTCTAAGTCATTCTGTACATTCTCATCACTGCTCGAACTGGGTTCATCGGTCTGCTGATACTCGCCCGTTATTTGACAGTCATCGGGATCATCGTCGAGGTCACAGTGTACAAATTCGTAGGGAGGAAAGATCAGGGAGCTGAGCAGGGTTGCCGACGATTGATAGACGGCTGGTGTGAATTGTTGACATTGGAATGGAGAAGATATGCAGTTTAGGTCAACCTTTGATTGGTTCCATCTCCGTCTCTCCTCGGCATCGGTCTCAATTCTCTGCTCGATTCTGGTATCCGTGGCTGGCTCCGAAAGCGCCAACTTCGGTTTGTCCTATTTCCGGCGACGTGTCTTGTTTCTACTTGAATCCTCGTGAGAATTGTCATCATTCTCGCCGAGACAATTGCCTGCCTGTCCCGACGGTGTATCACTGCTTGATTTTATGGCTGCGATCAGGAATCTCAGCTGCATCAATTGAACCGCTGTCACACGTGGATTGCTGCAGTTCTCCAGCCACTGAAGGAACTTCTCACCATGTCTAATGGCCACCACTTCCTCAATGTCTGCACTGTCCAAGCCACCAGTGTAGTCCATGTATTTGGCACGTTCCTCCTCATCGGTTTTATTAGAGTTATTATTATTGTTGTTGCTGTTGTTGTTGTTGCTGCTAGTACTGTTGTTGTTGTTACTGGCGCTTACATCGTTGTTGTTATGATGATGAGTATCACTTGTAAAACTCGCCTCGGAATCGCATCCAACCTCAGTGTTAAGCGGTGCATTCGAATTGTGGGAAGCACCAATTTTATAAATTATGTTGTTCAACACACTCTTGCAATCCTCTCCAACACTGTTCACCTCTGCACTGCTCGGATTCGTGCTCGCCTCGGCACTGGGTTCGGGACTCTGATCGCGACTATAGGTGATAGGACTCGGGGATGCCAAAGTGGGACTAGGTGTTGTAGAGCTGGTCGTCTTTACAGATTTCGCTGATAGATCCTCAGGTTTTCCAGCTGCATCGGCATCTGCATCGGCATCTGCCTCCGGATCTGTACCCGCATCATTTTGTTCCATCTGATTATGCTCGTTGGATGATAGGCTTCGAACAGATGGTGATCCAGTCTCTTTAGTCAGCTGTGAATATAATATGTTGTCATAGGGCGGTTTGGTCATGTCCTCAATGTGCGAATTCTCTGCGTTGCCCGACGAGGCCTGATGTTGTAGAGAATTTGCCTGGAGAGCTGCCAGGGTTGCTGCATTCGGATTAAGAGAGTGTAGGCTGGCTCCAAAGGCCTTGCACCAGTTGTACCAGGCTGTGTTCTTGTCATCCAGACTCCCGGATGGTGTCGAGGATGGGGTCAGTTGAGCCGATGGAATGGGTGGAGTATTGGCATATTGGTTGATCTGTTGTGGAGTTGATGATCGGATTGGCGGACTTGTGACGCCCATTGCCACTGGCGGCGGATAGAGACTGTTCAGACCGAGCATCGCCTGCTGTGACTTGAGCCAGTAGAGCAGAGGATCATCGGGTAGACCCGACAGAGGTGGCACACATCCAACAAGCGATGGCGCCAGTGAAGGACTCGGACTCTTTATGCTACCGCTTTTGGTGTCACAGTCTCCGGGGTTTAAGCTGTTGCCCGATGGTTTTTGCTTTGCCCAATTCTTGACGGACAGTGCTGGAGTCCTCTCTCTTTCCCCGCTATCACTTCGCGGACTCTGTATTTGAGATTGACCTGAGCTGACCTGAGCTGGCTTTGGGTTGCGCAACGTGTTGGCTGTGGCCGCAAAACTGTTTAATCCGGACATGGCTGCCAATCCAGGATTAAGTTGAGCCAACAGATTTAGGTTTGAGGTCAACTCATTGAAACTGATTGCTAGCGGGGATTGAGAGATGCCGGTGAGACCCGACAGGTGTGAGAGACTCGAGAGAGGACTAATGGCATTTAGCGATGGATCCGTCTGACCTGGCCGGGAAATATCTGCACCAAACACTTTGTTTTTGACCGCTCCATTGAATCCCACATAATCAACTGGCATCCCGTTGTAGTTCATGTCGGATAGAGTCTTATTTGTACTATAGTCCAAGCCATTGAGAGGTGATCGCTTGAAGGCCAGCTCATCAAAGTTCATTTTATTGGAAAAGTTCAATGGCAGGGAGTTGTTGTCCAAACGCTGACGCTTTTCTGGTGGTCCCAACAGACCCGCAGATCCATCTAACTTATCCACCAGAGCATCCGCACACATTTTATCTGCCGCTGACTGACGGGACATAAACCGGAGCTTATCCTCGTTCTTGCACCAGCCACGAAGTGTCGACTCGGGCACACCAATGTCCCGGGCAACCGATGCCTTGGATTCACCATCATGGATGCGTTGGATCGCATGGATCTTATCCCTGGGGGTCAAGCTACGCAATGGCCGCTTGCCCTTTGTACCCATGCGTATGTTCATGTGGGAATAGCTGGAAATATCCAACTTCAAGCCGTTATCAAACAGTTTGGCTTCTGCAAGAAATAAGAAAAAAAACAAATTGAATGAGAAAAAGAACAAGATAAAGAGGATTGAAAACAACAGCGAATCAAGCGGGTTCGATTCGGGTCTTTGGGGTAACCCAATCGGATTTTGAGCCTAAGCCTTAAAAGTATCTGCCCCTCGAACTGGTACCATTCTTAGTAAGAACATTTGGCTTGGAACATAAAAAGAATCAATTTAATTTTTAAAAGTACAAAAAAATATTTTTTTCTGAGGTGAGGATTTTTATAGTATTAAAAATATATCTTACGAGGTATAGTTAATCATCATAAAAAAAGGAAAACATATGAAAAAATACAAATAAAATAAAAAAGGGTGTACAAAATCAAAAATAATAATAAAATTAAAATCTTAAAAACAAAAATATGTTAAAGAATTCCATATTAACAATTATAATATTATAACAAATCAAGAACGAATCGAATATAACTAAGAAGATAATGACTTATAAGACCACCAAAAATAATAAAATTTTTCCAAACTGACAGGAGTTAACATTTCATATAAAGAATATTATAACTATAAAAAAATAGCAAAATTATTTTATGAAACTGTCCTCTGGGCGAGTATTTTAATTCAATAAATTGAAACATGACTTGGAACAAGACGCTAGAAACCGGTTCGCGAACCGAACCAAAATCTTCTTCTAAGATTCGTGCCAACGAACCGAACCTTCTTCAAGATTTTGGAGGCTTGAAGACTTGGTTAAAATTAATTAGAGGTAGAGTGACTGTGACACACTTAAGATGCACACGCATCCAACATACGCACATAATGAATGCAGCACATGGCCAAAAATAATGCGTTTCCATTCGCCAACAGCAAATACATGGCAAGTACATACGTTGAGCGAATGCTCAATGCGCGTGCCATGTACTTTTGCCATGTTGCAGTGTTGTTGTTGGGGGTTGTTGGGGCATACGCCTTAGCACACGGCAAGGGCGAGTCGCATGTTCGCACGAAGCTCCAATAAAATCGCGTCGCGCTTTAAAGTTTTACGGACAGTTCGCGAGGTAGATGTAAATAAACCGCATACACACACAAACACACAGATACACACATACACATTCGCTCGCACATACCAATACAGATATCAAAAATTCTCACACCGCTCACAGAGTTGTATTTACACGGCGAAATGAGCTGTGGCACGCCCCCATGCCACCAACAACTCTTTGCACGACGACAACAACGACAGCGACGAGGTCGTAGGAATGCCAAAAATGAAAAAGCCTGAGTACACACACACACACACACACACACACGCATAGACACGCATATACACACACTCGCACACACAGAGAGACAATGGGATATGCTAATTGGTGCGTTGAGTTCGCGCCTGCTCCAAATTGCAGCACACATACAGAGAGACAGACACAGACATAGAGCCGCGAGAATCTACGAATAAGCAACAAGAACAAACCATTCGCCAACGTCACCATCGTCATCGTCATCGTCACGAGTCCCAGAGCCGAAGCACACGATGCCCACGATTTATAACTTGTTTACCTGCCTTCGTGTATGCAGAGAACGATAACAACAACAAGAACAACAGCAACTGTGACAACGACAACATGAAGCTTTTCGTGGGAAGCTCTCGCTTGCTGGCAAATGGCAAAAAAAACATCCCCATCCAGTAGCAGTGACCCCATGCTCAATAAGAGTAGTAGCCTGTTGCGTTGCCCCTTACCAACATAAACTACAGCAACTACAGCAACAGCAACAGCAGCAGCGGCAACAACATAAGCAACTACAGCAACAGCAACTGTAGCAGGTGCAGCATTGCAAATTTCAAAAAGTTGAGAATGAGAATGAGACTTTTTGCAGTCCAGATCGAAAGCCTACGTTTGGCAATATTCAAGCCTTAAGTGGTTATAGGTTAGACTCAAGATGATGGCAGGCGGACATGTCGTAGTCGTTGTTGGTGTCGGTATCTTAGGAGCAAGGCAAAAGCGAATGACAATATGCTCCGCCTCCGTCTCAGTTTAGCAAGTGCGAGGCATGCAAAGGAGCTGCTGCTTCAGTCGCTGCTGCTGCTGCTGTTGCTGTTTGCCATTTGAAGGAGCGGGACACGCGATTTTAAAATGAAAAACACGTTTTGCGCATGACTGACACATGATTTCTTTCTTTTAAGCACTCACACAAGCACATAAACCTGGACACACACACAGCGACATGCAAAACAAAACTTGGAGCAGCAAAGGCGGCACTCAAGACTTAAGCATGTGTGTGTGAGTATGTGTATGTGTGTGTTTGGAAATGGCGAGAGTGTGCAAAGAGTAAAGAGAGAACTTTGACTTAAGAGCAGCAAAAGGAGCCGAAGAGTAACAATTAGTAAGCTTCGAAGAAGCTCTTAGATATTTTTTGTTTTTACCAAAAATAAATATATATTTATTTTAATAACATATATGTAAATACTTGTAAATTATTTATTAGTACAAATAATATTTAATAAGTAAGATGCAGTTCTACAAAAATACACTTAATAAAATATAAAAGCATATCCTTTCTTAAATATTCTTGATGTTATCTGATAAAATTTGGCTATCAAAAATTAACACACTAATACTAACCCCAAATAAGTATGTTCTTACTTGGCTTATAAATGCACTTAAGTACGTGCGTTTAGTGTACACATGCAACCATATATCGTATACTATTAAATTGAACGCACATTGAGAAAGGACCATCAATAATTGATATCATCAAGTGAAATTGATATATGTACTTACATAAATACTTAAAGTGGGGGAATCCTTAAACCGACTCGTATTGAAACATTAAGTAGTATTTAACTGGATTACTGCCATTAGCGATGACTATTGTGGGCATTCAAGTTTGTGCCCTTAACCTTCAATTCTACAACCTATATACATAAACATGTTTATGTATACATACATATGTACATAAGTAGATGCATGTATGTATGTGTATTTGTGAGTCACACTCGCAGACATTGAAGCTCATAACCAATGGAGTGGCAAATAACTGTGTCGGCTGTATAGCTAACCCCCACCCCCTCATTTTCCCCCACATGCCACCAAACACATATCGAATAAAACTTTTACAACTGTATAAAAATTGCAAGGTCTTTTACCATTCAGCAACAGCAGCCATAGCAAAAGCTAAAGCAAAAGAATTTTTACTTTCTCTTTCGAATAGTGTCCGTCCGACTATCCCACTGTCCGCCCGCCCCAAGTCCCTGCCCATGGCCAAGTCCGGCGTGCCATTAAACTTTTCACGAACCGAACTGGGACAGTGTATGGAAAAAAATCTAGTAACAACAGAAAAAGATGAAAGAAATATATGTGTATAAAAGAATTACAGCAAGTTTGTCCATATGTGCCTCTGTATGTGTGTGTGTGTGTGTGTGTGTGTGTGTGTGAGGGCCACTGTTTGTCTGTGGATGTGTCTGGGCACCATACTTGCTTACATACAGACATAAACACAAGAGTTCCTTCCTTACATACTCCTTCCATACATACATACATCTGTAATGGCCGGCCGGCTGACTGCTTATTCATATATGTATGTACACATACACACACATACACTCATTTTTTTATTTCTCTGTGTGTGTTAAAGCTTGTGATTTTCCTATATACAATTATAATTTTATTGTATTTACTATTTTTATCGTCTCTTTGACCTCGTATCGAACTCACTCAGACACAGACTCAGACTGTGATTGTAGGAGGCGGGATGGGATGGGGAAGGACGGGACAGGACAGGACAGGGCAGGACTGGTCAGGACAGTCTGGTAAATGCAGGTCAACGACAGGAACTACTCGTAGTTTACTAATATCTACAACTGTATGTACATATCTATATCTGTCTGTCTGTCGTACTGTCGGTCTGCTTGTATGTGCAAATGGTGGGAACAATTTCAGTATAGGATATGTATGTCCTTTTTTTTCCTATCTGCGTGTGTGTGGTCTATTTCTGTTTGGGTTAATGCAAAAAAGAATAAAATGGCTGAAAGAGTAATATCAAATAAACAAAGTTTCTATTGTCTGCTGCCAATTGTAGCATGTGTTAAGTGGGAATGGCCAAAGGTCACAACGTCGCACCTGTTGAAAGTTTATCCCTTTCTAAATTTTGATATCAGTAATATTTTACTTCAATTACACTCTCTTTATCGTCAGTCTTTCAGCTCTTTACACATTGTTCTAATTTATTTACAGCATTTCATTTTGCTTGTCTCTCAGAACGACTTTCTTGATTAAGATGTGGATCATTTCTATCAAATGTAATATCTCACAGGTGATATATATTTTCTCAAAGTCCATGCTTTTGAGTCTAGTCTTTACGGAAGTGTTAACATTTACCATCTTTCAAAAAATAAGGTAAAAAGTATCTACACAGAGTGATCTAAAAACAACTACACTTTTCAGATATAGAATAAAATAACATAACATTACAATTAATTTTTAATAGGATTCACTTAAATCATTTACTTCGGACATGGGCAGGCGGATATAAAAAAAGAAGATTTTGTGTGTAACAACATTTGGAAGGATCAACCCATTTATTAATAGACTTCTTGTTTTTAATCCATGCTGATTGAATGACAGAAATGCCATATGTAGTAAAAAGCTTCATACTTTGCATTATTCAGTTTTAGGAATAGACAACAGCTATACGGTGATAGATCTGTTTGTCCCTAACATTTTTTATGAATTTACGAATAATTTAACACAAAACTATATAGTTTTCTTTCTTCAATTAATTTTTTACATACACCCAAAATCTAAAGGGACTAAAACGGGCGGATATAGTCTGGTATTAATCTGATTCTTATAAAGATTTTTAAATAATGAAAAATGTACCTTTCTAACGCAAACAAAGTTAAATATACTTCGCTTTATTTTATAAGATTCAAATCGGTGGTCGTTAAAATGTTCCCCAGGACGAAAATACCTTTCTTCAGATACAGAGTCTTTAAAACAAAAAGCTGCCGCTACGTCTAATATACAACAGAAGGCTAGAAAAACTAAACTAATTTGAGTCAAAATATCAAAGAAAGCGGTTTTTAATTCGGATGATACAGATTATGAAATTTATGATTATCGTACAGATGTATAAAAACTTTTTTGGTTTTTGAATGTAACGCGAATAAACTCACTAAGTCCGTACTAAGCTTAAGCATTAAGATCTAGTTGTAGTTAAACAATATAAATATTGGTATAGCTATAAAAAGCTGCTTGACATTTCGCTAGTAGCATTATGGAAACATTCCCTGATGGTTACCAATTGTGGCACCTACCTTTACTTAAAGCTTACGCATTATTATCGCCCTATTTATTAACATTATCATATATTAAGTGATACAAATGGATATACTATTGATTCAAAAGCTTTTCTGTGATTGGACACAACATCAATTTCGACAAAAGAAGATTGTCGAGATATTATTGTTATTATAGTTATTATTATTTTTATTTCTTTGTAGGATAGAACTTGACCATAAATTAAAAAAAATATAAAGCACTAAGCTACTTAGATCATCTAGATTAAAGGCTAAGTTTCGATGTGTTTGCGCAAATACGATCAATAGGATAGGTCTCGTATTTAGAGGCTTTACGTAAGGCAAAAACACGATCTGCAGCTAGTCTAGAATATATTAACTTAAGCTTTGTAGGATCAATAATAAAGTTAAGTTAAATATCCCAATTTCTGGTAAGGTAGAAAATACTTAATTTTTATACCCTTGCAGAGGGTATTATAATTTTGTCACGAAATGTGTAACGCATTAAAGGAAGCCTCACAGACCCCATAAAGAATATATATTCTTGAACAGGGCGACGAGCTGAGTCGATATAGCCATGTCCGTCTGTCCGTCTGTCTGTTTCTATGCAAACTAGTCTCTCAGTTTTGAAGCTATCTTGATGAAACTTGGTACAGGTCCATCTTTTTGCTGCAGTACATATGTCGGAGCCGGCCGGATCGGATAACTATATCATATAGCTGCCATAGGAACGTTCGGTTGGAAATAAACATTTAGTATGAAAAACTTTTTTCTTTCTCAAGATATCTCAACCAAATATACACATTGTGTGTTTGGTTAAGTTTTAAACAGGCTGACCAAATTTGGTGTAAATCGGACTACTATATCATATAGCTGCCATAGGAACGATCGGTTCGAAAACACCATTTGTCAAATTTTGTAAAAAATCTGACGGCTTACACAGGGCACTGCAAGGGTATCCAAACTTTGGCGCGCCAAAGTTAGCTTGTGCTTTATTTTTCTGTCGAACTTATGTCGTTCTGAAACATTGTCTAATAACCTCAATTTTGTGGGAGCGAGATTATGTCGTACCCCCTTATTTGAAATTTTACATTGTATTAAAAAACGTGATTTGTTCTATTTTTTAATATTTACATACCAAGTTTTATTTCTGGTATAAACTCTATTTTTTAAGGCATTTAAAGAGAGTACTATAGATATACATATATGTATGTACATCCGGGGAAAATTATAGCGTTCTGTAAATTCTAAGGATACTTTATTTAAAACCATCAAGAAAATTAAGTCTAGTTAAGAAAAAAATTAAGACACGCTTTACATTAGACCTGCATATAGGTATTGATATATGATATGATATATTTAAGTGATGCAGATTATGATAAATAGAGATTTCTTACTTGTAAGATAAACCTTAATTTATTGTGTGCAATAAAATATATTTAAACTAGGGGGTTTGCCCCTGCTCGCTTCGCTCGCCACCCCCGGCTCGCTACGCTCGCTGAAATCTCGGGGAAAAATGTGAAGTGAAAATAGGAAACATTTCTCACAGCTATAGCCAGACCTTATGTCATTCTAATTAGATAGCGGGAATTGTAAATTCAATTTTTCCTGTAGTTGGACTTAAGATAATAGTAATAAGTAGTACTTTATATAATATAGAGAATTTACATTTACGCTGCTCGCTGTTTTAAAGTTTTCGCTGCAATTGGATTATTGCAGCAAGAGCGAGTAACAGTGCCATATACTGAAAATTGATTTTGAAAGCCGCAACACAAATGAATCGTTACACCCCCTCCCCTCCCCACCCCTTGTCCATCTTCTTTTGATAGTTTATTAATAGCATTAAAAGCTACTGTTCCTATGGCAGCTATACGATATAGTGATCCGATCTTGACCAAATTTTCTCAGGATGTAGCAGTGAGTAAGAAATACATAATCTGTGAGTTTGGTTGAGATATCTCAAAAAATAGCAAAGATCTTCATACAAAGTTTAAATTTGCATCTGGTTGTTCCTATGGCAGCTATATGATATAGTGGTCCGATCTTGACCAAATTTTCTCAGGATGTAGCAGTGAGTAAGAAATACATAATCTGTGAGTTTAGTTATGATAGCTCAAAAAATAACAAAGATCTTCATACAAAGTTTTAATTTGCATCTGGTTGTTCCTATGGCAGCTATATGATATAGTGGCCCGATCTTGACCAAATTTTCTCAGGATGTAGCAGTAAGTAAGAAATACATAATCTGTGAGTTTGGTTGAGATATCTCAAAAAACAAAAAAATTTCATACTAAGCAATTTTGACCTTTGACCCCCATTTTAGCCCCTTCCAGTGGGGATATCAAAAAATCCCGTCTTATTGCACGATAATTATGTCTCAGCTATGTTGTGTAAAAATTTCATCTCAATATCTTGAACCGTTTGGCCTACAGCGTGATGACTAAGTCAGTCAGTCAGTGAGTCAGGACAAAGAGTTTTATATATATAGATAACTTACAGCCCCCAATAATGTTAAATTACATAACTTATTTTATCCTGTGAATTCTGAACTATATTTACAACTATATAAGATTCTACGTTTACATAGTTTTTAATTAATTGCGGGACTTAATTTTTAATATTGTGATTGCATTCAGGAAACTGCCGGATAGCTATATTGTCTCATCTTGTAATATTGAAAAGTACAATTCAAGCTGTTCGAAACACGTGACCACTTTCAGGAAATATGCATATGTTAATATGTAAATAGCAACTATACAGCTGAACAATCAGCGGGGTATATTAAACTTATCTAATTTAGATTTGCAGCGCAATAATTCGTATAATACACTTGCCTGATATATCTATTTATAGAGTCAGTACATTACACTTCATTCTTAGACAACACTTGACAGATATGGATAGGAAACTTTGAACCGATTTTCCCACACATACTAACCTTTTCTGGGCACCTTATCGAATAAATTGTTGTGGAATCGTCCGACAAATTACGGCGATTCGATAGTTCAAGAATTGTTATTGTTTTTTTTTTTGATTAACACTTTCCGTAAAACTTCAATGTTTTGTAATACACTATAGTTTGTCATAAACAGTTTTGTATTGTTTTGTATAAATTTTGTTTGTTGTTAACGAATTTTTCCTTAATGTTTATTTATAGTTTAAAGAAATTTTCTAAAAATTTGGAAGCACAATACTCGATAATACATATTTATGTTTTTATAGTAAAAAACGAAATTATTCCGCATATAATCTGTGGTAGATTTTTCGATTCAATTAGCTGACAATGTGAGATGAAATCGCGAAAAATAGCCGCGACAGCGCACACGGTGTTTGAGCGACCGGCTGTCGAAAGGATATGACCGCTTTGCCGTTCACCAATGTCCTGCGAACCTAAACAGCTAGCGTCCGGCGACAAACTACCGCGAGTCAGCGAGCGCAGAAATCGTGAGCGAATTTTGATTTTAGCGCGGCGAATTTCCGCACCACGAACAGTTTCTCCTGAGCGCGCCCCTGTGTGCGTGTGAGAGTGTGTGTGTGTGTGCCAGTGCGAGAGCGAATAAGTGTGCGTAAGTGAGCGAATAAGCAAATACACGTGTGTGAGTTTGTTTACACTCGTATGGTCAGTTTTGTTGTCGTTGTCGTTGTCGTTATTCTGTTTCTTTGCGACTTGACTTGAGTCTGAGTGTGTGTGTGAGTGACTTTGCCGCTCAGCACTCTCTCTCGCTCCCGTTCTCGCTCTCTTCTCGTTTTCGCTGTTTGCGTATTCGCGGCCTTTTTCGGTGACAGGCAAATGTACAATGATTAATAACGACCAAGACGGCAGCGAGAGCACCAGGCTGCGTCTTCGCTTATGCTGCCATCGGTCAGCCACATACAGCAGGCACTGTCCGTGCTAAGGGACAGCCTGGACAACGACACACACACACACATATACTCGCACGCCATTCAGACACATAGGAATCAACGACGACGACGGCGACGCAATGTTCGTGCGGTCGGCCGGCCAGTCGGGTCTTTGCGAGGCGAGGAGCACATCCTTCCTTGGCCGCAGCAGGCCTACTTTCTTCTGGTCACACTACTTGTATTCAAATCTTGCTCAATGCGTGCTTGTATGTGTGTACATACATACTATGTATATACGCAGGCCTTTACTTATGTGTGTAGTTTTTTGTTTCAGACGGATGGATGGATAGATGGATGGATGGATGGATGGATAGATGGTGGAGTAAATGTGAGCGAAATCGAATGCTGCGTGCAAAATACGAGTTATGTATGTATGTCCGTTTGTGTGCGTGTGTACATGTGTGTGCGTGTTCAAAGTTGTTGGCGGGATGCAGGGTTGGTGGACAGTTGCGATACAATGTCTTAGCCCTTTTTTTAGCGTCCGAGTTGATGCACGACATGGAGAAATTTTGCAAGACAACCACCACAGATGGCGGATGCGGACGAGGACTTCGAACTGAGGAGAGGGACACGAAGAGGGATCAGGGACATGTGCCTTAATTGATATCGCCAAAGGCAACAGTGTTGCTTGCTGATGTTGACTTCTTGGCGCAAGAGTTGTCCGCAACATTATTCTGAGAGGTCTTTCAATATCAAATATAGTAGTAGTCAAAAATGAACCTCAATCAATAGATAGGCCTCTCATGGGGTTGAGTTGTTTAAGGTTTTAGTTTTTCTAGTTCTTTCTCCTTAGCTTTATCTTTATCCTGTTTATTACACTGTTTTTTCCCGCTGTTGCTTTCGTTGTCATTGGTATTGGTGTTGGACTTAAGTCAAGTTCTCATCGCTTTGTTGTGATGTTTGCCTTTATCGGGTGTTTACGATTACTCATCTCTCTTTCTCTTCAGTTCATTCTCTCTCTTTCTCCCTCTCTCGCTCTTCATGTCTCTTCACTGTTTTGCGAGCGAATTGCATCTCTGAGAGAATCTAAGGGAGCTAAGCAGCTGTTCTCATTTGAACTAATATTGTCGCTTTGTTGTTGTGTTTTGCTTATAAGTAACCTCCATTGCACCATAAGATGTCATGTTAAATCACAGTCCAGAAATTGCCAAACATCTTTGATAATTCTCTTACATTTTGAAGGTTCAAGTAAATTTAAATTTTTCCGTTCTACATAGATTTTTAAACGTTTCCATTAAAATTAGTTTTACTATTTTTGAATTTAACGGGTACAACCTTAGAATACCTGCCGAATCTTAAATACCCTTGTCGTTTTTATAGCAGCTACTCGACTTAGTCTTTGAGGTGAAATATCTATTTATATTAATCCTTTCTTAACTTAATTTACCTTCTTATCACTTCTATGTAAATGAGCTTGCTCCAATTCTGTAACACATATTTTGTAACGATTATAATTTCTCAAATATATATTGTAAAATACAAATTATTTAAATATCGAAAGTTATATGGTATTATGGTATATGTGACGCTATCTGATTCAATCATAAAGTTTTACTCAGGCTTGATACTTAAAACTCTTAGCTTTTATTTGCGGGCCTGGGCTTTGACATAAAAATCTCTGAGCTGCATCCAAAATTTCAAGCATATTATTAGCTCAATTAGATGTTTGTAGGGTGTTAACCTGTTGTAGTAACTTAGTTAAACGTTCTGCAGTTAATTGGAGCTTATTCTTTGGTTTACTAAAAGATTAAGTCAATTAGCTGAGGTTGGATCATGATAATTATATAGGTAAATATATAAACTTATTCCTTATATAATTACATACTTACATATTGTCTTAATACAAAGAAATATGATTGTAATTTGAGTTTATTCTTTAATTTACTGAAATATTAGACCAATTAGCTAAGGTCATTGGATTTTAATATAACGAATGGGATCATCTTAAGGAAACATATGTTTAAATAGTTAGACATATTCTTGATCTAAATAAAAATGACTATAATACATATATTTACAGATTTGCTTAGTCATTTCTTATATGCTTTCATATTAATATAAAGGAGCATATGCGTAAGCTGAAGTGTCTGAAAGACAAGGATATTCTAAAAATTAAATATGTATGTATGAGTATGTGTATTTGTACATACATTGATGCCAATATAGCATAACCAACAGCAAGTTGTTGTGGCAAATAGCAGCGACTGTTGCCAGTGTCCATAATAACAACGAAAAAGACAACAACAGTGTCAGGAGAGAAATCGCTAAGAATAGCTTTAGAAACTGACAAATATGCATGTGTTTGTCCACACAAACACACAGACAAGACTATACCTATAGTATCTGGACAAGTACGAGAAGTAGTATATATACATACATGCCTCTTACTAAAATGCTGGCCGACTGTTTCTTGGTTTGGGGTCGGAGGTCGGTTTTCTAGGTTCATTCGACGTGTGCACACACACACGCTCTAAGAGATTTCAACATCCTTAGCGCAAATTTCGTTGCAGCGAAAATTTAGAGTTGCTTTATCGCAAGTCACGTATGGATATACATACATAATACATACATATGTGTATCCTTCAGATTTTCATCGACGATACCGCCAGCCATCCCATGGAACCCGGCCTGTGAATACCGACGAACTGACTGTCCGACAGTCCGACAGTCCGACCAAACATTCGACCGACCGACCATTGTCCACCAAGTCGAAATTTTCCATTTTCCATTTTCGTTCGTTCTGTTCGTTTTGGTGTCAGACTTTCTCTAATATCTGCAGCTCCTTTTGCCCAGCTGCTTCAGTGAATGCCCATCCAGCGGCCGATTTGTCGTCCAGCTACCAAAGCGTCCTTTCCCCCCAAGCTTTTCCTCCTCCCATCCCCTCCCTCCATCCCTTCCGAAATGTCCTCAGTCAAATGGCATGGTGTTGGTGCGTGTGTGCGCACAATTACGAATTCGTCCTGAACTAAACTCGATTCGCTTTCACCCATACTTGTTGGCCGCCTCGCTGTCACCGTTGTCCAGCATCATCAACCCCTCCTCCTAACAACAAAAACCCACCCCTACCCACCCCCTTCTAGCAACTTCCGCACACACACACACACACACTGGCACACTCACACCTTGGAACGAGTTTGCTGCGTCGGCGAAGGAAAATTTCGCGTGAATTGAAAGATGAAGGCACATGGGGCAGGACACTGGTCACCAACATTTGCTCCGTCGATTTTCTCTGCATGTGTGAGTGAGTGTGTGTGTGTGTGTGTGTGGGTGCTTGTGTGTGAGCGTATATTATGTGTATGATTTGAAGCACATATCCACCCACCATTTCCAGAGACTCGACTTCTTCTCGGCATTGTCTTCATCTAACAGTTTTCAAAACAAAAATTTTCAGTTTGCCTGCTAAAAAGCTGTGCTTTTATACCTACCAACAGCACATATGTATTCACACTAACAAACACACACACACACAAGTACATACATATATAGAAAATGGAAAAACATCATTCTTATATGTATGTCTTATACGCATGTCTGACCATTTCCCAGATTTTCCTTTACAGGTTTTTTGTCAACGTCTTCTGACTGAAAACAATTTCTTAACAAAACTCGGCAAGTGAATGTATTCATATGTATGAGTGTGAGTATTCGAGGTACTCCAAGTATGATTAGTTGATATTCGGAAATACTTGAGATCATCATTTCTTCAACCTGTCGTCGCATATGAAAATATAATACTACTAACGAAATAGTTTAATCCCTTCTACTGCCAAAGTTTTGTATAGTCCAGATTCGAATACCTGTTAAGCACCCTACACTCCGATATACATCATATACCATACCCAAAAACAGGCTGTCCTTTTTCTCAGTGTATTTGTGTGTGTGTGTATGTGTCCGGCTTGGTCTTGTTTAAGCTAAGGCGATTTGAGCAGACGAAAACCGCAGCTCTCGCAAGTTGTTATATTCTGTTCGTCCTGCTCGAAATCCTTTTCCTTACGTTTCGTTTTAGACCATGGCAAGAGTTTTAGCCATAGCAATGTTGTTGCTGTTTCTGTTGTTGTTCTTGTTGTTGTTATTCTTGTTGCTGCTGTTGCTATGATTTGCATATCGTAGTTCGTAGCTTGCTTTGTTTTAATGCGTCTACCTCTTGCCTCTTGGCACCGCCTTTGCCTCTTGCCACTCTTGCCACCATCATTGCCGAGGCTTGCCGATGTCCGAGCTCTTTTGTCAGCTACCGTTACCTGAATCCTTATGTGTGTGTCAGTATGTGTGTATACTTATACCATGTCAGACTGCCCAGGATGCCGCGTAAGAAGAAGGCAAATGTGCAGGCCGAGCCTGGCATTTGTCCTTCCAATCTAAGCTAAATGCTCCCACTGTCGTTGTAGTTCTGTTGCTGTTGCTGTTGCCGTTGCCGTTGCCAACGTTGCAGCAGCAGCAGTTGCCGTGGCAGTCGGAGTCGGAGTCGGAGTCAGAGTCGAGTCGAGAAAATAGAGAATTTGAAACAATTGAGGCGCCAACGGAGGGAGACCATGGCAGACGACGCAGCAATTTCGACCACCAACTACTGACCACTGACCGACTCGGACTGCATCTACACCGTGCTTACGCTTAGCATAGCTACTAATGCGTTAGATAGAGACAGAGTGTCTGGGTAAGAGTAAGAGATAGCGAGCTGATTGAAACGCAAGGAACGCAAGTGCAACAGAGACAGCAAGGACTTTGGCAAAAGCTCTTAGCAACATGCGGCCGAATCCTTCTCAAAATTAAACTATATGCAGGCAAGGAAAGACATGCACACTGCGTCCACTTGCGTCCTGCAACCAACTCCGAAAACCGTCCACCATTCACCATTCGAGTCTCAGCCACATGCAAATAACGCAGACACATGCAGTTTTTCTTGTATCCTTTGCTTGACCCCTCGCCCTCCCTCCACCCTTAACATCCTTTATAAACCATCCCATTGCTCCTGCTTCTTATGTATTCGCTCGAGCTTTGTTAAGATATTCTTTGCCTTTAAGATGGACGACGCTTGATACGAGCAGGAGCAGGAGCAGCAGGCGTTAGATACTTCTACACACACACACACACGCACACACACACTCAGATACATATACATATGCAAGTTCAATCAGCTGCTAATTGCAAGAGAGTACATACACTTGATTGTGTGTGTTGTGGCAACTGCATCTACTGCAACTGCAACACGAGAATGCGGAATACATAAAATCATGGAAGGACAACAAGTTAGAAAGCCCAAGAGTTTGCATAACTTCATAGACTAATACAGATCCCGTGTTAATCTATTGCCATTGCTTATATAACATCATATTCTTATATAAGAATCTCTAAGAAACAAATATTTTACAATTAGTATACGCTGATTTTGATTCAACTGCAACTATGCATAAGAATAATTTTCTTTTAATACTTAAAACATCAGGATTGTTGGGGTAATTTAGTTTTTCATCATATATAATTTCTATACCATAGGTATAAGTGTATATCCCATCTCTCCGATAAAGAAGCTAGACAATTCGCCATGGTGTTTCACTAGAAAATACCCTGTAGATATCTCTGATATATCCTCACACGTAGTCACTATCCCATTTAATAAATTTCGAGGCATAAGAAGTTAATATTTTACTAGCGCCGTGAGTTTTGCTATATTCATAAATATACGGATCTGTCCTCAAAACTCCTCGATTGTTATTTAAGAGATGATTTTGCGCAGTATTCGCAGTGTTATAGAATAAGTACAGGGTCAGTTACAGTTTGGTTCTTTTGAATGAAGCCTCATCTTGTTGATCTTTAGTAACTTTATTATATTTTATCCAATCATAAGTAAATTTGCAAAATAGTGAAATAATATACAAATCTATATAGATTTGTAACCGTTAGGTTAATGGTCCGTTCATTACTGTTTCACTTAACCGACTTTTAGATAATTTTGTCAAGGTGTAATAACCTTTTCTTTGACAATACAGGGTATCGGTTCCTTCTTTCACTTATAAAGTCGTTTTGCAAAACCAAAAATACTCAATCGCCAGCGAATGTCGATGATGTTGTCGCTATTCTTCCGTTTTCACACCAAATTTTAAGTGCGGACTCGGATTGAGATTTGCGAAACGCGATGACGATGCGACATTTCGATTTTGCCTTAGCCGGAAAATTGCCGAGAGGCCGTGGCTGAAGAGACTTACTGAGGGCACTACAACAGCCAAGTACAAATTTGCCTTTGTATTGGTAGAGACACACACACACACACACACATATAGAGTGAGACATCTATAGAATTGAAAGGGTTTTTCTTAGCTTCTTGTTGTTGTTTCATTATCGATACTGCAGTACAGGTAGAGGTAAAATTGGCGACATTGTGCGAGAGAGAGGGGGAACAGAGAGAGAGAGAGAGAGAGAGACAGACTCGAGTGTCATGTCCTTTGCAGTCCTTTGCACTTGTCGTCAATGAAATACAAGGAAATATTGCGGCAGCGATGTAAAACACAAAAACGCGATTTGGCGCGCATTTAGAACGGTCGTCATGTAGGAGCATATGAGCATGTACACTGAAAAAAAAAGCTGCAGATTTCAGAATAAAATCTAGATAAAAGATGACAAAAGTCCCGAATGCATACTTAAAATATTTAAGTTTACATAAATCGAGGGTCTTTTACTTTAATTTTAGAATGATTTTTTTCTGTGTATCAAATATCTTAGACTCTTAACATAACAAATATATTCTGAATACTAACTTAAAAATAATCAATACTAGATTAGGACATAAACTAGAAATTGAAAATTAATTTTTTTCTGTGTATGTGCCAGTGCAGAAAATGTATGTCCCTACTTAAAGGTTGTTAATGGAAGGGCAAAACTCAAATCAATAATTATTTATTAATTATATATCTCAACAGAAATCTATAAAAGAACTTGATTTCAATATAAAATATGTGAATTTTGCCCAAATCAAACTAAAGAGTGAAACGTAATACAAATTGACAAGGGGGACATCGATGTGTCCTTTTTGCTGAAAAGAAACTAGGCAAAAGGGATGGAAACTCGCTGTCGGTTCCGGTTGAACGCACACAATCGCGAATTTTCATCAAAATAGAAAGCAGCAGCATGTCGCGCGGTCAGCATTACGAGTTGCCAGTTCCAATTGCCAGTTGCCAGTTGCCAGTTGCCAGACTTCGCCAGTCGTCGTCGTTTGCGACAAAACAGTGTCGTCTGTGGCAAAAGGACAGGCGGCAAGACAAGGAGGATTCAAGGCAATAGCAAAACGTGTAGAAGGACCTTTCCCTGCATCAATCAGAGCACAACCCCGCGCCAAATTCAGCTAAAATCCGCAGTCGCCACCCTGCGGCAAAGCAAAAGCGACGTCGCCGTCGCCGTCGCCGTCACCGTCGCAGTCGCAGTCAAGCATCACACATCCTCGAAAGCCAGCTTACCCCCCACTGCCCAGAGACCACGTCCTTCTCCCTTCCTCTTCGCCTTTCCTTTCCCATCATCATCTCCTATAGGCATCGCGACTTTCAGCGTATGTAGAACTGACACTGACTGACGGACCGTAGAATGTGCGGATACGAATGTTGTACACATACATATACACATGTATGTATATATCTCTATAGGTATATGTGTGTGCATACATACATATATGCGATGAAGGTATACCTCCAGACCAACATTCGCTTACTCATACAAGCTGAACAATGGATGGCAGCCCACTTGAGATCAGAGCAAGTGGCAGGCGGTGGTGCAACGTAACGTGGCACAGTCCCTGTCCACAGTCCCCCTTACCCATTCCCCATTCCCCATCCCACAGTCCACAGTGCAAGCCAAGCCAGTCCAAGCCAAGTCAAGCCATGCGGCCAAGAGAGAGTGGCGCAATTTTGCGTCAAAACCCCAACGCTCCTCTCTTTTCTGTTCTCCCCTCTATCAATGCTTTGCCCCTTTGGCTATGGCTTTGGCCTGCGTCATATTGGCACAAAGAAAGACCTCTCGCTGACTGGTAACGGGCAACGGGCAACGGGCAACTGGCAGCGACTCCAGACTCACAGCCAGACAAAAAACTTAACCATATACGAGGAGACAGAAAGACATAGAGAAAGAGCAGGGGATGAGAGGGGGACAGAGCTAACGACGATTCAGTGATGGCTCCGGTTCTGCCTGTGGCACTTGCTCCTGTTTACCATTCCCCATATCCGTGTCCAGTTTAAAACGCAGACCATCCGCGAGAATACTCGGCACAACATGAGTCGTAGCATTGAACTGGCCAGTTCCCCATTCCATACCCAGAGACTGTGTATTCCTTTAAATAAACACTCTCAGTCTGAGTCCTTGCACCACCGAACGTCTGCCTGGATACAAGCACTCTCCTTCTAACCTGACGCTATTCTTAGCGACGTTGAAGTATTCAACTGCGAGTTTCCGCTTTTTCAACTAATAAGAACATTATTGTAAACTTTTAGCCTTTAGAAATTAATATCAACACTCTTCTTGTCTCAATTTGGTTTTTATTGGGATTGGTCCAATTAAACATACTGAATAACTTCCGCATTTTAGGTATTTCATTTACATTATATATTTGAAAACATTGTTGAGTTACGATTACCCGATTATGAACACCTCAAATTCCGCCTAACACTTACACTATAAAATAAATAAAATTATCCTTTTCCAAAATCTTATCACACCCCTTCCGCATCCGCAAATCGCCAAAACCACCTTTATATTTTTATCAATTTTTCAAATTTAAGTCACAATTATAGTTGAAGTTAAAAAACAAATATTTAACACTTTGGCTAAGAATTTTAACTGGAAATGACACTGATAGTCGACTAGTTTCTTCCTAAATATGCCTGCTTGATTAACTAACTAGTGGTGTTGTATCCGTGACCATTTTTGAAGCAATAGCAACAACCACCACCACCTTCATCATCATCATCAGCATCGACACATCCCCCCTTCAGCTAAATGTGATTCCCTTCCACGTTTGTCGCATGGGTCAAAATATCATATGTGAGATCCCTTTACATCGCGACATTTCCGTGCCAGCGCGAATGAGCACATTCCAGTCACGATGACTCCTTTTCATCCCCCTATTCACTATAAGGAGACCCCGATTCATATGATGCTGATGGCGATAGAGATGGAGATGATTCTGACTCTGACTCTGACGCGAATGTGGGCGCGGAAGTTGAAGGCAATGCGATGGGACGTTCAAATGCGCGAGTGCCATCAATAAGAACCATACGTGTGTCCTTATTTTAAAGTATATTTCACTTTAGGCCTTCTCTCTCCTTACTCCCCCTCTCTCTCTCTCTCTCTCTATCTTCGTTTGAGGCAGTGGGAATTAGTGTGCTTCGCATTAGTAGTGTAATATAATCGCGGATGATGGAGACTGCTAACGCGGCGTAACGTGACAAATGTTTTTGATTTCATTTAGAGTTAACGACTAGAATGTACCCTACATGCAGTTCTAAAGTAGGA
Organism: Drosophila testacea; assembly: GCA_035043265.1. NCBI lineage: Eukaryota > Metazoa > Arthropoda > Insecta > Diptera > Drosophilidae > Drosophila > Drosophila testacea. The sequence goes on along the minus strand of JAWNND010001120.1, from coordinate 1,209,981 downwards.
AAGATGCACTCAACCTAAGTCTAAGATATACTTAGAAACTCTAGACATGTAACTAACATTAAAGTTTTTAAGATAGAAGTTATCATCTAGGCTGCGAATTTTGTTATTGCTTTCTTAAGTAATTTTGAAACCCTTAAACAACTCATTTTAAAAGGGTATTTTACTATCGACTAGCTATACATAGATATGATTTCTATTTTGTTGTTTTGTATAGACAGAGGGACAGATGAACCGAGAGTCGAGTCCATTGCAAAAATAATACCAAATGTGGAGTTCATTAAAAAATATTCGCTGAAAAGTGTTGCTTAAGAGGGAAACAAAGATTAGAGGAAAGTAAAGCAAACGCCATCGACTTACTAACGTCTTTATCTTTTGGCGACACTTTGATGGGCCTGCAGAGAACGATGTGCATATAATAACAAGACCCTTGCTTATACTCCTCATACCAAGTAAATATATATATGTCATTATTAAGAAGGAGACGCACACAAAGGTCGGGACTGGGGCTTTCAGTTTGGGTTTGGGTTTGGATTTGGGTTTATGTCCGTGGTCGTTGGTGACTATGTATCATCATTGCCTGTGATTACGACGGCGGTTCAGCGCGTATTATGGTGGCTAGTGTTTATGCCATGCATCCTTTTGTCCCGAGGACAATAACACTTCCGTGCGGACCATTATCATAAAGGGGTTAAGTCGCTGATTTTCATCGTGTGTGCTCATTTAAGAACTTACACACCGAACCGTCTTTCTACCAAAAGGGGGGAACCAGAGGGGCTGTGGTAGGGGATAACACTCCTGCAAGTGCTTGAGGATTCGCGCTGAATTTCACCGCTTTGTTTCTATGCTCTCATGACAAAGATGGCAGCGGCTCATTATGCGCCCCGATAAGCGATGTGCCTCCCACGTGAGTCCTTCGCCTCGGGTTACTAGAATACGGGTGGATGTGAATGTGGATGTAAATGTGTATGAGGTTGTCTTTGAGGCACAGTCGTCTCTTGTCTCCTTCAGCTATAATATCTTCAGCGACAGCCTCGAAATTTGTCGCGTCAGTCTTTGTTATTTGCCACCCTTTGGCCAATGTTTTTCTTTTCTTTCTGTTCTTTTTTTTACCCCGCTTTTGGTGCAAAATTTTTGCATTTTGTTGTCGGGGTTTTTTTTTTGTTTTTTTATATATATATATATATGTATTTTGTTGTTCCCTCTGAAACTCGGATGGACATTGGCATTTGTGTAATTCGAGCTGTGCTCCCTGCTTAAGTAACCAGGCGCCTGTTTCACGATGCTTTCGTGTGCGTTTCTTTCCTTTTGTTTTTGTCATGTTCCTTCCACCGTTTCAGCTTTGTTGCCAATGCGAATACAAGGCTTGATCCTAATTTAACACGTTCGAATAACCTTGAAGCGTTTCTTATTTCGCGCCACCGCCAACGGTGAACAACAACAACAGCAACAACAACATTAGCTCCGACAAGCCACATCTACTTAAGGGAAGGAGAGAGTGGAAGAGAGAGGGAGAACTCGACCCGTGCTGCGGATTCAATTAGACGCTGTCGACGACTTGGCTGCCAGGGAGAATGGTTTTGACCTCGAATGCCGCGATGTCTCGCAACCCCCTCTCTTTACCACTCCTTTCCTTTACTTGATGACTTTGTACTACCACGAACGCCTCATTGTGATTCTTATGGCTTCACGGGGATTTTGCATTTCAATAAACTTTCCGAAACGACACAACGGGGCGCGTTCACAAGGTCTGCACAAAATGCTATAAAACCTGGATACTTAAAACACATGAACTATATAGCTGAGTTCACAAATCTGTTTGACAAGCATGAATGTACTTCTCTTAGTAATAAAAACAATTTTGGAATATATAGAATACGATTACGAATCAGATCATAGTACTCAACTAACAGGTAAAAACTGATTGAAGAAGCAAACCTGTACTACGAAATTAAATCAAAAAATAACTATCTATGTGCTTCCAACTTAGATAAGGACATTCTCAGAAATAAAATTTAAAAGACAGCAAACTCCTTTATACAAAACAAATCTTTGTCAAAGAATTATTCATAAAATTCACCTACAAATGTATAGTTATACAATATACGCTCCTGACTTTGAAGGACACATACAATTTTAAATAGAGTTTACAGATCGAAATAATTGACAGAACAGAAATGCAAATGTCGTAAGCTAAAAAGTCTTCAGACTTTAACCATTGGTTTACAATGTATACAGTTATAAATATAATAAAACAAAGCAGATGAGCTTTGATATCAGAAAAGTTTTGGGATATATGTATGTAGAGTATTCAAATATAAATTAAATAAAATCAAAGATCTTCTCTGAAATAAATGTATTAAGATAGTAAATTTACTTCAGCTAAAAGTAATACAAAGGTCAACTTTAGGGACAACTGATCCACATAGGTTAAGTTTAGATCAGAAAAGATATATGAATATATGTTATAATATAAAAACCTCAAGGCCATGAAGTCGTCTACAGTTAACTGAAATGAGTTTGAGTTGACAATATAAAGTGTTTGTCATAGGCTATGCCGCCCACTTGGCAAGCCCAAGAAATACAAAGAGACGTCAATGAATGTCATCCTAGGTACCTGGGAAGACCCTCCAATAATGGAAGGACACACAAGTATTTTGCTACGCTTTGCGACATCGTATACGGTCGAGTGTATAATGTGCGTGTGTGAGTACTGAGATAGTATAATATTTTTCTGGCAAATCGCTGGATGGTCTGGTTGGCCCGTGTTATAAGGGAATTGTGATGAATGAGACACGGGTAAATGGCCAGGACACATGCGTATACACCGACGCGGGATATAAATGCAGCTGCGCAGGTAAACGGTCAGGTCAGAGATAAGAAAACACAGTCCGAACCAGACTCCGGATTAAGGATGGGTGCGATTTACAACTTTGTCTCAGCTTGAGACTGTAACAAACCGACGCCTGTTTCGATTCCTATAAAACGCACGCCGCAGGACATCCGTTAGTCTCAACTAATTTGTAGAAATCTTATATGCATACAAGTATCTATCTAAATATACAAGTATATTGGAATCTATTGTAAATCTAAAACATATCCAAGTAAATTATCTATTTAGATTTTGAATTTCTGTTCTCCAGTTGTTGCGACTTTCCTATAGCCAAATTCACTGCATTTGACTACAAACCAAATAAAAATGAGTTCTTGTTCTCACTTCCTGCTGTGTCCGCAATTCTTGACAACCTTTTTGCCAAGGTTCATACTTCCTTAGGTAGTAAAAGGTGTCCTTTCTGGCCCATGCTGCGCAACAGTTTTGGGCGACAATTCCTGGAACTGAACGTCTCTCCCTCTTCCTTTAAATATTATCCTAATCTTTTGCTTTGCACTCACAATTTTTGAATATTTAAATGCTTTTCACTTTAACTTTGATATACTAATCATTGTTCTTATTGTTTTAAGGAGTATTTATACTTTAAGGAATATTATATTCAATATCATCTCCGATAACTGATTGAACACAGTTATATTCATCTCGGTTTCTTAATCGCTCTTCCTCTTGCTCTCTCTCCCTCTGCCTGTTTCAGACTATTATCATATTTATATGTCTCTCTCTCTTTTTCGTTAATTCTCAGTGTTTCTCTCTGTCTAATTGTTACATTTTCACTTAATGTTAATTTAATCGGTTTACAAATCATGTCGGATAATTATTTTTATATATTTCCGACTTGTTTAAATTTAGTCCTCACTCGACCTGGCAGTAATATGCACACTGCTTGAGTACAACACTGCAAGCAGTGCAAGCAATGTTTTAACACTTGCTATCCAGAAAATATTCTTACCGTACTTGTGTTTTACAAATATTATATTTTACAATTGGATGGAGATATAAGGATGATGTTATTTCAGAGAGGCACACGACCGACAGATCTCGAATAGAATAAAATTTATATAAACTATTTACTTAATTTCTCTTGATTCTAATAATGACATAAGTACTTAAGAAACGGAATATGGAATAAGTTATATTATTCACTCTGACTAGACCTGTTTAAAATTACGAATGTTTCTTTTTAAAAAAAGTATTATGAATAATATCGTTGTAACTACTCATATATTTATAGCCGACTCGATTAATATCTCCGGATACTCTGCTTCGAAAGCGTCGTGGAAATTCGTATGAAATGGCTACCTTATTAGTTAGCATGCTTATTGGAGCTGGACACCCAGCCATGGTTGTATCTGGAGTTGCACGCGAAGATACGGTTCGAAATGAGCAGCATAATGTTCCATATCCGTATCCCATCGAAGAGGTCGAATCTGTTGAGGAGAAACCGGAGAAAGAGGAAAAAAGTACTCAATACAAACTGCGACCATTGCCCGATTTGGAAAGTCATCTCGAAGAGGAAATGGCCGAAGTCCACAGAAAGAGAGCTGAAGAACAGATTCGATTAGAACAGGAACTATTGAAAAAGCAACAGGCGGTACGTATGGGTAACTTTTTTAAAAGTTTCCAAACTAATTCTATTTTTTTTATATCCACTAAAAGGATCTGGAACTGTTGGCTGTTGATCGCTATCATTATAGACGCTGTCACGCTTGGGTTGTCATTATTAACAATGCACCTTGGAGCATCAAACCAAAAATAACATATACGGATGTAAATGGGGATGTGGTTGAAGCGCCACCTACCGGTATATTTATAGAGCCTTCCACGGGTTTCATATGTGAAACAAACTGTAAGCAATATATTCTGGTGGACAGCATATGGAATCAGTATAACTACTATGTGAACAAGCAGACCTATCAAAGAGTTGCCGATCTCCGTTGGGATTTACGGGACCTCAATGATTGGGAGCACATGCTACCCGGTGAGCCCCCAGAGATGCGTATTTATAATGTCGGATCAGATGAAAATATAGGTGAGGGTGAGCAGGATATTGATGATGAGAAGCATTTGGATGCCATTTGTAACTGGGTAAATCGACTTCACATTGGACTCGCGGACTTTGAACAACGCTTTCCACGCTCCGAGAAGAGAGTCCAGTACAAAGGGGCCGTACATGAGCGCTTCTCTCCGTATTCCCAACGCGATGGGAAGGTAATGCAGCTAACGCTCTATAAGGATGACAAATGCGAAGAACCAAAAATTCGCTATGAATACTTTAAGAATCGCTTTGACCGAATGATGCATCTGAAGTATAACTATGAAACTGACAAACATGAGGAGGAGTTCCTTAAGGGCCGTGATGACAGCTTGAAATGTAAGATCTAGATTTTAGAACCTTAATATAATAAAGTACATTATAAACTAATAACATGTTTCAGCTGTGGAATATTACTCGGACACTTCGCAGCCCAGGAAATTATATTTCAATGCGAATTCTAGATTGGATTCTTTGGAAACAGTTGACTTAAGCCCTGGCTCAATTATATTGCATTATAAGGATCGGGCGGACTGGTGCTGGTATAGAGAATTCCAGTTTAAGCCAAATGGAGGAGCACTTAAAGTAACTATTAGACTTTTCGAATTTAGAAAATCTCTTAGAAATTCATATTTTGCTGTTTTTCTGTAGAAAGTCTTTGAGAGATTTCATCAAGCCGATGAGAATGACATTGGGACCAATGATATTGCCAGTCGAACTTTTATGTTTCAGCAAAATAAAATTATACTGCAGTTCCATTACACATTTGGAGCTTTGACGGCCACCACAGTCGAGTTTACGAAGCCGCCCAAACCGGATTATGGCAAAGAATTGATTTACGATGAAAAATTAACGAAAATATATAGGGTATGGTATTTTAGAATATCTACATTAACGAAAGCATGTTGATAAAAAATCGTTAAAATGTGTTTCAATCAGGCAAACCCACTTGATCCCATACGCACAAATCTGGAGCTATACAAACTGTTATTGGAACAACTTCAGGCGGAGGATCAAATTAGAAAGCAGTTTGAAAAAATACAAGACGATATCAACAATATCTTTGATCTGCGCCGATGGGAAAAACTTGAACCCAAGCTGAAGTTCAGTTTATTTGATCCGCTTCGCAATGGAGCTGCCCGAGCAATTAGGATGCAACAGGTAACTCCTCAAATAGCTTAAAGACATTATAATATAGTCAAATTACTTAAAATACTTTAGTATAATGAAGAAGAAGAGCATAAACGAGAAATCGCCAGTAAGCCGGCGGACTTCTTGGCTCCTTATTTGATTCCGTACAAGCACCAGGAGCAACTAACTCAGGAACAATCCATGGCTGCCTATCAAGCCTGCCTAAACGATCTGAAAACTCGATTCGTCGTTCTACTTAACAATCTACAACGACAATATGAAGACGTAATATATCTAATTATTTAAAGTATATTGTTACTGATATTATATTAATTTTTCCAGTTAACCAGCGAGGCAAAGTCCCTAAATCGATTCCTCAACAAGTTTGAGAATCAATTCGATAACTTTGACTACAATCGTTTGGTACAACAGGCTAAGGACTTGGAACTCAGAAAACGAATGGTCCAACAGCGCTTAACCTTAACACATCAGGAATCCCAGAAGAAATATGAATGGGTTAAAGCTTCGTTGCTAAAGGATCCACGACTGAATCTAAAAGGAGAAGAAGAGAAAACATCAGACGATTAAATTGCTATAAGATTCACATATAGGAAATACTTTTAAAAATAATGACACATAAAATTAAAAAAGAAATAAATAAGTATGAGCATCATATACATTTTTAGATTGGATGGTTTTTCCAACTTTAGAGGTTATCTCTTCTTTGAACCAAACCGAGTGCACCCAAGTTATAGTATTTAAAATATTCGAATAGTCTTCTAAGATTTATATCAGGTGGTTAAGACAGTTATTAAACAGGATGACATGCAGTCTAGCTCTGGACATTATATAACTTTTCTATATAAAAGGTATCCATAAAATAAATTCCCAATTTAAAGTAGATGAATATGAATTCATAAGTTAAGGAGAAGGTAGTTCGAGCCAAGTCACCACCGCGAGACTATTGTGTCCAGATGTAGGCTTGTACAGAAGGCGAACGGTAGCGGATACACGAATATATAGCTGGACTAGGGGTTGTGGTGGGTGTGCGAGGGCGAGGTGGGGTTGGGGGTTGAAGAAAGTATGTTTAAGTGGATTCTAAAATGCGAATGCCAATTTCATGGTCTTGCATCACAACAGCAACGCGAACAGCGACAGCATCAGCATCAGCGTCGCAAAAGTATATCCGGGTGTGAGGAAAATTCGTTTCAAAAGTGACCGTCTGAAAATTGGACAAAGTGGCTGCCGCGGCAATGTGTGTGGGTTCAAGGCATACAATAAGGCATACAAACATAGCCAAAGGCAATAACAACAACAGCATCCACACACACTCACACCCATCACACACCACACACACATACACAAACACGGAGAGAGAAGCACGTCACATAAGCACATGTGTGAGCGGCCTCAGCCTGAGCCTGAGCCTTAGCCTGAGCTGGACGGTCGTCCGTTTTTGGCGCTATACTCAAACCCAAACCCAGAAACCCAAACCACCCACCGTCTACTTACCTACTCGTACTCACACACACACACACACACCCACAATCACACACACATACTGTCGTCCACTTTCACGTTCCGTGTCCCACATCCCACGCACACTTTGAAGCGAACTTACTTACATATACGATGTCAGTGTCCGTCCATCCCCCATCGGCGGCGTCTAAATTGCGTTTGTCCCTTGAAAGAATCGTCCTAAGATGAAAGTGCTGTCCCTTGTCCCATGTCCCGTGTCCCTCGTCCGCCGCCAACCGTCCGTTAGCATCGCTGAAAATTTGCTCGTGGCATGAACACATGTGGCGTAATTTCGTCGCAGATTTTTGTTCGCTAACTGGACAAGGAGATTGTGTACACTGCAAAAAATTCTATTATTTTTATACAGACCCAATTTAAACTACAAATCAACAGAGTAGTGACTTCACCCTTTTATAAAAGTGGTTGTAAGAGAATAGGTATAAAAGGAGGTAGAAGGTGACAGTATTATACAAGAATAGTATTCGATAGAAGTAGCACTAGTAAATAGTGAAAAAATAAAGTATAAGAAAACGTAGCACTAGAAGCTGTTATAACAAATAGGAGAACTAATATAAAAATTAATTGAACAAATTGATTAGCGGTAAGTGAAGTAGAAATAAAATAAAAATTGAAGTACACGAAGAATAAGTAGAAATATAGCTAGAGGCAGAACTAGAAACAACTTAAGGAGTAGTAAAATAGTGAAAGTATAAGATGAAATATAAGTAGAACCATAACTATATATATGTAGTAGTAAGACAATTAGAAATATAAGTAATTGAAAGTCTGGGTATAATACAAGTAGCAAAAGATGAAATATAAGTAAGGGCAGAACAAGATGTAGTAGTATAAGAAGCAGTATAAGTACAAATATGTAAAATTTTAGGTACTTATACGTATAAAAGGAATTAGTATAAGAACTAGGCAACATATGAAAAAGTGTACTGCATAAGTAAAACTGTTCCTGCCATTTTATATTTACGTACTTATACGTATAAAAGGAAGTAGTATAAGAACTAGGCAACATATGAAAAAGTGTACTGCATAAGTAAAACTGTTCCTGCCATATTTTTCTTTGAGTGTAGTTCGAAATACATTCGCACTCCGCGACCCCCAAAACGGCAGATATTTGTGCTTCCTTTGGCGTGCCGTGGGCCACTGTAAGGCCTTTGTCGCAGTCGCAGTCGCAGTCGCTGCTGCTGCTGATGGCGCTGAATCGGTCCTTGGTCCTTGGTCCGTGTAGTGTCCAGCTTGGCGTAAGTACAGTTGTGCAAATACACTTCTAGCGGACAGTATCGCGGCCCAAGAATTTGTATTTTATCAGCATCGTGCGCGTCGCGTAGTCAAGGACTCCCAATATTTACGCGAAATACACACACAAGCTTACGAACACACACACACATACACACACGCAAGTGAGTATACACATGTGTGTATGTATGTTTGTTGAAGCAAATGGGATATGTGTTGGTGGCAGGAGGGTGTGCATGTGTGTGTGTTTTGGGTGTGGGCTGTGAAAGTGGGAGTGGGAGTGGGAGTGAGAGTATAAGTGTGAGTGCGATGGCTTGGCAAGGCTGAGGGTTATTGTACGATCCTTTCATTTTAGTCCTAAATGTCCTTCTTTCAATATTTCAAACGTGCTTCGTGACGCGTCCGTTTTGCAGGATGAGCGGCTCGAAGGCGGCCCTTTGTGGACACGGACTTTTGTCACTAGCGCAGTCCGCGTTGCTTCAGCTGTTGTTGTTGTTGTTGCTATTGTTTGCCATTGCCGTCGCTGCTGACGTGTTGTCGTCGCGTCACGGCGCGCTGTTTAGCGGTGGACAGACGAGGACGAGGGCTTCACGATAGCTTACAGGACGCTGGGGTTCTCTTCTATTTTGTACGTCTACGTTTTGCGTCTGGGGATGGGGATTGGGATGGGGATGGGGATTGGGATTGGACCGGACTGAAGGCTGGGGACAACTTTTATCACGGCGCATTTATTTTTCTATTCCACTTATAATATATGCCAGAAACAGGATACACACTCACATGGGCATATATTGGATATTTATTTTGTATTCGAACGCGGGGCATCGGACACTGAACGTGTCAGAAAAGCGTTGGCGGCTGGACGTTTCGACGGTTCGACGGTTCCACGGTTAGTTGAGGGTTATCCAGGGTTCTATATATGTGTACGTGTATGTGTATATGTATGTATGTGTACTCGTATTTTCGTAAGTATTGGGCTTTCACTTTGGTTCGAACAAAGGGACGGACACTGAAAAATGGCGAGAATTCACTTGGGTGATTTGCGCGACGTTGTGCACAACTTATACACACCCGCACATCCACGTATGTGTGTATAGTATATACTGATATATAATGATGAAAACATTTCTTTCTTCCACTTTTTAGGTATGCTTCTTACATTTACGTACACACGTGTACACATCCCTAATATCCCACGTATACATATAAATATATTCCATTCCACAAATGTATTATATAATAGTATACACTTGTGTATATATGAGTAGTATAAGTATTCATATTTATGAAATTTAAGTTAAATGCATGACCTGCATTAGGTTTATCAAAAGTCAATAAAAGCAAACTACTCAACTTCAATTATGATACATTTGTCTTGTGATTTTATTTTAAAGCTTTTTACCAAAAATATAAAACTGTTATTTTTTTAGTTTTCCTTAAAGATTACTTTAAAATAGACCCTCCTGTCCACTCAATTGACTTTTCATGGAAGAAAATATTTGAATTTTTTTTACCTGTTCTAATTTCATGTTCTCTTAAATTGTACGGCTTGAATTCATTTCGAGGTGATGCATTTAAATGCGACAAAGGGAAGAATTTCTATCTTCTTAATATAAATGTATTTTCGTAGGATACATTTTATTAAATGAGTGAAAATAAAAATTGAAATTCAGAACAGGTCTGTATAGCACTTTAATGACCTGTAAGGAAAACATATATAGCTATTAAACTTTCTTAAATATATCTAGAAATATCTGAATATTGAACTGAATACATACCCTTTTGGAAAAGATTGTGGGTATGATAACGACCGTAGGAGATGTAATTCGGTAGTGTGTAAACGTTGTAATCGTACCTGCCTCCCAGTAAGTCGTCATTATGCGAAATTGTTGTCTTTGGCCTTAACGCCATCAACTGGTTTGGCTTTAATGCCTGAGGATTCGCCTCCTGACGCCTCTTTCGCGTTCGAACTCGCTGTTTATTGCCCTAATTGCCCCCGTCTTGGCAACTTTAGCTGGTAAGTGCTTATCTGTGCCCAGTTGATATGTTGATGATGTGTTTACTGCAGCTTAAAGTTCTTTTTACGACTCCGTTTTATTTATATCCTACAGCATATAGCCTGACCGTGGGTCCTGTTCCCCCTTCCCGTTGATGGCCCTGTTCATGTCCTGGCGTCAATAAATTTTTATGAGCCATGATGCGGTTGCTCTTGAAGATGCCGTCCAAGCAAACTGATTTCAATGTTTTATGGCCCATATTGTGGCCATTCACATGGATGCATGCATGTAATTCACGTTTCATTTTGCACGCGACCAAATTAGTTTTCAATTTGTCGCACATTTAAGCCAAGTTAACCATTTGGGTCACACAAAATTCAAGTTATCGAATAACTATTTAGTGGACATTTCAGTAACTGTCAACTAATTGTGATTGAAGTTTATAGTTATTTACTATTATCCTGTTTTCCTGTTCTTATTTTAACTCAATCTATTAAAGAAAGATGAAATTTACTTACGCTGTCATTAAATTATGACACACACCTTATTATGTATGTACATTTGTTTCCATATGTTTATATGTATAATCAATCACTTTATTATTGGCCAGTGACAATCATTTAATTTAAGGATTAGTAACCTGATTATCGAGTTCAGTAAACTTTCACCAATGTTATAATGAGGCGCAGACATACATATGTATGTACATACATATAAATGTGTATATGTATGCAATTAGAACCCTAATGCATGTGTGTACATATGTGTGTGCGTACATTAATGTTTGCATTTCGCTTTTGTTGTTGCTGTTCTTGTTGTTGTTATTGTTGTTGTTGTTGGGATTGTCCTCAGGTTCAGTCAGACACACTTAACTACTTATGTACATACTTATGTATTGCATTGACATTGACTTTCATCTCATTATAATAGGTATATATGCTTATTTATGACTGCACTAATACATATGTGCCAACTGGTTGTGCGAATGTGAGTCTGTGTGTGTGAGTGAATGTATGTGGGTATGCCAACCAAAGTGCCACAAGCTTTAGTCCAAACAACTTGTTTTCCTAATTTAATGATAATGAGCTATTTATGGTTAAATACATTGGTTTGTATTAGTTTCCGTTCTCAGCTGTTGATAGGGAAAGTGTTCTTAAAGTCTTCCGTCTTCACATGTATGTATATACTTACATATGTGTCTAAATTGAATCACAGTTATTGTAATCATACTAATGTTAAGTTGTTTTCAGTCTTTTAGAAATCTTTTTATTTTAATTACCTCCAGAACGTGAACTATAGATACTCATTAGTAAATTTTAATGTGGACTTTGTTGTGTCGGCTGCATTAAATATATAAAATAAAGTTACTCTTAAGTGTTAAATTAATTATTCTAATTTGTATATAGATGTCCAAATTGATGAGATGTCCAATAGTATGTATAATTATTATAATTTCACACAGTCAAAGTAATCTGTAAGATTAAAAAAGACCCTTAAACTATTAAAATATATAAAAGTGTGATTATAATTATAATTATACTATAGGATTTTGGAAAAATTTGCATGCTTTGTAGATATAATAATATAGCAAATAATAATAAAATGAAATTTAAAAATCTTAATACACACGCACAGGGTATAAAAGCAAAAACAGTTAACAGCAATTTTCAGGCGAACTTTGACATCTGCCTTGGACACCAGCTTAACTTTTTTCTGACTTTCTGGTGAATATAGAAAAAGTCCTGCCATTAAGCTATTAAAAATTGGTTTTAGGAAATTCAAAAACTGAAACTGAACATTTTTAAAAACGATTTGACTACTTTGTAAGACTGACAGATAACTTGGGAAATTAAATATATTCTCTGCAGATCCATATTTGAATCGCGGAAACAAAAATATAGTAATTGAGATATTGCAATATTTCAAAGAAGGAAATGTGTAGCAGATAAAATTATGTTTTAGAAAATCATTTTGTTATTTGAGACAGTTTTTAAACAATGTGCAAGCTCTATTATGCAATTTTAAAAGTATTTAAAAACCTTAAATGCTATTTAAGCTACTTACGGTTGTGAAAGTATTTTTTTTCTAAATATAAATTAAAGTTCTTAACCTAAATTCTGCATTTAATTAAATTTATGGATTTGAAAATTGAAGAATCTCTGCATATATGAATACGGAAATAATAACAGGAGAATTGCTGTGGAGATTAAATATGTTTCATATATTTATTAGGTATTATAATGTAAGATAATAAACATATCGCAATACAAACTAACTTTGGTAATTCACCTGCAAATGATATGGAATAAACTTCCAACTCCTGTGCTGGAAGTGAACAAATGCTCGGGGCTGATCAATGTATCATCTTATCCTTTTACCATCCGATTACACTGCTCTACAATGTATTTATATACTTAATATATGTCTGTCTTTCCTTGTATATATCTTCAAAATGCTTAGAATATATGTATGTGCTCTCATATGCATACAATTTAATTGTTATATATATATCATTTCTAAGTACATATTTATTTAAATAGAATGATAAAATAAGAAATAGTTTGGAATGAGATTGTGGAGGAGGTTTTCATAGTCTTATGAATGCATTTAAATCTGCCTTCGTTTGTGGCATGTTGCGTGTTTCGTGCATTTGTCTGTAAAGAATTATAAATTAAAATCAGCAAATTTTCTGCACATCTACAGCCATCTCTCTCTTACATTGTAGTGCAAATACAGGACAAATACACCTACAACAATTACATGCACGCATTCACATACATACTAACATTTTATCATTTGCATTGGTATATCACAAGTGCGTGAGTGTATAAATTTTAATTTGTGCACAACCACGTTGCTCTAACTGAAAGTGCAATAACATATCAAATATACACACACACACACACACACACACACACTACACACGCCCACATACGCTATACAAATATATCCAAGTATAAGAAACACATACAGTAAAAGCTCAAAAATTATAGCCCTCCTAAGATCCCAAAAATAAATAAAACAATTGTAAACATAATTAGAAACTAATAAACTGATCAACTATTTATAACTAAGCTAAATAACAATTTAGTGGACTTAAAAAATAAATATAATAGATTGGTTGATTTGTTAGGCTCCAAATTCCAGAAAAAACCAATCCCACCCATTATTACATTTGAGTGTATGTATATTATAAGGACATCCTTGTAGAACCAGGATAAAAGTTAACAAACATATTACCTACAGCAAACTGTCCAGATTTTATAAACTGAAAATGTAATTGCCTTACATGTACTGCAAGATCTTATACTCAAATCTATTACTTCAATATTGCATTGGGTACTTCAAAATTAAAATTATAAAACAATTTCAAATAAATATTAATACAATTAAGAAAACTTTTCTGTGGTATCCAAAAATGTAAAACATGAAATGAATCGAAGACTTTTAAAAAAGCCTTAATGTGTCAATAAGTTAATTTAAAATTAAGTATTACAAATATTTTTAAAATTTATAATAATCAGAATAAAACTTCAAGAAATAAGAGTTTAATTTTTATAAGATTGACCCTTTACCATATAACTGCTTTATGACAGCTTTACTATATAAGAGGAGAATCCAAGAACTATTGCCTTGTGCAAAATTGAGAAAACCAAATTACCAAGTGATACCAAATAGTGAGAGTCTACTGTACACATAAAGATATGTGGGGAATATCTACATACATATGTATGTATAATCCCACATCCAAGCACACATTCTTACGCACTTATGCACTTTGCTTAGGCCGTTGTCTTGCAAGCTTTTCTATTAATACGTCTGTGTGTTTCATTTTCCTGTCCACTCCAAAGTAAAATTACTTGAGGCCAGTTGGCGTTGGTTGAAACAAAAAGAATCGTTTCGAAATTTCTAGCTACAGACAAATACAGAATGTTTAGGACAGGCCGACGGATGTGTTGGATATGGGGGATCTTAATACCTAAAAGAACACACATATTAAGACTTGTATTTATGTATGTGTATGTGTTTAGTAGTGTTTCTTCTTCTTCTTCTTTATGTATGTGTATGTATTTACCTCAGAGCACATATACACACACAAAGATATACACAAATGCATTTATGCAAATGCATCCGCTTGCGGATGCGAACGAACTAACGATTCCTTAAATTCCTTACAGTGGGCGTGTGTGCGTTTAAGCATGTGTGTGTGTGTGTGTTAGTGTGTATACTTTTTGGAAAATTCATATACAATATGCATATTTGGCTTTGGCGAATGCGAATGCGAGTGAAAAGCGTGTATGCATCTTTTGCCGCTGTATGCGTTCTAATGTCCAGCAACTGAAAGTTTTCCGAAAACTTACGTTGCCGAAAAGCAGCTGGAGAAGGAGGACCAGCATCAGATGATGGAGGTCCAGCAGCAGCAGCAGAAGGATGCCCACCAAAGGAGGAGGAGGAGGAGGAGGAGGTAGTGCTTTTGGGCAGGTGGCAGTCGAGCAGCTGGCGTGGCAGAAAATCTACTGCTGCTGTTGCATCTGCATTGTTCTTATGAGTACGTTGTTGCATGCATCGACTTTAGATTTCAGCTTCTGCTGCAGCTTCTGCATCGGTATCTTTTGGCCATACATTAAGCACTTGGTCGACTACAGAAAAGATTATTGTCCATAAGTCTGTATATGTATCTATCTATATTCTGTTTGTGTGTGTATGTGAAAGTGCATTTATATGTATGTACATACATACCATATATGAATGTGCAATCTGGTCGACTCTACATCATTGGTCGTCCATCGACGGATCGAGACAGCAAGATTTGTGCTCATTTGCATATACAAGGAAAGTTGTATATTTTCGTTTAAAAGATGACTTTAAAATATACAGGCTTCTATTAATATTAATATTGCATTTTTTTCCTTGATTTATACATCTTATATCAATTAACTTAAACTAGACCTTGAAAAAGTACAGAATTGAGTTTTTTAAAGTAAAAACTCGATCTTTAAAAACTTCAATTTTTCTTCTTTCAAATAAGTCCAATGACTACCCTATTTTATATATAATTTTTATTTATATTTTGCATAAAACATTTATTTTCGGAAATATGTACTGATTAAATGTACAATCATTTTCAGATCACATGCCGTCGTTTTGAAAGTTTTACAATTCAAATTTTTGGTAACATTTGGCAATTGGCACCAGGAGTTGATTGAAAGTAAAAAATCGAGATTTACAAACTAAAAATATCTTTTATTAAATCCAAAGGGTACCACTAGCCAAATTTTAGAAGGTTTTGAAGGAAACATTTATTTTCGAAAAGAAACTATTTGTGAATGTATAAAGAACTTATAGGTCAAACCTTGATTTCATTTCTGCATAAACATCGATTTAGTTTTCAAAAGTTGTGCAAGTTTGTACATATGCTTTTCTGTCTATTTCAAAGCAAAATGGCATGAAGAACAGCATTAATTTAATTCATATAAAATATTAGAAGTTAAGTTATTTATTATATTTTTTATTTTGCCTTAAAATTCTATAAAAGCTTTCACCAAGCGACTGTCAAAAATTTTATGATTATTGATAAGGGATACATGTTTGATGTATGTTCTACGCTGCAGTCGAATTTATTGTCAATCGCATTTAAAAAATTGCAAAGTAAGTTAAAGATTCCTTACAATATTTAATACCAAAGGATAGTGTAATACTCATCTATTGGGATTGTATTAGAAAACACAGCTAGCTAAAATCTACCCGTGTAATTAGAAAGTCCTGTTTCTGGACTTTAAAATGTAATGCCAAATGGATTCTTACCACAGCCTTCTTATATACATTTATATGCAAATGTCATCTACCCCACATTTACGCAAGCAAGCAGTTGTACCATGGGATAGAATGGGGATGGGAATGGGGATGGGAATGGGGATGGGGATGGGGTTGGCGATAGGGTTGCGATGAGAATGGAAATGGGAATGGGATAGTGAATGTCCAAGGCTTGTTCACTCTTTCACGTTCTTGGTCAACTGTGCGACGTCGGCGGGATTCGTGAAATAGCCAACTATTATACATATATACGAGTATAGAGGCGTATATTTTTGCTGTCGCAAACCGTCTCCGTCTTTCATTTCGCCTGCCCATTCCCCTGACTCTATCCCATACCCTTTTCCCCGTCAATTGCATGTATGTTTGTGTATTAATTTACCCTCCCACTCGCTCACGCACACACGCTTGCCGTAGCAACTTGAAAAGTCGAATTTTCACAGCCTCCATCTCGTCGACTTACACTACTAGTACCTCAGCCGGTGCTGAGCTTTGTCCTCGTCCTCGACCACTGCCACAAGCTCTTCCTCTTTCCGTTTTCCTCCTCGGCCTTAGCTTCAACTTCAGCCACGACAACGACGACGACGATGACGATGACGACGACGACGATGCCGACGCAACGAAACGTGACCTAGCCGGTTAGTATGTAGCCCACATAGCCTCCATCTTCATATCCATTACATGCCGCACTGGACCAGTGGCAGCTCCTCTCGCACCTCTCTTTCGCCCCTTGCCCCTGCCCCTGCCCCTGCCCCTATCCCTGTCCCTGTCCCAGTCCACTGTCCACCATCTGACAGGCAAGCAGGCAATCGCAAGCCGTATGCAAACAACATTTTGCAGAGCAACTGAAGGTTCTTCTTCTTGCTGGTTGCTTGCTGGTTGCTTTCGTTGGGCTTCCTTCGTGCCTATGTCAGTGCCATCTTGCTGCATACTGCTTCCTTCTTGCGTCCTGTACGATGTCCGAGCACACACACACATACACACACACAGAGAGAGAAAGACCATACATGTATGTACATCGTTTGCTTTATTTAGGTAGAAGGGGGGAAGGACAGGGATTCGTGTTTGTGTAAATGTTCGCATCTCTAAATTCGCATATACAGCCAGTGGTCAACTATGGAAATTATCGATCGACTTGCTTTTGGTGTCAGGTGGTTGGGCGATGGATGCGGTCCATGATGGACACGCAGCCGGAGTGAATGTGAAGCTTCTCCTCTACACCAGCGAACTGCCTTTGCCTTTGCCTTTGCCTTTGCTGCTGCTTTTGCTGCTGCCTCAACGGATTTCGGGGGCGGCATCACCCAAGGCGGACATGGGTGCAGTTTTCAGGGGGGTTGAGAAATGGGTTAGGGATAGATTTTGGCATAGCAATAGGGACTGTGCTTGTCCGAGTAATGCCTGCGACAGCGACAACATACTGAATGCTGGGCAGGACTTGGTTGCCAAGGCAAAGGACTCTGACTCTGACTCGGACTCGGACTCGAGTTCGAGCTCGAGAATAAGTTTGGCATCAACGTTAGCGACAGCAAAATGCCACTGCCTGCACACATGAATCAGCCAGCTCCTCCCAACCCCCCTGACGTTCCATACTCGTGCAATTCTCAGCACGACGAATCTAACGACCAAGAGATGACGAGGACGATGAGAACGAGAATGAGAACGAGATGACGATGACGATGACCAAAAGGAATGAAAGCTACAGCTACTCTGCATTTGGAAAGCATTCGGCGGAAATATTCGGCCCAGCTCTCGTCTTTTCAGCTTGCACACTCCTTCCTTCCCCTCCCAAATCCGCCCCCCTCTGACTTGACCCACACATACAGATGGCCCCCATGGCACATCAAAAGACTGCTGGTCCTATTCGAGCAGCCATTCAAAATAGGCGAGTGGGTTGGCAAGTCGTTTCAAAATGCCCGGTGTGGATGTTGATGTTGATGTGGATCTGGATGTCGATGTGGATGCGGATGTGAATGTGGATGTGGATGGGGATGGTTGGAGGGAGGGTTTGCGTCGGAGGCCAGAAATTGCTTATGCGACATCTAGTGCCTCCAATTTTAGTTATGGCAAGCGAAGTCAAAGACGGCCCAGGTCCAGTTGAGTCCATTGCCAAAACAAGATGGCACATACGCTTATACATACATACATACGTACATAAGAGCATATACTTGAGTTCGTATATAAGTCTCTGAGCATTTTTCGCCGTTAAGTTAAAGGTCCGCTGATATGGATAACTTGATCTGGGCATGTTCTCAAGTTTAAAACACGAATCAGAACAACTCCAAAGTCCCCGCTCCAACTCCGTCTCGTCTTCTATGAGGAAGAAAGAGAAGCAGGAGGAAAATGAGATGGAGGGACAGAGGATGGACGTGTTCTGCGTGCTCATCGATGCATTAACTCGACCATCCGATGTTGTACTGAAGATTCTTTAGCCCTGTCGCCGCAATCACCATGCTTACCAGCTTACTCATTTGTACCTCTTGCAAGTGCCTCAACCAAGAGTTGTTTTTTGTTGTTGCTTTTCTTGTATCCACATCCCTTTCCCTCCCCACTGTTCAACTTGAGGTTATTAGATTGCGAATTGCCAATGACTGACACTGTCCATCCATCCAGTTACGAATACCCAGTCCAATGAGCCACATCGAACTTAAGGTTCATCGGATATAGAATTAGATTTTCGAATCGCATCTGAAATGAAATTACCTTCCTTCTTTTTTTTTGCATGTTTGCGCTGGACAGGTGTAGGTATGGAAAAGGATACATAGGTATACTAACAGAAGTATCATTCAAGAGAAATTCAGACTGGTTTGTAGGTTAAAGAAGGGAAAAAAGATAAAGATTTCTCGGAAATATCAGACTATGCTTTTATTTAGAGGTATTTCATAAGAACTACAGAGTATCTAAGTTAGAGAAACGAAAAAGAAAAGAAAAAAACTAAGTAGAAATCAAATTGAAAGGAAAGGAAAATATAATATCGTTGAGATTTTTATAAACATAAAAACTTTACTAATAAGTTAAGTTCAAAGAACTATTAAGATGTCTAAAGAAAGGAATGAAAACGAAAATTCGATTTTTGTAACATATCGACTTGATTATTGTACCCCATCATGGGATAGTCTGATTAACCATAATAATTTATATACCATTTCTTCAGAAAATAAATACGTAAACTTAATAATGAACTACTGAGTAGTTTGTAAGTTAAGGATAGAGAACTCAGTTGGAAGGTAGGCTAAAATAAATTCTAAATAAAGAAGAAATTCAAAGCACCTTGTTAGTTTAAAGGAGAGGGTAAAACTATTTCATTATAATAGTTTATAGAATTGCCAACAGTTAAATGAAAGGAAAGTAACAAGTGATTATGATATCTATATTGATTTCTCATACAGCACAATTTGTTAACTTTTATTTTTATCGATGGCGGCACACAGAAAGAATGAAAGAAAGCACACAAAACTATGTAGACGTCTGGCCATCTTATTGGGATTAACCTAGTCCCGTTCATGGGGGTCCAACAAGTGGCCCATAAAAATACAAACGAACATATACGGATGGGCATAATAATTTATGCGCTTTGCTCCACTTTCAGCTTACGAGTGCGAAGTACCACTGCCAGCTTTATTTTATTTTTATTTCTATTTTATTCTTATTCTTTTATGTTTTCTCTATGCTCTGTTCTCAGCTCTCATCTCAGTTCCCTGTTTGCTGATGCTTATACGACGTGTTTACGTTTTCTTTGTGCGACTCATCCAAGCCCTCAGACTGAGACAGAGAGTATGTAGAGGGACCCGGAAGGGGCCTGAGGTCAGAGGAGAGATGAGAGAGAAAAAAAGTAAATGCTTAAAGGCAGAAAGAATAAAATATTTATTCATCCATTCTAGATTTCATTCATGAGCGTTTACTATTTCTATTCGTACATGTGCCGAGGTATCATTCCCGCGTAAAACTTATCCCATCGTTGTACAATTTTTTTCAACATTTCTCTATGGTATCCTCGGCTAAAGCTCCTCCTCCAGCCCTAGCTCCTGCTCCTGCCACAGCGCCTGCGTTTGCAAGTGCTTTCAGTTTCATTTTTTTCTGTTTCTTTTTTATTCAGTGCCCCACTCAAAGTTACAACTTAACTGTTATTTTATTACAACATTTAATAAAAATCAACAAGTGCATGACTCGTCTACTGCTCCCAAGTAGAAAGGAGTGGAGTACGCTCCTGGACAGTGTGTTCTCAATGTGTTCCCTGTGTTCTCAGTTCTTAGTTCTCAGTTCCCAGTTCTCGGTCCTCTGTCCTCGCCCTTCACTCTTAGCTGGCGCTTGAGCAAATGGAGCGTGATTTTGTGGCTCCATCAAGTTTATATTAAGTGTTGGTATTAAAATAAAAATGCTTGTTATTTGTCTTGCCTTTTTATTTGCCATCGCCGTAGCCCTTGCTGCCCATCTTTTTTATTGCAACGGAATAGAGATGAACTTAATCCATGGACACCCGCTCGGTAGTGAACTACACTACACATACAGGAGCTGAAGCATCAAGTCAAGCGTGATCTAATTACCCTACAGCCCCCAGTCTACAGTCCACAGTCCACTGTCTACAGCCTCCTCAGGAAGCGACAAAATATCGAATTTCGATCAAAACCAGCATGTCCCTTAATTTCGTGCTTAATTTGTTGCCGGCGAAACGTAGGACCCTAATGTAACGGTACTCGTCCTTAATGTCGCGTTTCACGGATTCAACCTATGGAACACTTGCTCCTCTCCAACATTCCCATTTAGTATTTAGTTACTGGGACACAATTCGCTGACTCGTTGATTTGCTGACCCGCCGACTTGTGAGCTTCACAGCTCTGGTCAGCATATTAGTAACCCTCCTTGGCCCTTTAATTCTCAGAACAACAATGATAGTCATCCCGTTAGGGTTTGAATTTAAGTTACGGTCCTTGAAGACAAGGATTTACTTGTTTGCTTGGAAACCTACATAGAGCTCATTCAGTCGTCATTTACTAAAATATCTCCATATCTATTCTATCAATTGTCCGATTATGATTAAATAAGAGTTTTGTATAGATTAACTTGTATGTAAGACCTTTTCTTTTTTTTTATTGTGGCCAATACGCACCAGGAAAGTCAATTTGGCAAACGTTAGAAGCTGGCTAATTAATTTGTAAAAGTAAAATAATTAAATATCTTAAGTGTAACTAATTTAAACACTAAAGGCTTTGAAATTCTGAAGTGCTTGACTTTGAGATACTTTTCTACCCTCAGGTCATTGTCATGCTAGATATAACAAATATATAAATGTATACTTTGACGTCAAGAAGACACCGTTAGATGGTGCAAATAGTAGAGAACTTGTTCCTGTTCTACAGTTTTTAACATAGTAGCTTTCAAGTCGGAGAAAGGTATTCAAAAAACTTGGCTAGAAGCCTAGGCTCGGCTGCCTTAAAGGAGCAAGATGAACTAACAACCGTAATAAAGAAAATACTATTGATTAAACTTAAAGTTAATAACGTATACAATAATTATCAACATAAGTAGATAATGTATTATATATACAAGTATGTACTTACATACGGAATGTTAAACAGTTTAACTGTGTGCAACAAAATAACTTTCACCCAATCATATTAAGTTCGACTTTTTGCAAAGTTTCACCCTATATAAAAATAAAGCAGAAAAAATCACATTAAATAGTCTGACACTGACCTAGCCTAATGCCTTTCATGTTATTTAGCTCACAAAAGAAATGAAATAAAAACTCGGAATGTGGCAAGAAGCACACACACAAATACAAACAGAGGAGAGACACAGTTACACTCAGAGACAGAAAGACGAACAGACAAACACTTTAGTACATAAATGTATGTATGTTTACTACAAGTCTGATAGCAATACATAAAAAATTTAATAAGCATGGATATATGTATTTGTATGTATGGTTAAGATGGGTGAAGGACACAACACACACACACATACATGCACAGAGACAGACAGACAGACAAAAGCCTTAATAAAGGAAGTTTGTAAATATTAGTCAGACATCGTCAGGCTCGTAAACGTGAATGCATTAGTGTGGATTATGTATCAAATAATCCGAAAATGTTTAAAAAGAATACAAGGAGAGCAACAGATAAATACCCACTCCCCCCACACACAGGAGGGACGGAGGGAGGAAGACAGAGAGAGAGAGAGAGAGTCAAACTGTTAGGTACTTCTGAATTGAATATAAAAACAAACATAAAAGTTTCACGCCTTCCTTTCCAGTCGCAATATTGGTCAATTTATACATGCAGTCTGTATGTACATATCTGTATATATGTATATAGATATACATTTTGGTAAGTATGCAGGGCCACTTTCTTCTTTCTTCTAGCTTTTTGAGACACCTACAAAAAAAGAAATAAAATAAAGAAATGCCGGCTATGGCAGTGACCACTCCGAATGCCAACCCCAGCCCCAGCCCCAATCCCTATTCCATTTCCAATCCCAACCCCAACCCCTGGCCGACCTCGACCTCGACACCAGTCTGGCTTTGAGTAGACCAACGACTAAGGAGCACACAACATACGACATGCAATATATATTTTTATGTAGACAAAGTCTGCTCGAAAAAGTGCAAACAAAAAAGAAAAAAATGAGAAGAGAAAAAAAAAATGAAATCCTTACACATAGACAGAAAAGAAGTGGAAAAATTGGTTTTATGATTCAAGGACAGGAATCACATTATTCTTACAACAGGATAAAACCCACACAGACACTAGGTTATGGGAAGTCCCCATTCCACCAACCACCCCCCCACCATCCACTATCCACCTCCCCTCAGTTTAGACTTACCATTGCGGTCATACGCTACCCGCTTTTGGCTCGATTCAAAGCAATAATTTAAGTCCAACATTTTTATTGCTACACATGCACTCCTAAAGTAAGTATGTATGTATGTACAGAAACTCTTTTATACCCTTAGTATATATGTACATACATATGAATGTACATAAACTGAGAGCACTTTCGATTTCACTCAATTGGACTTTGAACTTTTGTTAAAAGAATATAAAAATACTAAAAACATCACAAAAGTGAAAAGTTCAACGTCGTTGTTTTTTTTCTCTTTTTTTTTAGTTTTCTTTTTCTTTACTCTCCTTTCCATTTCTTTTCTGGTTTTTACTTAGCTCTATTCGTTTGACATAATTAAAAGTTTTGTATGTAATTCCAGATGATTTGTTTTGTAAATAAATGTGTGTGAAGTATTAAGAATATTGTGATCGTGATTGCTCGACTACAGAATACCCTCACAAATACACTTAATTTTCGGAATACATCTATGAAGGTAAATATTGGAACTAGAGATGAACAGATGAATATTCTAGTCCCATTCCAGCCCGAATACGATACCAAATTATAAACAAGAAAATAATAAATCAAATAATCTAAATGGCACTATCTTGAGTTCCCAATTTTGCCAATTTGTAGAATTTCGTTGATTAGTGAAAATTTTCAGGTTAGGTAAAAAATATTTTAAGTCACAACACAGAATAACAAAGTTCTGAATTGCATTGAGTCGGATGATCTCAGATTTTCTTAAAACGAGTGCGAAGTACTTGATTTAAGTACGGTATTTCATTTAACTCTCAACTTACTTATATTTGTATTAAATTAATTACTGATAACAAATATCATTGATATCTAATATGCATCTACATATGTTTGTCTTAATTTAACGAAAATAGCTCGACTACGTTCTAATACAACTTGAACTGTTGCTGAACAAGATTACATATACTGCTTATAGTAAATGATCAAGGTTGCCTTCTTTTATGTTAACAATTTGGTAATATACCCAATAATATTGGGTTCAATCCCTTGGTAAGGTTATGGTCCTGCTTAAATGTCAATTACGGCTATTATGTTGTAACGTTAGCATATCAACAGCAAATTATATTTTGCCATAAAAGCACAGTAAATAACAAATCTGTGGCATGGTAGTTACCACATATTCGATGAATTCGTTGATTTTATTACTTTACGTTACGTTACACACATGCCACATGTGGCACGCGTCTTGCTTTTTAACAGTATTCACAATTTTGCTGAAAGTATGTGAAAGTAAGCACATATATGTATATATGTATGTGTATGCACTCATACCCCATAAGAACATACTTTGCAGACTTTGAGGGATCTAGACACTTTTCCACTGACGAAAGCGAGAGTAAAATTTTTATTTCAATTTTATGGACTAAAACAAACAGACATGTCCACATACAACAAACGATTCTCATGAAGTTGCACTGTTTGGTAGAAGGGAGTGAGGAGTATGTTGATGTAGATGCCCTCGGTTTACGATTGAGTCTATTGTGCACAGTTCCACATTAATAGCTCACTTCTGAGCTCTTTATGTCCTGTACCTGTAGCACATAAATGGAGATACTAAAAGTAGGCGTGAACAGACTGCAATAACATATATTTGAAGGAATTTACCGGGTTTATGGGCATCTACTCAACAGGGATTATAAATTTATTGATAATTAATTGGCGATAATGGGACTTCCTCCCCTTTAATATGCATTGTTACTAAAAGCAAGATGATGAATATAATAATGTAGTGTAATTTAAATCGAATTTCAATCCGTTATCCTCCTGTGGTCAGAATTTCACAAAAGCCACTCATTGTCTTCTGTAAAGCATTACCAAATTTATAAAATACTAATAATTGACA
This sequence comes from Drosophila testacea, assembly GCA_035043265.1. Classification (NCBI taxonomy): domain Eukaryota; kingdom Metazoa; phylum Arthropoda; class Insecta; order Diptera; family Drosophilidae; genus Drosophila; species Drosophila testacea. The sequence goes on along the minus strand of JAWNND010001120.1, from coordinate 1,184,650 downwards.
CATTCTTGAATATACTAGTATTGTTTACGCCTCGATTGTATAATATAAGGATAACTATAATACACAACGTTGGATAAGAGATTGATGATTGCCTTTAACTTCATACATGCTCTATTTATATTAGATGAATAGTTGACATAATATCTAAAGTATGCTTAAATTATTAATAATTTTAATTTAAAATAATAAAATTAATCATCCTATTATTCTTAATTTATCATATCAATCCCTACTAGTTATTTAATGATTATTTTAAAAATGTTTGGGAATATTTTTGAAATCTTAAGTTGTAGGAATACTATAAATAATATAATACTTTTTGAGATATTGATAGGATAGATGAGATACATATGTATGTATGCATCGCATAATGCATTGACATAAAATTAAAAATTACTGCATAGATTTAGGCGTTTTAAAACATTTATTAGCGTCATATTTATATCATCTTTATGAGACTAAGAAGAATGAACAAGAATAATAATATTTAAAGAAATATTTTAAATGTATCTTTTAAAGATTATACACTATGTATTTTAGGTAGATTAAAACCCAAAAAGAAAAATCTAAGAAGCAAAGAGAAATTAGAAGAAAAGGGGAAAACAAGTAGAGAGAAACATAGACAAACATCGAAAAATAATGTGAAAAGCAGATAGAGAGAGAGAGAGAGTTCTGTGGACAAAGCGTGATAAAGGCGTCTTAAAATGAAACTTAAATCAATCTCGCCAGAAGATTTTATTTTCAAAAAAAAAAAAAAAAATGTGGATGTGATGAAGTTTTATGCGACTAACAAAAACAGAAGGAGACGTTACAAAATTTTCCAACAAACTTGTTTTGCATGGACCTCAAATGCCATCATGACCATTTAATTAGCATTTGTGAAATTATGGCATATAATTAGACACCTCAAATCGTATATAATGCGATAATTTAAATACAAGTAGCTCTGACATTGACCTCCATTTGGGGAATGCCTAATCAGTGAAATCAAAACACCACATGGGTTCACTCGCACTTAGTACTTATTTGTGCATAAACAAGTGCATTTTGTACATAAGTACTCCCACTAAGTATATACATACTTAATAATGTAAACAGTGATGCACATATGTGCACTGTATGTATGTATGTATATGTATGTAATCAAATGCGTACATAATCTTAATGTGCCTTGTGACTAGACGTTATAATGTGTGTGTATCATTATAATAATAATTATGACAATAATTATGCACGAGTATGTATGTGCATAGATGCATGTGTTTGTATGCTTATTAATGTGTACGTGTCTGTTGGCGCCATCTCATAAATACTCTCAACCAAACACTTACATACATACATTCACATTTCGACAAATTAGGGCAACGTCAACCTATTGCCTATTTAATTATAATGAGCTCTGTCCGATTGCGACTGCACATTGTGTGCACAAATATGCACACATCTACATACATATGTATGTATTTGGATCTCATATGGAAGTACATATGCACATGTATGCAGGTGTGAATATATATGTACACTGATTGGGGATATACTTGGTGCTATGAATCATTGTAGACATATGTGTTTGCAAGTACATAATTATCTATGTAAAAGTAAGCATGTTTTGCACATAACAGACATAACCTTGAACTTGAAATTGTACATAATTGATATTTACCACAATTGGGTGAAAAGCATCTAATTACAATAATAATTTGAAATTATAAGTGTGATGTGTGAAGTATCCTCAATAAACATGTGTAGACACACAAGGACATAAATTTACATATCATTTTATTCTTTATTTCATGCAAATAGATGTCCTTTCTGCAAGAGTGTCAATGGAGAATTAAATTCAGTGTAAGTACTTACAAGTTAAAAAGGTATACAAATAAACAAGTGTGAGCATTTGCATTGAGAGAATTTAAAAAGCAACAATCCTATACCAATCTTAAACCATTTACTCTCTTATAGTATGTTTGCTTTACCAATTTATCTATTGGTTGTTTAATAATACCAAGTCAAACAAATTGAAAGAATCGAAAGATATTTCAAAGATATAACATATCGTTTTTCCAGTACGTAGGCTCATTCAGATATTAAAGCGAACTGAAAATGAATGTCCCTTACTATAGTATGTACAGTTATATGTATGAATAATATAACAACTTGCATTTTTTTCCTCTGATTTTGAACTCTGAGTTTATTTGAAACAAGTAAAACCAAATCCAAATTAATTCCTCTTACATCATTTAAGCCCAGATTCACATTTAATAATAGAATAAGATTCAAATTAAGTATACGAACATCTAACAACAATTCAGTGAAACATATTTAAAATTGGGCCATCATTTCCTTTCATTTCATTTTGATTGTTTATAAGTTGTCAGACTTGAAATTCTGTGGACGTTCATTGAAAACTAAAGAGATACTATAATATGTTGCTCTGCATATAAAGGAGTCGATATATAAATTTGGGGGATCCAGTTCATTGAATCGCCTGGACTATCGAGAGTCCTCCTTCTTGCAGTTGGGCATAGAATTTTCTGTTCGTGTTGAATTTGACACTTTCTTATCTGTAATTAATATTAAATATAGCTGATTACATATCTTTAATTATGCCTGGGAGTATCTTAGATTCAAGTCCCTAAGACTATAACTACTTATAGAGCAAGCACTTGCTTGAAAAGTTGGGTATGGATGGTCATTCGGCTCTCACATCGTAAATATACAAAATGCCCAAAAATATCAAAATTTTGCTTAAACATCCACTTCTTTGCCTTTCGTTTACACATAACAAAAAAACACAACAGCAGAATTTGCCTATGTACAAAATTTCATCTTGCGTACGTACGACAAACATACATATTAAGTATACGTATACGTGTACGTATATGTGTATTCATTTACCATATAAGTGAAACATATCTAAACATATATGAAAATGTGAATGTGTCGGCTTACAAGCTGTAGATGTGTGTATATACCTACATATCTATATATATTTGCGTGTAAGTGTGTATGTGTGTGTTTGCTTTCGAGAAAACGTCTAATTCTCTAAAATGTGAAATTTTACAATCGCCTAGCGCACATCTTTACCTCCATCTACCAGTCGCTCCCACGACGCAGCATCAGCTCGAGAGATGTTGCCCGTTGCCCGGACAGAGTCCAGCATTCGCACTCCCCTTAACAATCCTCTATCCCAAAACCCATACCCAAGCAAACCATCAAGTCGTCTGTCCCGTCTCAGTCCCAGTCCCAGTCCGAGTCCCAGGCAACGGCGCATTGCTTGACCAGATCCCACACTCTTACTTGTACAATCTACAACCTACAGCCCATAGCCCACAGCCCACAACCCACAACCCACACCCCATTCTCATACCCACATCCTCACCTATTTCACGTCAGTCCGTGGCAACTGCCCACAACGAGTCCGGCGGTCCCCAATCGCGCCAAACTCCCACTCACGTACTATTTGCGGCATCGTCCGCTATATGGCACTAATACAGCTGCAATTCATACATACATACACACATACAGAAATATATCTGTATATGTATATGCTCACTCTTATCCTTTTCACATGTCGCAAGTAGTATGCAAACAACATTTTGCAGAAACACAGTTCGTTCCTTGGTCTTCGTTTTATCTTCATGGCAGACCCTTACTTATTGTGGGGACTGACCATCACCATCCACACCCAGTGCCGTTATGTGTGGATGTAGATGTGGGCTGTGAATGTGGATGTGGATGTGGATGCTACTGCTTTCGATGCTTGATTCAGCTTCAGCAAAGGTTTCGTGTGTGTTGTTGTTGTTGTCGTCGTCGTCGTCGTCGTCGTCATCGTCGTCGTGGACGTCGTTGCTTCTAAGAGTAAATGCTTAGTGTGTGCTCATGTGTGTGTGTATAGATGTGTGTATGTGTGTTAGTTGTTAGAGAGGGTGATTCTGTACGTTTGCTTGTATTTGTGCAGATGTCCGCTTCAAAATTCGCATACACAGCAGTGGTCAACTATGGAAATTATCGATCGACTCGCCCCTGGCGCCAGGTGGTTGGGTGCTATGATGGAAACGTGGTGATGGCGACAGCAACGACGACGACGACAACGACGACGACGACGACGACGATGGCAGAAGCAATCTGCGATGTGCTGGGCCGCAAGTTGCTTGTGCCATGTGTGGATCCAAGTACATCCTTGTGGTGGTAAGGCGCACAAAGGCAAAGAGGAAAAAGGGATTCTCTCGCATTCAAGCTAAATGGCAAGAACGTTGACGGCAGCAACAGCAACAGCAGCAGAGGCAGCAGCAACAGAGGCAGCAACTAAGAGATGCCCAAAAAGAAATTGCGGACATTTACATTATGTGTCCATGTGTGACTCTACCTAGTATGGCTGGCTAAGTGTGCATGAGTCTCGACCGTATGTGCTTTGCTTGCCGCATAGAGTAGAAATATACGTGGGTCGCCAATCGCCATCGCCATTGCCGTCTGCTGGCGATATGTCCTCTTGTACTAGTCCAGACGTCCAAGTGTCCAAATGTCCAGATGTCCAAACGTCGCTTGCTTGCTTGCTTGCTTGGTTGTTCGGTCCGGTCTAGGCATTGAACTCGGAGGTCTCCACATCTACATCAAAGTAGAAAGACCAACGGGACAGACCCTCATACTCATCCTCATCCTCATTCTCATCCTCAATCTCATTCTCATTCTCGTAGATGGACGGTGGGAGCCATAACAACAAGGCAGACGAAGGAAACGAATGACTAACGAAGGAAATTGCTGATATTGTATGGAGCAAAAGTTGTTCATGTCTGTCTCTGGCAACGGCGCGCTTTAGTTTTGACAGGACCTAGAATGGCTCACACACACACACACACACACACACACACACAGATGCCTTCATATTTCAATATACATACATATACATATCTGTAATACATACCAACCTAGGAGATTTCAACAACACATACGTATATACATATAGGCACTGCCCAAGCCTTCCCTCAACTGTTCATCTGTTCAACGTTCAACTGTTCAACTGTTCAACTGGGCAGCTGTGTCCGACATCTTGCCATGCTATGGTTTTCTATATTGATATTAAGGACTGCTCCAAGTCTTCTTCCACGCCAGAGCGTAAGCAATTAGACAAGTGAATCTCTAAGAGAATAGTACAACAATGAACCTTATGCAAAACACAACTCCAAACTCACTAACTCCCTTCTTATTAAGCATACTCGAAATATGAGTATATTTTGCTTTTGGTTATTTCGATTTCCTACGCATCGGCGTTAATTACACTTCCAAATGCATTTGAACCACCTTCGTACCAAATTGAAGATGGGAAACAAAACGGATGGAAATGATTTTAAAAATTTATTATCGAGCCTAAATTGACTATGTTGCAGTCTCCCTGCGAAATATGTTATATATTTTATCATATATGAACTTATTTAAAAGGTAATAATTTAAATTTAGATAGCAAATCTATCGATATTTAGTATACTTTTTGGTTATCGGGGAACATTATTAAAGTTCACCCTCTTTCGAAGCTTAGTCATTTACTAGGGAACTACGCCATTAACAAATCTGATTTGACGTGAAAAGTCTAGATTTTGAGGTACAAAATTAAATAATGTTGGAAAAATGCCAGATTTGGAGCGAAAATGTACGGATGTGGCGGAGACAACAAAATGTGATATGGCGAGAAAGGGATAATCTGTAAGTAAACTGGTATAGCAGCTCCGAATTCGCTCAAGCTGTATCAAACAGTTCTAAATATACTTACAGTCTGCGAGTTTGGTTAAGAAATCTAAGGAAAAATAAGTTTTTCTTACCAAGCCATATCTAAACTTTAACCCCAAATTTGAACACCTTATGATTGGCATTTCGCATGATTAATTTGACTCAGATTTGTTGTCTAACAATTTCAGCCTCATAGGTCTTACTACTTTGGCTGTGACATGCTCAATGAGTCAGTCAGTCAGTCAATCAGTCTGTAAGGTCAGAGAGCTTTATTTACTTAGGTTTAGAACCTATATAAATAAATCTATCTGACCTCACAGACTAATTAACTGACTGAGCCGATAAAAGTTACACAAGATCTTCAATGGGACAGAATAAACTTACCATTTAATTTCTTAATTTGATGTAAACTTTAATATAATACATCGGAATAGCTAAAACTGAAGATTGTCCTTCGTTAAAAGCTATAAGAGTAAAATTCGAATTTTTGATTAATGGCATAATGGCATTGTATATTTTAGCTGAAGGTTTTATTCGACTCCAACACACTCAATTCTGATGTCTCTAAAATCGATGGTCAACCTTAACCTTATGAAAACTTTCTGAAGGGCACATTCTAAAATCTAGATATAGAAAAGTCAACCTTTAATTAATAAATAATCGGTGCCAAAGTGACCATTAACTTGTTGTTCAGCTATTGTCGAAATATGAACGCGTAAAACAATGTTTTCCAATTAAACTGTTAAGCTGTGGGAAATAGAAACATGCCCAAAAGCTAAATACCGAATATGCAAGCGAGAAAAAGAACTATATTTTTTTGACCAGAGGCCGTGTCAAAAACCAACAAACATTCGAAACACACATCACAAGCACTTTGCACGTCCATACAAGCCTAATCGGCGACAGTATCACATGACGATGACCAAAAGAGACCAAAGAGAGAAAGGACACATCTACATTGAATGCGGTTCAGGACCATGGACCATGGACCATGGACCAAGGACCAAGGACCAGGGCATGGCGCTTGCAATGCACGCAAAGATGTAAAGTATGGAAAGAGAGGGGGAGGTGTATGCTGTTATGCAGCAGAAAAAAGAGTCAAGTGCATCAAGCTGCATGCCACTGGGCAAACAAGCGGTTTCCAACTGACTGCCTAATCCCCTTAAATGGCGCTCCCGCGTCCATATCTGTCCATCTGTCCGGCCTCTCCCGTTGTCCGGCCAATTTTTTTACGCCGTTTGCTCGGAGCGCTTAGTGAGCTGTGTGACGGCCGCAGTTTTTGTTTTACCGCAATTTTGGCGCATTGGTGAAAGGCAGTTGGCTAAAAAAAGTGGAGTCACTTGATTGACCTTCGCAGCTGCAGTTTTTTTATCTTTCAGTTTTCGCCATTCTCGGCGTCAACGATATCACGGCAGTTGCCAACTAAATTTCCATATGGTGCAATTTTGATGCGTGCTCCACCAAAAAATGCCGTTATTCATGGCTGATTTTTTCTCTGTTGCACTTTTTGCCTTCGCGAAACACTCGAAAAAGTGATTTTTTTTATTTTGGGTTACTGCGATTTGAATGCAACACCTTTGGCGATGGCAACGACAGCAACAGCAACAGCAACTCAATATGAGCGTGCCCCATAAAAAACAGCGGCTATTCAACAGCTGCCAATGTCAGTGAAACTGAATCTGATACACGTATACATAATCGGGAGCCAAGTGTCCATCCGGAGGGACAACTGAAGCCGTACCGAATTCTAAAAGATGTTAAAAAGTGCATTGAATCTGTGGCTAACACGTTGACTTGAGGGAACAAAAAAAAAACTAAACTAAGTATAGTTGAATGGAATGCTCCACTTGTTGAATCACATATGTACATACGAGTACATACACATATACATATTCTCGTATACTTATTACATATGGTGCAAACACAGTTACATATCTTAATGCGTTTCGCCTTCAACGACCCAAATGAGAAAAACTTACTTCGAACGTCTAGGTTTTGCTAAATTCTTTTCGTGTAAGTCTCAAAGTTTACAAGGTCAAGAAAACTTTTCAGTCACTTTGCAAGTTTTGAAAGTCAGTAAATAAACTATTTCTATGCATACTAACAATACCGACTACGAGTCAAGATGCAGTTGCAAAAGTCTTCAAAACAAATGTAAAGGCAAACATTTGAACATTGAATGTTCACTGAAAGATTGATTTTTCAGACACGTGACCAAATATTAATATTTCAATCAATAAAAATCAACTTTTCGATTTTTTAAAGAAACAAAAACATTACGGCAGAGAAATCGTTGAAACCTCTGTGCGTGGTAAATGAAACTTTTTATTAAGGAACTATATTTTCAAACAGAAATATAAAGAAATATACCTAACTTCTCTCGTACCTAGTCCTGAGACCATTATAACTTTACGCTGACAAATGAAAGTGTTCGAAGTAAGAAAGACAGCATAAGCTAGAGATTAGTTCATTTAAACCTTTTGTTATTTTCTATTTTATTATATTATTTATTTTAGCTATATAAATTAAGGCAGACCAAATAAAATATATATACTTTTCATCAGAACGATAATCGGGTTTGATATAGCCACATCTGTCTGACTGTCCGTCTGTTTTTATGCAAAATAGTCTCTCATTTTTTATGAAAAAACTTGATACTTGAAGTCCGCCTTAGAGACAATCAGTCGAAAATTAAATATATACATCGCTGCAAGGGTATAAAAAAGTTAAGCTTTCTTTCTTGTTATTTTGACAATGTTTTTAAATTAAGTCGCAAATTAAGTGTTCGAAATAATAAGAACAATTAGAAAACACTCAGGTTCTTACATTTAATATGAAGGAGCTCCACCATTATTTCATGTTATTTGGACACTTTCGGACTTTATATTAAAGCTATAATAAAGCGGCATCTGGAGAATGGAAGATTCTTTTAGGTAGTATTCTTTTCTTTTTGTCTTAATTGGACAACATTATTTGTCATTTTATTGACAAACGAAGTTTTTGTGAATGCTATTCTTAATGTGTATAATACTATATAGCTTGGGATAAAGCTGCCATTGGAAAAATTTGTATCCAGTTCGATAAGCTTTTTCAAACATCAACTGAGAAGTACTTTGTTAACTTACTTCTATGCGAAAGACGATACATTTTGGAAATCCATACGATAGAGACAGATGCTCAGCTCAAGAAAACCGATGTTAAGTTTCATGGATATTCGAAAACCTTTCTACCCAAGTTATCAAGTAACAACAACTAATTGTAATTGTACTTTGAGTAAAACTCACTGCTAATGCGGAAATACAAGCAAGCTCCTACATGTTATCCAAAAGAGTAAAAAAATGACAAATGGCAGTCAGATAAAGGCATCCAATAAAGTAGGAATATTGGAGTAAACCAACTATTTCCTCAGTAAAAGCTCGTTTATTGCAGAGCTACAAACTGTGTACTACATTTTAAACCCACAACGCAGTTGCTTTGAGGCTTCAAATTAAAAAAAAAAAACTCTATGTAATTACCCGAACGCATCCACGGCTGTGACCTGTTGTCCAGCGGGAATCACCTTGGCATCAATCGCTGCCACGTGTGAGCTGTAAAATTTATGTCAAATTTTACTACTTCACTGTGGCATTTTGATTACACTACTAACCCTATTTCAGAAAAGTTAGATTTAACTAAACATAATATTCCGAAACGGAGAGAAGGTGTTGGATATATGGGATGGGAAGAAGGGATAGGACATAGAATCACGCTGAACCCCATCGCACAATAACCTTCTTTTAGGACGTTCCGTTCGTGGGCTTAACGAACCTTTGCCAATCTGTTGACCACTGTTACAGTTTTATGTGCTTACTAAAAGTGTACATACATACATACACACTTACACACTTACATACCTACTACATGCATACAAGTACATACCTGCACAAATATTTACATACATATCTTATAATGTACATTTTTTGTTTGTTTCATTTACAACAAACACCTACTTATATATTCCAAAACACACTTAGTTATGTATATGTCTTACGTACCTACATATTTACAGGCATAAGTGTCTATGTATGTATATTTAATGAAAGTTCTACCTACAAACATACATACATATATGTATGTATATGTATATGTATTTGTTTATATGTGTGCGCATAATATATTCGTAATAACATTTTCGAAACCCAGTCGTAAGCATTTTTCAGCCGTTTCATCCCTTTTCTGGACACTTTGGGGTTACAACGATATGGGAATGAAATGGAATGGTAAGCGTGTGCACAACACCTCGCGAGCATTTGTCCAGCCTCCACAAAACCGCATCTATCACAAATTTTAGCTCTTGCCAAATGGTCTAGTCCGTTTTGAGCCGGTCCGGTTTGGTCCGGTCCCGGTCCCGATCCCGATCCCATTCCCGGTCCTGAACCCCGTCCCCGATCCCTTGTCCTTGTCCCTGGTCCGGTTTTGGGTCGGTTTGACAGGCCTAACGACACGGCTGATGGTCTGGTCCAGCGATTCTGTAACGCGCATACCCAAATCGCACCGCACTCTGAGCAATTATTAAACGAGTCGGTGGCACGTTAAATTCTGTCCACTTTGGAGCCGGGACAGGACCATCTGTGTTATTAAGTGTGCGTACATATATATATATAAAGATATATATATATATACATATAAGTGTGTGTGTGTGCGTGTGTCCGGTAGTGCTGAAATAGACATCGCAAGTTTGTTTAACAACAAGTAAAAGGGTTTGTTTTTAATGCCACCTCCGCACATGACGCAAATATAGGCCTCTTTCTGACATTTGTATCCCATATACAAACATACAAAAACACCGAATATATACTAAAATATGTATACATATATATATGTACATATATTTACATGGGTACAACTATTATAAATGACGGCAAGTCCTATATTCCTGGACCAACCTGGCCGTTAAAGCGTAAACCATTTTAAACAAAATGTAAAACTTTCCATTATATTCGTAGCACATTACGTTGACCACTCACTGGACCAATTAAAATAGTTAATGAACGTTACCATGTCGAGTATCGTTAAATTAACAATTATTCTTAATGAAATAATACATACATATGAAATAGTACGTATACATATCAAGCCCTAACCGCGAAATATCGAATATACATATGTACACTCGTTATTTTCGCTGTTGAAAGCTTTCTTGATTTGCAGTTTATTCTATAAGTATCTTAGGTGTCTGATAGATAACATTTTCAATATTTAACATGCTCTTGACACTTATTAACATAACGTTCAATAACGAAAGTTGTTTGAGAAAATTCTGTTACCTATTTTTTGCGGTTAAGACTTGATGATATGTACTCGATCAAATAATATACATAACTTATCCAATGGATCAAATCTGATTCTTTATGCCCGATTGATTATAATCCACAACTATTTATATCTGCTATATTCCCTTTATGCAAACAGTCATACAAATAAAATAAAGAAAATAAACAAGATAGACATACGACAAATCTGGTATTGGGACTATCTTGCAGGATACTGGGTCTTTAGCCGATTGATCCTGAAGACCAGTTTTGGGCCCAAGCATTGACGAAGCGACATTAGGTCATTTGTTAAGATTAGATGCTTGTATGGGCAAATGACTGCTTAAGAATTCATATCAAAGTATTCAGGATCTTACCTCATTTTTCATATCGCTTTTCAGTGACAGTGTAATAAAAAAATAAACACAACAACCGGTATTCAGCCTTAATTTATCAAGCGTCGTCATACATATGCATGTAGATTTACCTTGGTATAATCAAACCGGACACAAATTACCAGTGAAAACAACAACGGATTGGGAGATAATAAGCCCCTTTTCTCACGAAACGTTTTGTTACGGGTAACACGCATGCCCTTTTAACGGATTCTCTGGCCGGACACAAGAAATGCATTGACGCAATGCCGAATGTTGATGAAATCTACAGCAATTCCTACGCGGTGTACATGAAGATGACCTCTGATCCTTTGTTTACCATCCCATGGTAACTGTAAGTTCCGTTGCAATAAAGAAAGTGCACCCCAAGAATAAGGGTTACTTACACATAACGACAATGTCCTTTTGACGCGCGCTTTATAATGAATATTTTTAACCAACAATAAGTATGAGAATGTTTTGTTTTCATATACAAACATTGTCGCGTTGGTTTTACGCTTTTTATACCCTTCCCAATTTAAAGAGGGTGTAATTAAGTCATGTGAATGTTTGCAATAAACAATAGAAGCCAAGTCAATCTACACAAAGCTATGAAAGTTCTCTCAACATTTATGAAAAAACATTTCTCTAACCGCTCTTATTAAGATTTGTATTAGGATTAGTTACACAGCATCTCCTAGTCGGATACATGTAAGATTTGCGAGTAATTTCTTAACCTTTCTTAAAAACATTCAAAGTATAAATTTCAGCTTTTATGAACATCGCAAAACCATTTGATTTGCAATAATATCTTTCTTAAACAAATATCCACTCGACAAAGGGTTATTTAGTGTTGTTGACTGGCGTAGATTGTCATGGATAACAACTATCGCAGTACCCCTGCCCGAAGGCTTCCCACCCCTTTCATTAAGCCCTCAAAATCAAGAAATAGCCCGGACGCTTCTTGTCACTCTGACAAAGGACACTCAAGGAATATGTCATTGTTCGCTTAGATAAGACTTGCGTTTTGTTGTTAGATTCAAAATGTGTCACGAATATTTCGGTTTTGAAGGTGACTTCTTTATCTAAATTTAACTAAATTAAGCGAGGTTATCAGCACAGTTCATCTTAGATAAATTATGTTTAACCTTTTTCTATAATTATCAATAACAATCGATAATTTATTTAGCTTAGTAACATAACAAGTGAAAAAGAAAAAATGGAAATTGACTTACAAAACAATTTCACGTTTGAGAATAGAAACAATGTATGTCATAAATGTTTTATAGCCCAATAACGAGTTAATCACTTTTATAACTCTTCCCCATAAATCAGTCATTGTATAAATCTTATTATTAATAAACTACACAGAAAGAGAACCAAGGTATTCCGTCATGAAATCAATCCGAACGTTCTGAAAAGTTATGCGATCTTGAATTATTTCAAATATTTTGACTATCGGGCTTCCTAGTAGAATTTTGTAATTTAATCAAATATCTTTGGCTTATTTGCATAGTTTTATACCGAGTCATCACCATTTGATTCACATATACTTAGTTCAAGTTTCCAAAAGAGCAAACATAAATGCCAATATAAAATTGTATCTTTTTGTTGCAAGCTTAAATCAAGAGCCTTACACTTAATTGTCAGTAAGATTTGTTTTTTGTCTTCTATCTATTTTTATATAAAATCGATGTTAGCATGCAGAGCATACCTTACTAGACAGCTCTCGACTAGAGTATTTATACTTGTTACGCTTTAGGTGAAGGGTGTGAAAACACCATAATGACAAAGGTCCAAATATAGACTTTGATGTTTGCAAGGACAAAGAAGTAATAGAGAAATGCAGAGCATAACTATAAAAAGAAATATGAAAACAAAAACACAATTTCAGCCAAAGACAAAAAAGTGATTATTTGCCAAAGATGTTGGTTTCCATTTCCATGCGGTTGGACAAAAAAAAAAGAAATGTACTTATATATAAATGAATATGTATATACTAGATATCTTTGTAAAAACTTTTGAAAAAATATTGTGCGAAACTCTTTGTCTGTATAGAAATGTTGATTTGTTTTTGTTCTTGTAATAAAAGGACATAAATGTAGCCTACATTTTAATAAGTATAGGACACAACACAAACAAATAACAAGTAGAAACATTGTTGCAGTCGCAAATAAGCGCTACTAAATACCCTGTATTTTACTTTAAGCAAGTTCTTGTTAATCGATAATTTGGTTTTAAAATATATATAAGACTTCATTTCTCTTGGCGGTCAACGAAGTGACACATAACATCTTTGAAGTAACTAATGAGCGATTAACCGCAGCATCGCGTCGCGTTCTTAACGCGATTTTACGCTTGCGTCAGGAAAGCCCAGAGGACATGCAACTAATCTGATTGTAATTGCTGCATGCTAGAGAATAAAAACCACTCAACACGCAAAACACTCAAGAGCTTGGCCAGAACTTGCCAAGGTATCTTTGCAGCCAATTATTCAAACGCGATCGAGATGCGATCGAGAATAAATTGGCTATAAAAGTCCTTACACACACATGACTGCAAGCTTAGCAAAAATAATGTACAGTAACAGCTTGAAAAATCTGCGTTGGAATATTTTTCATACACAAAAATTAACATAAAATCATAGTAACTAATTAGTGGTTTCAATTTGATGACAAAACATCCCGGAATACATTTTATCTGTATTTATTTTGATTCCTATTATTTCTTTCGTAACAAAAGTACCTCCTTATCAATATTTCCTATAATTTAGAAAAAGGAAATAGTTTCTGAGATTGTACTATCTATAAACTCCCCATCAATTTATAAATCAAACCATGATCAAAATGAATCAACATTTCTACAAAAAATCGGTCTATTTTTGACGAAGCTATGCCAATTTTGAAATGTACACCCTTGGAACTTGCAACTTTTTGTTGTTTTTGATTGGCTGATGATTTTCTACAGATAAATAAAACATCTCAGAATCCAATTTATTAATTCTACTAAATCATGTGATCAAGTTAATTACGAGTGCTGATGAAGAGACATAGAGGACGTAACGATTGTCGCTCTCGAATATCCTAAATATGCTTCAATAAGAAAATTTTTAAATGTATACATATATACTATTTTGACATATTATACATGAATATTCAGTAGTATTTGTTGTAGTAATATCTGCAACACTCAGTCCGCCTGCACGCAATCAATAATTACAGGGGCCATCCGGTCAAGTTGTGGTGGAGACAATGCGATCGGTTAACCTGCTGCTATAATTGTCAATCATATATATGTTTGGAGGATGTCAGACAAATCGTGTTGCATATATACACAAATGGGTATATATATACATCGTAATTTGGTAAAGTATAATTTACATAAAATTCTTTGTGATATACAATGTATTTGAGATGTTAAGGATATATACACACATGCATAAACATACACATATTTATGTACCTTCATATAATGATTCATTTCGGCGATCAGTTACGATCATCCGGGTTACGAGGCGTCACAATATTGACAGCGGTTGGATGCCAATAGTATTGATATGCCCAGAGGTTTGCTTTTAAGTAATTTTATCCTCATCCAGAATGCCACGAAGATGTCCACAAGCACAACATACAGCACATGCAATGTGAACATGGATATGTACATGGACATGGACATGGATGTGGATGTGGATGGACGCATGCATAGAAAGCTCGCATGGATGGCCGGATGGACGACATGAATGCATGGGAGCATTGTCAGTCGCGTAATCATCGTAATAATTCGCTTCAACTTCAACTTCAACCGTTGGCAGCACCAACAGCAGCAGCAGCAACGAGAAGCCAAGCGGAAATTACCAACACGCGATATTTAATTTTACCAAAAGGTGAACCAATAATTCGTCTGCCTCTGCGGCTGCGGCTGCGGCTCTGACTTCCAAGTCTCACTGTCTTTTGTGGCTGCTGCTGCTGCTGCTGTTGCTGTTGTTGCCACATCGATTTTACTCTGCTCAGTGCAGACAATTTCTGGACATTCTTGCGGGCAAATTTATACATAGACTTTTTGCAGGCAGTAGATGAGCCCATTATCCAAAAACCATCTTAACCTGTTTACGTGCATTGGCTACCTTTTGGCCTAAGATCAGTTTATTTGTATTCTACTTAACAATATTTCAAGTGTGAATGCAGTGAACTTCGAATTCATCAACTGTGTCAACACTAGTTGAAAATCTTTATTATGTATTCACTAATTATTTATTAAATGTATTTAATTTGATACCAAATGGATGGAACAAATTTTGATGATAATATCTACATATGGTTGCTGGCTCACAATCTTGATTAATTCGGCTTGCTAGATTTTCTTTTCCTTGAATTGAAAATCTTTAATATATCTGTACTAATTATTTTCAAGCTAGTTTTTATTCTACCTACCGATAATTTAAGTGTGAGCGCAGTAAACTTTGAATTCATCAACTGTATCAACACTTGAAATAGCTTTTCTTTGAATCTGAATTCAAAATATTTGTTCTTTATCCACTAATTGTTTAAGTAATGTATTTAATTTGATATCAAATGGATGGAACGGATTTTGGCGTTTATATCTTCACTGCTTATCTATTTAAGGAATTTTTAATGGCCCCTGTGTTGTTTACCGATCAAAGATTATTATATCGAGCCCTAACCATAACCTTAAATTTCAAGAGTATATTTTAATTTTATTTTTTCAGAGGAACTTACTTAACGACATGAGTTGCAGACAATATTACGTTCCTGCATCAGGTGGAACTCATTGTCAAAATTGTTGTAGGGCGAGATCCGTACAAAAACCAATTTACATAATAAGGACGCCGAGTTCTTGTTTCTTGTGTGAATGGTGTACCCGATTTAAAGTTAGTTAAAAGTGTTTTTTGGAATGATAAATAACAGACCAAGCTTAGCGCAATTGGATGTTAGGTTGACAGCTGAGTTTAGACCGTGGTAACCTATAAAATATAAAATATAACTATCGTTTCATTCTAAAAAGTTTTGACCGGTAGGTCCAATGTCTGCTATAAGATTTAGGAGTCCGACTTTGATCAGACTGGCTGTTTAAACCCACCCTAAAGACACAATCTGCGTGCTATAGTTGAGATATATTTAAAAACAAATGATTTTTGACGTACTGATACGTTTCACCCGATTCCGATTTTTGTACTGCTTGTGGCAAAAGGACGGGTTTAAACCAAGTTGCATCGAGATAGCTCCAAACTGAGAGAATTGTTTGCATAGGAACAGACAGACGGACAGTCGTCCTGATCAAGATTACAAATACTTTATGGGGTCTACCAAGCCTGCTTCAATACGTTACACATTTCGTGACAACCTTATAATACCCTTAAACATTCTTGCTTAAGATTGTTTGCGGCTAGGGTTTAATAAGCTTAACAACATTTTCAAAGACTTTTTGCATGTACTTACTCTACAGAAATTATTCAAAACAACTAACAACTAATTCAAGCTATACACCCTGGAAGCGGTTATATTTATCAACTTGGTTGGTTTTACAGGCGATTGCAACTTCTGTCTAAAAATTAAGCTAAGTTGAGCGTGTCGCTTGTGCCAACTGAATTGAAAAGTTTTGACAACTTTCTGCAGTTTTGTTTGTTTTCGTTATTCATTACAAAAAAAAAATTGAGGCAAGAGAAGAGCTATCTTTGAGGATCCGAAAATTAAATGCTCTTGATAATATATTTTTGAAGAGAAGTAACAAAAATGTCATATTTTTGAACGAGAATATAATATTTAATGAAGCCCGCTGTTAGCTGTAAATTTGGTAGAAAGAATCCATCTTTCAGATAATTAAAGATTTTGATCTGGAAGAGATGTTGAGGCCAGCACAGATGATGAAAATGTTATTAAACACAAATGTTTGGATATTTTGAACTATACTCGCATGAATGTATATTTGTATCTCAGTAGTATTTAATTAGTTTTAATTTAATTATTTTAATCAATTATTATGTTACTTACAAATAAATATGATATTTATTGCTTACAACGAAAATAAAACAATTCTAATAAATTAGTTTACAGATATGCCAAAAATTTAAGCTATTTACTATTAAATACAACTAGAACTGTTTACTTAAGTAGATTTATTGCATTTGGTTTTTTATACACAGTCAACGATTGTTGTTATAGTATGACATTAAGAATTGATTAGTAATTGGTTGTTGCTGTTGTTTTTATATATTTTAATACTTATTGCTTTGTTAAAATTTGAAGAAGATTATACTCAGTTTGTTGGCAATTGCTATCTTGGCCAGATTAAAATAAGTAGGTTATGATTGAAAATCTAGTTTAGTTTATTGATGTACGACGCGTAAAAGACTCGATTTATGGAATTTAAAAAATTTATCAAATTATCTACAATGTGCAAGTAAAAATGAGCTCTTGAATTGACTATTGCTCTCCATCGCTGTGTATTGATGTACTTGATGTACTGCTTTTATCGGGACTCTGTGATCTGCTGTTTGCCGGACTAGAGATTTTAGAGGCACACGAGCGAACAGACAAATCTTCCGGTTCACTATCGTAATAACTTTCTTTTGAAGACTCACTATGAACCGATGGACTTAATCTCTTTAACAGATTATCGCTAAAACTTTGCGAATCTACGTCTATTTCACTCGACGCCTGTATTCCAGTGAATCCAGCTCCTATTCCCGTTCCAGTACCGGGATGCATTGAAGCAGCAGCCGCAGCGAATGCAAAAAAGTTCAAACTGGCACTGAACATTTTGCACCAATCTAACAAGGCTCCGCCCTGACCATCGGCATCTGGCGCTGGTGATGAAGCGAAGGATCCAGGAGTTGATTGAGCTCCTAAAGTTGGTTGTAGTGCTGGTTGCTGCTGCCTGGCAGGATCTTCAGAGATAGAATGTGGAGCCTGTTCAGCTACGATGTCTGGAGTAGGTGTGGATGTCGTGATTCTACCGTCAATATCGTTGTTGTTATTATCGTTTATAAATTGGGGTTGGGGAAATGGCACATGTTTGGCTGGATCCTTTGCCCAATTTTTCACACTCAGCAAGGGACAATTATATTTTTTGGATTCGTCTAATCCGGTTGATGGAACTGTGTCATCCGGCTTGGCATTGGATATGGCTGCAGTAGTATGAGTAGCTTCTTCGACCTTTGGAGACATCTTTGAATTGAAAAGTGCCAATAGGTTTAGTTGATGCACCATATTATTTGTAGAATAGCCCGACACTGGTGAAGCAGGATCTGTGCCTGACAGTTGTTGTAAGGATTCGGTGTGTAGGCCATTTCTCTTTATGAACTCGACTAAAGCGAACTTCTCTAGCAAAGCATCGTTGTGGGAATTGTAATCCATTGCCGGAAATGGTAAATTGGCAAAGCCAAGATCATCATAGCTGGGCATCGTCCCGAACTTTGGGGGCAGTAGTTGTAGCTCCAATTTGGCGCGTTTTTCTGGCGGTGTATCAAGACTGGCCAATCCCATGTTATCCGATCCCAATTGACGGCACATAAACCTTAACTTTTGCTCATTTTTACACCAACCACGAAGCGTGGATTCAGGAACTCCTATGTCCCTGGAAACACTAGCTTTTGTCTCGCCATTATGAATTCTTTGAATGGCCCGCACTTTATCATTAGGCGTTAGATTTCGCAGCGGTCGCTTGCCTCGTGTACTCATTCGAATGTTCATATGCTGATAGGCTGATATATCCATTTTAAATTCTTAATGTATGTAATCACAACTGCTTACGAGGATTATGGGTAAACTGGTTTATTTGCGATCAGCGAACCCAATGCGCGAGTCTCAATATTTACGAATCAAACAAATGTTAATTGCGTGTACTGCGGCAACTGTTGTTCACTCTTCGGATTAACAGAAGGATGTGATTTTATTTCAGCGAACGTCGTCCTATCGAAGCTTTATCTCTGTCAAAGCGAGTTCAAGGCAACTTGCGGCGAAGAGCATGAAAGTCCCACCACAACAACTTGTTACTCTTGTATCATTGAATTCGCCTCGCGCAAACTCAGTATGAAAAAAAAACACAACAGTGTTGTCCCATACAGCCTTATTCCGGACAAATCTGTCCTGTTTTTAAGAGACAAAAAGGATTCATACACTACAAAATCCGGTTTTTTTAACTGTCAAATATTGCCAACACTGATATAAGAGAGTCAAGCATTGCCAACACTGACAAAAGAGAGAGCGGCAAGAGCGAAATCCACAAAATTGGCGCAAAATACGTGGAAAAAGGGACTGTTTCCAAGTGGATTTCAGAAATAAATCTTTGGACGAATTTTCTTTCGAATTTTCTAAACTTTTCCTGAATTGCATAACAACTAATAACGAAACTTGGCCCTCAGTGGAGCTAGAAAAATCGAGACATATTTTAAAAGAAGCGGCTTTAATTTAGCTAATTTATAATTGTTTTATTTTGTTGAAAAAAATCATGTTCTTGCTTATTAAATTAGTTATATTTAATGCAGGCCGCCTTCGTGAAAATTGAATTAGTTCTTAATATAAACAGCAATATGTAGGTGGCGCTAGCAAGAAATAAATTATCTGACGCAGCCAATGGTCACATTGGAAACTAACTAAGCTGAAGTGTGTGGAGAAAAACTTTGACTTTACGCATGTATTTAGGGCTTTTACGCAAAATGCATTGAAGTGTATACTACACAAAAATCTTTGCAAATGTGCACAAAGACATGTACCTTAAAAGGACAAAGATTAAAAGTGTACATGTGTGTATAAATTACATTTTAATTATATCGTACGCAAATACATTCTTGTAATTTATTGCCAACAAAAAACGTGAGATGTTAACATGTCTGAATGTTTTGCAGTTCTCTGTTACAATCATATTTAAAACTACTTTTGCACTTTAAATTTGGCGGCGAAATGACACAATAGGACAATATCGATATAACGTAATTACTCCATGTGAAAATATTGCCAAATTGATAAATATTTATCGATACATTTATATCGACCCAAGAATATCTTCTCTTGCCTTTGATATTTTATATTTTTCGATTTGCTGCTGCACGTTAAATACAAAAATAATAATGCAAACCGAACATTGGGGAGCCATGTCGCCCACTGATGAGGACAGCATTTCATTCACATCCGACAAATATGTGACAACAGCTGCGAAGAAGCCCAAACTGGATGAGATTCGACAGCGCGGAGAGCTGTTGCCGCAGGATAAACATAACAACATTGAGTTGAAGAGCTCGCTGGTCACACAAACCATCGAAGTGATGAAACAAACGGAAGTACTGCAATCCCTCATTGACACGTACTCCAACAAAAATGGCACATCGAATTATTTGTTGAATCCCTGCCAAATGATACCCGAGGTGGACTTTCCGCCAGAGAATGCCGCCGACTTGATGGGCGAGCAAAAGTTTCAGAAACCCATCTGGTTTATACCCACAGTGGACACTGCATATTCGAGGGGTGATCCACAATCTTATCCCGAGATCTCCAGCAATATTTGCCGCCAGACGCTGCGCAAAGTCATGTGTGGTCTGCTGCGACTGGCGGGATTTACGGACTGCTCGGAGAAAGCCATAATATTGCTGACCGATGCAACAGAGGAGTTTATGCGCAACTTTGTCACGGAATATCGCGGTTATTACGACATCGATGCGAAGCTGGAGAAGTCAACGACGTTGAAATTGCCGCCCCTGGAGCAGGCTTACTTTAGCATGACGGGCACATCGTTGACCCAGGTGCACAACTATTACAAGCATAAGGTTATAACCAGGAATCGTGCTGAAATCGCCGAGTTCAACAGCGTTTTGCAAGAGTACGATAAACTGATGAAGGAGAGTCAGAGCAGCATGCAGAAACAGCAGCAACAACAGCATGAATTCAATGGCAACGACTTCCTAAACATTCTCGAGATGCAACCAGGCGATGATGCCACCAACAACAGCAACAGCATGGGCAACATTGTCGGCGAAATGTTGCAGGAACTCGGTGGCAGCAACAATTCAAACATCTCGCTGAGCAACGTCAACAGCGGACAGCAGCAGATGATTAGCAGCAATGCTTTATACGGCCTTCTCGAAGGTCAGGCACCTAACTCCACATCCGCATCTGCATCTGCCCCAACCTCTAGCACCATATCCAACACGAATGTGAACGCCTCCAGCGCTTATCAAACTAATTTCGATACATAATTTAAATACATAGTCCTATTGTTGACTTACAAATTATACCTACCCTCTTTCCGCTATGTACATTTTTCAATTCAATTCCTATATTTAAAAAAATAACTTTTGCTGGTGTGAAAGTAAAAGAAAGTACATTCTTTTTTGTAGTGGAAGGAGGCTCTTAGTCATAGAATGTAAACAATTATACAATAAAACTATCAAATAATATAATTCAGTATATTCGTATTCTTGTCCTCGTGTTAGTGGGCAGGGTCCGTATTATGATTTTCTTATAATAATATAGGATTTCAAGAGAAAAAGATAGGTAATTGAATTTGGTTTTCGCATTGTTCTCAGTTAAATCTCTTCAGTATACTAGCGGGAAGTCCACTTTTAATTCACAAAATAAGGAAGCCAGACTAAATAAAAATAATAGATTCAATCAAGACATTAATCTATATACCTCGAGCACTGATTCTGTTGTTTTCTTTCAAAGTTTTGTCTAAAATAAAAAGCATTAAATTAGTTATCCACATTGCGTTGGTTTTTATTTTGTAATCCTTATGAAATCCATTTTATATTATCTAATTTAAACTATATACATAAACAATTTTCATATCATATTAAGTGTTTGATAATTTTTGGTTAAGAGTTGTAGCTTTCCTAAAATTATAAATTTAATGTCTCTTAATACTGTTAACACAACAAAAGAATTTGTTCAAACTATCAAATATGAACACAAGTATATACACAAACTAACTTTGACATATGAACTTAAAATAATTTTACAATATTGTCGAATACTCTTTAATTATCCACAAATGTAGAATGTTAATTGAAAGAATGTTAAGCATACTTGAACCAGGATATTATTATATTTTATAAATTTACTTTTAAGAATTAAGTTATATGTACGTTATATGTTAATATATCATTCAATCCTCAATCAAATCATCAAACCATCCGGTTTCGCTTACACTAAGGTTCGTTCTGTCTTTATTGTTTGTAACTTTATATATTTACACATGCAATATACGAATATGAAAAGAGAAATCAAATCAATCAATTGTTTACTAACTGCAGACATCAGCCTTAAATCTTAAGTAATAATCCCATCGATTGCAACTATTAATTTGTTATTGTAATTGATAGTATCTATGTAAATCTGTAATTTGTATCTGTGAATATGTGTGTATACAAGTATATTTTGTGCACGTCTTAATTGATCAATTACAAAAATAAATGCATCATCAGGATGATAAATAAATGATATATTTGCAACCAAAAATGTTTCGGAATCCTTACATTTGTAAAAGTGCACATCTGACATAGAAATCTTACATAAGAAATGTATAATCTATTTGGTATTTTGTGCATATATACTCATATATTATATATGTATGTATGTAAGTCGTAATACTCATTAATGGTTGTGCGTCTGTTTGAATCAATAAACCAGTATACTCGCACACAAGAAGTTAAGACGATTATTTGATTGAATTGATTTTGGTTTGGCCATGCACCAGTTGAATCTTGTAATCGGTTATATGTATGTACAAATGTCTATGTACAATGTGTTATTAGTTTACTATACATACATATAAGTTAATCTTTTAATTATCTTAATTTAAACAAATTCATTTATATATGTAAATGTATATAACAATTGTTAATAGCTTATAGATAATGATCCCATTTGCCCAATACAGCGGCCTTCCTCATCAAAGCTGGCCAAAGTCAATCTAGACAGCTTATTGCATAATACACCATTACCATTATTTTGAATAGGATTGGGCTCTGTTAAAAAGATTCCAATTGTTTTTTTAAAAAACTGGTTCAGGATGATATAAAATCGAAAATGATATAGTTACCGTCATGAAATTGCTCTGCCGAATTTCCTTCCTGTTTTCTTTTCCGAATCTGATCCGTAAAGTGCAATATAAGGGCATCAATCATGGCAGCTTGCTTTGAGAACACTTGCACAAGTTTGGATATTTGTATTCCATTTTCCACCGCATCGAACTGGAAATCAAGAAATATTTTTATACACACATATAACATTTGAATATACTTTCTTATACTCGTATACTAACCTGCAAAAATATGCATGTTAAACACTCAGGATCATCACTGGCACTTGGCTTTGCATAATCCCATGACATATCCTCATACCGAAGGCCCAATAATAGAGTCTTTAATTGTAATGAAAATTAAAGGTTATCCCCTAATTATTTTAAATATTACTATTTAACTTACGTGTTCATAGCAGTCTATAATAAAAACTCCTCTCTCGTTTACAGCAATCAATACCTCCATATCTTTGTGGTTAACTAAGGACATAATTCCCCTAACAGGTTGCTCCATTTGTCCATGGAAGAAAGCAGCGCTGAGTTTTTCAAAATTAAATGTTAAAAAATTAAATTGACATTCAACGTTGCTTAAACTATACTTAATTTAAATCAATCAATAAAATATTGATGCGGTGGTGAACTCACCCATAGAATGGTAATGCCCAGCAGAACTCCAAGTACTTTCTCATCAATTTCCGAGTTGTAGCTGTCTGTGGCACTCTCTTAAATTGTTCTAGAAGTTTGATTTCAGCAGAATTCTTCTGGCTTATCGGTAACCAAAGCCAATTGGAACTTTTCGCAACGTGTTTTGGTAGAAATCGTGACTGGTTTTCTCTAAATATGCGAGTAGGATAAGTAAAATCGAAATCTTTTTAAATTCTCTAGTCTGCCACTCACCTAAAGAAACCAATGGTGTGCGTATGTGAGTTATAGGGACCGAGTTCGATTCTAGCTTGAATACCGCCTAGCATAAGGGAATGCACTGGCTCCATAATGTATCTTCCGGTTAACACGTAATGCTTTGCCTCCTCGTAAAGAAGCTCCACAATTCGATGATCCCTGAATTAAAGAGATACCAATATTATCATCATATTTCGTAGATAAACTTTTATTCGCAACTTACTTGATTTTCTCTTCATCTCGCTTAGAAAAGAACACATTCCGCTTAAGGACAATCATGGGCTCATCATATTTTCGTTCGATGGGATTGCCACTGCTAAACTTTTCAAGTAGACTCGACCACGCCACTCTCACAATGTAGGGACAGTGGTGTGCCTTTAACTGCATTTCCAGAAGGCCACTGGTCATCCATAATCCAAAGATACTCTGCGCAAGCAATTTGTTTGAGATGCCCAATTCCTCACAGCCCAAGGCAGCTGCCAGCATCACTTGAGAAGGACACTGTGCCGTTCCCTCGATCTCCATATGCACGGCAACTCTTGACATTAAGTATACGCAAGTCGGGATGACCTAATTAATGTAAGCGAGGAATAATGTCATTATGTATTTCAGATACTCTTACAATTAGATATGATAGCTTACATTTTGGAGAGTACGAGCTACAAGGGAATTTGGTTTTCCAGTGTTGGTGTATGTGGAGGTTGAATTAGCACCAAGCATCCGTTTGGATATCGCAGGATTTTGTTGAGCTTCATTGCTGTTGTTACATTGTTGTTGAACTGGTAAGAAATTTGTAAGAATACCTGAACATCAGATAAACTAAGATTAAGCATCAACTGAATATATAAGTATGCGTGTTAGATTCTCTTACCGGATGGACTTCGGACTCCAGTGAGCGGACCTAGGGGATTAGCGTTGTTCATGATATTTCCGCTTAACTCTGATATATGAAGACCAGCAGTGTGACACTGTGGATCATTAGCTGACATGGACATCGCTGAAGTGACTTGTGCCGCTGTCATGCAGTCGTTATCATTGCGACCGGCACTAACAACACTTGAAACACTCGCAGACGATGCAAATGTACTTCCCACTGCTGTCTGTATCTGAGCAGTGGTCACCACACGATGTACTGTGTACATCACTGGCGGAACAGGCACATTGACGGGAACCAGAGACACTGGTGTTTGGTCACAAGCAACCACATTGGAATTGTTAAGATGCGTCTGAGTGGCAGCAACAACACGACCATTGCCACTGCTACTGCCACTCCCACTTGGATTGGAATACATGGCACAATCGACGGCATCATCAATAGTCTCCAGGACAGACTGCGTGTTTGGACTACATGCTGTTGTCTGTTGGCTGTGTTGCAACTGATGATTATGCGGATTCTGATTGATGTGCTGCAATTGTTGTTGCAAGTGGTGATGATTTTGTGCTTGCTGTTGTTGTTGCTGCTGCTGTTGCTGCTGTTGTTGTTGTTGTTGCTGTTGAAGATGTTGTTGATGATGCGATGGGGCAGTAGTTTCATTATTAATGCGCTTAACATTGTTTCCTGAATAGTAATCGTCACGGCACTTTACATCCGTTGTGTTATAATATAGGCGAGATCTGTTAAAAGTTCAAAAGCAATTGAATAAATTAATTATGAATATTGTTTGAATACAGAAAGTTAAAATTGATTTGATAACGAAAATGATTCACATATTTATACTAAATAATAAAATCACACATAATAAGTGCTGTACTTTCTGTTGTTGGTATATTATTTTAAATAATGGTCTTAAAACTCATAATATTTTGTATTGAATATTGACATTTTTTTGATAGCAGCAAGATCAGATCTAAGTTGAATTCTGTTTCTAAAATGCGTGACGCAATAAATTTGATTTCATGATACAGTATCAGAAACGTACTCCCAATTATTAAAAGAATCATAAAATGTGTCTTCTGTTTTTTAAACTTGTCAAAGAACCATAGGCAAGTATGTATAATTAAATAAGTAAACATTTTTGTTTGTCAAATCAAATATTTGGCCAACTGTATACTTACTGGTAGTCCTGGGATGTTGACTTCTTGCGATTGTACTGCAACGTTCCCAATGGAACTGTCATTATATTAATATAATTTCCAGCATTTGCAGCATTCGTATTTGTTGCACACTGACCGCTGCTATTGCAGTTGGAGAACACATAAGGGTTTCCTATGTTCCGGTTACCAATAAGTTGTTTATTGTTCCCAGTTCGTGAAGACATATCCCTCGAATTGAAACCCGACTCCGGTTGGTTTGAGCTACATGGTAAATACTCCTGACCAACATTATTTCCATAATTCATCTTACTAATAGGGGTTTGTGAAATTGCTGATGGTGATGAAGTCTGTTGCATTCCACTTCGGCAGTAATATTGGTTTGGCTCCATATTGTCACATCAGTTTTTCAAACCGTCTAAAAGTTGACATAAATATTTCAGATTGTATATGTTAAGAAAAAGACAGAATCGTACAATAAACAAATGCTGTGTATCAAATAAAATTCAAAGAAAATGGAAGATAATTATCCTGATGAGCTATATTTTAATTTAAAATGTCACACAAATTTGTTATCTGATATCGATTCAAAACAGAAACTAAAAAGTTACAAACTACCACGTCAGGGGGCGAAAGTGACAGATCTTATGTTTGTTGATATTAATTGATCATTTTATATAAACTTTACTTTTATGATCCGG
This sequence comes from Drosophila testacea, assembly GCA_035043265.1. Classification (NCBI taxonomy): domain Eukaryota; kingdom Metazoa; phylum Arthropoda; class Insecta; order Diptera; family Drosophilidae; genus Drosophila; species Drosophila testacea. The sequence continues at coordinate 1,157,602 of JAWNND010001120.1, read as the reverse complement.
TCTCAATTCAAACCATCTTGGCCCTAGATTCTAGGGAAAATATTGTAAAATTTATTGGAAAAAGACCTTATAGGCATGATTTTAGACCTATATGATTTTGGTGACTATTAAATTGTCTGATTTAATTAATGCCCTAAGTTGGCATGATAAATAAAAGAAAATAATAAAAATATTAAAGGATGCAAAATTGTTACTGACAAGCTCATGTTTTTGTTAATCCTACTCCACAAAGATTAAATCAGATTCTTAAATGGGCAGAAAATTGTACGGTATACAAACTGCTTTGTTTTCATGAAAATTGCTCTCAAATCGATTTTTAAAGCGTTCCCCTCAAACGATAATAAACCGTTTTCTACAGCGCTTTTGAAAAATCAATCCCATCAGATGGGAAATGAGTTAAATACTTCCATTTGCATAGCTTTAAAACTAAATTTCATTACAGACAACTCCGTAATTACATACATACTATATGCACAATTTTATAGTGCATAGGTATGTTCATAAGGATGTGTATGTGTACTTACACTCATAGCAACCATGTCCATATGACTGAGTGGAACTTGAAGGACGTTGTTGTCATGCACTTAGTTATGTAGGTATGTCATACATCTCTACATCTATATGTATGTAAAGGGTATGTATATATTATAAGAATCACTCGCCTTTAATATTACATTTATACATACTTAACAATGTTTAACTGCTTCATTGAATTGAAACAATTTGTCATAAATTCTCATGCACTTTCGATTGAAAACATTTTGGCCATTTTCACGCACTTATCATTATATGTATTCATACTTAAACATACAATATACATATGTACATACGTACATACATATATGTAAGTAAGTACATACGAATCTAAGAAAAAATCTGTAACACACAATCCACAATAAGCTTACAAAAATTCTTTTATGTCCTGTATGATTTTCTGCACGATTTGTATAATTTTTCTCTCTCACACGCAAAGCAAACTTATGTTTTTCAGCTTTGCCACAATTATTTAAACGCGAAGAAACATATTGCGAATATAAATGCTTCTTTTTAGTTCACAAATACCAAAACGGGCGTCTTGGTAGCAAACCGTATAAAATTCGCCATTTTCGTACTAGAACAACTTCAATAAACAAATACATGCAAACTTAGGTTCCACATCCATAAGCTCGTAAAGCGCCTGCGCAGAAATTATCGTACATGGTTGAAAGTGCTTTCGATAACCCTCAGATTCAATTTCATATAAATTTGCACTGAAATACATTGGCGCTAAAATGATAGCAGCAATAGCTAATTTAAAATGTAAGGACAAAAAATATCGATATTAAGAAAAAGGACATTAGCAAAAGCAGCATTAGCTCATCGATTGTTGCAGAGCATAATATTAATTTTTCGCACACTTCAATAATTGTTTATTATAAATTATAAATATTCTTTAATGATCCTCCGAACAAAAGCATTATTGTATTCATTCAACTATGCTATGCAGTCAAAAACAAGTTTTATTTAACCATTTAAAAATATCAACATTTATTTTTCATATTTTAAATCAATATAATAACTGTTTGTATGCAAATAAGATATTAATGATTTAAAATTTATAATTTCTTCTAGTTTATATTTATTTTTTACTTTTTTAATTTTTGTAATTGTGGTGCAGAAATTTTTACTTTTCCAGGGATATTCCTTGCCAGCGTTTCTTCTTTAATGCTTTTAAGTAAATCCTTTTCCCTATTATTACAGGCTTTGTCCTTTGAAAACATGTTAATGGCCAATTTAGCGGCTCTGCCTCGTTTTCCAGTGCCAGGTGTCAGCTTTACCTTGAATCTGTAAACACAACACGCATATTTCAAATATGTACATAAGTTTAATTAAACAGAAGACGACTTACTTATATTGTTGCAGTGCTTGGTATGGAGCTACTACCGGAATGGCAAATAGTAGCTCATCATCCTCAAGCGGTTGACCTGTAAGAGTATCAAGCAATTCGGCGTCAACGCCAATGGGAACATCCTCGTTTTCATCAATTTCAATCTGATTTTTAGGGACGGATTCTCCAGATTTATCAACATTAGGTATTTTTTTCTGAACATTTGTTTTTTCATCATCTTTGTCCTCATTAACAACTAATTTTTCTTTTCCCGAAGAATTAAGTATCATCATTCGTATTTTACGCTCTTCTTCGTCTTGATCCTTATATTTTTGTTTCATTTTCTTTAATTTTCCCTTCTGTCCCCGTTTGGGCTTCGAGGAAGTTATTGGTTCAGGTTCAGCCGAACTCTCTTGGGGTTTTTCAATTTCTGTTTTATCGGAGCGCCCTTTAGCATCTCTACGTTTCTTTGATGTTTGAGTCTTTTTCCGCGAAGGTCCGGCTTCTATAAGTGCAACTTCTTCATCTTCGTTTACTTGTTGATGCTGAACAGATTGAGTTTCTTGATTTTCACTGGACAACTGCGATTTGACTGTAATTCGCCCAGTATCATGTTCAACCTTAACTTCCGTGTTTGGAAACCCGCTTGATCCACCTTCAATTGTCTCATTTACTTCACTTATATCATCAAGCACCGCGTATGTTACTTCTGTTTGCCTAACATTGTGATCATCCATGTCATCTTCTGTGCTTCGTATTTTTCGCTCTCCTAAATGACGCTGTACAAAGCTATCTTCTAGTTTAAAAAGTAAACTGAGGCCCATTATAAGATGACAGGATGGCAAAAAGTTCTTTTTTCCACGGATCATGAAGCTACCAGTACCCAAATATTCTCCTGACGGGGCAGTTTTACTCACTTGGTCACTATTGACCCAATATGCATTCGTTACAACCTTTGCATCCCACGCAACGCTGTATGAAATCGCCATAGTGCCCGCTTCCAACAAGGTTTTGGGGGGAATTTCTCCTCCAGTTGAATTACGGATTATAACACTCGAAGCTCCTTGAATGTCAGCGTGCACATAGACATCTTTGGGTCGCATATACCTAGTTTTATAAAGAAAGTTTAACAGTAATAAAAATAGACCAGCTATCAACTATTTTAATTACCTTTTTACTATCAGCTCATTCTGTTGCGCATCACGTCCACCAATTATCAAGTAGTTCTCGGAGCTTACAAACCAATAAAACTTTTCAAACCAAAAGACCTTGCGTGCCTTGGCTATATTTGATATAGTACGCACTTCCTTAAGCGTTTGTTGTGTTTTACGCTCAGCTGACTTTAGCGCCTTTTGTGATGCGTCAATGGTCTTTTGTTCCTTTTGAGCTGCTGATCGCTTCATATCATAATATCGCCGGGCATTTGCCCAGGCAGACAAGGCCAAATCAATGTCTACAATGATAGATTCGTCGTTGTTACTATCATCTTCACTGTCATTTGCATCGCAATCATATGGATCCTTTAGAAGTAAGGATATATGGTTGATCTCTAACTTTAGTTGTTTTATAGAGCTTGCTACAGCATCTCCATTTGCTTGGGCCTCTTTAACCAGCTCCTGAATGTCTGGCCAAGACAATTGACTGGCAATTGCTGACTGAATAGCCAAAATGGCTTTATCTACCAAACTCTGATTGCATGTTATTAGTTCAGCTTTCCTCCGATCTACATCTTGAACTTTATTAAGTTCTTCCAATCGCTTTGAATGATCCCTCTTTACATTAGACAGTTTCTTTAAAGCTTCCCGTTCTTGTTGCAACGTTTTCATATCAATTTTTTGGGATTCTTGCGTTGAGAAAAACTCATCAACTGCTTCCATAAAAGTTTCATACTGAGTAAATGGCTGCTCTTTATACTGTAAAAACAAGTACGGATGAAACTCTACATTTCTATAGAAGTGCTCAACTTTTTCGCCATCTGTTGGTTTCTCTTCTTTTACTTGAATTATATAACCTTTACAGTTCTTATTCCTTCCAATTTCAATGATTTTATACGCGGCCTGCAAACAAAAATTACAATTATCAGTCTGTAAACACGGATTACAACTAACTTACCTTAATGGCTTTCATTAGGGCTGGCAGATCGGTTTCCACATTAAAAGACTTGGCTGCAGCGTTACTTGTTTGTTGATTACGCGTCTTATATTTCTTTTTTGACTTCTGTGTCTTTTGTGCTTCTTCTTGTACTTGACCCGACTCTTGTCCATCATCAGTAGAAACATTTACAGAGTGATTTTCTAAGCCCTGTTCAATCAGAACATGTTCGATTACAGCTGGGCCACAATCTAAGATTGGCATTAACAAACGCCTTAAATTCTCGCCAGACTTTGCATCTTCAATTATCTTGCGCAATAAATCCTCTGACAATTCGTTGTTTTCTTTTTTTGCACGGTCTATGGGGTATTTTTCACGCATTGCAAAACGTATACTCTCGCCTTCAGTGTGAGGACGGAGTATATATAATATTGTTAGTTCATAATCAGTCAATACAACATTTCCTCTATCGTAAAGCTCCAGCAGAACATGATAAGCAGCGTCTCCAGTTCCAAACTGAAAGTCAATGATTCTGTCTCCTCCCAGTTGACTTATTTGCTCAAGTCGCTTATTTTTTAAATGCTTCCTCAGTTTCATGCTGAAACCAGAGGGTGCTACATTTTTGGGCCACTCAAATCCAGTTGTATGGAACCGTGTGCCAGACTCAAGTAACAACGTTACCTTTTCCGATGATCCGCCTCCATGAAGCCGGAAAAGGTACGTCTTATTATCAATATCATATATTTGATTGACGCGATAGCCGACAAGCCTGTAATAAAATAATTAATAATCTTCAGTAATTGTTATAATAGTAATTTTAATAGGAAGAAAATTGTAAATTCTTCTATACAATATTTGATTTACAAATATACCTTTGAAGCTCGGCAACGCCACATATAATATCGTAAGAATTAAAGCGTGTTTTCATGGTTAATTCCAACGTGTATCACAGCTGTCAGTTTTACCTTAAATAAAAAGTTATTTTAGAGACTAGTCATTTATGCAGTTACTATTACACAAAAATATTTTTGAACAGTTTGTGACGTATACAACTTTAACTACTGTAAAAAGTGTGTTTTGATCCCATATGCATAACTACTGTGTTGCGTTTTTCTTGCACTTGGACAATATTTGTATATAGATAACGATGCAATTTTGTTTAAGGTGAGTCGTACAATCATTTAGAATGATGTGGACACCGGTGCAGGTCTCTGAAACACGAATACATGTGCGAATGTAGATAAGTACTATAATTTCACCACATATGTATCAGTTGACTGGAATGCAATATAAGTTTGCGAATAAAATAATGTGATTGCTTATGTATCCCATAACATGAATTCTTCACTACTCACTGTGATTTTTCAACAATAATTTAAAAATAAATTAAATTATAATTTGTAAATACAATTGCAGACAAATCTATAGAATGTAAATTTAGAAAGGTTATAAAAATATCGATAGCTCCACAGATAATTTATCATCACAGACATATCGAAATCGAATGTATAGATTTGCTCTCCATTTACTTTCTACACTTGTAAAAACCATTCATCATAATTAAAAGAATTAAATTTAGCTTTTAACGACTCGTCCTAGATTAGATCTTAAAATGTCATATTAAATTTCAAAAATGTAACAAATATAAATACTGTTATCGAAGGTGATTCTTTTAGTTTAACAATCGATTTTAGTTATCAATATGAACTTACATCCCTAAGTTGTAAATAGTTTAAGATGAACGTAGAAAAAAGGGACTCAACGAGAATTATTGATATTAACGTGCTATTTTTTGCGAAAAGTCGTGACCTAGCGAAAACTTCTCGTGCTGTATTTTCTGTTGAATCTGTTGTTATTGCAGGGGATTTGCTTAAGCAACTTATAGATCGATTTGACTTGAGTATAATAAGCAAGTCTTTGATTCTAGCGCACAACGAAAACTATATTGAAAACTTGAACGAAGAGATACATTTACAACAGGGAGACGAAATTGCTGTAATTCCTCCCATAAGTGGAGGTTAACTGATCGCCATGGACCACATACAGCTATTTAAAAACAAACTCGACATCCAGTTAATACATGATTTGATAACCGACGACGGTTGCGGAGCCAGCTCTGTTTTTGTGGGCACAACACGTGACAGCTTCGAAGGGAAAAAAGTAAGTAATGCAATTAATTATACTCATACATATTTTTAAGAGTAATTGTAATGTATTGGTGTCAACATAAAAACATCAATATATATGCCGTAGCTTTAAGTGTTTTTCATTATCTTATCTAGCTATGATGTAGCAACAAGTGGTTTATGTTGATATGGCAATACTTATTTATTTGTAGGTGATCTCTTTGGAATATGAAGCATATGACAACATGGCTCTTAAAGAGATGAATAAAATCTGCGCTGAACTGAGAACTCGTTGGCCCAATCTTAAGCATATTGTGATACATCACCGACTTGGTACAGTTCCTGTTCGCGAAGCTAGCGTTGTTATTGCCACTTCGTCCCCACACCGAGCTGCTGCCTTGGAGTCTGTTAGTTTTGCCATAGAGCAATTGAAGTCAAGGGTGCCTATATGGAAAAAAGAAATGTATGAAGAGGATCTAGTTGGCGAGTGGAAGGAAAATAAGGAGTGCCAATGGCCTCGTAAGGACTAATTGTTATTATTATTGTTAATTATTTTGCCTTTTGTACATATGTTATTACTAAAAGCAAACTGTTTATAAATAATTAACATGCCAATTTTTATTTTAATATGCAACAAATGTAGAAAATACAGACTCACCTTTAAGGGCTTTCGATTTCTCTTTCTGCCCGATTGATCAGAATATATCGACAGATAATATTCCTGATAAATTGGTCCAAATCAGAGTTAACGACAGCGACTTGAACAGACGGGTTGATTGTTTTTTAAAAAGGAAAAGGGATGAAATCAATTTATGTAATATAAATGATTTTAAAAAACAGTCACCTGATGATGGTAACCCAGATGAAAACATTGCGGATCCCAGTGTACAAATTTCCTGTGCCCGAACTCAGAGTTTCCTTGTGAAGCAACAACAATCGAAAGGTCATTTGAAAGGTATGTAACGAATTATGTGTACGAATGTGATTAATAGCCGCTTTCCACGAGCCGTCATTCGGCTTCATTCAGTAAAGTCATTCGGGGCCTTATGGGAATTTGTACATGCCGAATTTGTCATTCGATTCGAATGACAAAATTGTACTGAATGACGTCGAATGACAGTGCTCGTGGAAAGCGGCTATAAAAATATTAGATACTAATAAATGTATGACAGTAAGGCGAGCCAACAACAATTGTGGACCACAGATGCGACCAAACTATTCACTCCAACTGAATAAACTTATGACATCGAGTCAAAATTGTAATGAAACCTCTGAAGACAATTCAATACAAAGTTCACGTTTAAAGAATATGGAGGCTTACATGGGTGTTACATCGAGTGGTAACAATATAATACAACGAATTAAAGATTTAGAAAACAGAATTCTACTGCTGGAATCTAGTTCTCCAGAATACAAACATTTTGTAAGTAATGCTTTTTGACAAACAATTTTTTCAATTTGTATTTGTTAGCTCTAAACTATTGTTAAATTTTTTAGGTCCAGTTTCCAACGGATGAGAAGGAATCTTGCCTTCAGAAGCAGAAAAAGAAAGTTTATATGTCGGATAGGTTATCTAATTTTATTGAAAAGATAAAAAGTGAAATTGAATAACAAAAAAATTTTGCAGTTTAATAGAAGTCGTTAAGATTTTGTTTATCTACAGGTTGATATACCCTAAACATTTTAATACAAACTGCAAAAATTTTACTATTGGTAAGGTACTTTTCTAGGCGTCTTATATTTTCAGATTTCAAGTCTTAAGACTTGTATGTAATAAAGTTCAATCCCATTCTGTTTAAAACTAATTTAATCCACTTATTCATTTCAATTTATTTTTTTTTATCTCATTTTGATTTATTCAATTCCAATTATCAATCATCACCTCGTTCAGTACACGGTCTCTTTTATTATATATACACCTATAAAAATGTTATATGGATAAATGGGAGAAAGCTGACCAAAATTTTAGAATCTTAAGTAAGCCCACTCCACATATAAAAAATTACTTGAAATAAGAAAAGCGGCCTTTAAGTATATTAATGTCGTAAGTTTGTTTCAACATTTTGAACTATTTTCAATAGCTTTTTTAAATGCGTAAATGCCGTAAAAAATTCAAAATATATTCGTATGGTTTTAGGAATATTGAGTTTGGAAAGCTGATTTATTATGTAAATTACATAATTTGAATGTCAAACAGCTCAATAACTCTCCTATGAATTACTTAGGAATATGTTATCAACTTTATAAAAAAACTTGCTAATGCTGTTTTAGGAAAGAGTGGGGAATTGAATTTCATCGTCGACTTTCAAAGGCTTTGATCCGGAACGACGCGTTTCCCCTATCTTATAGGATGCGATGTTTTCAAATCCATTGCTTGATCCTGTCTCTGGGCGAGGACCTCCACGAGGTGGACCACGCGGTCCTTTGCGGAAGCCTGATTTTCGCCCATCATTGAAATTAAACTTGATGTCCACAATGCGCTGAAGACGTCCAACACGTTGAGGATACATAGAAGGGTCGAATTCCAATTCATCTTCAGTGTCCAAGTTCTTTTTCTTGCCCAAAACTACCATCTTTTTCCATTCGGCGTTTTCCACGCCTTCTCCAGCCTTTCGCAGATTGTAATTGGGCTTAGCACGTTGTTCCTTGAGAGCCTTCCACTCATCGAGAGTCATTTGCTTTGAGTCATCCTCCTCCACATTGTTAGTAATATCACCGCCAGGCTGTTCATTTGCAGAATCGTCCTTTTCTTTATCTGTGGTAGGAGCCGGTGCGCCTGATTTAAGATCCTCAATGTCCTGCTTTGCAGATCCCCAGTTGTGTGCACCAGCGCCATCACGTTTATCAATCGACTTTACACCTATTTTTGAAAATACAAATATTTAAAATGTTATCGTAATCAACATTTTACAACGCATATTAAAAACAACTAAACAAATTTGCTGGTACTAATGCACATGTTTGTCGATTGTCTGGAATATATTTACCTGTTTTATCGGATCCAGATTGACGGTCGAATTCTCGTTTGCCAAATTTCTCGTTGTTACGGAAACGCGATTGTGGTCCCTTGACATCACGATCTCGATTTTGGCGTTTTGGAAGTTCGTTGTTGTAGTCAGGCACGTTTCCATGATTGTTTTCTGCCGGATAATTGCGCGTATTTTGTCGTGGACGAGATTCCTTTACTCCATTTAATATAGCATTTTTTGTACCATTAGCCTTTTGCCCCAAGTTTGCAACCTTTGGCTGCGTACTGTTTTTGTTTAATACGCTTGCCTTATTCTCCTTTTCAGTTTTATTAATGATTTGCTGAGGCTTTTTCTCATCGGTTTTCTTTTTGCCGGCTATGGCGGTGACTTTAGGTGGAATTACTGCTGCATTAGACTCTTCGTCCATAAACAATAGCTCATAACGATTGTTGCCGGAATTCTCCATTTTGTAAAAATGTTAACAAAAAAAGGTTTTTTCTCAAGATGGAAACGTTATTGAAAGATTAATTTTGCCTCGCAGACTTCATTCGTTTTTCAAGTAAAAAAAGCTTTGTCGGAATGAATCGTGCTGATGGAAAATATCGATGTATCGATAGATATTATTTGGTGATGATATATCTTATGACGATATTTTATTTGACGATAATATTGCCCACCAATTTTTTCTGGGCAATATATGTGCGGTTTTCTCAAATAGATTACATCCAAAATAGAGATTTTACAAGCATTTCGTTAGAATTTTTAAAAATCTTCAACAGTTTCGCCTCTTGACTTCAGGCACAATACATTCACTTAAAAAAACTTTTGTTAAAACGCATGTGAACACTGCAACGTTGGAATGAAACAGTAGAAGCAGTTCCTGTACTTCAAATATTATGAACGATAATTTGCATGTATTTCCACAATAAATCAAGTTTAATATTATCAGATTTTACATTCCACAATATCCATGCAATTTTAGATTAGAGCATAGTACCCTGTAGACCGGAATTTACGGCAGCAGAGAGCACCCAATACTTCATTGTTGGTCGCTTTATCTTTCTAAGAATATGTTCCTGCACGCGAAACACTGAAAATTCGACTCAACTCGACCCTGCTTTATAAATATTAGCTGTATGTCAAGCAGTGTTGAAAAATGCCAGTAATATTTTGGCAACTCTATAATTCTTGTTCACAGGATACTGCCTCGCAAAATCGCTTGTCGAAATATTTCGCGTTCATTTCACGACACTTTCTTTTATGTAAAGCTAAGGGTCGCGGAATGGATTTCAACCTTCTGGAAATATGCTTAACAATACTATTGTATATGTAAACTTAAGTTATTTCGCCTTATAAAATTCTGGCGTATAATAATTTAAGTATGAGGTATGATGCTGGTATGCATAATGTTTAGGAGAACGAGATTCTGATTACATTTTCAATTTGTTTGGCATTCGTCAAATTAGTCTAACCTACATATGTTTAGTTTCTTGTAAAAATTATATTCTACTTAGCACGAATTATATTCAGACTTCTTTGAAACATCATTTGATATATTAATGTTAATACTGCAGCGTAAGTAGCCTAACAGCTGACTATGGATGCGAGATGCTGATAGAAACACCTTCTGAAAATTTTACGTGAGCCCTCATGCAAACTAAAAATGCCAATTAATGGAAATGCACTGTTATCGATTAACAGCCTCAATTAAGCGTAACATCGATAAATCAATTTACTCAGCTTCGATTAGTATTGTTAATATCTCCATCACTAAAAATTGGGCACTTCTTGCAATTTTTCATTATTTTCTGTCGTTGTTATCGAAATTTTCTGTCCGTCTCGTCCTAAAGTGCATATAACAAATTTTTAAGTTATTGCAAATTTCTGTGGAAATCAAATTGCATATTGAACGATTGCGTGGACGTTTCTGCATTTGTTTGAGTGTAAGGACTCAAGGAGGGAAAAAGGTTAAGTACGTATCTATGTGCAATATATGCTTAGAAACGTGTAAATTTTTGTGTATTATTTTATACAGATTTATGAAATATATGTATGTATATTAATAAGAATGTCTTTAGTTTGTATGTGCAGTTTATATTGTAAAGAACTTTTATTCTTACGAAATACAATAGAATAGAATACACTGTATACAAAAAGAAAACTTTGTAAATAATGCCGGCAAGTTTGTATAAAAAGTGCATTAGTTTCAGTTTCAACAATTTTTAAAGCCAAATATGTGTCCTGCATGTACATGCTCATATGTACAAGTTTGTTTTATATATGTGTGGACAAAAAATCAATGCTCGCATGACCTCATGGTTTATGCGTTTCCAACAATGCGTAGCAACATTGTTAAGTATCACTCCATGCACATAATAAACATTGCCACTTTAGGGAAGCAACACTTTCGATTGCTTCCTTGACACACATTGTGTCAGCAGTATTCGCATTTACAAATGTGTGTATGTGCATATACATACATATATATGTATACAACTATTGCTGAAGAAGTCTTGGCAGCAGTGCGCTTTGTTTATATATAGTAAATGGCTTGTGTCTTATTACACCATGTACAGTGGCTGACAGCTTATTTCATACAGAGGCTCAGCACAACTTCAATACCGAATAGCCGCTCAGCTATTAAGGATATCAAACCAATTTAAATGCATTTTCAGCAAGATTTCGATTAGTTTTTTTTAAATGCTTAGGAACCTATTTCTGCTATCAACCTCTGTACGAGGGCTCAATTTTGTAATTTACCGCAAACTAAGTTTTTCACTCTGATCAAACCCATTTAAGGTAAAATATACTTAGATAATGGAGTCCGAAAAGGATAGAAGAAATTATGACATAAAAATCACAATTTTATCATTAAAACAGCTTAATAAATTGCATAAAAATTTTTCATATAAATTTTTTAATGGATTTGCGGCTATTCGATATTGAAGTTGCGCTTAGCCTTAGCATGAAATAATCTGTGAGCCACTGTACGTGAAGTACTTCTTCCTTTAAATAGCCCTGTACGTGTATACTTATATCTGCATATGAAATATAAGTATGTACACGTGCATATTAAGTATTCATGGACATAAATATATTTAACATATTTTTACCATTTAGACTCGAGTTAATATACTGTCAACTAGCTGGAGGAGCCGAACCCTCGCAGAGAGTTTCAAAAGTGTTATTTAAACGTCGAGAGAGTCAAGCGGGACTCTCTTGACCATCTGTCTCGCTATGACGCTTTCCCAAACATGTCCCTGACATAGTCTATTTCCTTGGTAATATTCGTTTGCACCCATTTTATACCCGGTTTTGTAATATTATGAAATGGGATACGCGTTGAAGGTTTGCATGATATAAACATAAACATGTCCTTCTGTATCTAGGCAAACGAGTCGCTCAGTTTCCAACTTTTTTTTCAATGCACAAACTGAAATGGTTGGAAATAGAAATAGTAATTATTCAATTTTTTCTATTCATGACGGTTTATAAAGATTTAGAAAAAATAAACTAGTTTTATAGTATATTACCAGGGAGTCGAATCGAAACAATTATTGGTTCCGGTACGTTTCGAAACGAGTATTACGGCTTTTTCCTTTCGGTTCCAAATTAGTGCCGGTACTCATCGTTAAAACAACGCAATTTTTAAATTTTGTACAATACTAAGAAACAAATGTATGTATGTATTTATAATGAAACCCTGCAAAGTTATGTACATGCAAAAAATAACAAATAACTTTTGACAACGTTTACCGGAATTGTACCGGTATAAACGTTTAGTTTTTTCGGTTTTTGAAAATTAATTTGTTGCGGTTCCGGAACTACGTAAGAAACGGTTTGTTTCGCTTGACCGTTTTGGTGCCAGGTCAGGGTTTTCCCTAGTTTTTACTCAAAATCGATGAATTTTTGTTCCAATATGCATAACAATTGGTCAGAAATGGTAAAAAGTGCACGCAAAGCACAAAAATACAACAGACTGTGATATTGAGCATTTTTAAATTGGGCTGTTAGACTAAGTATCTAAGTTTAATATATAGATATTATTAAAGAACTTATGTTTATGTTTCAAATTAGAAATATTTGACCCGGTCATATTGGTTTCATTCCTGGTGTCTTTAATATTTATGGTATACTTCCATATCCACTTCATAAAATTAAACACGAACAACCCCTATTTCCTTCTAACTTCTTAACACTTCTTGAATATTGAAGGTTTTTTTATTGGCAACAAAAATATTTAGAAATGTAAAAGAAGTAGAATGTAGTATTTGATATGTGTTATTTTAATTGACTGTTTTAATTTATATAAAGTATTTTTCCTTCAATTTTATAGCAACAAAAATGTCTGAAAATTAAAAGCAAAAACTAATATTTGTAACAATCAATATACTACAAAAAAGAAAGATACATAAATTATATTTAAGAGTCGACCATATGCAGAAGTAACACTAGTTTTTTGAATGTTAAAGAACGCTTAATATTCACAATGGCCAAAATGCAGAAAAATAAGACTATGTTTGATACAGCTGAATTTCCAGAGTTATTATCAACATTGTCAATGAACGAGGTCATGGAAGTTGAATTTCGACTTTTCAACACCAATAAATGGCAGAATATGGTGTCCTTGAAAGACCCACAAAAAAGGTTGTATCAATGCAGTGTTTGTAACGTCGTCCAGTATTCAGAAAAGAATTTATTTAGCCATCTTTTTGGCAAAAAACATTTCCAAAAAATGGATACAGTGCAAAAAATTCGTCTCCCTATGTCATGTGGAGACAAAAGTACAACGAATAAAAACTCAAATGCACAATTAAAAACGCTAGGCAAAAATATAGCAAAGAAACCATCATCGATAAAGGGAAGCAAACCTCAACCTACACCTAGTTCAAAGCCTGTTGCAACTACTGGCTTAGCCATAACAATTGGACCAAAATCTGGAAAAGCAGAGGCTACAATCACCAAGAACAATGTTGCACCGAAGAAGGACTTAGGACCTGAAACTATCTCTAGTTCAAAGCCTATTGCAACTACTGGCTTAGCCATAACAATTGGACCAAAATCTGGAAAAGCAGAGGCTACAATCACCAAGAATAATGTTGCACCGAAAAAGGACGTAGGACCTGAAACTATCTCTAGTTCAAAGCCTGTTCCAACTACTGGCTTAGCCATAACAATTGTACCAAAATCTGGAAAAGCTGAGACTACAATCACCAAGAATAATGTTGCACCGAAGATGGACTTAGGACCTGAAACCATCTCTAGTTCAAAGCCTGTTCCAACTACTGGCTTAGCCATAACAATTGCAACAAAATCCGGAAAAGCAGAGACTACAATCACCAAGAATAATGTTGCACCGAAGAAGGAATTAGTATCAAAGCCAAATGTACCTATTGAAGCACCTAAAATAGGATTGTTATCAAAACCTAAGACACCAGTTGAAGCACCTAAAAAAGCATTGGTAACAAAACCCAATGCACCAGTTGAAGCACCTAAAAAAGCATTGATAACTAAACCGAATGCACCTGATGAAGCACCTAAAAAAACATCGCTAACAAAACCAAATACACCTGTCGAAGCATCTAAAAAAGAGTTAGTATTAAAGCCTAATGCACCATTTGAAGCATCTAAGATAGCATTGGTATCACAGCCAAGGAAACCTATTCAAGCACCTAAAATAGTATTGATATCAAAGCCAAAAAATCCATTTAAAGCACTTAAAAAGGAAGATGTATCAAATCCAAAGATACCTGTTGAACATAAGGATGCCGATAAAACACCCAGTGAAAATCCAGATACAACTAATTCGAAGGAGAAAAACAGCAAGATAGTTGAATGTGAGCCCAAGCCTCTTCAATGCGACATTAACACATCAGTTTCGACCAGTGTAGTGAACGATACTGAAGACAAATTAAAAACATCAACTAGCTTGCAGTTAAATATTGTTAAGGAATTATCTGATCAAAGCAATCTAAACAAGTTGGTACAAAAAGAAACGAAAACTAAAACTGGGACAACATCCAAATCGAATATTGTGATAAACCCATTTTCCAAAGAAGCAATAAAGGAAAGGAAAATATCCTGTGTGCCGATATCAAAACTAATCAGTCCAACCCTTCCGGAAGTAATAGATCTCGCCGATGACAATAATGTCGATGAAGTTATGTCACAAGAAATTGATATTAACAGCCACAAAAGAGACAAACCCGAGAATAAAGACAAAAATGTAGAAAATGTTGTCAGACCCAACCCAGTTGGTGTCAATTATCCACCAATATCCAATTGGACTGGAGCTACCTTTGAAACCTTATCGAATTCGACGCAAATACTGGGACTTTTAGGAGTTGAGTACGTTTTAAAAATTAAACCAAATATTAGAGATAAAATGAGGGACTCTACCAGATATCTATGCACTTTATGTAATATCACCACAGATGAGTTAGCAATGCACAATCATCTCCTTAGCAACACTCATCGTCTACAATATTGCGAACAACATTTTCCTACAGCTATCCGGCAGTACAAACAGTACGTATCCGAAGTGCCGGAACATCAAGTTTACAAAATATTATCTCCAATCTTGAATAAACTAGCAATTGCCATAGAAACTCATCACGGTCGTGAAAACTCATATCTTTGTTCTGAACAGTGGTTTTCGAAGAACAAACAAAGCTTAATTTCAATCGTTTTCAATCGAAGACATGCATCAGAGACTCTAGGACCAACATTTACGCATGTTGTTGATTCGAAAGAAGTGGATATATTAATTGAAAACGCAACTAAGAGAGTCGATCCACCCTTTAATGTAACTGTCGTTGATAACGTGGTTCCATTTAATAACTTTAACAACTCTAATAGTATGTTTGTAAATCATCAGCCTGTAAATAATTATCAACATCCTATTACAAATACCAACTATTTGCACAACAATGAAACACTCAACACTGAGACCGTGGACGATGAGACACACAAACGAATGGTTGAAAATTTCTTAAGAGACACGCGAAAAACTCAACCTATGCGCCATCGAAACACATCTCGAGTTTCCAAACGTGACCGATCTAGGTCGAAATCTCAGGAGCGAAAGCGAAAACGATCAACGCCTGTAATGACATCGCAATGGAATATAGAGCGCAGATCAATATCTCCTCTTCGAGATGGCGACATTTGGCAGGCTTATCGACATATGGTTGATCAGAGTGTACGTGAAATGAATTCATCGTTTGATATTTATAAAGCTGATCCCGAAAAACATCCGCAGTACAACGATGAGTGGCAAAAGTTTTGGAAGCGACGTAAGGATGAACTTATTGCCTCTGGAATTAATCACCGTACTTACAATTATCAAAGCGAATGGATTCTGTTTTTTAACGCTCGCTTGGAAGAACTCTATAATCAAGATGTGGAGAACATTAAAATAAAGTGTCGAGAAAGGCTGTGCTTGCCAATGACCAATAATGAATTGGTCGACCCAAAATACCATGTTAACATCTCTGATGATGTATCGGAGCCTGGCAGTCCAATTAAGGCACAATGTGATAATACCAATGAAAATCGGACAAAACCCAAGGAGAATATAGAAGACGTAAATGTGATTCACGTACTACGTCTGTTAACTGCTCTGGAGAATTATTTGGGAAGTCTGGGTCCAAGCATCACGGAAATGTTGGCTAAAGCTTTGCAGACGTCTAAGCTACATCCAGATAAAATCAATCATTTAATTCTCACAACTGAAAACTGTGCCATTTTAGAGACTGCAAAAGAAAAATTCACAGGTCTAATTATTTCTAAAATTATAGATTCCAACCAAGAGCGCGCCCTTAAAAAGGCTGTCAATGACACCGAAGCATTGCTCGAGTATGCCAACGAAATTAGAACACAAATTACAAGCAGAGACGAGGAGCCCAAGGAAATTGCTGCTGAAGCTCAGTTGCAGCCGAGTTCACATCAAGCTCAAAAGTCGACCTCAAATGTATCCTACAAAATATCAGATCAAAGAGACAGATCCGAACTTGCTGCCAAACTTGCTTCATCGTTGATTTCACAGGGCAAAACAAGGATTAACCCAGACCAGCTTAAACAAATTATTCAAGTTTATTCCCTAATTGAGCAAAAGAAACAACAGGACACTCCCTCCAGTACTCGAGCATCCAGTAACGTACGCGATAATTCTTCGACTATGCTGCCTAATCAAAACAAAACTGCAAATGAGTTTGCATTCCAAGGAAATTCCCATAATAACTTTTCTACACCACATCAAAGTCAACAACCTAGTAATCCCAATCGTAGAGGTGACCGACCCTTACCGACATTTACAAATCAAAAACAATTCATGACTTCTACCATGACAAGCGACATGTATAACATGAAAACTAGTTCCAATTACTTCTCTGCAAATATGGCTCGCACTAATAATACAAATTTTAATCAAAATCCAAATGAAATGGACTACACCAGCAACGGACAGGGATCACAGTACGATGGCAATCAATTTGACGGTGGACAATTTCAACGCAACAGGAATACACCATCTATATATATGGACACAACACCCTATTCCTTTGGCCCGACTGAAAATAGCACTGGAGAAAACCCGAACTGGATGTAATAATCTACAAATGGTTCTAGATAATAATGTTATTAATGTAAAACCTAAAATGAATATTCTTTGTAATGAATTACAAATTTTGTTAACTTATGTTTAAATGCTATTTTTACTTATGTACATAAAATGGAAAATGTGATTATGTAATCATACATATTATTTAAAAATTTAAAATATAAGCATTGCTTTATATTAATTTTTTCTGATAAACTTAATTCTCATATCATAATATGGAATCACTTGGTTTAAAGTTTTAACTTTAAGCTAGTAATAATTAAAAAAAAAAAGTAAATGTTTACCTCAATGTAAAACTACTTTGGACCTTTTTTTTGGAAATAGACATACGACAATATGTTACAACACAATTGTAGACAAAGGAACAGAATCTACAAATTTTTTTCATCAACTCGCATGATAAAATTAATATTAAAACCGATCGTGCAGTGACTTATTGTTAATTTTTCACAACTTGTGATGAATTTGTTCAAATTTGTGGAATTAAAAGTCGAATGCAACTGCGGACTCGTAAATCTATAAGTGATGTGCAGAGAGATCAATTTTTCTTCTATGGTTCTTCAACTAACACAGGCTACATAACCGACACACTTCTGCGGATTCACTTCATCTCTTAAAAGTGACATAAGGGCACTTCCAATGTGGCGAACGTCGTACACATTTAAGGAGGAAAAGTCAAATTTGTTCTGTTATTTTATAATATAACTCTTAAGTAGCACTATGATTAGTTTTTAAGTAAATAGCAAGTAAGAAGCCTGTAAACAAAATAGTAGTTAAATATTCAGCGATTTGAACGCGACAAAGATTGAATTTTGTTTAATTTTATAACTTTCTGTACTTTTTTAAACATAAATAATTAATGAATTGGAGAATAAACTATGATACATTAATATATTTAAATTTAAAAAAACATATATATAACGACAGATTTTATTGAATAGTTGTTATCCAAACCAAGTCAATTCATTAACTTTCTTTAAACAGTGAATATTATTGAAAAAGTGCACTTGTGCAAATATGAATCGGTTTTGCTCATCATGGTAAATAAATTCATGTGTAAATTGCTTAAATACGTAATTTGAATATGTTTGTGAAAGAAATTTTTACAAGATGTGAGTTTTGGTCAATTTTACGATTTCTGTTAACTTTATTTTCCACTGCATGTGGATGACAGTAGTCACGGAAACGATCATTTATTACTAATCCTGCCTGGGTCGCCTATATTTAGTATTAACAAATATATTTATCGTGCTTTTTTGACGGTCGGCTACAAAGTTTCGTATTTTGTTTCATAAACCAGTATTTAAAAATTTTGAATTAATAAGTATAATGCGTGTACCTAACTTTCTTATTCGTATATTTTTAATAATTCGTAAGTGTTTGCATTAATTAAAAGAGTGATCTTATTAACTTTAAATATATTTTTTACAATTCCAGAATTTGCCATGCCTGCATCTTCACATGAAAATTCTTCGTAAGTTATTGTCCAAACTATTTTGCCTGTATTTTAAAGATTGACGATCGATATGCTGGAGAAAATCCTTCGTCAATATGTTTTTAAATGTAATTTCTAAGAACAATTTGTTTTTTTGTGGCTTATTTTAGCGAAAAGTGTTTAAAACATATAAGCCAGGATGACTGGATTACGAGTGGAAAAGTTGGTTCACGTGAAGCAGTGCTAGTGTTCCGCACCAATATATTAAATCCGGCAACAAGAAAAGCATTATTTGAAACACCGCAAGAAGGAAGGCAACTGAAGGCAGAGGATAGCCAGGTTACCCTGTCCCCTCCGAGTGAATTAATTCATAAATGTTCTTCATCACCAGTAATTAGTAAAACGCAAACAAATTATTCAAGTCAAGGAAAGATATTTGTGGCAGTAGAAAAATCGTCAAACTGTAAAAAAGTTGATAATTTTAGTATTCGTAATCCAATAAATAAGTCTCTAGATGCATTTTCTTCAAGTGACGCATCTGTGTCAAGTGATGGAGATGAAACTGTTCAGTACAACGAAAATAAGTCCAGAAAACCCCATAAGAGTAAGAACTCTTCAATCATCCAAATCAAAGTCAATTTAAATAAAGAAAGAGGCTATGAATCAGGAACAGCATCTCAGTCAAATACAGAGATCAACACGAGTGAAGAGGATCATGGGGGATCTAGTGAGGAAGACAACGAATGTGGAATCAATATGCCCGCGCATCAGTTGAAAATAACGTATAAGTTTATTCAAACTGAAACAAAATTGTTAAGAAAAATATTCAATGTTCATGGCCTAACCGAAGTTCAAGGTGAATCAAATTTTAATCTGTTGTGGACTGGTGTTCATATGAAACTCGACACCCTACGTAACTTGGCCTTTTATCAACGTGTTAACCACTTTCCCAGGTAAGCTTCCAATTTTTAAACAAAGGATAGTCTTTTTAATTTTGTATCTTTCTTATTACTATTTTAGATCTTATGAATTAACGCGAAAGGATCGACTCTACAAAAACATTGAACGTATGCAGCATTTGCGGGGAATGAAACATTTTGACATTGTGCCCCAGTCTTTTATTCTGCCTCTAGAATCTCGAGATTTAATATTTGCCCACAATAAGCATCGAGGACCTTGGATAGTTAAGCCGGCAGCTTCCAGCAGAGGACGTGGAATTTTTATTGTCAATTCGGTAAAATTATCTATTATTATAACATTCAAAATAAGTATAATAAAAGGAATATCGATTACAGCCGGACCAAATACCGCAGGATGAGCAAGTCTTAGTATCGAAATATATTGTGGACCCGCTATGTATAGATGGCCATAAGTGTGACTTGAGAGTTTATGTTTTGGTAACATCGTTTGATCCTCTTATTATTTATCTCTATGAGGAAGGTATTGTCAGATTGGCCACTGTTAGATACGATAGAAATGCTGACAACTTGTGGAACCCTTGTATGCACCTTTGCAATTATAGCATAAACAAATATCATTCCGATTACATTCGATCATCGGATGCCCAAGACGAAGATGTGGGCCATAAGTGGACACTATCAGCTCTTCTAAGGCATCTTAAGCTCCAGGGATGCGATACTCATTTACTTATGCTGAATATTGAGGATTTGATAATCAAGGCGGTTCTCGCCTGTGCCCAAACAATTATTTCTGCGTGCAGAATGTTTGTACCTAATGTAAACAACTGTTTTGAACTGTACGGCTTCGATATTCTAATCGATAACACGCTTAAACCATGGTTATTAGAAGTAAATCTATCGCCATCTATGGGTGTAGACAGTCCCTTAGATACCAAAGTCAAAGCCTGTCTTGTTACGGACCTACTTACTTGTGTCGGAATCCCTGCGTTCACTCCAGAAATGAGAACGCATTACGATAGTAAATCGTCGCGACTTCGTAGTTCGAGCTGCCAAAGGCAAATTGATACAACAGAATCCAGCAATACTCTTCGGTCGACCAAGTCAAAAAAGAAACCTATGGTTCCATTAACACAAGAAGAGCAGCGTATTTTGCGTAGTGCCCGCTTGCAGTATACTAGACGTGGTGGTTTTGTTCGTATCTTTCCAACTGACGACACAATGCAACGATATGGAAATTTTTTGGATCCAGCAAATGGCATTCCAATATCCACTCCAAACGTCCAAGGACAAACATTCCAAACGCTGGTCAACCAACACAACTACAATCAAATGCTGCATTCAAATCTATTCTGTCTGAGCTCACGAAGTTCCAAAGACGATAATTCTCAGGAAAACCGTATTAAGCAGTATGAGCGAGCTTTGGAAACGGATTCAGAAATTCCCTTCCTAAAGAAGCAAATTGTTGAGAAATGTGAAGAGGAAGGGCGAAGGCTTCGTAAGCAGATGCTTAAGAAAATTGGCAGTGGCTCAACATTGACGCATTTTCAAGCGCGTCAGACTTTTAGTTTATATTTAGAGTCGGTGCTACGTCGATTGACCCAAGATCCCAAAGACAGTCATGAAAAAATAATCATTAAGTTCTTAAATAAGTATGGTGGAGGGGTGAAGCCACCAGTTTTGTTTAAAAGTTCACAAAACATAAGCAAGGCTCGTTCAGCAATGGTAGCGAAATTATTGGGAGATTTTCTCGAACTTTACAAAAGAGATACAGAGGCATATATAGATTCATTTGACCATTTTGGAATGATACCAAGCAATGCCTACAGTTTGTTTTTAATGCACGCTCAAGAATCAGATTTAGAGGCAGTCCTCACACATCATACGAACATTACTGGAATTATGCCATTTTTATATAATCGATGTGGATTGTCCGTGCCACCAACGCCTCCCATTCCGTCCGGCTTACATGGTTTTCTTAGAGCTCTACCAGCAATGGTATCACCTTATGGGGCATCAAGAGAAGTTAGCAAATATGATGGGTATTTCAAAAGCTGCGATAAAAATTGTGAAAATGTACATGATATATCATTAAGGTCAAGAAGCACAAGGGATTCCAAATAAGAACAATTTTCTACAACTTTTTAGCTTAAGATATACTCAAATTTTTGCAATGATCTACTTTTGAATTTAAAATTACTCGCATTCAGGATGGGCTTATAAATAAAATTCAACAGAAGACTATTTCTTACTACTATAAATTTGATAATCTAGGCATTCATCTGAATTCTATTTGATATCTAAAATTAATTTAAGTATTATTTTGGCAAACCAAGTATTTTTTTTAATTCTTTTGCGTTATTTCCGCAGAAAGTGTAATGATAAACATGAATGAAAAGCCAAGGAATTTACTATGGAACTCGCTGAAACTGGAATTTTGTGAAAAAACACGTTTTTCATCAAAAACCAATTATGTTATTTGAGAGATAGTTCCTATGACAGGTGTGTGATGAAGTAGCCCAGTTTCAATTAAAATTATCCAGAATATATAAAATATACTACTAATGAAGAACAGAAGCAACTAAGTTTACACAAATAGTTCTTAACAAAATTTTAAGATATATAGTAAACCGAGTTTTGTCATTAAGTGTAATTTAGACCTACATCGAAAATACTTGCGGTTACAAATTGGGCAAATTTGTAATATAGTGTGCCTTAATCTGCAATTCGCAACTGCTTGTGGTTTGATTATATTCAGACTTACAAAGACATGGTATTGAAGTACGCATTTCTTAGGATATGTGTAGTGTATTTATTCGTATACAAAAGATATTCTGTTCCTACGTTTTTAATGCAGAGTGGCCTTAAGAAGTAATTCAATGAGATTTTTATTCATAACTTGTATCTCTCACAAATCTTGTCTGCGCAACAGTTAAGGTCTATATTTATTCGTCTTATTACCTCAAATCTTATAGTCATAGTCTAAGTAATTGAAATGCTGTCAACGCTTTATCTTTAGCATTATTATCTAACATATATATATATATATAATTTATTTAAAGACTAATAAAATGTGAATGCTTGCAAATAATTGCGGGTAGGAAATAAGAGTGAATTTGTAGCAAATGCGAAGCCAAATAGAACATTGTTTTTAATTCTATATTATTTTTAAACTAGCTGTTTTGTTATAAATATTTAAAGGAAGTCTATATTGTTTAATCTTTAAAGTTATTGTTTTTCGCAGTCTGATTTAAAATCATTTTATGTGTTATTCAAACTAGAAAGTGTTTGAAGTATTTTGAATACAAAGATATTTAGTTGTATTTTTCTATATTTATATTTATTTATATTAAAAAATTGTAACACTTATACTTATTAGTTTTTATTTGAGTTCATTTGTGTATACCTTTATTTATTTTAAAAGGTAAGTCAAATAAAATGACATAAATTTCCAATGGACAATTCAAACAATTTGAGATCCAAGTTCCAGTTACAACCAAATTGACATAAATGTCTTGCTATCATGGGAAGGACTATAGGAAGAATCGTATCATTCAATTTGCAAATAATCTTTCCAAAGTCACTGTCATCAGTTAAAGTAATTTTTAATATGTGCCTCGAAGAGTCGTTGGTTTTGAAAACTAAATCAAACGAAACATTTTCAGTAAAATGTCAGTAGTTTATTTTGTACTTTATCTACAAATTACATTTAAAGAACATTGCAGGTTTTCTGTATATTGATCATAGATCCCGACGGACATTTGAAAACTTCAGTCGCGCTACCGCCTTGGGCAATTAGCCAACCCAGTCTAAAACATAATTAATATATAGTTTTAAATGTCTACATATAAAATCAGGTAGTATTCTTACATGTTGTCGAACTCAGTAGCGCTTGTGTCAATTCCCATATAGTGTGATTCAGCACAGAGCTCTTGAGCAGAGACTAGGAAAAAGATTTGTGTTGGTGTCAAGTTCAATCCCGGAAGACGTGCCATGCCCTTAATGGGACCAGTTAGGGAAAGCATTGAATGGTATGAGATCTGCATTCCTCCAGAATGAATTAGAATATCCATGCGGCTAAAGTTTGAAAATATATTAACAGAATGTGGGACGCATCTCATTGCCTTGTCATCAAAGTTTTTCGTTATTGATCGCAATATCTCTTTGGCAATAGAAACGCCAATCGAAGCATAATGCAAGTATGGTGGTAATCGTGCATTGAAATATGGTATGGATATTACCGACAAAGGAACCACTGTAAATATCAAAATAACAATCTATTAGTTTCATATACAATGACATGATAGAATGAGTTTATACAGACCAATTGAGTGGCTTAAAGTATCATAAAATATGGTCGATACAATAGGATATGCCCATCTGAAATTATAGATCAGAGACTTAAGTTTCTTAACTACATTTTTATAGGTAGACTTACGCATCATGGGAGCTAGAGTCCATATTAATCGAGTTTGGTACTAATCTATTTCTTTTATATATCTCTAAAATATTTTCAAGCCAACTATCTGGGCTTATTTGAAGGGATTCCTGTGATTTTACTAATTGTGTTAGGTTAGTAAAGCCTTTCCATGTTTGGGATTGTATTTTTAAAGCTGATAGTTTTACAAGTGCAGCGCCTTTTAAGGACGGAGCCCTCTTTAAGTGAGCTTTCAGTGACTTGAAGATAATGTCCGCCTAGAAATTGGGATCTTTGAAAACATTATTGTAATTTATTGACTTTTATCAATTGCCATACCCGCTTTATTATGTCCTTGGAGTCCTCCGTAGAGTGTTGAGCAATATATAATGCAGATGCAAGCTCGGGTAAAGCCCACATTGTCGAGCGTGTGCATACCTCTGGATTTGGATAATCTTTTGGTAATATTTCAAGTGCACTTAATAATAGCATTGAGTTATGCGCAACTCGAGATGGGTATTTGGTTAGAAATGCTTGTAATGCTCGAAGATAATCGGCATTTCTCACAACTATAGGTCCACTCCAGTCCTTTGGAATAAGCAGAGTCCAATTTAGCTGAAAAATAAAATTAAACACATATATATAGAAACAGTCAACATTATTAGCCATATATTTACCACTGGATACATGGATTGCAAACTGGATATATTATACAAGACAGAACTATCCCAAAAGCCTCGACGTGATTGCTCAACCTGCATCTAAAAACCATATAAAAGAATTTGGAGAGTAAATTAGTAACTATTATCAACACAAACCAATCATGCTTACTTTATTGAGATCCTTTACAAACTCCAGAATGGTATCTTTCTCAGCTATTCGTTGAGCATAAGATAAATAATTCGGCAAAAACTGGTCTATCAGATCTGGCAATAATTTTGGGACTCCTTGCCGTAAGCGATTAGGCGGTGCTTTTGGACTCATCCACCGAATTTTATTCTTTAAAAAATAGTTGTTTAATTACATTATTGTATATACTTACATATATTAATGTACATACCTCCAAGATTATAGACGACGTACTTGGTCCGCTAATGATAAGAAGCACATGCGGTCTTCTACCGTAACTGAGATCATAATATATATCAACTAGTGGACTTGGGCCAAGATCATATATTTTAGCTGCCAGCGGTGCAATGGATGAGGGCCCTAAAGTGCCAACCGTTAAGTATCCGCCTAGGCTAGAAAATACGCGTTGTATTGCTGATGAATTTATTGTCAGCTTTAAACAACTTTCAAAAAGGCTATGCAGTTTCTGGAATTGTCCATTCATACTGGAATTCTGTAAAAGTACTGAACAGAAAATGCAAATATTATTTTGAGATATTATCTTAAATAAGAGATCGCAATACTCACTCTGCATTTGCATATCAACCGATTTCTGTGAATTACCCATTTCGATCTGATTCGAAATATTTTTATTAAGACTGCTGCGCCAACAGCTAAACTTTTTGAATTCCGTACAAGGATCTTTATTCCAATTGAGTCTAGCCTGAATATTAGATGACACTGTCTCACAAATAGCTTCTGTGCACTCCGAGGGAGACGAACTTGTGGGAGAACATCCATCGCCTTCCATATAGCAATCTCTCGGTAAAGGCGAGGGTGCTGTACTTATTAAGAATAAGATCGGCGAGGCCACGAGCAAAGTTGTCACCAATAAGGTTGCGGATGTTATCGCCACTTTGTGAACTGCTGCAGACGTCCTCAACCATATACAGGGTACAGCATATCCAGCCAATTATGTTATTCTAAAAATAGTCCAATACTGAATGCTAAAAACATGTTTAAGAGATTATATGCTTAAGTAACATACCTTATTATATCTTCCACCCAAATTGTCCGAGTTGGAACTCTCAATCATTTCAACCTCATCGGCTTTGCCAAATTGGTTCGAGCAAATAGGCGACTTGAATGACAGCTGTTTTTGCAGTAAGGATGCGCTGCTTCCGCCGGAGGGATTCGCAGAAGTAATCACATTGCGAGTGTTGTTGCCTAACCCGGCAGGACCATTTTTGCGAAAAGTGTTACGCGTACTAAACTCAGCTGTCATGGTTTTAACTTTTGCTTTGCAATAGTTTTACGTTAAAATATTGCTTATTGCTATTATTTAGCTAAAATACGAGTATTTCAATTAAGGTCCAAATACATCACATTGGAAATTGAATAATTTACAAGCGTTTAATCAATAAATATACATATCTTTACAAAAACATCTCGAATGTAAGTATGTATGTAAGAACTCCAGCTACTTTTGCGTTAATATGCTTACACAACATACATTAAATGTACGTACTTAATTTCAGCACCTCAAAATTGTGAACAGAATGAATTGAAAACTTAAGTATACAAATATTAAACTAAATTGTGCAGTTTTAAATAATATTGTTTTTATTTCCTTTCACATGCTCAAAGTACTATCACAATAGTTCGCGAAAGCTCAAAGAGCTTCCTGCCAAAGCTTCAGCAAGGGAAAGCTTTTTCTTACACTCTTGTTTGGGATGTGTGTGTGAATGCTGAGCACTTAGGATTTACACAATGAAGTTTGTGCATGGCGCCAAACGGGTAGAACGGTTGAAACGGTTATAAATCAAAATAAGCAGTCTTGGCAGGCTCACTTTAAATCGCTACAATTGAATTTAAAAAGTACTTCATATGTAGCAATAGTTTGATTCTCTGATATTTCAATCATAAATTTCATATCTAAAATTTATTTTGATCATATCAAATATGTTCCAACTGTTGATCATATTTCTTTTTAGTACAGAGCTAAGCTGTATAATAGGTAAAACTGTTGCCGACTCTTTTGTTCCGACCAATTTAAATGCCATTCTACTAATGTGCCCAAATGGTACCAATAACGACTGGTCGTGTGTGCCTCAGATAATAATTAATATTAACTTTACTCCCAATTTAAATGTGAATAATGTGAACAAGCTTTTAATACTGGACGAAACCTATGAGCCTATAAAACGTCGAACATTTAAGATAATGTCTCCATATATAATAGTAATTACACGAAGCGAGCCAATAATGATGTTCCCGCTTCTGACCTCCAACGTAAGTTAAATAAATGACAATATAATCTCATATATAAATAGAATCTAACTTACAGTGGACAAATTCTAACAAACATTTCAACAATTTAAGTAGAAAGACTCAGAGTAATCTATTTGTGAGCTGTAACGGTAATTCTCATAATAATACTTACTATTCGCATAAAGTGAAGATTAAAGAGCTTCGACGAAGAAACATCAATCAAGTCGCCTCCAATACTTTCCCAAATATTAATAAAAAAAATAGAGAAAATCCTTATATCAAAAGAAATCCGAGTGGTCAACCCAGTCATAAGGAAAGTCACCCGAAAAGTACTAAATTTGACAAGAAGAATTTTAGTAACATCGTAAAGACTGGAAGTGCACACTGTGGTAACACTAGTATAGTCAACCTAAATCCACCAAACATATTTACTACTATAGATCCAACTGAGTAAGTACACATTTAATTCAATAATAAGAATTAATAGTCAATTAAGCCCATAAACTTTTTTTCCTGTACGTAGAGAACATCACGAATATTCCATCTATAATTTAAGTTCTCCGTTTCCATATTTGTCAGCTAAAATACGGATTTTCAGAAAGCGAAAGCAAACATGGTGGAGAATTATGCCAATAATCTCGTAAGTACTCAAGTTTCATTCAGAAATTTAATTAATTACATTTTTGAGAAACTTAGATTAATCTATAAATTTACAGATTAAACAACTTATCTGGAACTTTTGCCAATGGGAATATATCAGTACTCTTAACATCTCATGAAGCTATTCTGCACAAAAGAATACCAATTTTTCTGGAAAACTACAAGCTTTTAATTCGAAATCAACTTCTGACTAACCCCAAGGAACTAGATGGGTTACGAATTTACAAAAGTATTTTCCTAAAAATGCTCAATAACAAGACAAACATATTTTTAAATTTTACAAACACTGAAAATAGTATGAATTCAGATGGAATGAAAGAAATATTAACTTACAAGCCCAAAGTTGAACAAAATAGAGTCACGAAGATAACTGATCCAGTTTCTGTAAATATATTATCAAAGTGCCCACATAATAACAAAGCATTCTGCTTAAATGTAGTAGATGATCAAGTGCCAGGTAAGCATTTCTGTGAGGATCATTCAATACATGTTCAGCCTACAACAGAAAAACGAAAATTTTTGTTTTACCCTTCTGCATTTAGTCAATGTGGATCACACCTTGTATATCTCAAAATACGGTGGCCATCGCCTTTTCGCCCGAGTGAACAGTTTTCGGAGCACGTTCGTCGGGTCAGGTCCACTATTCCGACTGTTTCTTGGTCTCCAAACGATTTTGCTCTTTTTCCATTTTTTAAAACCGACCTCGCGCTTCCAAAGCGCTATCAAAACAAAACTTATGAAGACAATAGACTGACTTTTGACAGTAGTCTACTTTAAGAATGTACTGCACGATGGTAAAATGTTATTTTAATAATAGCGCCTTTAAGCAGTGCGGCTAGGTACTTGTTGAATGACCCTCGTAGTTAATACAATAGAAGTTATACGTTTTAATGTAAGCTATAATATATGAGTGAGCTCCAGTTTTCTTAATTTTGGCTATCGATATGTATCGTTGCACCTCCACTTCTGTGCCACAAAGACAGCTGACTAGGTATAAAACAAAAATTTCAGTTGCTTTGCTTCTTTTCATGGACCAAATACTAAATTTAGAGTTTCACGAATTCCGTAGCATAGCTAAAATTATTTGTATAAGGCTAAGTGGATAAATTGCATTGATAATACAAATTTTATTTTACAGCATTTGACATTAAAATAAAAATGCCATTTATTGAGAATGCCGCCCAGCAGTATATTTTTAAAGTTAAAATCTCTAGAATAGTAACTGATGCCACAACAAAAGATGCGCTACAAATTTCTGTCGATGTCATTAATAAAGGAATAAAAGCTCACGAATTCTTAATAAGTGTTTGTAACTGTCCACTATCTGAATCTGAAACTGAATCAACAACAACTGTGAGGAAAATGTTAGTTCCCTACATATCAGAAACAATATCATTCTTATTGCCCTTTACAATGGGATCAAAGAAGAATAATAAATTTTCTTGCGACGGTAAGAACTGATCAATCAATTATTATCATTATATTATTTGAATAAAAAATATGTTAGGGGATTTCAAAGATATTGCTTTTCCATCATAACCTTATCTCAACTTTTCCGTTAATATCTGAGTTTATTGGCTCAAAAGATTTAAATAATGATTTGATTTTTGTTTTCAACTGCATTTAAGTGAAAATTATCAAAAAATTATTAATTTGGAATTTCAATGTATATCTATGTACATATAATACAGATTCCCTATATAAAGGAACCGATGGGAAGGAAACACGAAAAGGGTTGGTAATTAATAATTACTTCAAAAGAAGATAACAAAACCTCAGCGATAGTTAATTTTTTCATTATCAATTGTGATATATTAAATATGATGGATCGCTGAGGATTTATCACAACAAAAAGTTATGATATTCTTAATATAAAAATAAATTACTTTGTATTGTATAATTGCAGTACTTGTGAAAACTTATACATTGAAGAACCCGAATCAATTAAATTTGAATGGGTCAACGACATTGATTGTATCTAGAAGATCCATGGATATAGAATCTCATTCAAGATGTTTTTGTGTTTGGAACTGCCGTTGCCACTGTATTGGCAAAATAGAAACTCACAGTGAAATCAGTCTTTGTCAAAAAATGAGCTATGCATCCGAAAAAGACGCCGGACTACTGCTAAACTGTCCTTCTAATGAGAATTTTAACGATTTATGTTCATTGGACTTAATTAATGAGAAAACCAATAATAGTTCATCATCTGATTTTCTTCACAAAATTATTGGATTCTTTCTTATATTATTTATAATACTGTGTTTCTTTGGTAAGAATTAATTTATTATTAAAGTTTATAATAATTAATGTTTGTTCAGCATCAGAGTAAAAGTAAACTTTTTCTGAAGCTTACCACTCTGCACGACAAATTAACCACATTTTGTTTGATGTATTTTCAGCTTTATGTTGTTGCAAATGTTTTATACCAAGAGACGAAGATTTAATTGTTGCCAGTACCGAATGGTACTGCTCTCCTGAAAACAACTTAATTACTTGTTCCAGAAACGTAAGTGATTTTATAAGTAAGCCATTACCATTGAAAATGCCTTGTTTTTAATAAAAAGGCAATTGTTTAAAATTTACTTTTTATACCACCTAATTCACTTAATAATATGTAAAGCATTTCTTTGATTTTTTTTTTAGAATAACAATTTACGAGAACAAGCACAATCATCATGCACAAGTACATATTCAAACAAATATTTTACGAAAGCAGCCGTCATACCATCCGCAAATTTGTCGGAATGTCCATCGCTAGAAATGTCACGACTAAAATCGAATCAAACCGATTTATTGGAGTCAGCTTTGGTTTCGCTAGCAAGACAGCAAAAAGAGCTAAGAAAACAATCAATTAAAAAGGAATGGTGATGGTTTTTTATGTTTATGTTTAAATGGTTAGAAAACAAGAAAATTGTAAGCTTGCTTTAAGAAAAACTTGTGATGTTTAAATGTTACATTAAAAATGTTACTTACTGGCCTCACACATTTAAATAAGCCCGTCATATTTGCTCACGATTTGTCTTCAAGTAAATATGTTTAGGAAATTACTACATATTAAATTATTTAAATATTCAAGCTTTGTGGTAAAATTTTTCTCTCGCGTATTCTTATTTAATAAAAAAAAAAAATGTATATAAAAGTATCTTCAGGGAAACTACTTGTAATAAAAGAGTATTCGATAGTCAATACACAGTCATCTCACTTTCATTTAAACTTTCTTTTTTATGTGAAAACATACTTGCGAATATGATCAAATTCAATCCCTGAGTCAGTCTAATTTCTTTTTTGATTTAAGTATACGGTTATTCGGAAAATGTTGGTTTTATCTGTGCCATTTTTCTTCGTATTTGTAGCTGCTATTCAAGCATTTAGGTGTCAAGATTTGAGCTCAAATTGCACAGACTCGAATCAATTAGCTGCGCTCATTGAAGCCCAGTCAATCGGTAGAATTGTAAACAACCAACATCATATAAATACTGCGAACAATGCAGATGCAGGTCTTCGAAAAAATACTGTTGTCTTTGAAGGAACAAGTGATACATCGAAATCATCGGAATATGTCAACCAAGATGAACAGTTTAAGGCATTATCATCCGAATTACCTGTTTCTCAACCATCAGCATCCTATAACGTTAATGTCGCTGAGAAACTCAATTTTGTATCGACCCAAACAACAGCATCACACAATGCCCCCGACGTGCACATTCACCATCACCACTACATAATTTTAAAAGAAAAAACAAATCCACCATCTGTGCAGTTTACAAATGTTGAAGTGTCACCAGAAAACAACAATTTGCTTTCATTACCAGATACCATAAGGCCTAATGTGGTGGCCCCTGAATACATTAGTTTTGTACCTGATGGGAATTACGTAAAATCAAATTTAAGAAAAAATGACACTGTCGAAGATGGAAAACCGAATTTCTCATTTAATTCTCACTTTGAGAAAGTGACACCCGAAAAATTTAATAATGTACAGATTGATCTAAGATTTGAAAATAATAACAATTCCTTAGGAGATTTCTTAGATAACAAAACGGATAGGATACTTGACCTAACGCCAATCCAGAGTGTATCACTTGTTTCATCTACTCCACCACCTTCAGAAAATGAAAATTCGGCTTATGACGTACCACTAAACTAAATAAAAACCTTTTAAAATTATTTTTTTTGTAGAATTTTACAATAATTAAAATTGTTATTTGTAAATATATTTAATTAGAAGTGCTATTAATTAGTTTTTATTTGAAAATATATATATTAGTGGGGTTAATGAAGCGCCTTTTGATTTCGGGATCAGCTGTTCGAAAGACTAAGGAAATTTGGGTCACACTACAATTGTAAATTTGAATTTCAAAAGATTCCTTATGTTTAATAAAAGATAAACAAATAATTCTCGAATTAATCGATACTTGGCAACACTAAATTCCACGAATAAACAATGTGGGTTTATCCCTTGTGGCCACCCATATACGGCTATGGTAACCTCGTTTATTGCCTCTACGTTTCGATCAACGCTCCCAAGTACAACTCACTTTGGTGAAGCCCAATGTTGTTTTTTGTTTATTCGACATGTTTTTCAGTGCGTCATCGATGTCGTTGTATTCCCTGCAATTGATGTGAATTTATTTTTAGCATTAGCAGAAAAAAAAAGTCGAATTTATTTGGTATTTTTTGAAAATATCAAACAGAATTGACAATTTTCTACTCGGCGCATACTCTTATATTTTGTGGAAGGTTCTCCACTCACATGCTATTTTACTTATGTATACATGATCATGATGGCCGTGCAAAAGGCATATTAGTCTAAAACGCTCTCTTATAAGCAATAATATAAGTATGAGTGTAACAACCCTATAAATACACAGTCGTTTCATGCGAATGTGACGTCAGTATATATCTAAGTGTTAGTAACGAGAGAGCGATATTTTATAAATATGTTTGCAAAGGCCCAGTGGGAAATTCATCCATGAGTTACCTAATGCTTGGTTCCTTGACTCAAATCCGAAATGGCTGAATCACTATTAATTTAAATTATATGGACATTTTTACTATAAGTATTTATGTACAAAGATACAAATATTATTTCTGAAGCAACAAACATGTACATTTATGCATTCAAATGCATCTTCTTTTGTATACAAAATCCTAAGGCTGCATACATATGGTTGCTCCCACTGGGAAGCCATAGTGGAAGAGAGAGAGACAGAGGAAACAAGAGACTGAGTTCGTGCTATGGTGGTATTGGTGTTTTTGCTGACATACAGTATGCGAGACGATTAATATTTACATAGCTTTTGTTCAGATACACTCTGCGTAAACTAAAGTGAAGTCAAATATTTTGCATCTTTGCTTCATAGTGAAAAATGAACATATAATAGTTGCAATAATTTATCTAAATACATATAAATACACGTGTACATAGTACAATGTTGAGCAGATGCTTGACTAAGAGCTAGCATGCTAGCAATAAAAAGTTGCTTATAAAGATTGTGAAAGTGACATTAAAAAGTACATTTTATTGTGACTTAAAGCCCTAATACATATACAATAGGCAGAATAAAGTTGTTAAATCAAATGTACTATCTTGTGGCGTACAGTTAGCAATTATTACAGCCGAAAGGCTGTAACAAAAAATTTTAATAAACGGAAACATACCATAAATAAGCATATCAATATAACAGCAAAGCTAGCATAAAATACGACGCAAACACCAGGAGCATGAACCACCCAAAAAATAACAGCCCACGTTTAGAAAATCGATATTAATTCTAGTCAAACCGAATTGTGTGTATGGTGGCATTTGTTGGCTGCCAGTATACTTCAAACTTTTTGACCACTTCGGCAGTTTGCAAAAGTTTTTCTGTGCATTTTGCACTGGACGATACATTGAAAGACATACATGAATACATACATTTACATACTGTATGCACACACATAGTTTCGACATTGAAATTATATAATCGGGCTATAGTAGTGTATCTCAATTTTGAAACATCAGAGATTGTTATAACTACACAAAATTTGGTTCTGAAATGGTAAATGGTAACACTGGGACACTCACAATGCGTCTCGTTCGAAGTAAATTACGCAAACAGCGCGACGAACGTCGCAGCACATCGCCTACAAATATTGCAGAGGAGGATCATCATGAGAATGAAGATGATCAACCGCCTGAGACAGGGGTCACAAACAATTGCAGCACTGTAATTAAAGACCATCAACATGTTACTTTTCTACGAACAAGCGGTGTCTCGTCTCAAACTGCTGGACATGCAGATGTGACTGCTATTACTGAATGGACGTTTCCTCCAAAAGCGCCAGTTCCACATATCTACCATATAAATCCGGTAAGTAAAAGAATATCATTCAGGGATAAACATATGTTTGCATGTGCAGATACCCTTGAATGTATCTTATGAATGTGACATTATGAGAAATTTATTTATATTCATAAATAATATACAATTTAGATTGAGACATAAAGATGCACGAGTGAATATTTATCACATATGTATATAAATAAAAGACAAACGTAAACAATTAAAAACAGCTACATATAATTTATATAGTACCATCAGCACCAGCAATGAGAATTTATTCTGCAATATAAATATTTATTAATGCAGTGCAGAATAAATACCTAATGTACATAGATGGTTCCCGCGATAGCTACCTACATACATACATATGTATGTATGTATAGACTAGAGCCAATTTTAGATTTTTGTTAAAATTGCCGAAGCCATAAAATAAGATAACATTTAATCAGTAATGTGGTCGCTGTACTAACAAAAAAATTTCGTTCGCTCTTTCATTCGGGAACCGTAGACTAGAGTGGATTTATTCACAATAAATCATATTATACTAAAGCATTCGTTATGGTAAAAACAATTAATACACAAAAAGGACCGAAGTATTATTATTTTTTGATTTAACACGTTTTAACCAATTCAAAACGATTTCGATAAATTTACTTCGATATCGTAGTGTCCCTTACTGCGAAGTGGCAGAAACACTGCTACGAGGGTCGTTCAGTTAGTCTTTCGCAAACGTTTGCCAGCAACTCGTCCAGCGTTTTCCTACAGCATATAGTGTTTAGTTAACCATCTCGTACAGTTTGCGTCCTGTTTTTAAGCGAAATGAGTGAAAACAGTAAATTTGGCACCTTTAAAGTAATGCTTTCGGATGAAATTATTAGAATATATTGGTTATTATAGTCTTTTTATTATTTATTGTAATTACTAATCGAATACATATACGTTTCTTTTCTTTTAGGAGATGTTGGTAGCTAATGACAAAATCAGCTTTAAAGGATTCCGCAAGCAATTCAGTGGACGGTTTAAACGATTGGTGGCTCGAAAACCAGAACCTGCACCAGTGATACCTCCAGAACTAAAACCACAATTGAAAACAATTTATGTGTATTAAAATTAATATTGTGTGTAAATATTGTATGCAAATGTGTAAAAAGCTACATCTGGTATCAGACAAGCAATCATTTTGAAGAATAATTTTTAAAGTATTTCATATAGCTTTATTTTTTAATGATTTAATAAATAAAATTCATTTTCAAATTTCTTTTAAGAATATGATCCGAAACCTTAAGAAATTGCATACCTTATAAATAAATATTCGCGCAGAAATTAAGTTCAAAATACCTAATAAAGGTAAAAATAAAGATTATAAATTGTGTAAAATTGCTTTACCGCTTTTAACATATCAGTTGATTTGTCTAGATTCTAGAAGCAATTGCAAATATTTAGTATGTCTTTTCAAGGTTTTGTTATATTTTTTAATTTAGAATAGATAATTTTCAATCTCGTTAATTTTTGATTTTTAAAATACAAGAGGTTCCAAAAACTCACTTATGCACAATTATCGAAGTTTATGGGTTGATAATTAAATTAACAAAATGGCATTATTAAAAAAACCGTGTTAAGAACCCGGTGATTAGTGAAATCTATTTGTATATTAAATGGCAATAACCTTCTTGCTTTGGTATAGTTTGTCAGAAGACAAGTCCTCTTCGTGATTTCTTTTTAAATTTAACAAAAGTACTGGAAACATTCCAAAGTAACAAAACATCGCATCACTTTTAATAAAATTTAATTAATTAAATGCAATCCATGTTGCAAAATACAATTGATTCTAAAATTAAAAATAAAATGGATCTACCCTTTACAGTCTCAAAGATCAACGAAAATAATATAACCAGCAAAAAGTAAATTTAACTGAGGAGGTTTTTTGTTAAGTTTTTTATATGCTCTACAATTGATTCTGTACGTTTTTCAAACTCACGCATCCGCGTGTGAAACACCAATTTAGGCAATATTTTGTTCACTCGCTGTTTATGGTAACACTGCAAACGTATCGATAAAAATTTTCTTCTATCAAAACTTTTTAATGACAAGGCACCTTATTTGTTATCAATCATCGACATTGTGTGAGACAATTTATCGAAATGAACGAGTAAAGTATCGACGAGTCTTTATCGATGCTTTAAATGTGAAATATCGATGTAGGGCTACGTGAATATTAATTTAATTTACATATATGTATAGTAAATCGGCTGGACTGCTAACAGTTATAGAATATATAATAATTATTATAACAAATTATCTACACACTACATATGTTTTACTTTTGTGTGTAATAATAGCAACTGGCTAACCACTAAACAAAAACTTTGGTTATTAATAAAGCCATTAATTTAATATTCTATATTTTTATGTAATATATGTAGAAATTGATGTCAAATTCAAAAATACGTCAATAGTAAAACAAATGCGATTTCGGCCATTGTGTGAAACACATCGCAAAATTTAAAATTCAACTGCTTTAAAACAATAAAGAAAAATATAAAACATCCAGTAAGCTAATATAGAAAAATTTCAATTGTAATTTAATAAATATACCTCAGCAAAATTGTCTACAAGTTTTTTTGTTCTTAACGTTTCCGTTATATTTATTCAATCGTAAAATTGACAGAGATTTTAAGTCTCTTCTGTCACATTGAAGACCTTACCTTATTAATGCAAAATTGTTCACGGTAAATTCGGATCTCCCTAAAAGTCATATGTTCCAAAATCTAAAATCTGCCGCCTCATATACTTATAAAGTTTGCATATCAAATTTGATACTCCTAGCCCTTACCATATCTAAGATCCCTTTGTTCATACGGACATGGCATAGTTATTAGACCCTGTTTTGTTTTTAAACTTTACAAATACATAATTATAATATTCAGTGTCACTTTGAAAGCCCTCAATGCTCTGGCTATAAAAACATATTGTAATTTAGGATTAATTCTAAGCTACAATAATGTAAATAAATAAATATATAAATAATTTTCAGTGTCTCACAAATCTGAAGTTATTTAACGTCTTAATAATAAAACTATTTTAAAAATGTACTGTGGTCTGTAAGAAAAGCCTGCGTTCAGTATTTTTTATAGATAAAAGCATACTTATTACAGGTGAGTGCATATGTGTTGAATGAAATCGATTAGACAACTGACGATCGAGGGTACATGTTCATTTGTATATTTATATTTTTTTTTCTGAATTCTAATAACTTGTAATACATTGTTACCTTCGGACTAAAGTGTTTCATTGCTGACAAGTATAGCTGCTATACTTAGATACACACATGGCATTCACATACCTAAATAATAAAAACAACAATTTACCGAATTTCGTACCCACACACACTCGCACACACACACACACGCACACCTCTGCATATATTTATGTGCTACCTAGGATCGCCTTTCCTAACACCTTTTTTGCGGTTCAGCGCCGAAATAGAGGCGTGCCGCTGTGTTGTCGGTAAGTAAAAAGTGAAGAAACGTGCCCCCTACACTTTAAGGTCAATATCTCTAATTATCTCTACACCTCTGACAACAGACATGTGTAACAGTTTCCTCTTCAAATTTATGGGTTTTGTTATTAATTGGAAACGATGAGCAATGGAACTGTTTGCCTTAATGCGACAGGTGGTATAACAGCAGGCCACCGTCACAGTTTATATGATGATTGCTAAGTATGTATTTAAAAAGGTTCACAATGTAAATGTCGATTGAAATACACAATACAAGAATTGGCTAGTTTCATCATTAACAAGTATAAAAATATTTAGATTTTTCCTACTTACATGTTCTTTTGTTTCTGAAAGTTAGATAAGATGAATAAATATTCTTATATCATCTTGATTTCAGGGACGTTAAAAAGGAATTATTTTGAAATTCATTTTGACTCTAATAAGCTTATAGGAGCTTTGAGAGAAGTAAAACAACTTGAGGACAATCTATTAATTTTCACAACGATTTTAAAATATACGGATTTTATTCCTTTTTCACAAAATAATGATTAATATTTAGTTAAACTTTACAACTTTGAGCAAAGAAGAGAAAACTCGTAAAATAATGACTTTTCCTAGAGCTTTTTGCTGTTTAGCTTAAAAATATTGGTTGTTGGTTGAGCAAAATATTAAGCTCAATTTGTATTTTTAACTATTTATAGGGAATAAGGGAAACTTACATATGTAGTTTTTTCTTACTCAGTAAACTAGGACGATCGATTTGAATGCGCCTATCAATCTTGTGTGGGACTACTCCTGGCTGATTCGAGGAGCATTTCTTTATATGTATGAAAGCAGGGATTCAAATCGTAACCGTTAACCGGTTATTAAGTTAACTTTTTTATTATTCCGAAACCGAAGTTCCACAAACGGATAGAACCATTTAGATACAGTAACAATTTGTTTCTGTTTTGGACAGCGACTAAAATTAAATCGACTTTAAATATTTTCTTGATTTCAATTTAACATGAGTACTTGCGCTTGTGTTCGCATCCATTTTTCAAGTGATCATTGCAATTAATTTAAATTAAATAATTTTTGTTAAATATTTATTGTTTTTTTTTTTTTTTTGGATTTTTAGGCTTTTTTTTGGAAACCGGATTTTTGGATTCGGTGTTAATCCCGATGGTTCATTTTGATATTAAATAAAAATCAAATAAAATTTAATGTTCAATCAAGCTTGAGTGTTTCCTTAGCCTATAGCGCACGATAACGATACGGACAATATGTCTTTTTAGCTAAAATAAAATATGAAGCAATAAACATAATCCAAAATAATAAATTCAAGACTTCTTTTGTTAATAGAGAGAAAGAGAGAGAGAGCTCATATAAATTTAAAACTATGATAAATAAGTTGATTCGCTTACATATATCATTTGATTTACACGAGAGAAAATGTACTCTATATTCATTAATGCGAATGATGGATGCGTGACTGAATTTAAATTTAAATCAAGCTTAAATGTATCTCTGCTAAACAGATACCCTGGTTTAGTTTTACGCCAGCGATCAAAGGGTTGCACTGCTTGCGATGTGTTCATTCCAAGCAGTGCATTTCTTTGAATATTCAGCGGCCGATCATGGCTTATATGTACTTTTTATTTATATTTTTGTTTTATTTCTCAGTTACTGAAGACTAAACCAATTTTTGAGTTATTAGTGCAGAAACATGCATTAAAATATGATATTATGGGATTCGTTTATTTACTATGAGTTGGTGCAGAACTGAACACTTAAAAGTCGTGTACTGACAGCTAAGACAGTCTTCGAAAGAGCGATAAAACGCTTAACGAGAACTACCTATACAAATTTTGAGCCATCTTTATGGCAGATATTTATATAATATCAGATACAGAAACACGATGAACGAAAAAGAAGCATCAATTGAAAGGCTTATTAAACGATCAGCCATCTCCAATATCACCTAAAAGATAATTATACTACTGTATGGGGTCCTATCGTGATATATGAATGCGAGAGTCAACTCAACTATTGACGCAGATCAAGGATCAGAGACGCCTTCCATTTTGGCCATTTTCAATTGGATACAGCTGGAAAAGGGGTATATTTTTTAAATTTATATAACTGTGTGTGTGAGCAATGAAATAGATTTTTAATTTTAATTTAACGGTATTTGTGTTTTATTTCCGATGGAGGTTTATGCAGTGTTTACATCGACGGGGTTAGTTTCGGTTGCGCTACCGAGTTGCAAACAATGGATAATTGTAACAAATGTAAACCGTGTACCGAAGCAAATAGCATTAAAGCGTTTATTTCAAACGTCTGTATGCTCACACAGAATCGGAAGTCCTGATTATTAGAAGGCAAATGTCAAAACGGATGGGAGGGCATCCAGTAAGTGTAACAATAAGGCGGTAAATACGAAAGAGATTTATGAATGCTTCCTGGTTGAAAAGGCAAATTTAACCCTCGGTAAAAACCAATGTGAGCATCTCGTGTTGTGTTGTGTTTTCAAATTTGTTTACCGTGAAATTTGTTGTGATTGTAGTTGCGATTACATCATATTACAATAAAATAATACATAATACGTTTAATGAACCATAGCTCATTGGCAATAAAAATGTTAACAAAATTCCATTTCCACAAAAAGGAATTTTATGTTAAGCATTCGTAACGCTTTGTTTTCTCTACACAAATCACAAAAAACACATTGAAACATATTGTAGAATTATAAAATTTACGAAACTTTGAGTTATGAATGAATTTACAATGTAAGCTACGTGTACAATCAATTGCTTCCCAGTCGAAGTCTGGAGTTCATTAATTTATTTCAGCAGTAGTCTAAACTGAAACTGAAATGCCACAAACGTTAAGGGCTAAATATATAAAATTAAAATGCTTAGAACAATTTAAAACAATATACAAATGTACAGGACACTTATGTATAAGCTCATCTTCGGTTTGAATAGGCCTAAATTAATGAAAACCAGCAAAAGGTCTGTATTTTAGAAGTATTATTTGCTTTAAGTAAAAATTTTTTCGATTAATAGGATAAAGCATTTAAATAGTAAATCCACAAAATCTATCTTTCAGCAGGAAAATCTATGATTTTTAGTAATTATACATAGATAAATACCCATTTTGTCACAACAAAAAAGATTTTTCGCTTGTCAAATTATACTTCACTTTGAGGAAAAAGAGATTTGCATATAGAATCACATTTCTTTATTTTAGTGTTAAATAAATCATTTTCAGTCTCATTATAAAACTTGAAAATTTAATATAATAATAGATGTGCTTATTTACTTTTTAAGCCATTTGTAATTTGAAACCATAAACATTATGTAGTATGTATTTTTAAATAAAGAATATTATTTTTCTGCTGAAATTGTTGTTTGCTTTAAATTAAATATTCTTATTATTTACTATGCAGTAGACCTGCATATTTTGTGTTTCTAATGTTTTTTAATAAATTCGTTTACTTCATGTTTAGCATTGAAAGTAATTGGAATAAATTTATGTAACACTTATATTGCATGCACTTTGTTGCTGCAATAAACAATTGAATCTATTTGTGTTTCATGTTTTCGTTCATATAATTTAGTCTAAAAATATTCAGATTAAAGTATGTTAATCTGGGAGATTATTTATTGAACATAAATTCAAATATATGAGACTTCCGTTTACAAAGAAAAAGTCTGTCAACAAGTTTATAAGCTCATAACAAGTAATTTAAG
This sequence comes from Drosophila testacea, assembly GCA_035043265.1. Lineage (NCBI taxonomy): Eukaryota > Metazoa > Arthropoda > Insecta > Diptera > Drosophilidae > Drosophila > Drosophila testacea. The sequence continues at coordinate 1,115,836 of JAWNND010001120.1, read as the reverse complement.
TTTATTCGTGTCTTAAACATTATGCTTTAATAGCTTAGTTCGTCTTACAACTTGTTATTAATAAGCATAATATTTATGTGAATGAATTTAATTAAAAAATAATAAAACTGAACTGAAATGCTTATAAAGGAATGATTTTGTGATACTTTCGTGGTCTGAAGCATCCTAGCTAAAATAGATCAATCATATTCGTATCTCAATCCTTCCTTACAATAAATTATTAATTACTGTACATGTAAAAATGTAAATAAGAAATAAAGTAATAGCTATCAACTACTTTTACTGGTAAATATTTCTGTTTTACTGTGGAAAATATGAATATTTACTCTTTAATAATAACAATACCACAATCTATTTTTAGAAAAATAAAAACTATACTTTTATAATACCCCTTGCTAATATTTCCGATATAAAAGCCGAATTAATTGTTTGGTGGACAAATATAATACTTAATGATTTAAAATGGAAGCTCAAAGGTAAGTGTATGTATTTAGATGTATACGTTAATATGCTATCTATTTACAAAAAAATGATAATCAGCATTTTTAATATTAATTATTGCCTTTGTAAATTTGCTTAATTTCCATTGTTAAAATAAACTGTGTATGCTCCGCCCCACCATTAAATAAAGATGCATGCACCAAGGGAGACCAATCAAATGCGACATTTATGTTAAACAAATGAGAAGTAAACAAGGTGGATGCTTCCATATCAACCACCATATGGTTGTCCTTTTTCATCATATGAACGCACATACAGTTGGTCTTGTGAATTAGCTGCCTGTGTCACTCTTACATTAACTTGGAGGCTACTTGTTCACTCTCTCACATTCATGCTCTCGGAGAGAATGACTCTGCAGACAATCACTCTCCCATTGACTCTCCATTTGTTTGGGGTCTTTTGGCTGATTTGCTCTTGCTTACTTTTCGATGTTGAGAACCTTGTTATCTCTATGAACACTCAAATTAACTAGAAATTGAATTTGTTTGTATTTACAAATATGGTGTGCATGGATGTGTGTGCGTGTGTGTGACATGTTACGTATTTAGACATTTACGGCGGATATGCAAGAGTGTGTATCACATGAAATGTTCATTATATTATTATTAGTTTTTAATGTTGTCATTAAGTTTAATTAACGATTTATTTTGCTTAAATGCGATTTAAAATTTTAATAACGTTAGTGTATGCAGTAAGTAAAATATACTATCTACATGAGTTAATCTGTTAAAAAACAAAGTGCCCTCAAAATGAAGTACATGCTGGTACTTATTTGTTAGCCAACAATACTCAGATACAGATACAGACAAAGCCACAGCCACAGCAGAGCCACAGCCAAGTTTGCTCTCAAGCAGCCAAATTAACTAACAAGATTATGAAAACGTAAAATCAGTAAATCGCTAAAGTGGATGTAATTTTCTTTTTCAACACCTCGCGCTCATATTGGATCGTCAGCTGCCGGGCGGCTGGTCTTTTGTCGAGTCGATTGTGCAGTCGTTTATTGTAGTCGCTAAGCCATGTCTGTAGACACTCCCCACTACTATACCATCGTCTTGTTTGGAATAGTACAAGTATTGGCGTAGTGTGGTCTGGTCTCTGGTCCCCGGTCTCTGGTTTTTGGTCTCTGGTCTCTGGTCTGTGCTGTGCTGGTCTCGACAAACTGGTTTTTGTATATTTCGTTTAGTAAATCTCTGACTCTTTTTCTCGGCTCTCTTTGAAGTTTCGCCGTTTTTAGAGGGATGATACATTGGCATCGTGGCGGTGATTGGGAGAGAGCACGGGGGCAATGATGTGAGTGATTATATTTTGATTGCATTGCTCACTGTGGTTGGTTGTACTGCATTGCTCACTTAGTACAATAACCGACCGACACGCCGTCTGTTAGTCTGGCTGTGGCTTTGACTGTAACAGTGATTTTGTTTTGTATTGTATTGCAGTGTATTGGATGGAGTCTCCAGTCTCGGGTTCTTCGTTTGTTTTGCTTCGGGTCTGTTGTCGTTATCTTCGCTTCAACCTCACTGCAAAGTTGCCACCGCTTCACACTCACGTTCCTGTTCCTGTTCACGTTCACGTTCACAACATTCACGTATTCGTATTCAGCTTTAGCTTTAGATGGTAATTCGCCAGACCGGTCAAACATTGGAGAGCGAGCGCTTTTACATTCCGTGTTCCGTGTTTGCCTGCCTACCGTTTTCCCGTGTTCCAGTGTTGCCGTGTTGCTTGCTTATCACAAGCGTATTTGTATTATTTGTACGGTGCGATTAACGACGTGAGCTTCGCTTACCTATTTTTATCGTTTTACCGTCGCAATGTCGAATCGAATTCAATATATCCAAATCAATTTCCCAACCGATAAAATGTCGTTGCTGTATTCGCGTTTAATGCCAAGTACAAGTATTTTGTGTTTACCTGCTGGAAAATAAAGTTAAATTCGATAAATGAATAAATTATGTTCGACACGGCAACATAAATAAATAAGTAAACAACACATTAAGTACGATATTGTGTGTGTAAGACGTGTTTAACGTTCGACAGTATTAAAATAATGCCAAGACCCTCTCGAGAATCCTACGGCGATCAAAAGCCCCCCTATTCGTACATATCGCTAACAGCCATGGCTATTTGGAGTTCACCAGAAAAAATGCTACCTCTAAGCGATATCTATAAATTCATTACCGATCGATTTCCGTACTACCGGAAAAACACACAGCGCTGGCAAAATTCATTACGGCATAATCTGAGCTTTAACGATTGCTTCATTAAGGTTCCGCGTCGGCCGGACAGACCTGGAAAAGGAGCCTATTGGGCTTTACACCCACAGGCCTTCGATATGTTCGAGAACGGCAGTTTGTTGCGACGAAGAAAGCGCTTCAAGTTGCACAAAAATGATAAGAACCTTCTCAACGAGGAGTTGACCGCGCTGGCGAATCTCAATCGATTTATCTTCACCGCCCGATCTGGGACTCAAGTGCCGACGATGGATATGAGCGTAGAGTCTCCTGCTATGTTGTCTCACCACACAAATCGTGTATCTCCGGCAATAGCTCCACACTGTCCCGTGCCGCATGGACATACACATAGTACAAGTCTACCACAATCGAGATACATTTCGTTAGCCAACACTGAAAGTACGAATTTAGCAGAGATGACACTGCTGAATCTACGCTCCACGACAAACTTGGATCTTGAAGGAACAGGCAGTTATCGACCGAAACGATCGTTCACAATAGAAAGTCTCATCACACCCGATAAGCCGGAGCAAGTGTCCGAGGAGGAGGAACAGGACGACGATGATGATCGCACCGATATCGATGTTGTGGAGTGCGGTAACAGTTATACAAATCCAAATACAAATACGAATAATAGTACTATATCTGGATACCCGCGAACGTCATCTGCCGAATGCCTATCGATAGCTCTGCCTCCCATTCGCACTGAGGATCAACGCCAACGCCCCCTGCCACCCCTGCATACAATAACGGCATCAGCGCATCTTCCGTTTCTACATTATGCAGCCGGTGTCAATGTGTCTGGTTTGGGAGCTGGTAGCATCCAATCTTCAGGGATATCAGCTAGTACATACGATCTGGCCATGGCCCATCCACTGCTGATGATGTCAACTCCAATTGCAAACATACACAGTAGTTATTGTAACAATTTTCCTATCATACCACCGCCGCAAACATACCGAGGACCGGAAGTTCAAAGTAGAATAAGCTCTGGTATGCGAACGATATAAAAATACGATACAAATGCTTCTCTCTGGGGTGTGAAGTCAATGCCCAGCGATCCTGTCGATGTACATAAACGTAGTTCCTTTTGTAGTAGGGCTTAAATATAAACTCAATAATATGTAGACTATGTATACAAACAATTCTTTATTTATTAATATACTTACTACATACATACACATATTGTACATACTTTTATAGGTAGACGAATTATTTCATATGTTTGTCAACAATATTCGCATTATAAGTACATACATATTTATGCAAAAAGTAGACGTGTGAAAATATTTATCAACTTCGCATTAGCTAATTAAGACAATATTCAAAAACACATAACTATAAAAGTAATAATAAAAAAATTGCCAAAAAAAAAACCATTTGTTTATAAGTACTTCAAAATAGAGTAGATGACTGATAAGATTACAATTAGACAAAATTGGGATACTTTCAAGTTCGTACAATTATAAATAAATCCAACATTCATCAATTAAACTTGAAACGTTTTGTTTTAAACATCGTAATTTTTCAACACTTAGTTCCTATGGACGCACATTGTTATACATAGTTTTCCAATTTACGATTAAATTTAATTAAGGATAAGGGAAACATTATACTGCACTCGAAATTGCTAAGAAGATTCAATTCGAGGGTTAAGATTAGCCTTAACATTGGCTGTGATTCATGGATCACTTTTTAAAAACTTAAAATCGTGTTACTAGAGTCTTACTATCATTGTTATAATACTTTTTCTAAGCTTGTGTTATTAACAATTGAAAAATCATTTTCCGAAAAATTTGGTAAAGGATCTGGCCTTAACGAGTATATTAAATTCAAACACTCTAAGTCGTATATTCCATTCGATTCTCATATGAAAACTTATTCATTATTCTTAAGTACTGTTTTTTTCACAACTGTTATTCGCAAAGATTTCGATAGAAGAGTAATTTAGTCTGGCAATTAGCTGATTTTCGGTATTTTTATATGGAGTTTGGTTAAAATATCCTAAGAAAAAACAAAGGTTTGATAGAGTAGTCCGATTCGGTAGAAAAGAAGGACAGTCGTCCTGATCAAGAATACACATACAACAAATTTCGTGTCGAAATTAAATCTAATACCCTCTGTAAGGTTATAAAAAATCAATGGACACCCGCCGATCGAAATTTGAACTCTATTTCAAGGCTTTTGAGCAACACGAGCAATGCCGGGTTACACCCGCGTATACTAGTAACTAGTTTATACTTACATATCTACACGTATGTATTATGCATACGCCTTTAGTTGTTGGTCGTTGTTGTTGGTGTCGTTGTCGTTGTTGTCGTTGTTGTTGCTGCCTCTCCGTCTTTAGAACATGCGAAAGAGGTAGTTACTTGAATTACCATTATGTATGTATGCTTTGAAAGGTGTATGGGCATATCAAGGGTATTATAAGATTGTCACGAAATGTGTAGCGTATTAAAGTAGGAGTTTCCGAGTTCTTAAAGTAAACAAGTATTGTCTTGAGTTAATATCGCAATGTCCGCTTGTCAGTTTCTATGCAATCTCAGCTTTAACATGTAAGAACACAGCTGTCTAGGGTGCTCAACTATGAGATACCCTAAACAAACACATATGTATGTATATCTATGCACTTAGGACCTAACGTTAAATGGCGTCAACTATAATTATCCTGTATGATAAGATGTTTTTGAATTACATTCAAATTTATTTTCTATTCAAAGTAAAATATTCAGTTTTTGGTAGAACCCAACGAAAGGAAGCTTCAGTGACAATTATACTATTTCTTTCTATTATATAATATTTTAAAACAAAAGAAAACACTAGTGCCTTCTATCTACTACAAAGCTATGATACCATGTTGACTCCTAATTAATGGGTAAACTGTATAAAGATACTTCTTGAGCAAATTAGATTATAGTAAAAGGTGGATAGCTTGATAACAATTAGCGGCTGTTATAAATTGTTTCCAGTTCTTACACAAACTTTATTTGCATATGGTAATATGGATCAAACAACCTATCATTTGGAATGGTAAATATTTGTGGAGCAATTATCAGTGAACTTAGAATGTAGAGCCTTGAATTGTTTCGAAAATGTTAGATTTTTGTCCATTGAAACTAAAACCGCACATTTTTCTGTAATTTTTATAATTGTTTTAAAGTCTTTAAAGTACATAGTTCCGTAACGTACTGTAAAAAATCCAGATTCAATGCTTTTTTTTTTTGGTTGACTTGTTCGTTGATTGCAATTCAATCAGTTTGTCAGCTCTACGATTTCTATAAATAGATGATTAGGTGTCGAGCACGACTCTTGTTTATATTGATTTTCGTATAAATAAACACATAAATGTGTTACGCATACGTAATATGGCAAAATACCTTCCGAAATAAGACAATGAATATAAAATCAATTTTTATCTGGATATACCAACTATATAACTTCTACATTGGCTTAATACGATCGTTTGCAGATCATAAAATATTTAAAAAATGAATTTAAAAGAAAGCTATAGTCTGTAAAATTGGCTAGTAACGCTAACGTTATTTTCGCCGATCGAAAATAAAACCAAGACCCATAATGCTTTCCAATCGGCTAAAATTCGGTCGTAATTTAACATTACTTAGAGCACCTTAGCCAAGATTTAATTTTTAATTTTAAATATGCATAGCCTGAAATACGATAGTTATAAGCTTTCCAGGCTTCACTCTCTGAGCGAAGCAAAAACCTATCATTAGGAGGCTTAAAACAGTTCTAAACTGAGCAAACTCTTGTCATAGTTCTTTTAGATTCAATCTTTATAAGCTATCTATAGTGAACATTTTTAGAAATAAATTTGTTGGCATAATTATGAGAAGTTGAGCAAAATGTATATAAAAATACACGATGTATACATAAATTTCATCATATGGGTATAAGTCAAATTAATTGACAGTAAATGATTTAAAACGAGTAATAACTTACAATTATCCAATTGAACATACGGCACGAAAGTTTCGTAAAAGTAAATAAAGCTGTTGGAAATATATTACAATAATATTAACAGCAATTATCTAGTTCCCAACTATGAGATTACCTGTTCTTAACCTATTAGAACTTCTTCATTGCCATAATAATATTCAAAATTTTGAGGAAAAGTGTAATAAAATATATGCAGGTAATTTCCAGTTTACGATTGTGGTACACCTATGTTCCGATTAATGGACTTAATTGGAACAGGGAAAAGTGAGACGTAAATCAAAAAGTTTTTAAGCAAACGGCATATTGGAATTTCCATCAAATTGAAGAAAAACTCACATCTTGTGAAATATTTAGATTTGAATTAATTCGAATGTTAAGTTAAAAAACTGAGTAATAACACAAGTCAAGTTTTTCTATACATATATTTGGGTGTTTTCGTTAGAATTTACTTTTGAAATCAAAAGTCTGTGCTTTACCGAACATTCCAAATAATGAGTCTTGCAGCGTCTACAGGCATTTCAAATTACAAAGAAAACGATGTAAAGCTGATATATATGTTTTAGAATTATAAAAAAAAGTTAAATATAAAGATTTATACGTAGGTCATTTCTTGAATAAGTCTTAGAGAAATTCAATTAACATTACGTCACGTAATGTGACGTGGAAAGTTTTTAATAAACTGAAAACTTAACTTACTGTACATACATTATTTTGAAATCATATTAAGAAATGCTTTTTACAAAAATACTTGTTCAATTCAAAGAATTTACCATATTTTTGAAAGTCCAATTAATCGTGAATCTTTTCTTAAAACTTTTAAACACAAAAGTCGATTACTTTCATGATTTTTAATTAATATAGTCCATCTGAATTTCTAATCAGATCTAATTATTAACTGTTTGGTTGTCACGAAATGTCGCAAATATAGAATATAACTTATTAATTTTAGAGATGGCGGCAACTTATTGAAATTTAAAACAAACCAGATGTGGAGAACTAAATGTGTAGTCTTTATTTCCATAAATTTGCATGATAACCGACCGACGGATATTGCATAGAATGGCTCAGAGCTTAAGAGAAGCGGACCATATGTTTAGTTATTACAAGGCGTTCAAATTGCATACTCGTAAATGACCTGGTTCATAAAAGCTGTGAGGCACTGTAGGCAGATCAAATTGGCTGTAGATGTATCCTTTCTCACTAGCAAATACGAGGAGATAATTAGGCTTTATAGGTTGAAAGTAACTGCAATCCAAGAAGCATTTGAACTTTGATAAATGAAATTAATTTAATGAAGACTTCAACATTATATTGTTGATGCTAGAGATTCACATTTGATTCGTTTATCTTAGATATACATATGTATGTACAAAAGAGTATGTCCATATATCGTTATCAAAGGCGATTAGGTAAAGACAATATAAAAATGGAGAGGAAACTTAAACGTTCAAAGCATATCCTACTGATATCCTGATATCCAACATAATTGACTTTTATAACCGAACCCAACACCTTAGCGAGGCAATGAGTAACTTAGGTTAAACTCAAGCAGCCGTCAGCGATAACCAGCTTTATTCACCAAATTGCTTTAACCGAAAGACATTCCGTCGCCACTCAACAGAAATACGCAGGCCAACAGCTGTTGAATACACTCACAATCAAATACCCTTTAATTTCAAAATTCAGCATAGTCAAAATTAATAACCATAAATTGATGAGACAACAAGGAGCGTTAATACGGAGAATAAGTCTCGTTTCAGGTAAAGATGCATTATAATTATTATATTTTATTCAGTCAAAATTAAGGAAAACCAACTTGGTAAGTGTATGAGAACTTCAGTGTGCAGCATTGAGAATCATTTTTATTTCTTTCTTTCCTTTAGCTTGTTTTCAGCTCTGCTTATACACCGCCCAGTTTGTTGATGTCGGAGTTAAGAGAGAAAAGAGAAGACCTCGAATGAGCGTACGTTGGGTTTTTCTTTAAAGCAGCCGAAATATGTTATTACTGCCTCGGTCCAATTATGTATATTCATCTACACCGCTTGGGCGCGAAAAGAACAACGCTTCTCGACACGTTAAACTAACCGTACCATAAACAAACCATTATACATGTATTAATTGGGATTATTTATTTTCCCTTGCTCTGTAAATAAATATTAGCATAATTAAAAATATTTCCTTTAAGTCTCTTGGAGATCTTAAAATACTTTACACACATGGATCCCTAAGAGAAACTTTCAATATCCAAGCGAAATCGAAATTTATTACAAGTTAAATATAAAATATCATTGTAAAAACTTGGAAACTTAATCATTCTTAAATAATGATAGCTAAATTTGATTTAACTGTACTAAACGCTGGCAGGATGTACGGGCTCAGAAACTTTCAATATTCAGGCGATATCAAAAATACTGCAAGCAATATTTCAAGAATATGAAAGATCAAAACTGGGAAATAATAATATTGCACAATAAGTTAAGCCAACTTTGTTTTAATAGTACTAAACGTTGACAAGATGCACGGATCCAACTAAACAATCTTTAATATTCGGACGATATCGAAATAATATTATTTTCTCAATGGCTTTCTACGTTACATTTATCCTGTAAGGTTGTAGAATATCTACCTAATGCTCTCATTTTTGATTGTTATATTAATTTATTTTTCAACCTTTGCATAATACATTTTTTTGTTTTTTATTGCGAGTGTTATAACATTTCAAAGGTTCCATTCGCACTTATAAAGAAGCAGTCGATTTTGAATAATATATTATCCTAAAATACCATTTTAAAAAACTTATCGTTCCTTAACATAATATAATATGTGCTTAATTCCTTTCTTTATATCGTGGGTATCTTTAAGTCGTTCACTTTCAACTAGAGCTCTCCTGCTGGTTTTTTGTTGAAAAGGCTTGGAAGAATGGCAGTGTTGAATGTAATTTGTGTTGTGTCTAAAGCAGGTAAAAACCAGGTAAAAGAATAACGTATACAGATAAGTAAAACACTTAGCATCCGACGACCAACTGGCCCATTAGTTGGCTCAGATGGTTAGAGCTCCGCCTAATAACGAGCAGTCGTGAGTTTCAATCTCTTAAGAAGTTTTTCAACATTTAATTTGTTTACTTTATGGTATTTTTATTAACAATATAATATGAAAACCATTTTTAATGCTCTTTTTATTAAACTAATTTAATAAATACAATGATCCAAACAGGGAAATGGAGAGAAGAAATGGTGTCGTAATGGTTAACAAATGCTTTTTGTTAAAATCGCAAAACAATTAAAATATTGCTATTTTAAAAATGATTTAAACTCGCTGTTCCTTGATGTTTGATGAGTTGTTGGATCAACAATAAAGGATCAATTTTGAAACCCAATAGAATACCGATGGAAAAAATGAATCTCTGAATCAGATTCCATCCTGCTTGGGGTATTAAAGTTTTATAACGAAATATGTAACGCATAGACGGAAGCAGACCCCATAAAGTATATATATTCTTAGAAGAAAGAGTTGATTATCTCTATCACCTCTGGAGAAGCCCATCGCATTTAGTTTGTTTTTAATGTCAATTTTATTCGGGAGTTCCTTAAATTAAATCAAACAAAAACAAATTTAATCACACACTTTCCAGACATTTTCAAGTGCACACTAAATTTTAATTATGTTTATTATGGAGTATGAAGTTTACTGTTCAAGATGTGTTTTTGTAGCACTATTTTTGATGCGACCAGAAAGAAAGAAAGAAAATTAAAAAAAAATTTTTAAATCCATGAAAAGAACCAGACACTGACCGATGGGCTGTAAATTGCACAAAAAAACCATGAAAAGAACAACCTTGACACTGTCCTTTTATTTTGTATATATTTCTTGTAAGAATATACTACACCAAAGTCTGGTCTTATACCGTTTGGGAACTCTAAGCGTCAAAAACATTGCCAACAAGTATGCAACACTTTTTTGGCATTGGTTACATTATGGCAATACTATGGTTTCCGTGTGGCCAAGATCTGATGAAGGAGCTCGTAGAAGTCGTCAAAATAAGACGATAAAATTAAACAAACTTTTTGATTTAGGGATTAGTTCTCGAGATATGGTATTGGCGAGATTTTGTTTGATTTCAAAGAGATCAATGTATATAGGTATTGGGATCGTCTAACCTTAAAGCAACATTTGTATCTAGTAATAACCTTTTTAATATTAAGATATAGCATGCTAGAAACCGCTGAGAAAATCTGAGACTCTTATTGACCAAACTTATCGTATTGACCAAGATCACACAATACTTATGAACATGAATATGACTTTCAAACAGTTTTTGATTTCGTCACTCTAAATTTTGAAGCCTTCTGTAGGAATTTCTTCTCGTTTTACCTTCAATCGAAACAGTATAAAAATCTATAACATAAACCTGCAACAACATTGTGTTGCAACTACCTTGACGAATGCAGCATTCTGACTTGTTTACCTTAAGCCTGTTTTGAATCTTTTGTGGCTTAAACATGAACGTATTGTATACACACTCACACATATGGGATGTTAAATGAAAAAAAAATCTGTTTAACTAAATCGTTTTGTCTGCGTTCAAACCTAATTTGGATAAATAATGATGAAACATGCCGCACACAAATTAATTCAGTTTTTAACGCTTCATTATTTAATTGTATTTGTTTTGGCATACACGCTATTAATTCATCCATAACCATTATAACCAGTTGGAATAGGAAATTAGCGGTAAGATGAAAGACTTAAGCGCAGCATCTTTGTTACCCCCCGCAAGGAATGGAAGTGATGTTTCTCTTTTGTTTGTTATAATTGCTTGAACTCATATGTTTTTTAAACCCCGTGGGTTAGAAAGGGAATGTTGTTGCTATACCCTGGATCTGTAATATAAGCACAAGGGTATTATAAGATTGTGTGGATTGGAAATACTTACTCATAACAGAGAGACAAGTGTATAGGTATATGTTGTACAAACTTGAAGAATAAACATGCAGCGAATGCTGACGCATTTTAGTACTACTTAGTTTACATGAAATCGAAAGATACATATGAAATTATGATGGAAATTCACAATATACTAAGTATCATAATTTTATCAATTCTTTTTGAAGTTTTATATGTATTGTATATTTGTTTAGATGTGTACCATTTACACGTAGAAATGTTTTGTGTTCTCTCCAGCTGGAAGGGGTTAACAATTTTCATCCAATAACGAATAAAATGGTCGAGAGAGTACGACATTGGCAACTCTGATCCTATAATGTGAGTATAGACATAAACAGTCACATATGTAGTTATGCCTTAGTTAGCTATAGTTATGTGATACATAGTTATATAGGTTCAGTCTTCAGTAACCAAGAAGTTTATGTTAACAGCTCGTTACAGCTTGCAAAAAATCAACTTTAAGTTCGGTTCCCCGTCGCTACTTTAGGATAGAGTGTGTTTCCTCGGCTTAAAATCCCTTTTTTCTTTTTTCATTTTTTGAGAACACAAAGCTTAATTTATGAATATCACTCGTAAATGTCTGATTTAAAGTACGCACAGATCATTCATAAGTATTTATGGGTAAAAAGTGTTAAAAGATTGATTGCAGTTTTTTATTTTTACAACTAGCCTATTAATAAAAAATGTTATGTATATATCCTGTGTATTTGTTATAGTTATGATCTTGAAAGACTTGCACTTAATTTTTACTTCAATATACTTAACATACTTACTTTTTAAGCTATAATACATAGCAAGATATAATTTTTTGAATAGAAGATACTCCTTGCGTCATTTTTCACCCGTGCACAATAGGTTGTACTGCTTGCTCTACTCATGCTCAGCAAGCAGTGCGCTATGTAAATCGACTGTTTGTATATAGATCCATAATACTCATAGATTGGGCTTCATAAATTTGTACAGAAATGTGTAACGCCTAAAGAAGGCTAGACTGGCCCAAAAAAAGAATGAATATTGTTGATTAGGACGACGAGCTGAGTAGATTTATCAGTGTCCGTCCGTCCTTCTGTCTACCAGGATGTCCCTTTACGCGACTGTTTCTATAAAACCTCTCTCTCGCTCTCTCTCAATTTTAAAGTTATCTTTGGCTGCAAGAAGCTTATATGTCGAAGCCAGCCGGATCGGATCACTATGTCATTTAGATGCCATAGGAAAAAATCCTTTAGTATAAAAGTACGATTCTTACAACAGCGTGTGTATTTAGAATTGTATTTTATATCCTTAACAAAATTGGTTACAATCGGACTACTTAATCAGAAAATCTTAATCGCATTTAAGGGTATTTTAAATTAGATTAAATAAAAAAGTACAGCTTGTTCAAATTTCTTTAAGATAACTTAGAAATAACATTTCGTTATCGAATGGAAGTAACATTAACTAATCGAACGTGTTATGGACTATAACTAATGAACGAACTAAAACACAGATTAGATTGGTCACTCACAATTAATAACTTTGTTCCTTAAATAAACTACAATGTGTATGTTCCTTTTAAATATGGACAATTACTTGTGTTGGGATTTTGTGTACATCAGATATGTTTATGGCGTATTCACCAGTTGAGTACTCTTAAGTAAGGAATTAATATTTGATTTGTATGGCCAATATTGAGAACAATACATTAAATTGGCCAATTGTTGCAACTTATTTGTTCAAAGTTTGTACACAAGCCCATAATAAAAGTTATACAATGGACAACTTAAAAGTTTTCAAAATAAACAGCTTTTCATATAATTATTATATAAGGAAGTCATTGTCAGTCAGATGCAAGTCAAAGTGCAAAATTGTAAATCGTAATGGTATAATAAATCAATGGCAAAAATTCGGATTGTTACCATCCAAAAGGGTCGACATGACGGGGTAGCTTTTGTGTATCATTAAGGAAATGATTGCCCTATATAAGCACAATAAGGGGTGGATGTTAGTAGATGGTAGATGGTAAGCTGCATCAATTCTTATTCTCGCAGGAGAGACGGAGCTCATTGTGGCCACATTCCTCTGTGTTCCCATCAAATTGCCATGAAGAGTTAATGAGCCGCAATGGGTCTAACCAATTTGTTACTTAGTATTCGCATTCCGTTTAATAATTCGAAACCGCAAGTGTCACGTGTTCACTTGATTGTGGTTTCTTATTACGGCATTACTTGCACATATGTTGCAAAGTGGTAATTATTCTTATAAATATTTCCGATGAATTGAAATAAGCGAGATTTAAGTATAATATTTTCTTTACAAATTAATGCACTCAACTTGTCCAAAACCCATCAACATAAATAAACTTTATGCCATTTGTATTTCAAGATTCCGGTAACACATCCAAATATTTATCATCATCAAGTAATAGTGCCTTAATCGATGCATGAACTGGAAATACCCTGTAACTGGATAACTCGTTGTAACCAATTTGAAAATACATGAAAGGAGTGACTAAAATTTGGAAAATGGTTATTTAAAGTTTATTGAATCATTTAGCTGCATTAATTACAGTTGAGAAATTTCTCTAGATGATCCATTAAATTTTAAAGGAAAGAGTTCAAACTTGTTCAGACCTTATTATAATTTTGGCACTAAATGAGTTCCGCAGAGTTAATACAGCCAAGTTCGTCTGCCCGTCTGTTTCTATGCAAACTAGTCTCTTATTGTTAGCTTTCAAGGTATATTGATTAGGTCTATATTTACGATACAAATTAACCGTATCAGATAAATATTTCTTAGTTCGAAAACCAAAGTTTAGCATAAAAAGCTTCCATTTATTTTAAGAACTTTTTTTGAGATATCTTTTCTTGAGAATCTTCAACTAAACTTAGAAATTGTGTATCTGGTATTGTCTTATACATATACCCTGCCCAAATCAGTCAAAATTTGTATAAAAATAAAAATGTTTATGTTTTTAAAGGTAAAAAAATAATTTAGCTGGTTTCAGCTTGACATAGAATATATTGGTAAATCGAGAATTGAGGAACTATACAAGCTGATTTTAGAAATTAACATATTGTCGATCTGATAAATGTTAAAAGTGTTAAAATTTAAAACCAACCATTTTTTCGCAGGAGGATGACATACGTAAAGTTTGATAAAAATCTGTCTATAGTTTGTATAGAATATATCTATAATATTGATCTTCAAATTTTTAATTTACACAATCGTAGTCCAGATATAAGATTTAATCTCTATAGACAGTCACCTAATTGAAAATGAAATGCAATACATGGCTTGATTAATTTGTAATAGGACCTATCTATATTATAGATTCTGGAATTTGTTATATCCGCAATCGTAGTCGTAGGTTCAAATCCTAGTCTTAGTATTATATTTAGTCTTAATAGACAGACACTAATGTAACAAACACATACGTTTTAAGAATACATACATACGTACAGATACATATACTTACACACGAATGGATTAAGGCAAACAGCATCAAAGTTTTCAACATATCATCCCATCCGTATTTAGAGTACATACATACATACATACGTAGACGTACTAAATGTATGTGTGTGTTGATATGTGATTATGTATGTATGTAGATGCGTTGCGAGCCAAAACAATCGCCACACTGTCTCGCAAGTCAAAAGCGGTATTTCCAAATTGGTAGTCATTTCTCGGTTCGTAGAAAGAAGCTAAAGTCATTATGGCTTCCATCGAAGCGATTTTACTGTATGCTGTTTGTGCGCGGTCTGTTTGTTAGTCTGATGTCCGAACACTCCTCTTATTATACATAAGTATAACCACACATACACTTACACACATTTGTGCAGCATAAAAGACTGGATGCCGCAACTTGTGGATGTTCAAATCGCAAAATACACAATGTGTTCCGCCTTCGTCATATACATATACAAAGATACAGCACCAAGTTTAATTTGATTTCGATTCAATGTGAAGTGAAACACGAAAAAAATAATATCCCTGGACTGTCCTGATCCTCGATCATTTACACTACATCCATGCATCCGACTAAGAAAGTCTTTCAAACAGCATCCAAGCACAGGGCAGTTGTTAAAATATTTTTGAGAAAACAGTGCAAATGATGCTCGCTGTAGGGAAGAGTTGACGGTGATCGTTCTCACCTCGTCGACACTATAACGATGAACATGGCATGGTGCAGTGTTCAATCGCGCAGGGACAGTGGAAAAAACAAAGTCCATTTAAAGACGATTTACTGACAAGTCTTCTACCAATTTTATTATTAGTAATACCATTTTGAAAAGCTTTAAACAGCTATTATGATTCTTTGTTATAGAACTCTTCCATTGCCATTCTGACTGATTTTTTCGTAGGCCTACAAATATTTGCATCAAAATTCCAACTGGGCACCATGTTTTAGCATGGTAGGCACATGAAAACTGCTTCATACATATCTACATTTACGTACATATGTATGCATATGTATGTATACTTACGTATGGTATACATCCTCAGGGTAGATACAACTCAACTTCTGAAATTAGTGTGTTACCCTTCAATAAATTGGCGGCTTGTTGCTTTCAAATATTTATTTCTTATGAGCAGATTCAATGCAGACAAAATACCAACACATAAAATAATAAATAGCTTCAGCTTATTATTATTAACAAAATATTTACAAATTTCGTTGTTACGTAAGTATAACAATAGAAATGGACAGATACCCTGTACAACAATTATATACTTCATAATATCGTGAATGCCTTTTCAACATTTTACATCATTTATAAATATTAGTGATTGTACGAAATTTAAATACCTTGTCCAAGGGTAAAGTAATCGACTATGGTATGCCCTACACAGCAAGTTTTTACTGAAGTACTGATCGATTTTCGATATCTTATTATCTTTAGTTGAATATAATGGAACTACAAAGCTACAAAATGGCAAGATAAATTTGTACTTTGTAGCTTATTATCAAAGTTCTTTTTGATCTTTGGAAATCCTCCTGATCCGTATACTTTAATACTACTAGTAGATTTTATAGATGTTAAGGCCCAGAATTAGGGAGTAGCATCGAAAGGAATATCGGTTTCACTGTAGGTTTTGGATATGGTGGCCTTGTCTTTTATATCGGTTTCATATGGGCTACCGGTCCTTAGAATGTTTGGGCTTCGAAATAATGGTATCGGTTCACAAAAACAAATTATTTATAAAAATGTGAAAAAATAGACTTCGTGGCAAGAACCATCTCCACTGAAAATTACATAAACTCCTAGTAAAAATAACTAGCAGCACCTAAAAGGAAAATTGATATTGACAGAACCGAAGCTAACAGTTACACATCGTTTCAATAAAATTAAAAAGTTATGTTACGGTTAAAGCTTCAAATACAACTACCAACGGTTAATACCGGTTAACTGTTTCGGTTATGGTTTTAATCAGTCCCTAGAATTGTTTAAAAGTTTAAAGGGTCTACTATTTTCTTATTATTTGTATGATTTAGTTTATTGTGTTTGTTATAGACTGCAAGAGGCTTAAATTTCATACTTTTGATAAGGACTACATGAACTAGAGACACTAAATTCCCTATCCATGGTTGATTGATTATAAATAAATATAGGAATATATTTATTTATACAAGCTCTTTATACAACCAGAATGTTTCAAAATGATAGCAGGACCGCTGTTACCACCTACGGTGTGTAGGGAACTCATTTAAGTACCTCTTTTTATGCAGATGAGTGCATCGATATCAAAGGCCAGAAGAAGTTTCATACAAACGTGTGCAAAATAATAAGAACAGCTCACTTAATTCAGCCAAAAAAATGATTACAAAATATTTTTATAATATATCTTTAATTAATTTTAACATATTATACTGTGGACATACATATATCCCAACAGATTTTTAACTGTTATTTATTATGTATTTATTAACTGTAAAGTCAAAAAACAGATGTGCGAATTAAGAACGAAAATGGTACTCAACGGCTCCTCGAATCTTACAATAGTTTCAACAATCTATAAGTACGCACTTACTTAGTTTAATGTGAAGGATCTCCACCAGTATTCCGGAAAGAAAGTGATTAATTAAAATACGGTAAGTAGAAAAACTTTCGCGTTTCTATACCTTCAATCAACAGGAGTGTGTCAAATCGATCCGATTATAAAATATAAGGACATAACAGGACATGAATCTTTTCAGATATAAGTAGCTTAATATCTGTTCTCTAATAAGAAGTAATAATTTTAAAATATTATGAAAAAATTTTTTAACTGATTAAGCTTTAACTTATGCTGTTCTTATTATTCCGCTCATGTCTGAACATATGGTATTTAGGTACTGTATAGTATAAGAATCATTGCATTGATAAAATTTTCTGTAATTTGAAAGATCAAGATATTTTTCTAATTTAAAAATTAAATATTCTATTCAATAATTCAGTATATATGTGCCATTTTATTATTATTATTCGTTATATACTTTTTTATGTTGTGTGGCTTAGGAAATGCACTGCTTGCTGCATGCAGTATGCAAATGCAAGCAGTGTTTTCGCTTGCGTACGCAAATAGACTTGAACTCAGTGCTTGTCCTAGACAGTATGCTCGACCTGAGCCACTTCAGAGTGTTTTTGAAATGTTGTTCAAAAAAATAGATTTATTGGAAGACTAAACACCTTTAGATATTGATCTTTAAGTGACATTATTATTATTTTCCAATTAAATCGTTTTGCATAGATTTTTAAAATGCAAACCTAACATACATAGTATATGAGAAGAAAGTCTGATTTTATTTTGATTCAGAGACTTCATCTCATATACAGGGTGTTAGCTATTCGAGCAGACTTCTCTTTACTCATATTCAATTGTAGCTTTCAATTGTTTTTTCAACAAAACAAACCCACAATTTTAAGTTAAGTGTCGAGATATTTTGCAAATGTTAATGTTATGCCCACATACATATACATATATTATAAAATGAGCACCCTAGTACTAAACTACAATTTAATTTGTTTGATTTTTATCATACTCGTGCGCTTTTATTTATGTTTACGCTTTACAGTTCTTACAGTTCATCTTGGGATTGGTTAACAATGGCTTACACACCGTTTTTGGCACCACCTTCAAATGTTATTGGTGTAAGCAACAGAAAGGGATGGCAAGTATACATTCGTATATGAAAACGTGTGTGGAAAAGGCGCAGACATTATTTCCATAGCTACATCCCTTTCTCTCGCTCGCAAGAGCCATTGTTGTTTACGAAGAACACCATTCATTAAGCCATGTCTTTGAACACATTCTTGTCAGTTTGAACGCTGATGCCGTCGAGAGCGCATCGTTTACCCAAAGTGAAAGAAACCGTTGTGAAAATAAAAGAAGCGCCGCAATGCCACGTCCATTAAAAGTTACTTATGGTGACCAGAAGCCGCCATACTCATATATATCATTAACTGCCATGGCCATTATGCATTCGCCGCATAAAATGTTACCGCTGAGTGAAATATATCGCTTTATAATGGAAAAATTTCCTTATTATCGAAACAATATGCAAAAATGGCAAAACTCATTACGACACAATTTAAGTTTTAATGATTGCTTTATAAAAGTGCCCCGGAACATAAGTAAAGCCGGTAAGGGTTCATATTGGACTCTTCACCCTAAGGCGCTCGGTATGTTTGAAAATGGAAGTTTGTTAAGGCGACGGAAGCGATTTCGAGTGAAACAACTTGAACAGGACCTCATCAACTCTGAACTGGCGACTATAGCCGCATATAATACTGATCCAACTATGCAGATCAATGCGGAGCGTGTGAATAATCCACATACAGAATGGAATAATCAAAGCCAGATCTTCAAAACATCCACGCAAAAGAAGCAATATTTTGACCAACCGTCGTTAGTTCCATTAGATGTTACTGAATTAGTCGATAGCAGTATGATACCAGTACGTCCAAAGCGTGCTTTTACTATAGAGAGTCTGATTGCTCCAGATACTAGTATAAGAGCTTCCTACGATGCAAGAATAGCTCAAGCTATTCACAGAAAGCAAGTTTTTCTCAACAGTCGATGTTTTGAGGTCAATCCAGAAATTGGCAGTATTCCTGACTTCCCTCAATCACACTTTAATCAGTTAATGACACATCATCAAACTAATTTGCCATTAATCACACATTATTTGTATAATCCTCAGCATACATTAAATACTATGTACATTTATCAACATAAGCAATTGCATGACCTACGGAACCATTTTAATGGGTCGCTACCAATTTTCTAAAAACGAAAACTTAAAGAAAATGTTTTTTTTGTAAAATAATTTATTTGATTATGTTTAAACTTATGTGGACTAAACTCGTTTGTGATATATTAGTTTTTTATAATAAATTATTATACATTTTGTTAAAATATACTATATACAAGTAAATAAATACCTATGCTAATTAGAACTGAATAAATTAAAGTTTTTGGAGTAATTTTATACGCTATTCGGGCTTGTAAAGGAAGCGTAAGTATCTGCCGAGCCTATTTTATAAAATGAAAAAGCCACTGCCTTGCCTTTTCCTCATCCAGCTAAATTGAATTTAAATGTTCTACTTCTTCAAGTATTACCACAACTTTTAGCCATCTTCCCGTACCCATTCCATTTGGGTAAATACATCAATGTTTTGCTCGTATCAAATGATTCATGTTACTTGGCCATTAAAATAGATAAATATGATGATTATACCTTGTGCACATTGAAAATTGAGGGACAAAAGTATGTGTAGTTTATATAAACATACGATATATGCAAATACGTATTTAAATCAATCGATGATATGCTAGGCTTACACAGATAATCATTATATTTGTTTACCTTTATTGGATCTACGGTATTGTTAACTGGTGACCGGTATAAGTATAAAAAAATAAAAAAATCACTTCACTTCTTTTTTAGCTCATTCTAATAAATCAATAAATAGGTGAAACAAAAAGTATATTGATCCAAAAGATAAGATTTTATTGTCATTTATGATGCCAATCAATTAATCAGTCATAGAAGTCATATTTTCAGGAAGCATTTAGAGAGCATAGTTGCTCCGATAGCAAAATCATCTCATTCGTTTTCGTCCAGGATTTATTATGGTTTTTAATGCGTGAGATAAACGCGCAACCCTAACTTTTTCAAGATTTTTAGTTAACGATGTGAGTCAAATCATTAACAATTGATAATATTGAGTAAGCTGATTGCCTTTTTTAATAAATATAGTATTTGCATAAACACCTTATCCAATTGTTTTACGATCACCTATTAAAAAAAAACAATAATGTATAATAAACGAAAGATGGATTCATTATGTAGTTGATTGAGTTTAAGCCGAGCAACATAACTTGTGTCCAAAGAGGAAAATATTACATACATATTTAGTACAGCTGTCTTTTTTTCGGGGTAACAAACAAATAAAAGAATTCATTGATCAATTTTGTCTCTTTAAAATGCGAAAGTTTTTGGGAGTCTAAAAAGTTGTACCTTTTTATTTTCAATTGGGGCATATTAATTATTAAAAGGCATAATATATAGTTTTGATGACTTTATTTTTTTACTTCTCGTTCTTGAGGGACAAATCGTTAAAGCTTATTAACTACGTTTCAATACAAAAATCAAGAAAAGCCACTTTACATATATAAATATTTATGTATACTTGGCTTGTAAGTATTTTCGTCTGTGCTTTTTTAAGTTCAAACTCTGAATAAAATCATTTTCTTAAAATCTTCTATAATTTGAATGCTGATTATTATTTCCCCTAAAATTCCCCTGTCGGAAGTTGGGATGCCTGGGCCCATTATAATTATTCCGAGGCTGATAATTGGAATCCTGGTTTCTTTGATGGTAAGGTCTGTGGTAATTCTGATTAGCCTGGTAACCTGAAATAAAGAAACAACATTTAAGTACATTAATAATAAAACGTATTTGATAATTTGACATATTATAGGTATTGCATAAAATAAATAAAAATTGAGAAATTACCTTGCGATTGATGATAGTTGTAGTTCATAGCGTTTCCCCCATTATTTTGATAAGAATTACCTTGACCATTATCATATCTTCGCATACTGGAAGAAACCAACCGTTGAGCGCCAGGTGGAAGATAAGCTCTCTGCGTATGTTTTCCAAAGCCTAAACCAGACAAATAATTCAATTGTAAAGGTAAACAAGAGTTCATTAACTATAATTATTATTAATCAAACTACAAAGACTATCGAAGAACTACTGGTACAAATGCTTCTAATATGAACATTAATTGTCCTGGTTAACAAGCAAATGGGCTGATTAGTTCCTAAATTTAATTATAGATATTTGAAAGTGTTTCCCCTTACCGATAACAGGTCCATTTTTATTATTGTCAGATTGTATAACTTGAGGAGGGTCCACAGCGTTGGGAAGCCTCTTAGCCAGAAAATTGTAGTCTTCATCATACTGCGGGTCCTTGAACACAGCTGTTATCGTGGTATTCTCAACAATATCAGGTAAACTAGGAATCGGAGACTTCAAGTGTCTAAAAAAAAATTATTTACATTTTATAGAATTAATCATCAGTCGGTGTCAATCAAGAAATAAACACGGTAGCAGTTGAAGTATACAAGAATTATGTTAAATGTTTGATCCACAGTATTAAATCTTCGGCTAACCGTATTGATATTGTTTTTGTACATCGTGACTTACCCATTTAGAACGGTGTTGAGTTCAGTTGCCGAAATTGTTCCACTCATTCCATCAAAAGATATGGGACAGTCTTCATTTTGGGACTTATCGGCGTTTTTGTATATTTTCTGAACAGTCTTAAAGTGAGGACTTAATTTACTAATGTAAAGATTATTTTCCCCTCTTTTGTTACGCTTGACTAAATTAAGAAATAAAAAGTTTACATCAGCATACATTTATAAATAGAACTGGATGTGATTTAAAACTAGGTAAGGAATAATAACTATCAGGATCAGTTGGGCTGGTTTTAATCAAGAGAAACTTACCTTCTTCGTCTGTTAAACGGCTGTGAAGCGGTATAAGGGCCTTGAATAGCCTTTTTCATCAACAAATGGCAACAGTGCAACACCTTGCCAAGCAAACTTTTTACCGTTGAGGTCAATCTTAAAGTCTTCTGGATAGAAATCAATTATAGTTGAGTCCTGACAAATATAAATTATTATATAGAAGTAATGTTAATATAATTATATTTACTAAAGCAAACGTTACCCAAATTCCACTTAATTGTCTTGACACAAACACAGATTTTATTCCGATACCTAATCTCATTTTCTTTTCTGTTGGAGAGACATATTCCACTCTACCTGTGCTTCTCTTACATAAATAGGAATGAAGTATCTTCTATCTACTTTTAGTTGCTACAGGATTGCTCTTTTTACAACATTCATTTCTTTCTCAGGAGACCATTGAATTGAGTCAGTCAGCAACGGTTTCAGATACACGAAGACTCCGTCTTTATCTATAGTGGTGTTTCTTATTATTCCCAGTGTCCAGCACTGTGTTGTGAAAGATTTTCACATTACAGCCATTCAAATACAATATACTTAGAAGATAGCATATATTATTTAACCAATTGTCAGGTCAAACCTCCTATACGCATTCATTTTTTACCCCTCGATTTGCAGGAGAGATTGCGTTATAAGCAACCAAATTTAAAAATAAAATATCATACAATATTCATGGACTGAAGGATATTTCTTAAATTAATTATAAATCAACTAAAACGTAAGTATGTATGTATATTTATATACTCCATAAGATACCTTGCGAGATTCTTTCTGTTAAGTAACAATAATACATTTAGAAAAAGGTCTACTACTTACAGGATTGGACATGAGCTCTGCCCAAGGTTCCGGCACATGAGAACTACTTGCTGCTGGGAATACACCCATCAACTGCTCCAACGGATTAAACTAAAATGAAATGTTTTGAAAAATCAATATAATTTATTTCTAAACAGTTATTTCTGCTGCAAGTCTTGGTTGTTAGGGAAAGTAAGTTGTTGATAAGCTACATTTCCCTTAGAATTTCACAAAGAGACTGTTGTAAATAATTTTTATGAAATAATACATTAACTTACCGGTTTTGTTCCTTTTTCGAATGAAGTTGAAAGTCCTTGAATGTTTACAAAATCAGATGCAAATGGCGCATAGTGGTAAGGAAAGTACCAGTTCCAAGAGGAACATCCTTGATAGTAATACTTCAATACCCAACAGAGTCCCCTAACGTATTGAAGTGCAACAGCATAACGAAATTGGAGATTTTCTGAAGCTACATCAAACTTTGATTCGTAGTATCGGGTTTTAAATCCTTCCTCATAAAGACGAACTTCATCGTTATTCTCTTCCTCTTCATCTAAATTTGCTTCTGAACTAGAACGTTTAACTCCACCTTCACCCGATCCAAGTCTTAAAGCAGCCGCTTCTTGTTTGTAGTTTGCAATCTTGCCCTTGGCACTGTTTGGTCCAACAGCCTGTGGGCCAAATACGGATTGATCCATACCCTTATAGCTGTTATTATCTCTTTTCTGCCTTGCTTTGAACTGTAGCTCTCTCCTTTGTCTATCTTTAAATATTTGATCCTCTACATTTCCCAAATCTGTCATAATCAATTGAACCCGGTCTAAATTAACGTCACCGGAATCAGTTAAATATCCTTTAGTTTTATAGACACACTTTTTATATAACTCGACCAATCGGTCTACTGCTCCCTCTCGGATCTCCAAGCTAGGCAAATGTGGTAAAAAGTCATTTCCAACAAAGAAACACATAAAAACCCAATCATCTAAAGCTCTCTCAAAGTCATAAGAGAAAGGCAAGTTGGGCATTTCCAGCGTCTTTTTAAGATACTCTCTTAAAACGCTTAATCGGACAAATATAAATTTAACTTCTGCTCCAATCGGAATATCGGGTGCAAAATTACTATTAGTTGGCCCAACTGCGCCAAGACCAACACATTTGTCCATTTCGTGTCCAAATTGATTACAAACGTCACATGGACGTGGCTTATTCGGAAGAAATTCTTCACGAATTATAGTAAAGTTAGGCTCGTGAGTCGCCAAACCCAGCATTATCAAATCTGCATCAGCTCCACAAAGGACATGGTGTGTGTTAGGATCATGATCAGGTTGGGCACGTTGTTTACGTATATAATCCATTATTTTGTGCTCTCCCTCTCCAGGTACATTGGCATCGGATAAAATTACTTTGATTCCCTTCCATGCTGGATTGTTATTAAGGCGGTCATGAATATAATAATGCAAGCATTTACTCAATCTGTCCATAAACGGGGTTCCCGGAGTTATACAATTAGAGTCAAAATGTTCTCCTTTCTCTTTCGGAGGTGGCAGCTTGCAGCCTAAAACAAAATTAATGTACATAAACTATCAGTGCATTATTTAAACTTTTAGTGCAGTCAAGTAGGTAAGATAAGAATAATAAAAGATTTTATAGCGATAGCGACATTCTTAAAGTTTACATACACACATATACATACACATTCATACATACATAAAAATGCACATGTTACACTTGACGTACCTCGTGCTAGGAGCTCATCTCGAATTCTTTCAACTTCCAATCTTTTTTCGATAGTTTCTTTTGCAGCGCGGAATCTTCGTGATCGTTGCTGGTTCATTTTGGCTCTTGGCGCAACTCCATCAATGGCCATGTACAGTAATTTTCTGGGCCGCACAATACCGAAAAGACGGTCGATGCATTCAAATATAGCAACCATCATCTCTTCTTCATTTTTGGGGGCTGGTTTGTCTTCAGGATGGGTACAAGGATGAATTATGCCATTCATATCCAGATATAAGTTGTCAAATTCGATGCCATTCGGATTTGGTAAGGTTGCATCTTCGTAGATATTTTTTCCAGTTTCCGTATCTACTTGCTAAACATGCGAGTTATTAAAGTATAAATAAGTATGCCAGTGTGCATCCATACCTTGTTTTCGTTGCATTCTATAATAACGCAAGGATACTTTTTGCTTAACCATCTAAAGAATGCCGGTACTCCCATTTTAAGTCAATTTAAATTGTCGAAATGTTTTTCTTTTCCAAACTGTGTACATACATACGTACATACATGTGATATATATGCAAATCACTAATTGCAGAGCTGCAAAAATATCGATATTACTAGTGTTGGTGAACTAATAAAAATACCGATTTTTCAACCCCCAGTGATGCTTAAAGCGATTAATATATGCGCGCCGATATGTTTCAAAATACGAATCGTTCAATCGATTTTAATATTGTACATTTTACGGGGAACAACTCGATTCTTTTTAAGTAGATTTTATTTGCCAAGTCTTTGAAAATGAAAACAATTTTAATATTATTGCTAAAATTAAGAGAGAGCTTTCTTCTACTTACGAATATATAAAATAATATAATGTTATATAGTAGTAGTTAGTTATAGAAATCTGCTGAGTGTCTTCCATATACAATGGGCACCATTGTAGAAATGTTAAGTCTAGGTCTTGTACAAAAAAGAAAACAGTTTATTCTAGTTAAAAATGTTGAATCATTTATAGAGGACTTTTTATTACAATCAATTAAATGGATTTACAAAAAATTATGAATACAATGAAATTAAATTATACATTAGAAAATATGTGCTGTTTATGTTTGCAAATGTATGTATTTAAATCTAGAACTTAAAAAGTATTGGGAATATATAGGCATTCCCATTCATTAATATAAATGCATGTATACTGTAAAACTTGCACACTTAAATTAAGTTAAGCTGCTAGTACAAATTTGTTGAATTATCTTGTATACTTATGTAATTTATTTTGATTCGAATATGTAGACACAAATATCCACGTTTGCAACGTTTAAATTTTGAACAATAGATTCAACAGGTGGTTTCTTGCATTGGATTCGACTTTTGACAGCTAGCATAAATTTTTGTATTGCCAAGAACTGTGGAAACTTTTGGGTTGTGCTGTAACGGGCTGACGCCATCCTTACTTTTCGAGATCTCCGCGGAACCTTTATTTTCCGTGTCATGCGATCCCTTTTGCGGCAAGGAAAGGCCAACAGGTTGTTTTTGATGGTCGATACTCTGATTATAATTTCCTTTATTGTTCACATTGTAATCGCTTGATGAAAAATGAATAATCTTTTTCAATGACAGCTGACTCATTTGCTCGGATAAACGACGGATGTTTAACTGAAGTTCTTCCTTCGATTGCTCGGATATTGATGAAAAACTATGCCTGTTCTGTAATTTTTTCGGATTGTTAACGTTTAAGTTACAATTTGAATATTCAGTTTGTTTTGGTTGTTCTGGTTTTGCAACACAATCAGCTTGAAAGAAATGTCTGGTGACATTGTCATCACAAATATCAATATCTACAAAAGGATTAACTGAATTTCTACCTCTAGCGGGTGAAAAACTGGCAGACTTCGTTTGTATACCTTCGTTGGATGAACGATTTAAAGAACAAGCATCATTGGTAGTTTTCAAAAAGTGTGGAGAAGGCGGTGCGGAAGCTATACACTCCCCATGTCTAATGCTTTGATGTCTTTGCACTTCTGGCTGCAAATAATTGGATTTTTTAGGTTCCAAGAAAAGATCCCTTCTGGCAGAAGAAAATGGTTTTACTTGTCCGTTTTGTGTCTTTTCATTAAAACGAAATGTTGGTTGATGTGATTCAACGGATCGTTTAATCCATGGATCGGCGGCATTCTCTTCAGCTTGATTAAATCCGTCCATTTGAAACTCACTTTTCTTTGTCCAAGGGTCCATAGATGATACATAGAGCAAAGAACTTGCGCTTTTTTTGTTGTTATCATATGTAAATGTTGTCTTTTTAATATCCATATTATTTGGAGAAGTTTGCTCTGATTTACTAACTGTAAATGTATAATGACATTTATTCTGATTGTCTTGAGCTGCAAGGCGGCCCAGTTGTTGTGGGTTATCATACGAAGTCGCATTTGCTTTATCAAATCGAATCTGTTGAGAAAAAGGCGATTGTTTAGGATTTCTTTTTAAATTTAAATCACTTGTTGACATTTTTTCAAAAGAACTCTGGGGAATAGGTAGTAAACGATCCTTATTGCTATAGTTGCGATTCTGAGATTTGGACACATTAAATGCCTGCTCTTTGACAATAATATTTGTTGAACTGTGGCTAAAGTCAAAACAATTTCTTTCTTTCGGAGTTATTGTCCCGTCAAATTTGGGTGATTTTACACAACTACAAGTCATGGTCGAGTAATTGGATGCCAATTTTTCCGTTTCACTGAAGTCATTAATATTTATAGCCAATTGCTTTGTATTAATTAATTTGTTAGTTGATATCTGTTGCGCTTTTTTGTTATAGATGTACCGACCAGAAAGTTTATTTTGCTGGACATTGGGATATAAATATGGATGAACTGGAGAATGAGGAGAATGTATTGGAAGCGTTGGAGCAGCATTGTGCAATTGCTTTACAGAGTTTGCAATAATCTCATCCGATTTTTTATCATTATGTTGTGGGGTTTTTCCAAGTTCTCGGCTGTCTGAGTTTTCGTATCCTTTTGAATAATTGATATTTGATAGTTGTGATGTTTTGTTTTGGGCTGCAGGTGATGAGCCCGATTTCTTTTGCTAGAGCAACCTCTCTGCAAGGTCTTTAATTGAAATCGAACTGGAGGCTGAAAGACCTGAAAAGAGGATGAAACGGATTAGACGATGAATTATCTAAGACCGTATTACTCGAATTATCAAAGTCTATAGTTTTTAGCAAGCCATTGTAAGCTAATATATGAATTTCCTGTTTGTATAGACAGTAGAAAAAATCATCCTATGAAGTGTAATATCCCTAGCTCTATTACGCCTGCGAAAACTTTTGGTTTACTTACCTTTGGGTAAGTTTTAATAGGAGCAGTAGTATTTTATAGTAGTGATAGATAGATAGATAGTAATAGAGATTGTTTCTATTTAATTTAAAGTAACAGATCCGAGCCTATTTAAACTATTTCAGTCAACTCAGTGTTCTTCGGTTATTCGTTAAAATATAATAAACTGTTTAGGAGTTGGTTATCCATTTTCCTTTAAAATTTTCAAATCTAACGATCTATCAGATGTCACAACAATGTACAAAGTTTTGATTAATTCTGTTCAGCTTTAACAATCACTTACCGAATGAATTAAAAACTATTACATAGGCATCATAACAATATCGAAACAAGTCATACTTTAAACATTAAACTAGAAATAAAATAAAAAACCGAAACAGAAAATTAAAATTATAAGCATATTATTTAATAATGTTATTGTGGTTAGTGCGATAATTGATAATTAACTTTTTGTATCATTATTTGATTTGGGCCCGTTTTCTTCTTGAGTCTAAAACTAAATATTACGGAAATGAAGCCTTTTTCTTTTATCCAGTCTAAATGCGATCATACCGCAAACAATTTATCATTTACTAGAATATTTTCAAGACGACAAAAAAGAATGAATATTGAGTCATCACTCAACCCATTTGAAGTGATTATGCGTCATTCCGAATATATTCAGTTTTCTTTATATCAATTTTCTTGTGATTAATCCTAGAGCGGAAGCCGCGAATAAACTATATCAGCAGTTATGCAACCCAATAGAAAACTAAAATCTCTTAAGATTTCTGTCAAATCTCTGCTTAATTACAGTCCAATTCAAATTTAAAAATTAATTTTTAATAAGATTGAAATGGAAACTGAATATCGACAAACAAATGTAAAGCCAACAGTGTTAACATTTAATGAAGATATAGTAATCGCAAAATTAAATCTATTAAGTTGAGACGCAATGAATAAAAGAATGTGTATACTATGTTTATTATCAAATATTTGAAAAATGTATGTGCTTAATAATGGTTTTGATTGTCTTGAGCTTTAAAATAAGAGCTTAATGAAATTAGGTTTCTAGAGGTTCTACTAAATAACTAATCCTTAAATATATAACATTTTCTGCAGATTGTTCAATTAAATGATTACGATATTTATTTATTTTAACTTTATTCTCATAAGATTTACCACAACTACATATTAATGGAATGGTTGTTAAACCTTTTGTTATCACTGAACGAGGTTTCTTAAGATTCTGTATCAGTTATGATGTTTAAAGTTTAAACAGATTTATTGCTAAGCTATTTGTTTTATTTTTATGTTGGCCAAAAAAGAGTATTGTGCTGGATATTGGAATACTAATTCGGATGCACCGGCAGAAAAGAATTGTGTCAAGACAGTGTGTGGGAGCTGTATTGCGTTGTGGCTCTAAAGTGATGACAATCATTTATTCCATCTGATCTTTTAATATAACATTGTGAGCTATTTTCCAGATGTTCGGTATTTATGTATGTATTCGCATCCTTGTGAAATATTGAAATTTGATAGTTTTAGGCCTGCACAAATTGAGCAAGGTTTATTTTACTTAGCTAGAGAAATTTTTCAGCAAGATCTTTAATTGAAATAGAACCAGAAGCTGTACAACCTGAAAAGAAGTGCACATGTATTAGATGAAATTACAAGTAAGAATGCTCTACTCGAAGAAACAAGTTTAAAATGTATAACATCTAATTATTATAATAGTGTTTGTAGTTGGAACAAATTTCTAATCGATATATACCATACTTCAATGCAGGGATAAATAACTCAGTTACTAGTTAACGTTAAGTTTTATTTCTTACAAATTTCATCCTACTTTAGAAGGAAATGAATGCCCCAAGAATATACATATTGTCTTTAAACTCCCCATTGAATCCACATTGAACTTGGTGCAT
The DNA here is from genome assembly GCA_035043265.1 of Drosophila testacea. NCBI lineage: Eukaryota > Metazoa > Arthropoda > Insecta > Diptera > Drosophilidae > Drosophila > Drosophila testacea. Next base: position 1,085,443 of record JAWNND010001120.1, on the reverse strand, counting down.
GGCATGGCATGTGGAAATCTCCCAGGAGGTTTGAACATGCACGGTTCAGGGGACGGGTGAAAAATCACTTCAGGTAAATCATAGATGTTGGTTAATTTGACTGTTCCCCATGGACGGTCAATATACATACATAAGAAGAAATGTTCATTAGGTTGCCTTAGAAAAATATTTCTATGAATGAAAACGCAAGGTAGGTTTACAAATGTATAATATTTTTAGAGTGGAGTTATTATTGGAACTAATAGCAAAAACGTATCCCAAAGAAAACTTAAGATTATTGATATATAAAATTAAAATAATGATAATAAACTCAATATGTGCCTTTGAATAATGTGAACTTTTTGATATTGCTACTAACCATCGTTGTCATCTTGTTTATTGTTTTTGATATTAGATTCACGTTCTGTCGCTGTTGAAGCTGTTTGCGGTTTTTGACTATATTTCAAACTAGCTGCGATAAGATTTGTATTAGTTGCGCCATCAGAAGTATTGCTACGAGCACCTCCCTCAACATTGTTCTTTAATTGTCATTTAATCAGTTCCACGGAAAGAAATTTTCTCAACCGCTCATAGTATTGGGGATGTAATTCAACGTCATTATGTCCAGCTCCCTGAAAAATAAAAAAATACAATTTATTTATATCTAATTCATATCTTATTTGAGTAATAGAATTTGAAACATATTTTAGAACAAACTTACCTCTACCCAAAATGGTTCCACAGTCTTAGGACAACGCTCATAAATGCCAATTCCATGAGAAAAATCAATGACCTCGTCGTCAGTTCCATGAATGACCAAAACGGGTGATTTTACTTTAGCCACCTTATCAATACTGTTTTCAAATGATTAATTTCTGGCACATCTGTACTTTGTAAATTAATTCTTACCTTGGGAAGGCATCAAAAAACCACGTTCTCTTTGTGTTTCTAAATACAACTCTAAGACCCGACATCAATGGTGAATGAAGTATTACTGCACCAACTTCGTGACGAGATGCGAGATCAACAGTTGGAACAGTTCCTATGCTTTGACCATATAATATAATGGTTTCAGGACTAATATTTAGCCTTTAAACACAAAAATAAGCTTATGTTATACTATGTAAGTTTTGAAAAGAATAATCAGGCATGTTCCAAAAATTACTGAAAACTCAAAAGCAATTTTTGGTTTTCAATGTCAAAAAAGTGAGAGATTTGATAAGTTTTTTAATTGAATACAAAGACAGAAAAGAATGTATTAATAAATAATTTGGCAGAAACTCGAAATAAATGAATGGCTGCCGCTTTGCATACTTCGAAAAAAAGCAAATCTCTGACATTTATGGAACACCAACAATTGTCGTAAAAACTTTAGACATTTGTGGAACATCCATGATTATATTTTTTTATTTCCTTTTTGTATTTACCTTGTCCTCATTGCTTGCCAAGCAGCTTCGATATCTGCATAAAGATTCTTTTCAGAGGGTTTTCCCCACTCATACCATATCCGGAATAGTCATAGCCAAATATGTTGCAATTGATTTGTGAGCCAAGAGTGAGATAAAAGCTACTCATCTGACCCAAATCAACAGCATTGCCATGAGAAAAGAGCAGTGTATATTTTGCATTCTTGCTGCATCGAACATATGTGCATGTAATCAAATTGCCACGAGATGTGCGGGTAAAGAACGCCTCAATTTTCGATTTCTCACGTTCAGAGTATTGCCATTCGGCGCGATCATAGAGCTGTAAATTGTATTTGATGTTCGTGTCATCAGCTGGCGTCAATTTGTATGTGGGCTCAGGTGGCTGAAAAGCGAGTTTGGCAGCAATCGGTCCAGGACAAGGCGGGCAGCAAAACATGCAGCATAATTCACTAATGCTAAACATACTCAACGTATACTCTAATACCAAACAACGGAATGTTAATTTTCTAAATTTTATTACAACACTTCACACTTCTTTCTGCTGCTGCTGAACAAAGAACGGCGGTTGTATGTATGCGCGTACATCAATTATGATTACAAATGTTGTGTGGATTGGTTAATTTAATAACAAAGCGAACATATCGATAAATACTAATTCAAATTGCGAGACGTATTTAAAAACATTATTATATGTTATTATAATTTTATCACCCACACATTTACAAAGTGTAATGGCCGAATATTATACACATACAAGTCGTGACGCTCCCGTTCTGTTTAGTTCAATAAACTAGATTTGCAATCGATTTGTGCTTTCCTAGAGTACCATCAGAAATTGTTATCGATAAAATTGTCTATTTACAATTGGCAAATCTTTTGCAACTATGGAATGGAACATAATAAATATATGAAGTATTATTAACTTTTTTAATTTAAAAAATTATGTATTTTATCTATGTTACCTACTAAAAATAAATAAACATATAATGCAGAACAAGATCTTACAACTACTCAGCGAATGTGTCGAACCATTTGAACCAAAACATCTGTTACTTATTTAACTTCAGCAAAAATCAGTCGACAACTCCGACTTTGTATAATTCCTAAACTTTATGTTCAATACAAAAAATTTTAAAATTTAGCTGAAATTAAAAAAAAATTATTGAAACCTAATAAAACCAGCTTGATTTTGTAGTTATCAAATTTTTTAATGAGGTGGATATTAAAAAAAAAAATTAAAGCTTCAAATTGAATTTTGAAACCCAATTCAATCCATCGACGGTCGATGTCAATGGCTTATATTCGCATCCAATCCAATCTTGATGACCAAATTCATGCAGCGTTTTAAAAATGTAGTCATAATTAAGTTCGCCAGGTGTGTCGGGCTCATTTCGATTTGGCACCTGAGCAATTTGAAAATGCCCAATGACATTTTTATATTCTTCTAAGGTCTTGGTGAAGTTTCCAGATATGTGCTGAAGATGGTAAAGGTCCACCATTAATTTTATATTATGACAGTTGATTTCTTTTAAAACCGATGATGCTGTAAATAAAAGGCAATTAAAATTAATTAGCAACTAATTAAGATGTAATTTAAACTAAGTATGCATCGTTACCAATGTCGTTATAAAATATCTACCTTTGATGTAAGAATTCATAAAATATTTTGGAATCACATATCCATTTATTGGTTCTATAACGCCAGTCATATTATACAGATTCAACTCCTGTGATGCTATTTTTAAATTTGAGATATATGTTGCCAAATGCTCAGATTCCGATTTGTTACTGACCGTTCCGGCCATTAGGTGTACCCTAAAAAGGAAATAATAATTTGTAGGGTCTAAAAAGTGTAAATCGTTCTTGAAAACTTACTTTTTGCACTTAATAGCTTTGGCAAACTCAATTGTTTTATCCAGCTGCTGCTTAAAAAGAATTTCTGACCCAGGAGTGCTAGTAGATCCAAACCTTAGCTCTTCCTTCGTCTTATCTAAAATTAAAATTAGTTATTTTGTATTTAATAGTATATGGTGTTTCAAATTTTTTTTCAGCGTATCTTAAAAAACCAAGTAGTAGTCTTATCTATGTCTGTCTTTATTACAAGCAGATAGAGTCTACAAACTTACTGCCTGACCCACTTATAGATTCTCTTCCAATGGCGTACGAAAGTTAAAATTACACCGGCTAGTTTGTCACTTAAAGAGTTTTACTTTAACTTTTTGTCACAAAAGTGACTTGTGACTGAAAAATACTTATGACAAGAAACAAACAAATAAATAATCGGTTATCTCTAATGCATGCTCGCATTTACAGACATAAACAATTAAATTAAATCATTAAATATCAATCTACATAAATGGCTACAAAATAATTAAAGATAATGTATGCCCTTTGTATAATGTAGGATAATAATAAGTGACCCTTTGCCTTACCAAATGCAATGTTCATAAGACTGACTGTAATTCCTGTATCATTGACTGCTTTCTCGACTTGCTCAAATTCTCCCTCTGGAAATGGTATTTCTACAGCTCGGAATCCATGCTGACTCGCCAGTCGAATTCTTTCTGCTATAGTTACAGCAGTTTCAGTAAAAAGAAAATTTAAATTTGCGGAAAATTTTAGCGGCATGTCGACTAGTAGACTTTCAGTTATGAACTGATTATAAATTTCTTTGCAGTAGCACCTTTAGTACAAGTATGTACATACATATGTATGTTTGCACTTATCTGTAAGAATTGTTAGCTAAGTATGTACAAACATTGTTATATTATACACTGTCAAATATATATAGAAATAAACCCAGCTAGATTAACAAAATAAAGGGTTATCCAACTTAAAGACAATATGATTTGGATATTCAAACATGTATTTATACATACATATACATATGTGGTATATGTATATATCCCAAAGTAATGTATGTATGTACGCACATATGAGTTGTCTGTCTGTTATATGACTTTGGTGGAGGTGAACTTGTAATTCTTTATTTTAACGTTAAATTAACTGCTTACTCTGCTACTTGAAATCCAGTTTTGTTTCTGTAAAAATATTCTTAACATGAAAGAATATGTTTTGGATGGCCTAGAATAAATAAGTACTTTTGCAGTTCGTTTTTATAGAAGTTTTTATATTACTTGAATTTGGAGAATAAATTTACATTTGGTTGCCTTTTAACAGCTACAATATTTAGATAACAGTCTATACTTCTTTGCGGAAAAGGAGTTCTCTGTACCTTATTTAATGTATTAAGCTCCCCAATTAATTTAAGTTAATTTTAAATGCTTGAAATAACATACTTATGTATATTACAAGTTATTAATGTTTTCTTATTTATTGCAGTACAATTTAAATAATTGTCATTTATTTCAAAGTTCTCTTTCCTTTGATAACGGATGGACGATTCCGGATGAGTCCCTTGCGTCGTTTAAGGTTCTGAAATATATAATGCTTGAGAATGAGAATCATGATTTATATTAAGTATATAACAACTTACCTTTCTAGAGATAAAGTTGGTGGGGGGAATAAGTCTATCTTTTGCTTTTAATGATGGTCGATTAAACTCAAATGGCTTCTTAACTCTGTAGATCCGAACCAACCAGTGCTCCGTGGTATAAGCCTCTTCCAAGTATGTCAAATCGAAATCCTTATTACCTATAACAGCATTACGGGTGCGATCATAACCAGAGGGACCCCTTCAAAGTAAATAAATGAATAAAACATTTTAATATCATACATTTTAACATATATCAGTATATGGAATGATAGAATTCTTACCTATAATCCAATTTCAAGTCGCCAAAGCGGTAGTAACTTAATTTGTACATAAGACAGTTAAGTAAGGCTGGAGCGCCTTCGGCATCTACTCTGAATTCTCCACGATCGGTAAAGAAATCGCTCTCTTTAATATCCTTGGGATGTTCTCCTTCAGCAATTCGGACCATCCAGAGGAATTTATTGATATCATCGCCAGAATATCCAATTACACCGCCAAATATAACGAGCACATAATCCACATCCAAAGATGTCATGATTTCATAGGATTTCTCTTCAGTTGATGACATGGCTTTTCCGACTAATGCAATATGACTATTATTCCAAGTATTATTATCTACTAAGGTTGTCCTATTCGCCATTCCCGCTATCTGATATCCGTAATCCCACCAAGACATTATACGTGCGTCATCAGCGGTGTTTTGAGAAAGCCAATAATATGCCTCCCTGAAATCATCTAATATATTGCGAGATCTGAAATAAAGTAAGTTATATTAAGTATGAGTATCTATCGATCAATGCATGGAATTAATATAAAATCAGGAAACGACAGTACTCTCTAGAGTTATTTAGAAATATTTTTTACTCACCCATCCTGACTGTTATGGAAGGCCAGCACAATTGAGGGGCTAGAATACGCATTGCTAGTGACCCATGTGCAATGTACGGCAAACATCATCAAGATCATTAACACAGCCAAGATTACAATACTTTTAAGATTAGAACTAATTCCACTTTCATGCGAAGGATCGTGTTTGGTTCGGTGCTTCAGTTTGCCGGCCTATACAAAGCGAGTAAGCATAATAATAATTAATATAATTAATCTTGGTAGCGATTTGCCATGTCATAAATGTTAAGTTTGTAGAAACTAAACCAAGGACCTTTTTCTCATCTTACAGGGTAAATAAATATACGATTATTTTCTGTTATGGGCAGGTTTAACTACCCTGGGAGGTTATCGGCTAGATAAGAAAGCTTGTATTTACCTTATCGTAAAAGCTCTTCTTCTCTAATGACTCCTCCTGATCGTCGGCTTCTGGTGCTGAGCCAACTGTGTTTGCCATCCGTTTGGATGCATCCTCTTGAAGAAAGACGTCCAAGAGTCCAGAAAATGCAACGCCAGCGAGCATGCAGACAACTGGTGTTAATGTCAACATCAAGCGGACCATCACACCAGCAAAGTAGACGGCACTTATAGCGTATAGGACAACAAAGACTCGTTCATCGTTAATTTGCTTGATGCAGTACCAAAGACCAACTGGGAAGGCGCACACAAGGATGTGCAAGTCGAAGAAGAATGAGAACCAGGTCGTAGGTTGATGCTCCGATACCGATGCAATAATCGGGATATGAATTTTCGCATAGCCAGTATCCCAAAGTGAGTAAAATCGTCCACTCCATGGAGCTACCACTCCCATTAAAGTTAAGGCAACGACGGCCACAAAGACGAGCACAGCTGCTAAGAGGCCACCAACAATAAACAGTTTCCGGAATTCATTGCGAGACAAGACCGATTGTAAATGACGTAGAGCAGCAACTGCCATTAGAAGCACAAAAACTCCCATTGCTGCCATGTGTTCACTTGTGCGTATGGGTTGGAATCCCACAAATGGTATTTGCATGGAGAACAACAGTCCAAGAATGTAGAACGTGCTGTAGCTGGTCAGGAGTCGTGGAGAGTAGCGTCCCATAATCAGCAGTATAAAGACATGCAGTGGAATCAAATTAATGATAAACACATATCCGCCCCAAGCAGACACCATGTAGAAATAGGAAATTGCTGCGCCAGCTGACCAGAATACGGATCCAGTTTTGACCGATCGCACCCACAGGAAGTATGTAAATTGTAGGGCAAATATAGCAATGCCTTCATTGTCATAGGATCCAGCTACGGAACGACTAATGTAGCCAGGTACAATCGCTATGAAGCTAGCAGCAAATAATCCAGCACCTGGTGACCAAAGTTCCTTAGTCAACAGATAAGTTGAGATGGATGTGAGGCCACTGAAGACGGGAGCCAAAAACACGCATATGTCACGAATGTGCACTGGAATGTTCAGAATGTGCAGTATGTAGTGAATGCTGCCGGATGTTATCATAAGTCCCGGGTACACGGTTCCACCAACAATGCGTCCAAGTGGATACCAGGCACGTTCATCAAACCAATTGAGAAACTTATACCAGCCATGTTCTACCATGTAGGCAGTTGCACGATAGTTAAACCATGGATCAAATTCGTGTATTATCGACTCGAATCGTATGACGGCAAACAAACGTGATGAAAATCCGGCTATCCAAGCAATTAGTAAGACTGCAAATGTTATAAGGCTGCTATAGCCAGCAACCTTACTATTAAAAATCTTCGAGCTCCGATTCATATTAAACGTGGGCTCTCACTTTCTATTTAAATTTAATTCTACTTAAATACCACCAGAAGAAAACAACTGAGACACGTAGCCTAAAACTATACCGGCGATTCCTAGGCTACCTTACACGTAACATTTTATCGGGCTTGAAGGGTTGTACACGATACGATAATTTCATGCCTGCGTTGCATTAGAGGTATTCGTTTGCAGTATTAAAAATGTAAGTAAATAAACGTGCTCTAATGCTATCATAGAGCTTCTGTTCTTGCCCTGAGGCCTTAGATTCAAACAAATTGGCAAGGTTAGTTATTTTATTATATAATTTCAATGTCTACAAGGTCAAAAAGAAGCATCCACTTAATATACAGTCAACATGCTTTTAAAAAAAAAACTTATCGAACTCATCGATCGGTAGTAACTATAAGTCGCCGTATCTATTAGGAGATTTCCTACAACAGCTTTGCTTGTAATTTTCTTTTGCTTAGTCCCCAGCATTTAAAAATGTTGTACGCTGGGTGGCACATAAAAAAAAGCAGTGGCGAAAAGCAAGATAATTTATCCGCGTTGAAATTTCGATGGTGCGATACTCAGCATCTTAGATATTCAGAAACGGCACCTGGACAGCAAGAACGAGTTTGACAGACTATGAGCTATAAATGATTTGTATTTAAAAAATGTGTACTAAACACAGTTGCAGCAGTAGTGTGACCATTTTACTTTTGCTTACTTTTAGGTGTTGTGTTGGCCACACCGATTTTTGTGTCTACCAAAATAATTTTTTATTTTTATTTTTGGCCTCTGTCTGATAAATGCTATAGATATTTACTTAACATCGATAATTTCTGTTCGCTGGGTATTAACTCCATAATAAAAACGGTAACAAGCTTAGTCCCCTGCACTGACAAATCGGTTACGCAGACTGGCTGCTCCATATACATAAAAAAAGCAGTACCAAAAAGCGTGCTAATTTTGTTTCGCTAGTGCGATCCCCAACAAAAGTTGCCAACTAAAAGAACGAGTGTTTTTCAGCACTGTTTTTAGCTGCCATTACGCTGTCTTTTAGCAGCTGATGAGAAAAATTTATGTTGCGCTCAAATTTCAGCAGCTGGTCAACTAAAAGTGACAAGTGAATTAGCGAAATAGAAAAATGGAGGGAACTGGAGCTAAATCAAAAAGGTGCTTAAACAACAAAAACAAATTCGGCAGACTATGAACAACAACTAAAACTTATTATTAAATTTTATATACAACATAAAATACATAAAATTCCCTTTTCCCCTTTCCTTTCATTCAATACACAGATAATCTTTGCTGCGTACTAGGCTTTATCTTTATCTAATTTTTGTTGTTGCCGTTTTTGGCATAGTTTTTTTTTACCAACAATTGAAACGTTTTTGAACCATATTTCAAGTGTTGCTTTATATTATTTATGACATAGAAGTTGAGATGTGAAGTACTAATGCATTCTAGGTCTGTTGAAAATAATGAAAAGCTCTTTATCGTTGATATTTTTTTTATTATTTTATTTTATTCCAATCTAATGGCACTTGCTACTTGTGAACGCTTTTAATTCTCCAATCCAATAAGTCGTCTACACTACATTCTTCACCAGAGCTCGACTCCAAATCCAGCTGAACCGGCTTTTTTTCTCTGCGTTGTTTTTTCAAAAGACCATTCTTTTTATCATTTATTTTCTCAAATCTTTTCCAGTTTTCTATTTGTTCATCGATTTCCTTTAAATGTCTTTTTATGTTTAAGCTATCCTGTTCCTCAGATACTATTATGTTGGATATAGTGTCTGCTTCTTTAATTTCACGTTGAAATTTTACCCATTCCGCCTCTGTATCTCGATCGATATTGGCAGACTTTTCTTGATCAAAGAACTTTTCGGGTAATACATTTTGTGAACCTTGGTTAGTAGGAGCGTTCTCTGATTGAACGCTGGCTAACTTCACGGTATCATTTTTAATAACGTTTTCTGATGTTATTGGCGCCTTGTCCTTGTTCTGAACTGGTTCAGCATTGGTTGCTTTTGGGGCTTTTGAAATATTTTCGGCTTCGAGTCGCTGTTGTTTGGCCAATTCCACAAACTGTTTATGTTGTTTTGAGTTCAGGTGAACCTTCCATACGTTGGATTTGATCGGTATTCTACATAATACGCATGACAAGTTTCCTGAAGAATCATATGTATAAGGGGAGTTAAGGAAAAATAAGTTGATGGAAACATATAATATATTATTAACATAAATAAACGGCATTCAAGACCGGCACAAAATGTACAAGGTCTAATCTAGTATGCAGTCGAGAATATGAAATATAAAAATGTGTTAGCAGTTATAAAAAAGGATATTTGGCCAATGGCGAGTCCACTTTTGCAAACTTTGAACTTATTTCAGCTTTCCGACGAGTTTTGTTATTCGATTTTAATAATTCCCTCGTTTTGTCCATTGTGTAAAAAGTAAACAATTATTAATAGAGATGACATACAATGTCAATTTGAAATTATAATATCGATATATCGATATAAATCACAACAATATTGAAATATCACCAAAAATATTTACATATACATATTAATTATATGACCAAAAGCAACAATTAATTTCCATGAAATATAATTTTTAAAATTGTACTGTGCGAAAAATTGTATATGTGCTAATATTTTTCCTGTTTCATTCCAATTAACCTTGTTGTTCCTGTTTTATCGATTATATTGATTTGGGGCTCGATAGTTGATGCACGAAGCATGTCAGGCACCGGCACAGCAATATTAGTGGTGGGATTTTTTTATTCAGTTGTTCACTCACGATGAACGTTGAATTGGTGATTATATTCAGCTACTTCAATCGTTCCTTAATGAAATCAGTCATTTTGCCCAAAATCAATTTAACTTAAGTTCTTAATTAGCTTGAATGACAATTCATTTGTTAATGAGCAATCGACCAACTGAACAAAATGAAATGTATAGTTCATGAGTCACTGAATAAGTTCATTAATGAACGAATTCGTTCATTTTACCTGTTCACTTAAACTTATTCAGAACGACACGACACAGCTTTACCGAAATTACGCATCTCTATTTTCTTTTATCTATTTACGTTCGATTAATAAAAATAGAATCATTAATTTTAAGTGCATAGATTAGTTCTAAGTATGTTTATATATGTAAATTTGTTTACATATGTATACATTTCATTAAACGACTGTTAATACTAATGTATAAGTTTGTAGGTAAACCTGTATGCACATACATAATAGATATGTATTTGCAGACAATACATACATATGAATGTATGTATACCCATAAGTGTCTTTAATGTATCCAAAAATGTACAAGTAGATTTTAATATATGTCTTTACTTAAGATTAGGCTTACAAGTAATAAGTATATATTTAAGTAGGTCTACTATCTACAATAAATAAGGTAATTTAAGTAGATTTAAGTATGAAATATGCGCTCTGTCTGTAAATATTTTGATAGACACGTATGTATACGCAAATACTTACATATGTAAATTGTACATATGTATGTATGCTTGAATGGGTATAAAATGGTTACATTTCCGTTATTCTAATAAATATATTTGAAGGAAAAGGCAAAAATGTACATGTAAACAATTTACATTACATTTGCCGACAATACAAACACACAATACATTCACGCCGACAATTCTATTATGTAAATATGTTTGTATGTACTTTATTCAATATTCGTTATCCATGAAAAACTACGCATCCACTACATACATATCTGGAATTATACGGTTTCCGTTTCCGTTGTCTATATTTAAAGCTCGATATCTCGACAGCTAAGCCCAAAACCGAAAAAGTTACTTTAATTTTTCGTCTTATTTTGACGAGTTCTACCAGAATCCATCATCGGATTTTAATACGGAAACCGTAGCATTGCCACAATTTTTATAATATGTAATAATTTTGATTCGAACATGTAATCGGTTCTAAAAAAAAATGGGGCATACTTTTGCCCGATGCTGTGTATCGTTGTTACTTGAATAACTTCCGCATTATCATTCGTTTGGAATGAAGGATTAGGACACGTTTGGGCAATAGTGTATATTATATGTACCAAAAATCAAGGTGCTGGCATTAAAGATGCTCTTGAAGTTAGACTTTAAAATTTTAGCTTTCGGTTTACGGGGGCGGAAGGATGAACCTTACATAGATGAACCTATCTACCAAGTTTTGTGTCTCTAGCTCTTGTATGTAGTCTCTAAGATATACGTAGGTGTTCAAAAAAGGATCTCAGAGATGGTAATACCTAGAAACACCAAATTTGGTATGAAGACTTCTTATACTTGCACGCAGATCAAGTTTATTTCAAATTTTGGACGCCACGCCCCCCTCGTCCACAAATGAAAAAAAGGTTTAACAAGAGCAATTTACAGACTTAAGCTTTGGCACATGTGATAATTAGGAGTTGGATAATAAACACGGAAGATATAAACCTAAGCGTGTTTGCTTTTGTACGCTTACATTTATGTACAAATGTACATGCATAGACATACACACCTACATACTTATATGTATATGTATATACTGAATTTAACAAGAATGTTTAAAAAGTGGGATGGCTAGGTAGGGTAGAGGCGCCCAGTAGGCAGACAGGGTCAAGGCTCGAGACCCAGATGCGCCTCTCTGAATTTTTTTTTATTTTAATATTTTTAGGCATTTAAATTTTGTTTTTGAATTTTAATATTCATTTAGATCGAAGTAAATGCGCAACTCATTGTTGTTACGACCTTCATAAAACTTTCTGTAGATAGCAGAAATACAAAACTCAAATATAATTTGAAGTAGATTTGAGTGGCGACCTTTACTACCACAGGGTATTTTACTGTCGGGCCTGAATGCTATATTCTTATTTTAGTATATTTTATTTTAATATAGTTGCTTATGGCTTATAACAAAAATAAAGAAAAAAAATTTCGGTCTGTGGTTGTTAACTATTGTTGAAAATAATCAACAAATATGTATTTTAATTCTTTATTTTGCCAAAACTAACTAACTTTGTTTGAACGTGAAGGAATATATATATATATTTGTATGTATATATATATATATATATATATATATATATATATATATATATGTATAGATACATGCAAACATATGTATGTGGCGAGTTGAATTGGGTTGTTGTTTATCATGTATCTTCTAGAAAAAGATAACCCTTCAGGAGGAGAGAGATGTGTATTGATTTGCTAGTCCCTTAAAGATTATATATTTACGTATAATGTCGCCCACCTCTTGTGATGATAAAATACCATACACCTTTAGTACGACGCAGGCACTACATAGGAATTCTAAAAGGATGCCATATTTTTATGTATAAGTCCCTTTGATTCTTGATATATTAAGGAAAATGCAGCTCTGTGAATTTTGCCGCTGGTGGCCTTCGGTCTTTATTATCCGCAGAGTAAACTTAGCCACGATCAACGTTATTATTTTCACAGGGTAACCTCTGTAAGTTTTATTCATTGAACCTTATATATGGCAACCAGCCCACGCAGCTTTAGATTATGTTGTTGGAGGCTTATAGATTAAGACGGCCGTTAGGAAGCACAAGCTGATGCTTTTGTTGCTGGAATTAATGATTATACATAATTTTGAGGGATGCTACATGCAGAGAAGCTGGCAAAAGGTCTTCCTTGTGGAACTTTGCTTGGCGGTGGCTACAACTTAATCTTGGACAGGAGTCTAATAGCCATACCCTCTCAAACGCATGCTGAAGGTCCGGAAAGACTGTTCTTACCAGCTGCCTGCAGATACTAAGGATGTTAAAGTTCACTGCGTCAAGATCGGAGACAGACCAAAAATATATATTTTCTTTTGTTGGTGTCGGTACAAAAGCTAATAATAAAATCGTAATAAAATTTGCATGTTTAACTTGTAATTAAAGAGAGTTTCCTTTATAATGACCATTGAATCCTTTTTATTATCCTGCTCGGCGTCGGCTATCTCTTCAGTTACATTTGCTGGGTATAATACTTTGCTTCCATCTTTGACTTCATGAGATCATGTTTGGGTCGAAGTGATGAATCTTTAAGACGATCGCGTCCTTACAAGATTCGACCTTTTAGCTCCGAGATTACTGTCACCATTTAGCTTTCTGGTGTGCAGACCTATTTAGGGCATGATTTAAATTTATTGTAGCAACCCTTGCGATATGAACTATAAAAACAATTCGATCGATTTTTAAAGAGTTTGCAACGCCTTATGTTGTTGACCTCACGCGCCTTTCGATTGTGATAAAAGTACGTCTTATGTTAGCCTGGGCACACCCATTAGTACAAATGTTTTTAATTTTTTTTAGGTCCTTCAACATGCTTCGGATTCCTGAAGAAGAGTTTCCCGAAGACAATAAAGAATCCCCTCAGATAGAAAAACTGCATCAGAAAGATACACCGGGCAAATCGCGTTATCATATGCCAATATCCCCGGACCTTTGTTCAGATGCGATTAAAAATAACTGCTTTCCAAAAGGTGGATTTCTTAATAATGCACTACCTTATGCTACCCATATCATAAAGTCTAGCTCACCGGCTTCAAGCATAGGAGAATCAGTATTTGCACCTGAGTTTGCAAATCAAATGCAATTAGCGCAAGGTCAACAATTACATACCATGGCGCCAGGAGGTGACATCAATTTTTATAGTTTTCCTGATTTTATTTCCGATCAAGAGAAGACCATATTATCAGACACTGAGAAGCTGCTAAGATCGAAGGAAAATGATATGTATAGCAACGAGTATAACCATATACACGATGTGTTTGCCGTGCGCAAATATTATCATCCTCTATTTGCCCATGGTATATGCCGTTGGCCAGGTTGCGAAATGGATTTGGAAGATATTGCTTCCTTTGTCAAGTAAGTATCAAAAGTATTGATAAAAGATTATTGGTTTGTAAGTATTTAAATAGTAACGTTTAACTAAATAACAAACAAGAACTGATCCGGAAGATATCTTAAAGCGTTTTAATTCAACTATTCAATTTACAGGCATTTGAATTCGGAACATGGTTTAGATGATCGATCCACAGCACAAGCCCGTGTTCAAATGCAGGTCGTTTCTCAATTGGAATCTCACCTACAAAAAGAAAGAGATCGACTTCAAGCTATGATGCATCATCTTTACCTGTCCAAACAGCTTTTGTCACCAACGAAAACAGATCGCAAGGTATTTTCAGAATTTAAAATAATACCTATTATCATTTTTTACTGATGTTTCATCTTAAACATATCGAAATGTATTTGTACATATGTTACAGGATGTTACAGGAACCGATCTTAATTTTTGCGGCGGAACAACTCCAATCGTGATAAACAATGTTGCTCGTAGTCTTTATCGATCACATTCTCCCAACTCTGTTAATCTACCCATGGTGAACTCGAACAGTTTATCCGCAATGAAAAAAGGAGCCATGAAAAAAGTACTTTTTCTGTAACTGGCGGTAAATATTAGCTTAGGATATAAATTCTACTACTAGTACATCTTCTACCTCTACTACTAGTACTGCTCTACTACTAGTACTACTCTACTACTAGTACTACTCTACTACTAGTACTACTCTACTACTACTACTACTCTTCTACTAGTACTACTCTACTACTAGTACTACTCTACTACTAGTACTACTCTACTACTAGTACTACTCTACTACTAGTACTACTCTACTACTAGTACTATTCTACTACTAGTACTACTCTACTACAATTACTTCTTCTACCACTACTACTATTACAATTACTTCTACCACTACTACTATTACAATTACTACCTCTACTACTAGTACTGCTCTACTACTAGTACTACTCTACTACTACTGGTCCTACTATCCTACTACTACTACTACTGATCCTACTATCCCACTACTACTGGTCCTACTATCCTACTACTACTACTACTATTACCTCTAAGACCATTATTGCTACAACCACAACTACAACTAGTACTATTATAACAATCAAATAAATAATACTAATTGTATAAGTGTTTCAACTCCTTAGGTCTACCATATATGCTAGAGAGGGCAGGGCTTGATGTTCAACATGGTGAGTAAGGTATAAGAGAACGAAGGTGTTTAAACTGATCCTACTTTAAGTCGATTTATAAGTATGTTGACTCGAATGTATTTAAATCGTCAATTAATAATAAATTTGCAGAAATTCAACGCAACAGAGAGTTTTATAAGAACGCTGATGTTCGTCCGCCATTTACTTATGCTTCTCTCATTAGACAAGTAAGTTGACTTCTCTTTCATTTCAAATCAATGCCAACACCTTTAATCATAACTTAATTTCAGTCTATCATTGACTCTCCAGACAAACAATTGACACTAAATGAAATATACAATTGGTTCCAAAATACGTTTTGTTACTTCCGGAGAAATGCAGCTACTTGGAAGGTACTTATCCGCATAATAATAATTAGCCGTTTTTCGTATACCTAGTGTGAAATTAAGTTTCGTCCTATCGGTGGAAGACAAAAACATAAAGTGATTTACTAATTTTGTAAGATCAATACCCGCGACCTTAAATATCTACTAAATCGTCATCTGAACTGATAGCTTTTAATCAGTTCACGTTCCTGAATGAATGAGAGTGTTTACATTGGGTTTATAGGGAAGTTGCTTAGGTGTAATCAGTTTATAGGTGGATTTAAAATTAAATTAAATAGTAGACAAATTTGTAATATTCTAATAAATATTGTCACATGTTTAAACAATCGATACATACCCGTAGAATGCAGTGCGTCATAATCTATCGTTGCATAAATGCTTCATGCGCGTCGAGAACGTTAAGGGCGCTGTTTGGACGGTGGATGAAATCGAATTCTACAAGAGAAGACCACAACGTACAGCTGCAGTTGCTAATAATCTAGCTGGCGTAAAAATTCGACGGATAATAATTTTTACATAGCATTAAACTTTGGGTATGTGGGAGAATTGTGCAAATAAGTATGCTTTATTCGGAATGCTTCTCTTTTTATAAAAACTTTCAATGTAAACTTTGATTTCTTAATGAGTTTTATGAGTGAACGAGCTTTGTTTTTCCAGCTTAACTTAAGTTGAGCTATAGAGATGTTTCTTAAATTTATTTGATTGATCATGATTGATCTCTCAATGTTTAAAAGAAATGTGTGAAACTGTGCGTCTAGATGCGTGATCTGAAAAATATTTGGTGTTGGTTTTTTATAAAAATTGTGTTCTTTAAATCGTTGGTCAGTAATTTGATCATAATGTGTAATCATCAAGCAGACCTGTGTGTACAGGAAATACATATGTAATATTCTTCCTATGGATAATTTGCAAGATGTGTGATGAAAACCATTCATAACAAGCGTCGGCTTGGTGTCGCTTGGACCACTTGAACATACTTTGTATGTCAACGTCCAACGCATAATAAAGTTCTGGACGAAGGACTCCCCGTAGGAGTGTTCGTCTGTAAACAGGATTGAAAGTCGGATGACAGGAAGAATAAGCGACATCCGCCCAACAAATATATATTGAAAGAAGCAATCAATATTATTTAATAAATATAATTAACTTAAGAACTGTATGTTAAGTGAACAAAAGGTTTACACGTCGATGAAATTAGAACTGTTAATGTTGTTAATGTTGTGAAACTAAAGCATTATCTACAACAATAGATAAACCAATTTCTATAAAAAGATGCAGTCATATATTCCTGATCCGCAGTCAACATATGGGTATATTCTTCCGTCCGATTGCCGTCTGTCCGTTCGACTGTCATCTGTCCGTCCGATCGTTGTCTGTCCGTCCGATCATTGCCTGTCCGTCCGACTGTCGTCTGTCCGTCCGTATATAGTGTGCCCTTTCGAACGTCGTCTGTCCGATAATCGATATATTTCTGCTACGCTACGCTGCCAACAGACAAACTGGCTTTTCTAAATCCACTCTTTTCTGATACATATAAAGCCCCAGATGAGATATAACCTCTTTAAAGTGCTTTTCCGACTTCACTTTTCTTTAATTAATTTCAAAATCTAGCACTTTGTTAAAACTTATTTTCAGAAGTGAGCTTACATTACTTATCATTACTTGAGATACCACAATCGATTTTTTAAAGTTTTACGATTCCTAAATGCTAATGAATGTATCTATCACTTAAACATACTTTTCAATATAAATCTCCCATTCTACAGCTAAACATTTTTAAAATTTGGAAATAATGTACTTATGACGATTTCTTAACTTAAAATTTTAGAAGAAATTTAATTCAATTCAAATTATTAAGAGAAACATATTTTGGTTTTAAGTATTCTTTAAAATATTGTTTCTCCATTGTTTTCAATAAATAATATCTACATGATTCAATACACAGTTACAATAAAAATGTAAGCTCCAATCTGAAAAAAGCTTTAAAAAATTCAACATAAAGTTGTGTTGATAAAATTTCTACTATAGAAAAGTTTTAGAAGCAACTATTTTAATCTAGGGCGCCCTATGTATCAGAAAACATGGTTTTGAAATTTTGTTGCCCAGCGTTATTGCTCGATCCAAATCGAATGAACGAATACAACATACCCATTACCCAGATCTAAACATATTGCAGGCTACGAGCTTCCTTAGATTGTGTTATGTGTGTTGGGAGTGTTTTAAAAACTAAATGCAGGGTATCACTTAAGCTTTGAGTAAATGAGTGTTATTACACAAATTCCCCCATCTTAATGTCCGTCCGCCTGTATATACAAATAGAATACGCTGAATTGAAAGACTGTTAATGGTTCAAACAGTTTACTTCCAAGGTCGAAATATAATTTAACCATAACATAACCGCAAAAAGTTGTAATATTCGTAAGTATTTGGTTAATAATATTTAAGTACAAAAATAAACTTCTACCATTTGCAAAGTTTGTTCTTGATTAGTGGGCAATATTCATAAATAATATGTTGCTCATCGATGTAGGATATTCTTTCCCAATGCGATAAAGTTGTATGCAACATTTAACTTTTTTTCTCCAATAATAAAGAAATGTTTGTTTTATTAATTCAATATACATGTAGTATGAATACAGATTTAAGAATGTTGCCTGTTGAAAATTATATAATTTTCGATGGAAGGAACATTTTTATAAACGTGCAATTTATTTCATCATAGAATAATAGTAAAATTATATAAAATAAGTATATTTTACACCTTTTATTCCATTATTCATAAACTATGTCTTATTTTTCTTCTAATCTAATCGCTTACCCGGTTTTTAATAACTTTTATTCGGATATCTTTATATTATGATAATATTCGTACGCATGTGAACTGTAGAATGCAATTCGAACAAATTTATCTTTACATAAATGTTTTGTTCGTTATGAAGATGACTTTGGTTCTTTTTGGATGGTTGATGATAATGAGTTCATTAAAAGGCGTCACTTATCCCGAGGTCGTCCTCGCAAGTACGAGACATCCTCATCGCCAAATTCAAATCAATCGGAATGTGTCATTCCAATTGATAAACACTCTTGTGATAATTGCAATCAGAATTGCCCCAATATGGTCGGTGATACCGACAATAGAATTGAAATGAACGATGTAAATGAAACTAGCGAACAAAATATCTTTAACTTCAATTGTGGAAGTCGTAACAAAAAAGAAAAGAAGAATAATGAAGAGAGTAGTATATATGTGAGTGATTGCTTAAACAAGAATCCGAAAACAATTAAAAGCTCAGAAACATTTGTATCCGTTTCTAATGAATATATTAATATCGATGATGGTTCAGGCACCATTTTTCAAAGAAATGTCAATAATTTATATCATTAGAATTGCCATAAACATTCATATGCAAATACTTACAAATACTTACCATACTACTTATATGCATTGCTGTTTATTCCTGGGGAATTATGAAATCTGACTGGTAATACGAGGTATTGGTTGGATTCGACACATATTTACAGAATGTGTTTAAGAACTTCAACTTAGTTAAGTGTAAGTAGGCGAATAATAAAATATTCCTTGTATATTTTCTTTTTGATTTTAGAATTTAAAATATTCCTAATAAATATTGTCATAGAAACGATTAATCATTATTACCCTAAGCCCACATTCCTCTCTACTCGAAGTTTTTTTTCTATTGCATGTCAAACTAAGTCGATAAAACGGTGACTATCTTTCTGAAATTTCAGCTTAGCTTATGTCTCTCATGTTGGAAACTTTTATTGACGTAAATTGGTAAGAATTTTGGAATTGTCTTTTCTGCTTCGGCTACAGAATCTATGAGAGCGGAAGATACTTAGATTTGTATCTAACGTCCTATATACTATGTCAAGATTATAATCACTGAAATCATTTAAGATGTCAGGGAAAACAGTTGTCTCTAATATTTAATATTATTTACGTTTGCTGTATAAAAAGATCCATAAAGCTACAGTGGAGCCAGCTCGACAATAGGAGACCCTGTACTTATAGGAAAGATTAAACAATGTTGAAACGCGAAGAGTGGTAACAAACAGCAATCTTTATACGTTTTACCGCTACCGTCTCCAGGGTCTTATGTGCAGGGTCTTAATATGTTGTTGTTGTTTAGTTTCAGGTGGGATTCTATGATAATAATTGAAAGTTTGAGACGGAAAAACCCACCCCCAATGAAACAGAAAATCAATGAGGTCCAAAGATTCTCTGTAATTGACTGCTATTGTTGACCGTTGTCAACTGCCGTCGGAAGCAGTCACCGTCGATTCTTTTAAATGTAAAGTTTAAATTGTGTTCATTGGAGCAATTCTTTAACTGACCTTTCTGCATGGTCGCCTTTAAATAACTCTTGGTTTGTTTAAATATCGGTAAAAATATGGTTAGTGATATTATTTGCGATATTAAATACTGTTTCTTGCAATCATCTGAAATGTATATTTTTTATTACCAAATTTCGAAAAGAAAAGTACCACGTTAGATTAGAAATTTGAGCTTTTCTGGTTTTCTTAAACTGTGCTCAAAACTTTATTACATTTTAAAATTTTTGTTGTATATTTTATTCTCTTGATTTGATTATGTTAATACACATATTTAGACTCTGAAAAAATTCAATGAAGAACAATTGTACGATAAGTAGCAGCCGTGCTTAGAAATCGTCCTTCAATTGCTTTGAAACGAAAGTCCTTTTATGATATTGATAAATTGTTGGCAAGGGTTGTATTTATTGCTTGCTATCGGGCATCGGGCATCAAAGAACAATAAATAATATTCAATTTGTGTAGAAAAGAACAAAGAGAAAAACAATTCGCATTTTCACCATTTTGGAACTAATAAATGTATGAAACTTGTGAACACATTTAAGTTTTCAGTTTATTGTATAATACATTGATCTATAAATATATACACTTATTATATATACTTTTTGTTTTATTTGTGAGGTTTTAAGAGACCTGCCTGTATAAGTATATATTTTTAAGAACTTATTTATTATTGCTATTATATAAAGCAAACATTTCATTTAATGAAATCGAAATCAAATATCGCTGCATCTATTTTAAAATTGTCTTACATATATATCAGCTGATATACACACATACATAACTGAATTGAGTACACTTGAACGTAACCGAAAGAATATATGTAAATGATACGAGTATTTATGATACTATACATTTACCATGCTCTACCTTGCAATGGCAAATAGCCTCCACATTGTTGCTGATGACCATTCGAAATGAAATTATTTTGGTTTCTATATGCCATAGCTAAACTATTGGACATTAGAGCATTATTGCAGGGTTGCTGTAACATAGAAGCATTGGAACCTCCAACTGTCCCACCATAGCTTGCTATCAGAGACGATGATGTATCAGGTGAGTGTGAGTTGGGTGCATCTCCCGGAATGAGATTCAAGCCACTCGGCACATTGGCAGTGGCTGCTGTTGTCCCATTTGCACCATTCGCATTTCCATTACTATTATTACTGTTATTGCCAGAATTTGTCGAGCTGTTTGTATGCGATTGGGGTTGTGCGGCACTGCTAGCTCCAGAGCAGGGTTTTCCATCCTTTACCAAAACTGGTACCGCGACACGTCTTGGCGAACTTGCTGACTGAAAAGAAAATTGGGTAAATAAATATCAAATTAAATAACACTCTAGTGACTTAATTATTCATTCGATTTAATGCTAGTTGAACCGAAAACCGAAAGCAAAAAACAGGGTATATTTTTATTGAAGGGGGAAACTTGCTTTTTCACATTTTGTGGTATTTCATGAGTAATTTAATACTCCTTTAGGATTATAGGTGTAATACTTTGATTTATTACCTGATTGTGTTGATTTTGTTCAGCCATTGCCTTTTCTTTAGCCTGTCGTTTGCATTTGTATCGATGGTTTTGAAACCATATTTTCACCTGAAATTAAAAATGCCATGTAAATATTATTTATTATTAAAGTTCTTAAATACAAATTGTGCGCAATATCTTAAGGAGTTTCACTAAAGGCATTCCATTTGCATTTAGAAAAGAATACACTTTTCGGGTGGTATTTGAATTTTAATTTTTTTATTATTTGTATAAAAAAAATAAAAAGAACCTTTCATATAACTTTTTGGCTAAGCAAAATCAACTGAACTAATAAAGCTTATAAGCGTAATATATTTTAATAAATAAGGGCATGCCCCCTTTGCAAACAGTTCCACAATGTCAATGTTTTTTATACCGACTACCTTAAAACTAACAGAATTATCATTAATGTGATCAATGCACAATGAACTTTGCTTTGTGCACTCTTATCACTAACTGAGAATTGTTATCAATCATAGAGCACCGACGAGGAACTAATAGGTGTTAGTGAACCGCGAAATCACACACGACATGCTGTCTAATCAATACAAAATAGACAACAATTGAGACTATATCTTTAAATGAGCTATAAACACAATTAAATGTGGTATAGCGTATAAAAAAAAAGAAAAAGAAAAAGAAAAAGAAAAGTTCTTTTCTGTGGTTTTCCGTTTTATTATGGACAGGCAGTCAGCCAATGTGATGTTTGCACAAATTTAGAAAAAACATAAGTAGGTAGAAAGTACTTACATACATATAAAAGGGATGTGTATTCCGCTTGATAAGTTAGATTACTCTACTACGAGAAACACTTATGGAGTGAATACAATGGCAGGACCCTTTTATAGATGAGCATGATCAAACAATGACCATATTTCAATTCAATACACTTTCTTGGGGTGAGTTTAAATATATTATTTTTTCGCATTGTTCATTAATGCGTTTTTATCTTTCAAAAACAAGCCACTGTTGTCCACACACACTGACACACAGCACACACCATACACACACACACACTCTCTCTCTCTCTCTTTCCTCAATTCAATGTTTTCTGGAGCTGCTGCATTATTCTAAGGTAATCACCACTCTCGTTTAGGCGGGTACGCATTGTATGAAATTTTCAGATAATAAAACTCGAGGGTGACAATACACAATTCAAATATTTTTATTGTTATAACACGTCACACCCCGTAGCTGTTTGTTAGCCCAGTAATTGCTTAACCTAATGACAATTATATTATATTTAAAGTGTAAGTTGTTGTCATCCCCACGCCTTCCCATTCACCACTTACTAAAGCAAACATCATCTCCAAGATATCCAAGTTCTTAAAGTATATCCTGTTAGCATACACAAACGCACAGGCATTTGACAACTGACAATAGAAGGCATTTCTTCAAGCCTTTTGAATAGATTCATTAATCGTGCTCTAACCGCAACACTTAATTAAGCGCCTATAGCAAATTTTACAGAATAGAGTTTTCTTTTAAAAACAGAAACATAACTTCTTTGATAGTTGAAACGCAGCATATTTAAGGCCTTAAATAAATGATTAAAATTATTGTTCTTGAGTATCGATGAGCTTTTATATTATACCCATATAAGCAACTACAATAATTTATAAAATTGTCGATAACATTATTAATATACTTATTAGTGCCGTAACAATATCATATAGTATTGTTACGGCACAAATAAGTATATTATATTCTATTTTCATATATTTTTGAACTTGTTGTTTCCAGGTGTTTCTAGGTTTTCCTAATTCATGTAATGTTACAAAAATTAATATTATTTTATTATCTATAAGTCCGTAAGTAGCCAGTTTTTAGCCAATATTTTATTGTAATAAAAGATTTTAATAAAAGGTTTTAAGTATGGTTTATTTTCTTACTTGTGTTGGCGTCAAATGTATAAGGCTGGCTAAATGTTCTCGCTCGGGGGCCGACAAATATCGTTGTTGCTTAAATCTTCTTTCAAGCTCATAAACCTTAAAATAAATTATAGTTTATGTTGTTTTTATTAATTGTTATTTACAAGAAATATTGAAGTCAAAAGTTTTTATTTAATTTATAATATTTATATTTGATTTTTTAAAATTAAATTCTGTAAATAGTTAATACAGGTACGGTAAAGAGAGTCTAGTAACCTTAGTGTCTCTTGTAAGTACTACTTATATTCAGTTATAATTAATGGACATACCCGAAGAATATAATAATTGACTTATTTTAGTTTCAGCTGAGTTGTTGACTCTCATCAGCCTTATAATGGATATATTATATTAACATCACCATAGTCAAGGGTCTGATTTTCTTGTATTGATTTTCTTGGCAAATCAAATTTTGTAAGCAAGTACGTATCAAATTATCATCACAATAAAACCATAATTATACCAATTAATAAGTATTCATTATCCCTTACTACCAGATAATTAAGACACCTTTAAGTAATGCCAGGTTAGAGTGATGTTTAAGCTTTACATCAATTTGTTGGTTCAACAAATCTTTGCTTTTACTAACACTATAAAGCAGTGTGTCCACGCAAACAAAATTTATATTTTGATTTGAAGTTTTATGTAAAATGAGCTTTGCTTTGTATGTGCTGTCAATGGGCCATACAACATGGTAATAAGCTGAAATAAGCAGTTTGAATTCTTGTGATAAATGCTTAGCATTTAAGTCTCATTTTCACAGTCTAAAGAATTGTAATAACTCATTTGAAAGACGAGCTAAAATTTTAGAGATTAAATTTAATTATTAAAGCTTGTCTGATATTTATTTACTGTACCGAATTATTATTAACCTAATTTTTCAGCATCAACTAAAGCAATAGCAATAACATAAAGCTAACATAAAAGCGGCAATGTAAAGTTAACATTCAAACAGCAACCAAATGTGAACATAACAATTAACTTTAAGTGTACTGTTACAGTCAACAGTACAAATAAAAATATGCAACTGTTGGAATCCTGAAACATTCAAGAATTTACAAAAACAATACGATACAATGTTATAATATCGAAAATGCCCACTTCAATGCGTTGCATAATTCGCCACAAAATTGTAATACTCCCTGCAAGGGTGATAAAAATTTATATATTTACATAAGTATGGTACATACATACATTCAGAGAGATGTGTAAAAATTTAAGCAAAATTCAATTCAAATATTTAAACCGCTATAATGAAAAACGAATTTGATATTTACAATACACTTAAAGGCCCAAGACTTTAACAAATAAAAATACCTTTTTGAGAGTATATTTACATTGTACAAATGTGTGTTTGCGTATGCCGTTCGACAAACACTACCGTTGGATATAGTATAAATACATACGTACATGTTCATGCATTCTCGCATTTATGTATGTAAGTATGTATTTATTTACACATTCATATGTATTTATGTACATTAAGGCGATGGTTAAAACAAAGTATCTTATGGCAGGATTGCCAACTGTTTTCTGAAGGGGAGCAAGAAATGAGAGCATTCGACCAGACGATACCCTATATAACCAGGACTGACACTTGACTAAGGTATTGCAACATATATTGGTATTTACTTTATAGTATATTTTTCTGTTTATAAACAAAATGGTATTTACAAATACCCTTTTCAATAAGACACCTTTTACATCAAAATTGCAACAAATAAGTATTTACAATACGCACTGTGGTCCATCAGCAAATTCCATCGGCCAATGTCGCGGGAGGAAAACACAGTTTAACCCTCGAAAGAATCAAATATCCGTCTATCCGTCGGTCATCTGTCTGTCTGTTTCTATGGAAACTACGAGTATTCTCTCAAATTAAACGTTGGAACGAAAAGAAGGATCTGTACCAACGTGGTACCACATACATGTGCCATTTAATCCATAATCCTTTCAAGTGATTTCTTGGTACACTTGGTACATTTTATTGTTTTCATTACATAGTGTATGGAAAGCTGACATTAACAATTGTGTTTGGTATTTTGTTTAAAAACCGTCGGCTCTTGAAGTATATTAATGTTTAGTAATATATTTTTATTGAAGCAACTTTTGCAGGTATTTGAAATATTTATAATATTTAGAGACTACAGTTTGGCACAAATGTTCCTATTATGAGAAAAAAATATACATAACTATATTCTATCTTTCCTGTTTCTCAAGCAAATATTTGAGCTCGATATTGATATATATTGTGAGTGTAAATAGCACGCGAAAGCTCTTAGTATATTTCAATCAGCTTTCAATTAATAGGTTTTATCGAAGTATTTGGACAAGGGTCATAAATTGTGTAATTGTTAAGTTGAATCAAATTAAAATCACTTTACTCAGATCTTTTCTAATGTTAATGGCAATGTCATCCCACATTTGAAATATTGATAAACAATATAAATATTATGTATGTACGAGAATATCTTTCAACAGGTAGCCTCGCTCAATGTCTTTTTAACCCAGAAAGTTTGATCCAAGCTTCAGTATCACAAAGAAAAGTGCGTATCATAGTTTCTGGTGAAAGGTGTGAAACAACGTTGCATCGCTTTTCGAGTAATTAAAACGAACGGGGTCGACTAGAAGCTACCCTGGAGTCTAGAGCACTCGAGAAATAAAGAAACAGACTGACAGATTATATCCTCTGCACGGGTTGCCACAATCAAGAGGTTCAAGAAGTCGTCGGTTTGTTAGCATAAATCTTTGACTTGTAAAATCCGACGGCTTTAAATCGCAATATCCCGGGGGGCCAATTTAGATCAGCAAATGAGAAGAAAACACGTCCAGGAAATGACTCGTGCAGTAATTGAATTACCGTCAGGCCAGTCGCCAGTTCTCGAAGAAGAATAGTTCGATGAAGTCCCTTTCCATAAAAAAAAAAACTCTTCACCCAACAATCACATTTAGTGGATGAATTTGATTTTTCAACAATCATTTGTGGTTCTGAACCCCAAACGCGACAGTTTGACGATTGACGAAACCGTCAAGATGAAAATGTCTACCATATTTAGCGAACTGATGCCAGAATTGCATTGCATTGTTTGATTTATACTGTTCCCACTTCATTCATTGGTAAAAAAAAGGGGTATTTTCACTGACGTCTTAGACCTTATAAAGTACATATACTTTTGATAAATATTAACAGTCGAGTCAATTTGGTTCAATCCGTCTATAGGTATTTTAAAATAAGTTCTGTTAACTATCTACAGTTTATTTGCAACTTTCTATACCTCCCCTTTTTTTAATGTGTAAATACGTGTCAGTACAAGTTTGATGGTTTAAACTTTTACACAGGTATCTCGAAGTAAAGCACTATAATACAGCAGATATTGCAATGCATTACTTTGCCATTGCATTTATATCAGAAACAGGGTACCAGCTAGTCGATAAATCCATTGTAATGTACATTTATGTCATCATATGATGTGTTTTTCTTAGGTTTTCTCCACAATTTATTTTTTTATTTTATTTATGTCAGGTTTTGTCATTCTTTAATACTTTCCGCAGTAAAAAAATTTCTTAAAATAATGCCCATTTAAATTGAGGCCATGTTTTTTATGATATTAATAAATTACTCTAGATTTGCAGAGTGAATGTAAATCGTTAATTAAAAACATACAATTCAATTTCAGCACGAACAATGTTTAGAATTACTTTTTTGTTATATAAAATGTTATACAAAAAAGTAATTCAATAAAAGGGCACTTGTATTAAGATGTTCTACTAACCTGAGCTTGTGTAAAGAGAACTCTTCGCTTTCGTCTCTGCGCCAATGGGAATTGTAGAGGTTTCGCATCACTTACACTGCAGGCAGCCAACCCACTCATGTTTCCCATGTGGCCCATCGATCCACTCGCAGAGGTACTCATAAGACGAGATACTGAAAGCAAAAGTTTGCCATGTTAAATATAGATATATATTAGACAGGAAAGAAAGGTTATCTCCAAGGATATTTAATATTAGACTGATTTATCCCATAACAGTTAAACTTTAAAGTTCAGCGTTTTGAAACCAATTTAGTCGTTACTCAAATTAACCAAAAGTTTCCCAGTTTTATTAATAAGGTTTCAAAGCTGAGAGACAGACTGGGTGACGTGCAGGCTTTATCGACTCAACTCATCATCCTGATCAAAAATGTATATATTAACGTATTATTCTTTAATGCATTTCGTGAAAAATTTTGATTGCATTCCGAATTTTTTACAATTATTATGATGGCAAAGTCTTCAATCATCTTGATTGCAATCACTTTTTGATTTTATGGAAAATAAATCAAAATTCTCAATAATAATCTCTCTCTATTGTTGACTAACGTAAGTTTTTTCTTAAAAAGGAAAATAATAACAAATAGAAAAACTCTAATTATAATAGTTATGGAAAATTATATTCTAGCATTCATATTTTTTCAAACCTAAAATTTAGATACTATAAGAGATATTAGCTCCCAAATTGGTATGTAAATTCTTCTTTGTCTTATCCAGGACAAGATAGAAGGCCCCCTACCGTCCCCGCAAATCAAAATTACAATTTACGAAGCCGAATTACGGGAGCACTTTAAATGCTTGGATAAATATGATAATTAAATAGATCGAAAAAGATTGATAAATTTTGTAATCATTATAAATGCTGTTCGGCCAAAATACATATGTATTCAATTTAGTCAGCCCGTTTTCCAGCCGCTAATAAAAAAACAGTTCTGCACAGATTTTCTAGAAGGGAAATTTTGATTGCCTGTAACAATTGTTCGTTATGATGTACTAAGATCGATAAAGAAAAATTTTATCATTATTGTCTGAGTCTGTTTGTTTATATGTAAGATTATTGAAGTTTCTTAAAATAAACAGATCATTATCACACACTGCTAGTAAATGAAGAGCAAAGGGTATCTGCTAGTCGAACTATCCTTACAATTTTAATACATAAGAACAGCTGATGGTCTTGGTGTCTCTAAAGGATCATATGAATGATGTACTTTACATGACATCTTCTAGTTCGAAATTCTGGCGAAGATCATGCATAAATATTCATACATCACTCATATACATACGTGTACAGATGTTAATATGTTAATGCATGTATATTTAGGAAATTGTTGTCGACACATACATAAATGCAGAGTCGTAACTTCATCGACGAGACACACAAACAGAAAACTACAGTTCATGCTAAGTACTTGAAACTGTTTGCTTTACTTTTAAGTAAAGATATTCATAAATGACAATTATTGCTGAGTCACGCAATCAATGTACACTCTTTTTTTATACCCTGTTTAACGCTGTATTTTTCTTAAAAATAAAAAAGGTATGCGTGAGAATAATTGATTTCACATTATTTTGTTGTCATTGTTTATTTAAGAAATGAAAAGATGATTATTAATTTTTACATTTTTTACATTTATGACGTTTCTGTACCATATATGATGCCAATGCCATACGAATTTCTACCTAGTATCTAGTACCCTGTAATATTATCATTGGATGAACGTGAATGTGAATGTGATAAAGGTCATCTCTGTTCTCTCCAATACAAATAATCCTAACTGTTGGATTGACTTTCGGAATAGAGAATTATTAAAATGTTTACGACCAAGAATTATTTTAGACCCGCTTCTAAAGCAGACCAAAGTTAGACCCAGATGACTTGCTATAATTTAAGTTTAACAAATCTGTTCGCTTATTCATATAAAATGGGATTGTAATTGTTTCTTAAATATAGAATAAATACATCTGCGAATAGTCTAATAAAAGACAATTTTAGCCGTGATTTAAAAACGCTTAGCTTGTTATAATTAAGCAAGCACTTCATTTATAATTTTAGAAAAAGTTCATGAAGCTTTAGATATAACCTTGAATTTACTAAGTGTTTCACTACAATCGGAAAATAAACTCAGAGTTTTACAAGAAACAATAGAGCTTGATAGAAAGCAATGAAAAGAACCCACAAACTGTTGGTTTAACGCTCACTCAGATTTGAAAAACAGAATATCTGATAGTCTAACCCTATCGTGGGGACCGTCCTCACTTGTTTTGAATGTCATCACATTTTCAGAAGGCTGACAAACATCTATTATCAAATGTTAACATCTTCAGCGGGGGAAGACAGTAGCCCGGGCTTCTAATGTGTGTGTATTTTAATAAAAATCGGTATCGGGTTTTTAGAGCTGAGGCTTACTGATCTCAAATACTATAAATGTTTTCGTTACATACAATTTCAGATCACATTGATTTAATTTTTTTAAACTGCAATTAGTTATTATATAAAATAAACAATATTAATTAAACAAGAATATTCTGTATAAGCGAACTTTTTTAAACAGTTTGAAGAAGTTTCAACCATCTTAGGCCAATTTTTCCAGTGTCTTTATAAGGTCTTGACGTAGATATAGAAATAATTGCCAAATTCAAAGATTCAAACAGATAAAATTTAAGTACACTATGAAAAACGTTCCTTAAACTTATAAAACTTCATCATTTCATCTTCGGCAATCCGAAGTCATCTGTTTGTTTTATCTTATGTTAGTTACGTACTTGCAAATCTGGGATCATTTGCTGTTGATCCATACCATGACGCCGAACCTCTCATATCTGTGTAGTGTCCCGCCAATGATAAGTTATCGGTAGGACCACAATAGCTTTGTACTCCTGGGCTGTGATACAATGATCCCATTGCGTAAGGGTTCGCCATTGTTGAAGTACTGATTGTTCCAGGAGAATTAATACTACTTCCACTTGAATTTGATCTGCAAAATTTGTAGAAATAATTAAACTTTAATTCAGATTTAAGATGAATTTTACTTGGACATTGTAAATTTGATTTCGCAAAATTGAACAAAACTATTCTAACATTTTATTTAAAAGTAATTTTGTACGTTTTATGTCATGGTAATACTAAAAAGTATTAATCAGACATGTTATAAAGTCTTTAGTAGCGTAACATTAATGTACAGTACCCCAAAACCATTTTAAATTTTTTTTAAATAAAATATTTTAGTATTAATATATTATAATATTAAAAACGTTGTTGAAATTTGAAGTAAAATAACGCAGCCGCAAGAGCAACGGACATCGAATTCGCTAAAGATATCTGGAGTACACCTGCTTAAGTATAAATAAATGGGAAATGCTTCAACCCAAATCTAAGGTTAAAAAGGCTGCTTTTTAATTTTTGTCCGTCTACTTAAAATCTGTTGATTTCTCTTGCAAAAAATCTAGTAATTTTATCGAGTAAAAAGTCAAATGTAATTAAATTTGTTAAAAATAATAATAATTGGCTTGGTGAACTAAAAAGTTGACTTGGAGAGGGCTTAGCTAAAATCATCATAGATTGTGGACCGTGAATGGCCTCTTAGTCTGGTCAGCAATTGAAAGTAAATTTCCGACGGATGCGACAAGGATGAATATAACGACGGCGTTTACAACGTCGGTATATCGTCAAAGCGATTGTATTGCCGCCTTTACGCGCTCTACAATCAACCATCAACCACCTTACTATGTCCCACATCTCATTCCATGCCAGACAAAGGTGTCACTCGGACCATACCTAAGCTCAGGCCGGCGGGAGGCCCGTCTCCCATCTCTGTCGTTAATGGCAGACTCAGCCAATTGGCGACGGTCTGTTTCATTTTAACCGTGTACGAATTTCTGGCAAGCTTTCAAAGCCGACAATTATTTCAAACATAAAAGTGTAGGGACAGTCGCGCACCAAGATGCTGGGATGAGTTCTTGCCGCAATCTCTGAAGCTCAAGTGGCAAGTGGGAGGCCTGAAATGTTGGAAGGAGCCGACGCGCCTTCAAACTGACGAGCTAAGATATGATGAAGGTTTTCAGCATCGAGGTAGTCTAGATAAAGCATTCTTCCTATTAAAAATGTAGTACAGAAGCTGTACTAAATCCATGACAATAGAACCATACAGGACTTAAAGGATTTCTTGAATTAAGAAAATTCATTCACTACCATCTTCTTAAAGTTTTATTTAAAACAGGGACAGCATCTTAATCATTACTTAAAATCAAAGGGAATTTATTTCTGAGAACCAGTTTTTATATAACTCCAATAGTCGCACAAATACCACAGCCTAGGATTCTCACTAATCTTTCGGCCAGATACTCTGGATTGAAAAGTCAGACATTCTGAAAAGTCGCAAAAGAAACCTTAAAATATAATTCTGAGAAAACATGTCCAAACAGCAGACGAATAGGGGGTAAGGGGTGATGGGGTTGACAGCGAAACATCAGGCTGAGTGGGGGACAGCTGAAGAGATTTTACAGGTCGCAGTATACAATTCCCTCATTATAATAATAATGAGTATACTTAACGTTCTAGAGCTTTTCAAGGACAAACAATATTGCAACAGAATGTAAATTGAAAAGAAATAAAATGTCATTGAAAGCTAAAATTTAATTTGTAAGCATTTCAACAAAGCCAGCCTGCTTAATGATAAACCATGAATTCATTGAAATTTAGCTAGAATTATCAAATTTTAAATTTATATTCTTCTACTTAGGTCAAGTTCATTTAGAATATTATAAAAGTTGAAGTCTTTTTTCTAGCACCCGCAAGAAATTCTTTATACAATTAAAAGGAATGTCGTAAGTTTACGACGAGGCAAATATTTCAAATTTTTAACCAAAATCTTTTATAAACTTAATGAACGTGAAATTATTTAAACAATTCATGGTTATTTTATATAACTTTGAAAAAAGATTTGAGTCCTAATTATTTTTTGAAAAAAATAACATTATTCACTAAGTGAATTAGGGGGAATAGACTTTTCACAACCAGTTTAAAAAATGCAATAAGCTACAGTGGAGAAAGCTCGATAGTAGGAGACCCTGTACTTATGGGAAAGAGTAAACACGTTACGGAGGCGTAACAAAATTCTAAAACAAGCTTGATCTGGGCCAGAAATAGTCTCTAGGTGCTTAAAAAAGGGAAGGACAGACCGACAAGGCTATACCTTCTTCTGCCTGTTACGCACATTTTTCTGTGAACAAACTCAATATAACCTTTTGAATTTTTTTAAAGTACAAAAAAATCAATACAACTTTCAGATCATAAAATGATTTTGTAGATAATCTTTAACGGAACCAAATCGAGATATTTATGGAAAAAAATAATGTTTTTTATTGAAGGTGGATAATGATAATACTTAAAATTAGAATGATAGGTTTATTTCTTAACTTTTTTTTAAACACAAGCCGTCTACGTTGATAAAAAAACCGAGTGAAACATTTTTATATAATACCTTGAGTTCGACATATACAGATAAAAGTTAACTGCGTTTCTTTATATTAAAATAAAAATAATTTTATTAGAATGGCAATGAACTAAAGGAGCAAGCAATCCCTTAGCCGTATATGCCAGTAAGCTAGGTATTCTTTAATAAGAATATATACAGATAGTAATATTATTATGGACAGATTAAATTTCTATACTAATTCATATAAAAGACACATTTGGAAGTTGATCTATTAAACAATTTTGTAGATTTAAGATAGTTTTTATTGTTTAATTTAGTATTGAAGAAATTAACTAGAATCTATGGTAAGAGCTAAAAGCATAAGAACTTACCGAAACGGAGATGGAGGGTTACCGTTTATTTCCAGTTTGCGATACGATTCCTCAATTGGACTAAGGATATCGGTCACACTAAAAGGAGTCGAATGGCTGTTGTTAAATAAAGTACTCTGATGCTGGCTATGCAGATTCTGGAGATGTTGGATACTGGATAGACTATGATGATGATGTGCAACCGCTGCAGCGGCTGCGGCAGAAACCGTGTGTTGTGCCGATGCCTCGTTTGGGTTATGCTTGACAAGTGGTTCCAACTGATGCTGCTGGGAGGCTGTTGATGGTATAAGTATATCCTTTTGAGATAAACTCATAACCAGGTCTTCTTCATTACCCAAATTGTTGGCGTCGTCGTCAGGTAGCGCCCGAAAGCATCGTCGTTCGTTATATGTTGGATCAATTATGTTTGTCGCGGACATACGAAGAAATTTTAACCTATGCCTTCACTTTCAATTTAACCAATCTATAAATAAAAAACAAAATAAATATTTATTAATCGCTTGATGACACAAAAACAACTAATTTGATAGCCTTTAAAGTGTTTTTTGGGTCACCAAATGCATGATCAAAGAGGCAAACAGGTTTAGTGAACACTATTTTAAACTGTGATTGATAAACTATTGTTTTATATTAAGTTTGCTCAAATATACGCTATAAACAATGATGTAATCAGATTCTGCAATTCTATAGAAAACGCATCTTCTTTACAAGATACTGTAAAATCATAGGCATGGCTTAGCCGATAGTATCTTTATTTTACTCCCAGATCTATCGGTCCGATCGGAAAATACAAATTTCATTGTTATTGAGAGCTAGGTAAACATTCGGTGTATGTATATAATTGCTTTTCACTTTCGTTTGTATCGTTTTAACAAGAACAGGCAGGGTAGTTCGAAAACATAGTCAATTTCAATTAAGGGATATTATTTAGATAAGCATGTGGTGTATACTCTCGTTAGGGGTACCGTAAATAGAGCCCGGCGGTAGTTCCTAAACAGTAGGGATGATTCACCAATAAAGAAATCAGCATGGAGGACGAATCGTTATCAATTCTGGTTGTTAGGCCTTATATGCTCCTTTTATCTACTGTATGTCGCACCTATGCAATGAAGGATTTAATCCAAAGATCGGAGACGACCTCAACCCTCTTCTTAGCCAATGGAAGGCCATAGAACCCTTTGACCATAAACCTGCTAAGCAAGATTCCTATGTAAATTACGCAAACAATGTTGGGGAAGAATTTGAAAGCACTCAAACGAAACAACTATGGTGGAAGTGAAGTACCCGTGGGCAAGTGGCCTGCGATCGGCGAGACTTTCAACCAAGCGAGACTTTCGTTATTCTCACTTATGGAAAGAAAGTCTACGGAAATATGAGTAAAGTTGAAGTAGGACACTTCAAAGAGGAGCTCAGTCTGAACTTGATACTTTTGTAATAATGCCAATCCCGATATAATGGGCATTGTTTTCGATAAAAGTCTTGTTACCGTCGGAGCAAACAGTAACTCTTGGATTGCAACGCATTGCAAAGTAATAAAAGAGATATATACATGACACTCGGCAACATTGAAGAAAGGATGAATGAGGTAACTAACGCCTTTATGCATCACAGAAGAAGCAGCACATTCTCCCACCACACAATTGATGCATTGCATCTTCATTTCAGTAACGCGAAATCCCCAAACCTAAATACTGATGGCAAAACTCAACGGTAGGCACTTGACGGCATTACGGGTAGTTGTGGTTCACCCCAACAAAGGCACTGGAAACGTTCATTGATGGCAGCCAACCCCCTGGATCTGAATCTGGATATCTACAGACGCGTGTGTACACGCTATGTGCGAGCACGTCTCTGTGCAACTGGTAAGATGACTAATCAGAGATGTTTTAGCATACAGAAACGCCGACGCTAACCAGAAAACCCCTATATTTCAGACGGATCCACTTGAGTTACAGGAAGTTGCGGAAATGGTTTCAAATGGATATTTCAAACACGCTTTCAAAGACTTGTTAACACAATATGGTGGTCAATCGTTATACATATCCTACCTATAGGTAGGATGTCCTATATGGATATATCCATCTGCTTTTGAACAAATTAAAACTTCAGGTGCGTAGCAATTTTTGAATCAAAGGAAAGCGATATGAGTTTGTACAATGAAAAACTTCTACAAAGGAATTTGAACAGAATTTAAACCGTGCCTTGACAACCAAAGTTCTTGAAAATAAAAACATCTCGACCGCAAAACCATGTACTCTTGGCATTTTCCAATTTTTCTCTTAAAGTTGACTTAAAAATATATATATTTTAATTTTAATAAGTAGATTTTTTTAAACTTTACTATTTATTCTGGGAGGAATTCCTTAGAGGTTATAGTTGTAGATCTTAGGTCGGCTATAAATATATTATAATGAATATATAATATTATATTTGTTTTGTTTGTTTTTTGAGAACATATTTTCAGAAAACAGTAGCTTAAGATATTGTTACGGTTAGGGTACCAGATATCGGACAAATTCGAAGCTAGAAATTCAATTTTCTTATATGCTTGGTCTGCATAAACAGCCGTATTTACTTACATAAATACACTAACGTAGAGATATTGATGCGAAAACGAACTTTCAAACCTTGCCAAAGGTTTCTAGTCGAGGGAGCTCTTACACTTTTCTTATTGCAAGTGTGTTCATTTTTATGGTACATTTCAAAAAAGTCACAGTTAGGATTTATTATTCAAATCAGTTCAATATTTGAGCATTAAATGCTTCTTTAATTGTTTATGTAAATTATATAAAATATAAAAAACTAATTTCAGTATTCACAAATTTTCCATTCAATTTAACAAATTTAATTTGTTTGGTCAAATGTTCGCATTTTCATTTTGTTTATTTAGAAGAATATTAAATAATATTTGGATTAATATTCTTATATTGTTTTCTATTATTGGTTGAAATCTTACTTGAAACATATTTGTAGAGCACTTTTAAATATTGACCATCTCGTGGCGAGAAGTGGCAATTATAATGTAATTTTGGATTTAGATTTCACTGTTATTGTAATTATCAATGAATTGTGATCGAATAATCGGTACGCAATTTAAACAGCGACATTGGTTTAGGTCTTAGCGATTTGTAGAAGCCATTAACTTATTTTGATAAAGCACTTAGAATATGTAACACCAATTTTTTGTTTCTGCCGCACAATATATGTATGTAAATTTAAAGACATATAAGCCCACGTCAGTGAATTTATTATGAATATCCACTCGACACGATTCCGTCAAATGAAATAAGAGGTCTGAACAGTACTGACGAGTACTCCTCAGATGGCTTCTGGATAGCCCTCGAATAAGTTTTTCCTATTAACGATAACTCTGTACTGTTGGTACTGGCTACACACTTCGTTGAACAAAACAAACATCAAAAATATTGCCTATTCATTTTTACAGCTGCCAACCAATGAGAGAGCCGACATAATAACTGTGGGCTGGAATTCAATGCAGAGCTAACTTACTGTATACTGCAGTGGCTGCCATGACTGCCTACTTTTAAATATACCTGTTTCGCTCACTCTACGGTGCGCATGGTGCAGACGAGTGGGTTGGAAAGGGAACAATGTAGTTTTATGATACAACTTTGCAGCGTCGCACTTTTCAGATGCATTAACCAATGGGAAACGATTGTGTTTCATCCCCCATGCGGCTTGAGGTCGCATATTTGGAATTAGTTTAGGAATGTTAAATGCATTCTTAAATTGTTAAATTT
This sequence comes from Drosophila testacea, assembly GCA_035043265.1. Taxonomy (NCBI): domain Eukaryota; kingdom Metazoa; phylum Arthropoda; class Insecta; order Diptera; family Drosophilidae; genus Drosophila; species Drosophila testacea. The sequence continues at coordinate 1,048,292 of JAWNND010001120.1, read as the reverse complement.
CCCCTCACTGTCACGCTCAACAATAGAAATGCTTGCTAAGCCTGTATTTTCACACAACGCAACAATGCGTCCGCGTACTCCTCATGAGTGCCAACTTGAAATCGTTAAGAAGTTTCTGACGGGTCTGGGTGGACAGTATTTATATCATTTCATTGAAAATCGAAAAACAGAGGCGTTTCCTCTCTGATACAAACATTAACATACATACTTAGTAGACAGAACTCCGCCCGTCAACAGTCAGTCCGTCAAAGAATTTAAATATAGTACAATTGAAAGTCAACTCAAGCAATTTAGAGGATTGAAAATAGTGCCTTAAAGATGAATGCTGTTTTGATTCATATTTATGGCATAATCATAAGAACCTTTTGCACATCCATTCGTAAACATAAATTTGTTGTTTATGTTTGAACTGACATAAAGAGTCATCTTCCATATAAAGAGACAAATAAACTCATCAATCTGCTTTATACCCTATTCCAATTGTGTATTCATAAGTGTATGAATGCTATTTGGAGCACTGTGAGCCTGGGTAAGGGGTATTTACCCTTTTCATACCCTACTGCTATAGCTTACATTGGGTAATATGCATTGCTTTAATTAAATTCATATAAGACGTAGAAGGAGAAATCTTTGACTTTATAAGCAACATCATACTAGATTTAGATATATCCGTCTGTCTGTCCATCTGAAAACTAACTTAAGTTCTTGTATAGCCTGTGGAGATCAAGATTGATATAAGTATATATTTTTTTTTTATTAATAGATTTTAGTTATTGATATATATTTTTTAATATAATATAGAACTGAAATTCGATGGTTATTTCGACAATTGTCTAAATGTTCAAAAACATCATTTTTATTACCTGTAACGCAAAATCGAATAACGAAAATTTGAAAAAGACAAAAGAGAAATTCCTGAATAGATCTGATTAATATCTAATATATTTTGGTTTAATGGGAAACTTTAATTTACTGGCCCTAAGATGTAATCTTGAAGTTTATTTATGAACAAAATTAAGTGATATATCAGATAGGGACAACTGATTAATTAAACATAATTTTTTTTGGAGCATAGATAGAACATTTTTACATATTGGGTGGATTGTCTAAAAGAAAACGCTTCAATTCCATTATCAAACATCTGTTGTAAAGCCGAATTAACATGACATATAGGTGGCCTATTTCGAGAAAATAATTTAAATAATTATTATTTTCGGTCCGCTTTCTTTAAAATTAGGTTCGATTCGAGAAAAAAATCTTCATAAGTTGCAACTTTCTTTTATCCTACCCCCTTTTTTTGAGCCATTCGCAAAACAATTGTCTTACAATTAGAGTTGATTCTTAATTTTTAACGAAACCTGACCAGCACTTTTCCACCGATGGGAAATTTTGCCATTCACAATATTCACATTGTGCTCACACGAAAATCCTGTAGCTTTTTGTTCTCATGTCAGAGAATCTGGTCACACTCTGTACAATTTCAAAAATGTATGAAATGTAGAATGTAGAATAGAACATGTTCTAAATTCCATCGGTTACCTTCGGTCAAACACCGAAGCGGTAAATTTTGTACATTCACACGACACCAACGAGACCCGGTACTTATGGGAAAAAACAAAAAGTGGTGAAAAGAGAATAGTGGTAAAAAAAAACAAGTAGTGGTAAAAGGCTATAGTGGTGAAAAGCAAACACACCGCAAGCTTTGTACGTTGTAGAGTTGTCGTCTCTTCCTTGCTGTTGTCTTGAATAACTTCCGGATTGATTGTCCGATCGAAACGAAATTTTCAGGACAGTTTCAGACTATAGTGTATATTATTTGTACCAACTCAAGGTCTTTACATTAAGGGTGGTATTTTAAAAAGAATTTGAAATTGTATTTCTCGATTTACGGTGGCAAAATTATAAAACAAACTTCTGCCTGTTACGCACTTTTTTTTGACAAGCTTAATAGACCCTTTTATACTTTTTTAAAATACAGGGTCTATAAAAAAAACATAAATTTTTACTTTGTGATGCAAATTTGTTTGAAAACTGGGCACTAAGTTTCTTAATACCCTGTTCTTCTAACTCGACCGAAATTCGGATCTGTTGTGGAAGTCTCAAAGGAATAAATCTAAGCTTTACAATCTTTCACTTTTGCTTATGCTTAAACAGCTGATGGCAAGTGAGCGGTTATAGAGTTTTTAAATGTTGTGGAAATCTGGCAACTCTATTTATTTCTTTTGGTGATTTTTTCGTGTAATATCTAATGAGGAAGCAACTTTCTAATTGCGAGTTATATAACAGTAACAGCTTTACCTTGGGTAAAAAATGCTCGCAGAAGATTTTGTGGTTTAAAGTTTGTTTGTCAAGGATCTATCTATGTAATCGCAATGTATCTGTTTAGGGAAAAAGCTTAACTTTTGTCCTATTGGGCTTAAACTCGAATTGAAAAGGCTGAACACTTTATTTAATATTTAAGATCTGTAAATTAACGGGCTATGTTGAGTAATATAAGCTATTGCCATATAAACATGTACAGACTGCAATAAATAAATTTTAAGTAAATACAATGTTACCACTAGCATCTTTTAAGAAAGGTTGCCATTGGCTTTCTTCAGAATTATCAATATTATTACAGTAATAACCACATTACAATTTTAATTCGGGAATAATCTTATTCGATTGTGCAAACTTTGTGAATATATTGTATTTGATTTCAAAAACGTTCCCATGCATTCGGATGAAAGAATTGAAGTTCATGCTCTCAGCACGACACAAGTTTTCAGTTGAATGATTATGTTAGCAACGATCTTCAGACAAATTAAAATATGTAGAAAGAGCAATCGAGAGCGTAAATCACCCCTAAAAAGATGAATAAAACGCTTGAACAGTTTTAGATATAATGGCAATAAAAGTATTTAATAAAATACTTATAGATATAAGTACTTCATGTACGAGTATAACTACGCAGGAGTTCACTTCTCGACCAGCAGATATCCTGAATCCGACTCTGATTTCGCAAGCTGCAGTCAACCAAAGTTATGCAGGGACAGGGACAAGAACAGGGCTGATTCCCCTGCTTCAATTTAAACGTGATGCAGCGCTTAATTGTCCCTTGAAATTTCCACCATATGTGAGGACAGCATCTTATTACTGAAGCATAAACTCATAGAACTCCAAATTCAAACTGAAACTAAATTTCTGAAAATGATTTTCACTATATTACATGCAACATGTTTTCTTAAGTCGAGCGAACGTAGAGACAAAATGTTTATGTCTATCAAAAATATATGTGAATATTTAACAGATTCAAAAAACAATCATCTGAAGTAATCTCATAGCGGATACTCAATTAATCACATCTATTAAAAATTTACAAGTTGCAGTTGAACTCTGTTCCATCCTCCCTATAATGTCCGTCGTCTGCATAGATGGTGGTGACTTTAAGGTAGTCACCCATGCGGACATTGTTTGGGTTTTCTTTACCGGAAAATAGCCTTAATCGCGGATCAATTTAATGACGGGAAAAACTTAAGTAATTGTCTAGTTGAGTGGCAAACAGCGGAAGTCAAGTTAATCCCGCTAAATTTGATCTGTCATTTTTCAACCATGTAAATTTAAGGCGTGATTAATCTTTAAAATTTAATAAACTTTATTTCAAATTAAAGTAATTTTTTTAATAATGATATCATGTATTTATAACTTTCGCAACTTTGCTGTCAAGTTGGAGCCCAGGATGTTAAACTTCATGATATTGACGTCCATTTCAAGTCCTTTCTTCAGGATAAATATCTGTCCTGTTGCAACTACCATATTATCCAATTCAGACCAGAAAAAAACAAGTATTCATGATTCGACATCATTTAACGCAGACAAGTCTTTATTTTATCGGGAGATGAAGACTAAGGAAGGAAGAAAAACAAATCAAGCGTTCAGCAAAAAATGTGCTTTGTCATTGAAAATAAATTTTTCATCAAAATTTTGTTCAAGCTCCAACTGCTCCACATCGCAATTAGTGAACGTTCTATCAGTTGGGTGGTCTTGTTCCCTTAGCTCTTGTTAAATCTGTCAAAAGTTTAGACTTACCTAGCTATTATAGATTTGATTAAAGATGCTACAATATTGATATACTTTCTCATCATCGTTATTTAAATAATGATAAAACCACTAGTCAGGAGAACGAGTTATTCATAGTCTGCCCAGACATTGCCTCGTTTCGACAGTCGATGACAACATTTCTTGAGGGTTTCCTCATTCACCTTGCAGATCTTTAGGCAAACAATTTCATAGTGTAAACAATTTGAGTGTTTAAACAGTTCGTGATCAAGGCTGTTTTAAGTGTCTTTGAAGTTGTTTTGTAGTTCAGTGCCAACTTTCTACGGGAGTTGTAAACGCATTTTCTTCTGATCTTCTTAACTTTTATTGCTCTATAATAATTCATTCCAATTATTTGAAATCACATTAATAATAGAAAGTTGCCGGTCAATATCACGATGTTTCAAATTAATCTTATGTTGAACCCCAATTTGAATATAATTATAAATTCTTGAATAATATATTTTAAAAATTATCTGGAGTTACTTTTGATCTCATCCATTTATAAAGCTTGAAACTACAGGATAATAACTTATAATATATACTGGCATTTGAATTCTCTTAAAGCCTGCCAAATTATTTCGTATTAATAACTTTATAGCGTTTACTATCTGTTTCAAAAGTAATATTTTCTTAAATGGTAAACATTTACAGATTTTTTTTATTATTAAAAAATTTACATTTTTTAACGAAATATTTTCTTCAAGTGGCAATAGTAGGCGAATCGGGGCGAAACGAACAACCGCATTTATAAGTACATATGTATGTACCCGATTTGTAGATGTGCAACAAATCTTTCTCCTTCGTCAAAACGTATCTTTGTTTGTTTTGTTTACTTCACTTTGTTTGCTTTCTACTCGAAATTTGAGAGCAGCAACAGTTCAATGAAAATTTGATGGCCTTTAATACATTCCTTTTCAAATGATATTTAATAATTTTAAATATACATACATAGAAATTATGAAAATAAACAAGAAACATAAATCACAAATTTAAATTAAACATTAATCATAAATACATATTGTATATTATTCATTGTTATTAATTCTTCAATCTAAATTTTACCCCACCCAAGGTTATTATAAATGTCTACTTCTAACCAGGGAATAGAATTGGAACCGGAACCGTTAACCGAAATTAACCGTCTCTCGAAATTATATGAAGTGACGGAATCGAAACCAATACAAATTCTCTTTCAAGATCCGACATGTTGGTTAAAAGTTATTTTTTGTTTTCTGTACATACATAATTTTGCATTATGTCAAATTGTTTCACACATACATACACTACCAATCCCGGAACCGAAACCGGCTTTAGTTTGATTCCTTGGCTCTAACTGATACACTGGAAAATATTTTCGGAAATAAAAATCAATCCAAACGACATACAAAATTTGGTAGATGCACGGTTTTCCAATTCACTCTCAACAGACAGATAAATATTTTCGTTATTGGGTAACCTTATTAGGATTTTTTTTTTGTGGAACTAAATTTCATTGCCTTTTTTGTCTGTTTGGCCATTTAATCCGCATATCGATCCACTTCCCCGAAACTAAAGTAAGCGCCAATAGTAAATTTACAAAATATAATTTTCTTTATAATTTTAAAAATATTTTCAGATTTTGTAAATAAATAATATAACTTTTTTTATACATCAGATATAAATGAGTTTGGATCTTACAATCTTATTGTTAGTTGTATCAACAAACAAATTTTTTTAGTGTCGCTTACATTATTTTTTGGCGTTGAGTGCTCCATATAGTCTTAACTTATTAAATACATCCTGAACTACATATGTACGTTTTCGTTAAAATGTAGAGCTAAAATTGAGAATTTAAAAATTTAATTTTAAATTGTTTTTTTTTTGTGTAGGCAACAATAATACATATTTTTAAATTTATTCGTAAATAAGCTTGTTGACTAATTTGAAACATATTTAGCTTTTATCAAATTTGTGAAACCTACAGAGTTACTAAGTTTTCAGTTTTGATTAATTAAACGTAACTACTTACTATCATGCTAGGGGGGGATTCTGTGAATGTCTTTGAATGTGGATGACCCAAAATGCTGTGTTTTACAATGGGAGATACCCCTCACAATGACGATGGGCGTCATTCGAGCATGTCGAGAGGAGGAGCATAGGTATGGAGTACCGTTTGAGACTCATGATTGGTCAATTGCAAGCTACGCCTCTTTACGATTTACCACATTGCAAATAAGAATGAGGGTATGAAATAGAAACATGATGCATGAGCACACAATATGAATACATATCTATTTACATACATACATACCACACACACACACACACACACCTGCATACATATATACATACACGTTGTATGTGAGTGTATGTGTGCACACCACACCTAATTTAATAAATACAATTCGACACCGTCGAATAACTTCAAATACGTATAAAATACATTCTAAACGAATTTAATTATTGAAAAGATAAAACAGAAAGTACACTAATTAAATTAATAACGTTTCTGACTTTATGCCTACAGACTAATGAGTTGTCAGTGTCTAAAAACCATCTCCTTGTGAATAAAACATGAAATATTAAAGTTAAAATATTATCATACTTAGTATTTCACCTTAAAGACTTTTCAGCACATTTCAACTGCTTGATTGACAGATTGAAAGGCTGACTGACTATCTGAGTGATTGGCAATCAAAGCACATCGCGTCTCTAAGAGATGGAGAGTTGAAATTTTATACCTGGTACTTGTGGAGTGCTGGGTATATTGTTTTCAAGAAAAGGGGTGTTGAAGATTTCATTAAAAATAAGGTTCTTCATCAGCTTCAATATCTAATAATTATCGCGAAGCCACAGCAGCCCAGTTTTTAAGATATCGGGCGTCAGCTTTTCATTTTACAATTAAAATTTATAATTTAAATCGGTAGTTAAGGCTGTTTTAAGTTGTAATCTGTTCAATTAAAAAGTAGAGCCCTAACCGCGAAAATATTTTTTTAATTATTTAAAATTCAGATGAATTGGACCCAACAATTTTCTGTTTAAAATGTCGATTACGTTACTTTCGCGGTTTGGGGTTTGATATTCCGGGTACAGGGTATTATGTTGTCGGAGATTCTATTAGGCGAGCACAGAAGGGTGATCCAAGGGTGAAAAACTATTGAATGATACTTTATTGTTTTTCATTTGATCAGCTTCACAGACATTTCGAAGGATCTGTTCCGACATATTGTTCACGTGTGCTATGTCCTCATCACTAACTCATGAAAAATAGATTGAGTGTATATAGATGGAATTCCCACCTTTCCCTGAACTAAATAGAAATATTAATCTACATTTGCTAGTCAACTTTTGGTTTTCAATCTTCCGTCCTTAAAATGCCCTTAAACAATTACAAAAGATATTTTCTTACAACAGCTGATCATCGGTGATTTCAGCTCCCAAAGGACAAAATCCTTGTAGGGAACTTCTTTATTGTATTTTTGTCAAAGTGGCCGACAGAAAAGCGTTTGTACAACAGCTTTAAAGTCAAATATTTCAAACATAATAGACACTATCATTTAATAGCAACCAATCCCTTTTCCTTTCTTTATTAAAGCTTATATTTGTAGTCACCTCCAGAAAGTCTATGCTCACCCAGGGATGTGGGAATCATTTTAATTTATTTACGAGAATTAGTCATTGTATTCAGTAATTTAACATATATTTAGTGTAGTATATAGAAATTATCCACCAGTTTAATTAATTTATATTTAACACAACCTATTTCATTGTCATGTTTTCACTTTAGATGTATAATACACATATGTGTAAATAACAGATAATATTCTTAAATAAAAAACGATACAAGGGCATGAAATATTTACTTCAATATCGTTTATTAACGGGAGTACCTATTTTCCATAAATGTTGGCCAAGTTGTTTGGATCGTTATAGGATATGATATGCAATAGGGACAGTTTTTTTTACAGTAAAATAAAAGTAAAAATAATTATAGCGCAAGCTAACTTGGCGCGCCAAAGTTTGGATACCTGCAGTGCCCTGTATAAGCCGTGAGATTTTTTACATAACATCACATCGATTCGCAATTCCGACAGATGTACTGCGTGCAGCAAAAAGACGGACCTGTACCAAGTTTCTAGATAGCTTCAAAACTGAGAGACTAGCTTGCATAGAAGCAGAGGGACAGACGGACAGGACTCTATCGACTCAGCTCATAATATTTATACTTTATGGGGTATGTGAGGCCTCTTTCAATGCGTTACACATTTTGTGACAAAATTATAGTACCCTCTGCAAGGGTATAATAAATAGATTAATTTAAATTAACTTATGGTTGATATCTTACAAGGCCTATGATAGGTCATTTATCATCAAAAGATTTTAACAGATCCTGTATAAAATTTCCAACTCCATTTTTTTGTGATGCTCTTCGTTGATTTTTAAAGCTCTTTACCCTAAACAATTAAGCTGTTGTTGTTTTATTGATTTTGATAAATCATCCCCCAAGCGAACAAAAATTTTAAAAAAATTTATTGTATAAGTTGGTTTTGTATTTCTTTGTCAGGAAAGGTATCCAATTTATTGACAAAGCTATAAGTATGTCTGATATGTGAGTCGACAAGCTGTAGGATTAAATATATTCTCGGACTGTCTCTGAGTTATTACAAAAATGCGTTGCTGTCAGACACCTGGAAAGGTAGCTTTATATATTTAATTTAGTCGCATTTCGCGGTAAGGTCCTCTGTTACTAATCAGCGATTAATTTAATCGTGGATTCAACCTGAATTGTGTACACGTGCCTTGGGCCACGTGCATAAAGTTGAGGGTAAGTACGAAAGTACGAGTATATGTATTTAGACTGGCGCGTTGCTAACGACTTTGATTTTTATGCATCCATTGTTGTCTAGCCCAATCATTTTATTTAGTGCTTAACGACACTACCAGACGTTCGAAATAAATTGTATTTTAAGGGATGGTAATGTGTGAAAAAATATTTGTTTAATAATTTGATCCACCGTTTAGATCAAGAACAATGGAAAATCGAGAAACACACGTGTGCGAATGCGAATGGCAACAAACATTTACCTAAAAGTGAAACAGCTTAAACTCTAATCTCTGATTTCTCTCAAACATAAACAAAATTTGTTCTTGCTTTGTTTATACAATATACCTTGCCCAGTAATATCCTGTTGACATATTTTCAAAACTTACTCATAATACTTCACAGTTACACCGCATATCAAAGGGGAATGTTCCCCTCGCGAAAGCTCAACTGGGAGATACCAATATTGAAATACCAAAATATAGTATGTTGCGTAGCTGAAACAATTGCTCTATGGAAGAACATGTCAAGGAATGGTACTGCGAACATTTGGGACACTAGACTGTTCAGCAAAAGAATGATTTTTATTGACAGTTCCAAATGCAGCCATTAAAGTTGCTTTCAAAAATACAATCTATTTACCTGGGACAATTGTGAAAAGGTAGCCATTTTTTTATATATTAGGAGATGTTAAAGTTCCATGGTTTTAATTATTAATTTGCTGACGATATAAGTTGTGACATTGATACTGCTATAAATGTCAACTAGGAGAGATGGAGTTCCTGATTCATAGAAACAACATTTTATTTCTCTTTATTGAAATTAAGATCAAAATATTTATTAAAATTGGTAATAAAGGTATATTATAAAAAATGAGTAAATAATGTTCGTAATACCTGTGTAAAATAATAGTTGTAGCACAAATCGTTGAAATTCTAAGAATATGAGTTCGTGCATTACGAACAACTCGATGTAGAAAACGGTTGCATAGAATTTGTTGACAAATCAACAGAACATCACTACTAAATATTTCAACTTTTTGTAGGGGATAAACTATTTATTAAGACTATAGTTATAAAATCTTAAAGCTTCCTTTCTTTTAACAGAAACTTTGTGGTGTGCTGTTGGTATCAATATACATTGTTTCAATTGTACTTTTAAGCTCATTTAATATTCTTAATTGGAGCCGTCGCATTTGACGTCCTCAAAATGAACCGACGGTATGAGTTGATGCAGCATTAACTGCCGCAGGCAAATTTTAAGCATAAATCATGAATTTAATAAAACTTTGTCAATTGCCAACTGTTATTTTATCTAAGAGGAAATGGAATTTTAAAAAATACACTTATCTAAATAACAATTAATCCAAAAAGTCCTAAGAATGCAATGGATTACTGGAAGTTTTATGTTAGCTGCGTTAAAAATAATATAAAATAATGATAGGGCTCTCTTTGTCAACTTTCAAATTTATGACTGATATTAGGATTTGAACCAAATTTGATCTGGTTAAATAAAACTACACCAAAAACACAATCTCTGAATTTAGTTGAGATATCTAGAGAAAAAGTTGTTTACACTCAAAGCAGATTATTGACCGATCGTTCCTATGCAATCTAACTGATATAGTAGTCCGATTTCCGACAAAGTTATGCAAGTTTAAAAACTGTTGACCCTTGGGATTGGCAACTCTACAAGTCAAATTTTTGGTCACTTTTGGCATGAGTTTTTACAATAAAATGAAACCTTTCAGACACACCCCTTTCAACAACAAAGTATTTTTTGTTCAGGAAATGTAAAGGGAAATGTAAAATTCCAACAAAAGCAAAAACAAAAATAGATTTTTGAAAAATAACCATTTTTAAATGTAGAATTAATTTATAGATCAAATCACAACAAAAATGCCATTCCGCATAAAAATCGGTCTGCTTTTGACAATGTTCTGCAAGTTTGAAATCTGCTTGAGACTTAACAAAAATAAAATTTAAATAAATTTAAAGTTTTAATTTTAAGTATAAGCTCAAGATTAAAAATTTTTATTTGTTACCAAATGAATCCAAAGGTTCTTCCGTTAATGAAATAACGACTTTCCTTTATTAACTCGTGACAACTTGAGCAAAGTTATAAAGTAAACAAAAAGCAGCAGATTGGAATAATAAATAAATAAATTTAACCAAAGGTAACATGATGGTGTGCGCACACGTGCGGCAATTTGGTGTCTTATTTGGTTGTGCATTGGTAAATCTAACGATTAAGTTTGATATGAAAGCGAATTAATTTTGTAAGTTTCAACAAAAAATTATCGAGAAACAATAAAGATTAATTTGTTTAACTGTATTAAAAAATAGTTGAACATTAAGTTTAAATTTAAATGAAAGTAGAATTCTAAACTGATATATCGATTGTTGCACAAAAGCACCCATGCATATACGAAACCGAACGCAATCGATAGTATCGATAATTTATTTGGTAATTTATCATCTGTAATAGTTGCATATGACCGTGTGTACATACATTAATAATACAAACACACGTTTACTTCGCAAATACAAGTAGTAAAAATTTACAGAAATGCCGGCTGAGATGACTTTATCAGAAGATCGATTGGGAAAAAAGCTGGACCAGTGTGTATCCGACACAATTGTGAAAGGATGTGAGTATTTTGTTATATAACTAACGTGCATCAAACATATGTACATACAGTAACAGAAGTATTGCCACAATATTTATGGAAACATCCAATGCATATAATTATTCTCGGAGTCTACTTCAACCTGACAAATGTGTTTATCTCACTATGAACAAATTACCTAATTTGTATTATAGAACATAGATATTTTGTTTGCGTGTACTACGGTCTTTTCAGAGTTAGCAGTAAGAATGAAAGGTGGAACTCATTTGTGCTCAATCAGGCATCCCTGACTGATTGGAAGTCGTGTATGTTCATATAAGAGCTTGGAAGGACTTGAGTACTACTCAATGAGTAGTCGTGCTAGCCATCTCATTTGACTGTCAATAAGTGTTACGAGTGTCCGTTTTAAATGTATTTAGCAATGTTTCCTTTTGAATTATATGTTACAATTTTAAATTATCATACAACTCTTTTATATTGTCATTATTCAAACAATTTGTATTGCAGGTGGTGGTCTTCTGATTGGATCGGTGGCTTCCTTAGTATTTTTTAAAAGGCGCGTATGGCCTGCATTTGTCGGCACCGGATTTGGCATTGGAGTGGCTTATAGTACTTGCGAAAAGAATATAAAATCACTAAAATGATTGTTATAGCCTTGACCCTATGAATAAAACAAGATTGTTAATTTAATGTTATTTGGTTAATTTTATTTATGGACTGAAAATTGAAAAGGCCAGTTTGAATACATTTTTCTCTTTTTTCTGATGACAACATCCATTAAACGATATTTACTTATCGATATATCGTTAGAAAATACATCGTAAAGTATGAAATCGCCTCATCGATATTGCAATTTTCATCTCTAGTTGAATAAAACAGCTGGACGAGGAAGTAAACAAAATGGATTACAAGAAAAAATATGGAAAATTAAAGTCTCGTGTGAAAAATTACGTTCTTGTGAGTATTTCTAAAAGTATATTAGTTAGTCTTCGGCATTGGTGCAATGTTATTTCGCCAAAGCTTCGCTCAAAGAGTCTTGCCAAATTAAATGCGTAAATAGGTCCACTAAAATGAGTACAAAAATGTGCAAATATTTAACATGCAGAGCGCAACGTGGAGTCGGCTGAGTCCTCCTGTTCTTTTGACCAGATAAATGAGTTGGTAACAGTAAAGTGAAGTATGTGCTTATACATTGTGCAATGTTCAATGTACTTAGTACAGACTGTGTGTGTATGCATACTGTAGTTGTCACCAGAGACTACCGGCTTTATAAGGTGTAGTTATTTTGAAGTGAGTCTGATAAGCTCCAAAATAAGCTTAAAACATTTAAGAAATATTTAAGTATCATTTAAAAACTGTTTTATAATCATATATATATATATTTATTTTTAGGAAAACGCATCCATCATTGATGAAGTTTGCTATTTGCAAGCAGAATTAACTGCAGCACGTTCGGAGAGACTGACCCTAATTGAAAAACTAATGTCTTATGAAGGATTAGACAAAGGCCCAATAGCACAAGTCCCAATGCTAAATGAAAGTCGGGATTTTACAAACAAATATGTTGGCGAAAAGCCAAACGTGATCAAGAAAAATAACAAAAATAAAATGAAAGACATTTCAAAAGCATCCCAGAAAGGCTCCATGTTCCCATTGAAACTAAACAATATCCTTATTCACACTCTTGGTGAAATCATACCTGCGAATCCCAATTTCCATACGGCTGAATGGATATATCCAGTTGGGTACGTGGCAACGAGAATATATGCACATCCTAAAGATCCACGCAAGAAATGTGTGTTTACCTGTAAAATCCTCAATAATGCTGGCGTTCCTCAGTTTCAATTAATTCCTGACAATGATTTGGATGGAGTGTTCTTCGGAGAAACTGCTAACATATGTCATCAAGAACTACTAAATACTATACAGGGATCGATTAAGGAATCTGCCAGAGTACCATTTTTAGCGAATGGAGAAGCCTTTTTTGGTTTATCTCATCCGAGGGTAAAATCGCTCTTATCATCAGATTCGAGAGTTCAACAATGTGTCAAATTTAAAGGATATGCGGCCGATAATAGCAATGCATTAAATGAAAACAATGATCCCACATTATCCTATGCGGACCTTCAATTTTATATGACATGATAAATACATTCTATTTCATTAAATATTAAATTAAATTAAATAAATAAAGTAAGCTGTATTAAAAAATTGATTTTGTTTTAACAATAGAATATACGGTCATCAATCAACATGACATACTTCAGAAAATAAATAATTTTGGATGTTTACGATTTATTTTATTATTTTACAAATATGCATTATAATAATATACATTCTATTACATAAAATGTGATTTTTAATTCAAATAATTTATGAAATTTCATTGAATTACAAATAGGTGATTATAATCAAGTTTGTAAAGTGTCATCTAAATCATCCTCCTTAACTGGTGGTTGAGCTGCCACTCGTTTAAGAACCTTTGCTACAACATCACTTAATGAGTCTCTTGCTCCAGTTTCTAGGACCTCGCATGTCTTTTTAAATGTTACCTCATCCGATCTTAGTCTTAGTATGGATACTAGTGCTAATTCTGAATTCGATTTTACATAGCCATTTTTCTCTTTAGTGCCATTTACGAGAGTTGGAACTAATGTTTTCAAAACATCTAAATGTATTTGGTCAGCACTTAAATTTTTAGAAAGGTGAATACAGCTTTTAGCCACTAACTGCTTGACGTCATTACTGCTATGGTTCATTGCTCTTGCTAGTGAAACGAGGACATTGTTGGGGGGAACTTCTCTGTTAACAAGTCTGTATTCTAAAAGATATGTCGCAGCTCGTACTGCGTTACATGCAATGGGGGCCTTTTCGGATAAGATATTAGCTAGAATGTTACCAATAATTCTGTCCGTGAAATTGTCTAATAAAACTTCCTTGGGACACTCTTTCAAAGCAACAAAAAGAATAACTGTGTAGCCATGTTTAGTCATTGGGTCATCTGTGTTTTCAGCTAATATGTGATTGTTCAACAAATCGGTAACTTGTGCAGATGGCATATACTTGAGCATAGCTCCCAAACATCCACCAACAGCATTTCGTGTGGTGTCCTCCTGATATCCAATTAAACTCAGCAATGTTGAAAAGACTTGCTTTCTTATGGGCTCAGACATTTTATCACCTGATGGAGTGATGATGCTGCGTAGTGCATGCAACATTGTTTCCCTAACAGCAGAATCATCTGAACTCTTGATTCCATTATGAATCTCATTGAACAGTGGATCAGCCCGAGAATGAATTGCAACTAACTCCGATAGTGCTTTACCAGCTTTCATGCGAACATTTCTGTTTTGATCATGCAATGCTTTCAAAAATGTGGTCTGAAGTTGTGGTAAGAACTGCTTTAGCAGAACACCGACTTTGTGAAGTAGAATTGCCAATGTTTCAAGAACTGCTGCCTTTACGCCAGAGTTGAAGCGATCTCCTAAGATTCGAATCAATGGTCCAGTAATGTGTACAACAGATGGCTGCAAGGAAGCTGCGCTGGTTAGGAAAATCACTTCACCAAGTCCCTGAGCAGCATTTTCTTTCTCCTCCGGTAGTCCATTTAAGATAGCTTCTCGGAAAACAGGCAAGAGCGGGGTAATACCCTTGGGCAAACAGAAACCAGGCAATTCCGGCTCCTTCAAATCGCTGGCAGCAAATCGTACTGCTTGACGAACATCACTTACGTAGCCAATTTGTTGAGCTGGATTTAAGCCCTTGATGACAGCATTTAATGCTTCCCACGCCTTCTGAATTATACTCTTGTCGTGATCAGCCATCAATCGAAGCAGGCAGCGTAAAAGTTGTGGAATATATTGCGAATAATCGCCTGGAGAGTGAATGCAGAAAGCACAGAGCAAACTAGCTGAGGATTTACGAGTGCACACATTATCTGACTTGGCAGAGACCATTAGAGTATCCATAATAGTTCGGATTCCAACCTCATCAGTGACAGACAAGATAACAGTCTGGCAGTATTCCAATTCTTGATTTTCATTTGGTGTACCGTGGGATTGGGACAAGGCTTCCAGCAATGCAGATAGAATTTTTGGTAGATATTTCGTTAGAGCATCGCCAGCAACCGATACTAATATAGATAGAGCCTTTGTGTTTACGGGTTGTGCGGTTAACTGTGGTACGAGATATGGCAATACCACGCGCGACTTTATAGACATAACTTGACGCAGACCATCCAATGTATTTTCTGCAACCTCGGGATCCGGATCAGAAAGTCCTTCCAGCATGAAGGGCAGTATATCATCCAGTGCCCGGGATCCCACGGTGCTGTGCAACGATTCAAATGTCTTTGCAGCTGCTTCACGAACCTCGGGCAGAGGATCGCAGAGGGCCTTACGTACGGTTGGGACCAAGCTGTGTACAAAGGTAAGCACCATCTCCTTTGATGTTGATGCCATTATTTCAGATAGTCCAATACAAACACCTTGCCGTTGGTCTGCTTGCTCTGAATTCAATCCACTTTCTAGAATTGGAATAATTTCAGGTAAAACACGTTCGCCTAGTTTCCTCACCAGATCTCCCAAGGTTCTGGCAGCGACTTGACGTTTATCATAGCTGGTGCTAGCCAAGCAGCCTAACAAAAGCCCAAATAATGTTGGTAGAATCTCTCGCAATGTCCTGGGAGTGTTTGTGACGACAATTTTCCATACATGCAATGCAGACTGACGAACCATCAATGAGACGTCACTACGACCCATATACAGACCAGACAAGACTCTATTGCGACGTTCATCGCCTAGGAAACGAATGATGGCTGTGTGCGACTGTTCAGTTCCAAAGTTATCATCTTCACTGGCCGTTTCCGTTGTCATTTTTCCAGATACTCCAGAGATGCGGTAAAGCAAATCTCCCAGTAGTTGAACCGAACTATAACGTATACGCCAGTTCTCATCAAACAATCCTTTCTCCAGTTCTGGCAGCAGCAGGGCAACTGCAGTTTCCGCATATAAGTTCACGATTCGTTGTCCAGCTTTTAAGGCGGTGTCACGTACGTATTCACTTTCATCTGCTAATGCCTTAAGAATGGGATTAATTATTTGGCCAATGTAGGGCGTAAACTCATCGGGGAATGCACCAGGCATATATATGAACATCATAATGTAACCATCTTTAACATGTGGAGCAATATCAGTACGCTCTGCAGTGGCAATGATTTCCGGCATCAATTTGTGCATCTTCTCCACACCCAATCCTCCAACGACCTCAGAAAGTCCTTGTGCTGCTCCACTGCGATCAACGCTACTCGATTCCGATGTCAGGGTTTGCATTAACCATGGCAGGAGGTCTTCGAATGAACTTTCACCCATTCCTTTAACCATTGCACCAAGTGCACGTGCAGACACAGCTCTAACTTCTGGAACAGGATCGAGCAATGATGACTTTAAGCCTGGTATAATGCTTGGCAGATATGGTGTTAAATCCTTTTGATCCGTCAGCGAATACATGTTTCCAATAATTTGAGCAGCCATTTTTCTGGTTTCCGTCGATCGATCCATGAATGCTCTTTGAACTACAGGCATAATAAGAGCTAAGGAGGGAGCATCGATGAAATGAATGAATTTCGTTTTCAACAAGCTTTGCAAGCAAACTGATGTGTTGTTTGATGGATCCTCCAAGGCTTTCAATAGAACTGGAACAATCGCTTGAATCTCTGGATTTTTAATAACAGATCCAATCACCTTAAGAGCATCGCCACCAGCTTCTTGCACTTTTGTATGCGAATCTCCAAGAACTTCAATTAGTTTTGGAACAATGCTAGGCAAACATGATGATAGCTGTTTTGGTGCACAAAATGCCATGGCACCCAAAAGTTCTACAGAGGCAGTTTTTGTTCTCCACGAATCTTCATCGAGAGCATCCAACAGAGATGGTAGCACAAGCTTAACACCATGAGCGGATAGCTTTCCCATTACCACCTTGGCAGTGTCATCGGCAGCTTGTCGAACGTATTGAGATGAATCTCCGAAGCATTGCAATAAATGTGGCAGAACATGCACAATGTATGGCTCGAATAAACGACCAAGGGTGGTACATAAAACCTCAAATGCAAATAGAGCACCTTCACGACTCTTGTAGTTTTTCTTGTCTTGAATGTAAGTTGTTAGCTTTGACATTATATCCAGTTGTTTGAGCGATAAAATGCCAAGTCCTTTCACAATGCCAGCAATTCCATAGGCAGCTCCACGTCTTTCGCCGTATTTCTCTGATTTGGATAATGAATGCAACAGTTTCTTGATCATCGCTGGAACTTCGTCTTTAACAGATGGCATAAGATGTGGCAAACAATTCGATACTGCTTCCTGAACTTGTTGGGACGGTGTCGAGAGCGCAGTTATCAAACGTTTAACAATCGGATCAATTCTTTTATCATCCTTTTCCAAATGCCGAGCCAGAGATCCCATTAGAATGACAACAGCTTGACGTATATTATCATAGCTTTGCGATTTGGGTGCGCCATCAAGGAATTCTTCAAAAACTGGTAGCAAACTAACAATTGTCTCCTTGCCATGTATGTCAACTATCTTCAATGCAGCAGCCAACATCTCTTTATGTACAATCTCCTCGCGATCACCCAGACCATTGGATACCATAAATTGCATGAGGTAATTTATATCTTCAATGGACAAGAACTGTGCAATTTGCGATATGGCAATAGCGACACCTCTTCTGGGTTTCCACTGATCAAAAGCCGGCTCAATTTCCCGATCAAACTTGTCAAGTTTCGGTGGTATTAATGTGAGTTTTTCATTGTAGATGGCCAGCATTTTCTTCAATCCACATTTAATTAGAGTTTTGTCATTCAATATAAGTGGTATTAGGGACTCTGCAGATGCCTTTTGTATACAGAGTTCTGGATGTGTGATATCCACAATAATGTCATCAAATTCTGGATAAGCAAAGCCAGCTGAGTCCCAAAGATCTACAGCCAATTGTCTGATATCGACTGCAATATCAAATTTCGCTATCCACAATCTTGCTACTAATTGTTTCTCCAAGTCCACATCGTTCTTCAAATAGTCCACAATTGATCCAATCATGATTTGCATTGCACGCAATGTGACATCTCGTATAGCTTCAATATTACTTTGCAATGCATCCAAAAATAATTCAATTATTTGCTTATCTGGGGTAGCAAACGATTTGCCTCCTGATGAAATGGTTGCCACTTCCAAAAGAGCATTAACAGCCTGAGTTTGAACTGCTGTCGAGTTATTTTTTATTAAATATAGCAAGGTTTGGAACATACCCAGGCGTGGCAAATAACGCGGATGATTGCACTCATCGGTGGGCTCATCTTTTTGTTGGACATGGATCTCTATCAGTTTAATACTTGACAGCACAAATTCCTCATTCTTCCTATTATCCAAATGATGAAGCGCACGTTTGAGGAACTCAAAGGCGTAAGAGAATGATTGTGAATCCAATAAATTGGATTTGATAAGTACGTGATTGTTTAGATTTGATATTATATCCATTATGCTCTCATTAATATTTTGAGCATTCCATTCCTCCTTTAAAATACAGGAAGGCTTCTGGAGTCTGATTGTTGCAATGGAAATGGCACGGCCCAACTCGCAATTGGTTTTAAAACACATCTTATTAATGAAATAGTACAGATCCGTCAAGGGTTCGGCGCTCAAAGGACTCGAAGTTGCTCGCAGAATATCATCGAGTAATGTATGAAAATGCAGTGCAATATTACTTTCATTTCCGGAGCAAGAAGCTTTGAAGAGACTTATCACACACATTAATTTCTCATTCAGTGCTTGAACGCGTGTTCTTATACGCAATTCCTTTTCCGTTTGATTTTTGATTAGTTCCTGTTGCTTTTGCGTTAGCTTTACGGTTTTCGATTTTCCTTCCTTTTGACGCTTCTCATCAATTTCACGACGTAATTGAATTTCTTCCAACTGTTCCTTATAGCTGTAAACTTTGTTTTCCCTCTTTACACCAGTTGTTGCGTATTGTGCGTCTGCATGTGGTATCACACTCTTATCATATAGTTCTCCTTCTGGTGTCATGAATGTTAGAAAATCCTCATTACTAACGTTAAAGTTGCTCTCATCATTTAGATACGTTTTGATTCGCTTTATAATCGCTGGGACTATTACTTGGGGATTGATTCGCACTAACGAAGCAATTGTATTTTCAAAAACAGGACAAATCTTGAATTGTTCAACATATGTTTCAATAATTTGCTGTTCATTTATGGATATAAAGTGTTCAGGATTCAAGTGAAAGTTGTTTTGAATGGTGTTTTCCCAAAATATGGATTGTTGGATAATATTGCTGGATAATTGGAAATATCTAAGAGTAGCATAGTTAGCTCCAGGGATTCTTCGTGAGGGACATTTTCTAAGCAACATAAAACTTCTAATGCATCAACAAATGCTTGACTGGGAGTACAATTCTGATCTGTCTGAATGGTATTATCGATTTCATATTGAATTTTCGCATTATTTATAAGCTTACTATACTCCTTAAGAGCAAGTTTAACAAAATCTACACCTTCAGTACTTTTTGTTATTTGTGTAACCTGTTCTTTGGTATATTTTCTAACTTTAGGTGAGCTGCTGCATAAATTGTTAAGCAATGCGCGATGTAATGGCTCTACAGGACCCTTAATTTGATCTAAATAGGATTTGAATAGCATCTTAGCCATAAATGAAATATGACATAAAGTCTCTGTTGTTGCGGACGTTATAAACTTTTCGTTAAAGAAATATTGCTTATTCATATCAAAAAGGGAGTTCCAGAAATTTGAATACATTTCTGATGGCTTTTCTAATATTAGCAAATGACATGCAATACATGCTGCTTCAGATACAAAGGAAAGCTGTGTAAAATTCTGCTGTGCTTTCATATACAAACTATATAAAGTTGGTACTATATTGCTCGTGTCTTTGATTTCAGCATTCTGTATCGATGATAGCAGCCATTCAAGATAACTTTGTCGTATCATTTGATTTGAGTTTTTATGCTCTATGCCTGTCTTGAAAATGTTGATAATCACGTTGGGTAGCTCTTTTCTAAACTTTCCAGACCACAAAGCAAACATTTCTAGTGTACAGCAAATCACCTTGTCCTGGGATTCAGTCTCAAGCGCTTTCCAAAATAAGTCCACAGCCATGTTTAAAATGTCATCTAAATGATCTTCATGTACCTTGTTGAAGCTTAAATAGCCGGCACCCTAAAATAAACAAGAATTAATTAACAAATGAACTGAGCAAATTTGATATTGTTTAGGGGAACTGTGATCATCACACAGACTGTTTATGTAAGATTAAGTTACCTGTAACAAGTTGATTCTATACTCCACAACATTTATTTTTCCATCAGATCCGTTGAGAATAGAAAAAATAAGCTGCAACAGTTCTTTAATAACGTTGCTATCCGAACATTTCTGCGATAGACTCTTCAATGATTCCAATGATTCACGGCGAGCCTCCTCTCCTTTGCTGTATAACTTTTTAATTAAAACAGTTCCGATTTGGGAAGCATAGCGGCTACAATCAATATTAAGTAGTTCAAAAATTATACCAATACTTTGTAGAGTATTTTCAGGACTCCGTAGTATGGACTTTTGTAAATCATTATAAATAGTGTTAAATTCCGATTCGTTAAGTGTTGACAATAATGGTTGACAGGCCGTTATAAAAGCCTTATTCGGTTTCGATTTACACAATACCATACTTTTCACAAAGTATTCAACACATTTTGTTTTATATTTTTTTAAGATATCCAAGTGTGTGTTCTCTGTGTCGAATTGTATCATCATCATAATCATTATTGTGACATTGGATGTTGCATCCATTTGAAATAATGTGTCCTTCGTTTCATCAAAAATCTTGTTGTTCTCCCACAAATCATAGATGATTTTTGAAGCTGCTTCTGTAACACGTTGGTTTTGGGCCAGCAAAGTCGTCTGGTATAACAACGATTGGTATTCTATTATTCTGGACTTTTCTGTTTTGTAGATGTTTGAATCAAGGTTTGCGTTCTTCAATAACAAACAAGCCCACCCTAAGGCCACAACGGAAGATCTGCATGATTTATGAGCTGGTGCCGAGGGTAATTCCTTCAAAAGTGATTTAAGAACAGATAGCATATGCTCTATAGTTAAATCATGATGGGCGACAATAAGATCACAAATTAGCTTTCGAACTAGCAATTGAGATGGAGGATCCTTGTACTTTAATATCGTTGTTCCTATCACTTTGCATATACCCCGCACGATAGCAGAATTCACACCTAAAATGAAATAAATTGTTAAATTAGCATGTGACCAAAATATTTGTTTAAAATCTAAAATATATCAAAATATTAGCGACAAATATTATATTTGGTTTTAGTAAACAATCCATTAGCCCAAAAGGGCATCGGCACCTCAGGTAAAGTCAACAACAATTTGTAGATGCATTTTAAATACACCGGCAAGTTTTAAATTATTAATATTTACTAACGCCAGGTTTATTGCAAAAGCATAGAATCACTAAATTTGATGTCAGTTAAAACATTTTGAATAATTGCATAAATGAACATTGCGTGCTATTATGTCAGTTCTCACCGCAATTGACACATTTTATAGTAAATGAAAATTGCTGACCCAATTTTTGTAAAAATCGAAGTTTAACCAAATTCACTAGCACAAAATCCAATACACTTATTTGATAACACATAATAAATATACTTTTACACTCAGATACAAACTTGCACGTTGATTTGGTGATATGTTGAGTCACCAACACCTTCACATAGTTTAAAATAATGCATGTTAA
The DNA here is from genome assembly GCA_035043265.1 of Drosophila testacea. Classification (NCBI taxonomy): domain Eukaryota; kingdom Metazoa; phylum Arthropoda; class Insecta; order Diptera; family Drosophilidae; genus Drosophila; species Drosophila testacea. The sequence goes on along the minus strand of JAWNND010001120.1, from coordinate 1,025,941 downwards.
ACATACGATTTTTGCATTTTAAAAGTTCACCGCACATGCATAATTGTACATAATTGTACATTGTACATACATACATATGCGGATCAATTGCACGCTTACCGGGATTTGATAGCACCGCACTGACATTGTGAAAGAGTGACTGCCGTTCTTCTAAAGGTACATTGAGTACCCTATTTGGTAAATCGCGCAGGGCACTTGACAACTAAAAGAAAAGTGGTTAGATATGTACAAATATAATTAATAAATTTATTACCTGAGGTTCCATTTTTCCACGCAAACGTGTGCCTTATATTGGTGATGGTAAAGCAACTGCTAAACTATCGATTTCGATAGACGATATACATTGACAGAGCCTTCAAAGTGCTATACGCTTTGGAATAGTGAATGAAACACTAAACATAGGTAAAAATAATTTGGCTATTTTTTTTAAAAACTGGTGGCAAAACAATCCAATACTGAAAAAAAAAATCAATCATCATCATAATTAAATAGCTTTAGCTTGTATTTATTTCGATTATGTAACAAACACATTGTGACTAGCATATTATATTATAAGTTTATACTTGTAGTGCTGGCAATTAAATAATCTCAATCTATCAACCATACCATATGAAATATTTTGTTAATTCCAATAAAAACGTAAAAGTATTATTAGATTAACAATCCCGAGTCACTTTCGTATACAACATAAGTAGGCTTCTAACTGATTGTTGAAATTAAATACAACTTTGAAAGCTCAATATTCATTTATATCGCCTTTATAGTAAAGTTATTAAAATGGCTGAAATTGTTTTGCTAACTCTCCTGCGTTTTTTACTACCGTTGACTCTTATATTTGGTGAGTAAAGTATAACCAATACACCGAACTAGTTATAATTATAGTGTATTCAGCTTCTTTAGCGCGTCCTGTAGCCATATCAATTTTGTATTTGTTCATGTTCCTTGCATCTCCATTTCTGATGCAGAGTAAAAGTAATTCGCAACGGACAGCGCTAACACTTTACCTCTTATTTGTGGTTATGTCAGCTGGACTATTTTCCTTGGGTCATTTGGCGTTAAATTTTACGAATGTCTTAGTTTCCGTTTTCAAATTTAAACCGGCCATAACATTAATTTTACGTCAAATTGGATTGGTTGATTTCACTGGATTACGGTAAGTGTGCAAAGTTTGACAGTGAATATTTAATTTTTAGTGAAATTTTATTTTTAGGGCCATTGCAATATTACACTGGATATTACCAGATATAATGGTTACACTTGTAGCCCTGATAATACTTATTTTTAAAAAAATATCTGATAAAATTTATTCATTTAAACAACGCGTTTCCAGCACATCCCAAAGATTTGGTAAAAATGAGCCTCGAAATAGTCTAAAATATTCGGAAATGAACCGTCTGCTGATTACGGAGTATTTACGATCATTTATAAAAACATGTAAATATACTTTGAAAAAATCAAAGTGAACAAGGATCTTACAATAATCAGCAATAATTATAATTCTCCTTATAATTAATTACCATTCTTACAGCCCCGATTTTTTCAATTATTATACTCTACTTTGCTGCCATCTTGAGACCATCATTGCCCGGTAGCTTATATTTCATGGTATTTATTGTGGCAGGCACTTATTGGGCTCTATATCGACAGTTTAAAAGTGGCTTACCTTATACTCTCGTTTTTGTTATTATAGTCCTAACAGTGCATTTAATTAGTTTTCTCCTGTATCAACTGCCGATTGTAAACAACTATTTAGATGGCGAATCAATTTGGGCACGGTGAGTATAAATCCTTGAAAAATATGTTTATAATTCTAAAATATTTTATTATAATAACTATTAGAATTATGGGACTGGAAGTTCTATTGCAGCTTTTCAATCAGAATCAAAATGGTACCATTCTGAAGCTAAATAATGACTTAGGTTGCGATTCGTACCTCAGTCCGATTGCATTGATGTGTGCCTACTTTATAATAATACTCAATATCGTTCACAATGATCGAAATAAGACCCTTTTTGACACAATACAAATGAAAATTGATCATAAGACCGAAGGGGAAGTACCTGATAGCGACCGTCAGCCAGAGCATAGCGAATCTGCCAATGTAAACACTGAGGAACCATCAACATTGGAACAATTTTTCTATATGATTTGTGACGTTACATCATTTATATGCAAAAATAGCTATATATTGCTCAACATTATTATGATGGCAAGTCGGACAATTTAGCTTATTCAAACTTTTAAAACCTTCTGGGCTTATTATATCTACTTTCATATAATTTCAGATTTGGTCTATTATTTATCATAGCTGGTTAACATTCGTGCTTCTCATTTGGGCTAATATCCTGTGGATAATACCCAACCAACGACGCTCAATGATGCGATCAAGTTTCTTTGTTGTATTGTATGCAGAGTTTCTTATTATTACCCAATATATATTTGGAATGAATTTAAACGAAACAGAGCTACCGACTAACGTAAGTTTGCTTTTAATTATACCCTGGACTGTCCTTTGCAAGCTATTTATATGTATACTCAATTAGATCAAAGGAATAAACGTCGAGCAGATTGGTTTTGTACATCCACTAAACAGAGGTGTTAAGCCCTGCATCCCTTTGGCCGTGCAGACATCATTTCTTTTTATATTCTGGATAACTTCGCATCAATATTTTAAAGAGAAAGTCCAGAACAAGGGTAGGACAGAAAGTGATCTTATACGGCAACTTTTTGGACCACACCATTCGCGAACTGAGAGTACGAAAAGTTTTGAAAAGTCTTGTGCACATCGGGCATTCATATTTATCTTTGAAAGCGTGTCAAATTTAATTACACGTATTTGGATGTGGATGCTGATATTTTTGATATTTCTTTGTGCAATGCTTGATAAAGATATGACGGGATTTCGAATATGCTATATGTCGCTATTCCTGCTCTTTCTGATGGTCTTCCAGATGTCTTTGCAGCTGTGGATCAAGTTTCTATATGGATATTGGATGTTTGTCATATTTTATGCCATGACAATATTAATCATTATCTATACATATCAATTTGATTATTTTGACCACTACTGGGAGAAATTCTTAAATATTCAGCCCACTCTGTAAGTCCGTACACTATCTTCCTAATCAAACTGAAATCTCTTTAAATTTTAGCTTAGCCAAACGGATATAGGTTTACGCCGTTATCAAACAAAGGATTTATTTTTACATTTGCTTGTACCGACATTAACAGTTATATTTACGGTCATCCAACTTCATTATTTTCATCGTCGTTTCATCAGATCGGTCATTTATCCAGGTTCAACCGATAAGAAAAAACATTTCTCCGGAGTGCACTTTAGTCACCGAAAAACTGGTAGCTCACGAAGACGTTCGTGGGTTGAAATATTTGTATTAGGTTATAGGCGACTACGCTCTACGTTATATCGCTGGTTTCGACCAAGTAAACTAGTTGCTTGGCGATTTCTGGAAATGCACATGATTAAAATTGTTATATTCACCACCTTCATATGTGCCATTTCGGAAATCTGCTGCTTTAATCTTTTCCTTGTCATTTTGGCATTGATGAGTGTGTGCGTTAATCGCACCTTTAGAAGAGCAATTTTTCGTATCGTCACATGTTGGATATCTGTGCTAATACTGATGAAAATGATCTACCAAATGAAATATTATGACGAATCACATTACGAGCATAAATGTGTAAGTTTACCCAGAATTTTTACACACTTTAAATTGATAAACGTTCTATTTTAGAATAATTACACTGTCAACTTTGCTGATTGGATGGGTCTTCGGAAAACTGATCAAACCTGGGGTTCATTTCTACGCTATTTAGCACCATACATTGTATATATGATCGTGACTACATTGCATGCAGTTGTTAAACTACGTGATCATTTAATACGCTCTTCATTGGGCGAAATTAGGGAACGTAAATTACTCTTTCCTCAAACATCTCGACAGGATGCCGAACGAAATTTCTCCTGTCTATTGAAATATCTTCTCAACTATGGATACTTCAAGTTTGGATTGGAAATAACGTTTATAGCACTGGTTTCTTCAATTGTCCATAGGCGGGATGTGCTTGCGGTAACATATGTGGCTTGGCTGATACTCCTCCTGTGCCTGAACCGTAAGCTATGCTCACGAGTTTGGTATATTTTTCAACTATATTTCGTCCTCTCGATATTTGTACAATACATGTATATAATCCATTTGCCTCCTAACCTATGCCTTGGTGAGTATTATTTAGTATAAAGTATAACTATCAATAAGAAATTCTATTGAAATCTTTTAGCTTCAGCTAAGGAATCACAACGTTTCAAGGATAATCGACCGTTCGAGGAACTCTTAGATGATCCAACTAAATCTAAACTGATGCTGGATTTTATTGTTCTTCTATTAATCTCTCGTCAACGCAAGGCATTCAAGGCGGAAGTACGCGAAATAAATAACTTCGTATATCCTGGAGGCGATAACAGAAACATTGTTCACAATATTGCCAAACTGGGACATGTTTACTTTAAGAATCCAACTCATGACTTTTGCTCCTTCGTGCGAAATTATTCAGATGTATTTAAGACTGTTGTCTTCTGTAGCTTTCTCTGGATAACTCTGGCAATTGTATTTATGGGTGGCGTATGCAGTATGGATATGTTATCTTTGGGATATCTTATATTTGCTTTAGTGTTTCTACTTCAAGGCTCCGAAGTATATCTACAAAACATTCATTACATCATCTGGCGATGGAATATGCTGATTGCCTTTAATGTCTTTAATATTGTGATCAAAGTCTGCATTATTGTGTTTGGGAATATGTTTAATATCAAATACAAGCAAGATTATCAGAGTTTGTTCGCAGTCATGGATTACGACAAATCTTTGCCGGAGCCTGAAGATGATAAGCAACGTGACGAAAGTATTGGCTATCATTATGGACCTAACAACTTGATATTCAACAATATATTGATCTGGCATGCGATTATCTTTGGCTTTATCATCTTTCAAAGCCGTATTTTTCGTTCGTACTATTTCTGTCACATCATAATGGACACTCAAGCTAACACGGTTTTGGCATCACGGTAAGGCAACTATCCATAACTTCTGATCGATCTTCTGAAACATTATTTCGCAGTGGTGCTATTGTTATTGAGAATTTGCATTATAAGCAAATCTACGACAGACGTCAACACGAAAAGAATATGCTGGAAAACTTGAAGACAAAAATGGAAATAATCAGGGCCACTAACGTGATGAACTACAAAAGTAAGTGAGATTTCAAAAAATGTTTCAATTACTTATATGTTTTTCTCACAGAAGTGCGAGCGATGATAAAGCCTCCAGCTGCCGTATCGGAGTCCCAAGACGGAGAAGAAAACTTATCTGCAAATCAGATTCCAATCACATCGACAACATTACGGAATTTAAATTTAGTACGTTCGTCACCATTAAAACGGAGAGATATGCGACTCCATCCTCATGTAGTTCGTTCCGGCGATTACTATATGTTCGATGATCAAGATGATGGCGATGAACCAAACTTGAATGAAGAGTATGATTTTTAGAAAAAGAGGAAATGCGCACGCGTCAAATGCTCATATCAGTAAGCCTCTATAGATAGCATTTAAAAATTATTAAGCACTATAGCTTGTTTACTTACAGGCTAAAAATAAAAGGGCACAACAAAGAAAAGGCACAAATGAATATAGCTCGGATTCGGATATTGACTTTGATGCCAATCCAATAATTAAACTAACAACCGAACTTATAATGCTTGTGACACTTCGATTGAATCGGTTATCTCGCAATTTCCGATTTGTGCATAAAGTTTTGTCGGCCGAGAAGAAGACATTGCAAGACATAAGTACAATGAATCGACTGGGTTTGGTCAACACTGCAGCTATGTTTAGTTTCTTGAATCAGTCGCTATACAAGTGAGTTGACGTTCAAAACTATTTCAACTTGATTCAAAGTTCATAAAACTTCTCTTAATTCTAATTTAGCAAACAGGTTGATTCTATCATTGCTGCGCCCGAGGGATCGATGATGAATCTTATAAATAAGGCAGCGGATTTTTCCTCACTTGATCACAATGAATTTGTACAAATGTTAATATCTTTGTATTATGCGATTATTGCCAATACGGAGGTGATCAGCTATTTGATGGTGTTTATCAATCAGGCGGCCAACTCGTCTATTATATCATTGCCAATGCCATTTCTAGTCCTTTACTGGGGTGCCCTAACACTGCCTCGTCCTACAAAAACATTCTGGGTTACCCTCATCACTTACACACTGGGAATGATTTTCATAAAGTGTATTATACACCAGAAAATCGTACTGGATCAAAAGCTTATAAAGACTGCAATGACGATGGATTTTGAGCTTTTCATAAAACATGGCCAGGCGGTCTATGATCTTCTGCTTTTGGTTGTTCTCATCTGGCATCGATATATGTTGAAGAAGCAGGGCATCTGGAATATACCACGATCGGATACGGAACTATTACCAAAACAAAAATCTCGTAAGTAGTTTTGGATTTAATTATAGTTGAAAACCATTATATTTCACTTTTATTCTTGAAGGCAACAAAATGCGACCTGGTGATTTCCTAAAGCGAGTAAGGTATATTTTAAATATCTCTCTTGAATTTTTCTTTATAAGATCCACTTTTTATTTAAGGGAAGAGTCTGGAAGTGAGCTTAAAGAAAATACAAGCAATCCAGCTGAAAGCAGTGAATTTGATCGTGACATGGATGACTTACTGCGACCAGGAACTGAAAATAAATATGTTTATGAAAATATTGAATCTGAATACTATCGTACGGCTATGGAGAGATTAGAGTAAGCTGCAAAAGGTAAAAATCGACAAATTGTATAATAATTTTATCTACAGGAATAAGGGCGGTCTTTTGTCAAGTATAAATAAGTTCTTTCTAGCTTTACTCCACAAAGCCCGGCTATCAACTGATGTATATACCCTGTTATTTTTATGCGATTTTATAAATTTCTTTGTACTGCTATTCGGGTTCCCCAAGTTTGTGGTAAGTTGGAAAACCCTATATTAAAGTGTAACATATTATTACTTTTGCAGAACAATGATAATCTCTTGATAAAACTTGTTTTTATTTAATATTTATAACAAACTCTTTTTAATTTAGTATCGTCACAAGCACAGCACAAGTGTTTTAGAGACGTATATACAGGGTAATAAGGTGCCCTTCATTTTCCTATTTATGCTCATGGTGCAATTTTGTACGATTGTAGCAGAACGTGCAATTTATTTGCGAAAAGCGATTAAGGCGAAGATAGTTTTTCACTTCTTAACGGTTATTGTAGTACATATTTGGATGTTCTTTGCAGTACCATATGTTACGGCTCATAGTTTCGGAGCATCAGCACTGGTTATCTTCTATCTGATTAAGTGCTTCCATATGCTATTGTCGGCCTATCAGATTCGTTGTGGCTATCCGAAGCGTATTATGGGCAATGTCTTTACGAAAAGCTATTCAATGGCTAACTACGTCGCCTTCAAAGTGTAAGATAATCAATTTAAATCATAATACAGCCGAGAAAATAAATATATATATATATATATATATATCTTTTTAGCTATATGGAAGTACCCTTTCTATATATACTTCGAACCCTGCTGGACTGGCTGTGTATCAATACCACGCTTACGGTTATGGAATGGATTAAAATGGAAGATATATTTCAATCGGTATTCATTGTACGGTGCTATAGGCAAATGGATGCCGATTTTCCGGTTTTGCGGGGAGTGCCAAAAGCATTGTATGCCAAGTGTTTAATAGGTGGAACGATCATATTGATATTGATAGCACTTATATGGAGTCCCCTATTTCTTTTCGCTCTCATTGGAACTGTTGGCAAAGCAAATGTTCCTCGTATAGCGAACATTGCTGTTAAGATTGAACATTATGAACCCATATATGTTTCTCAAAGCTACTCGGGTATACATCAGTTTTCCAGAAGAGACTATAATGATCTTCTTGATGCTTTTAATCATGATATTTATGCGACCGATCATATTATGTCTTATGACTCCGTCGATGTTTCGGCAGTGAAATTTGATTCGAACTCGGTAACATTGTGGAACATGTCGCCACCAGATAAAAAGCGTTTGTTAGCTGATTTAAAATCGGGTACGTAACTTAACTGATTCTAAGCTTAATCATTGTACAGTATATACTCGTAGGTAAATCCATGGAAATTCGCCTTCGACTGTCTTTCCATTGCGGCGGCTCGTCAGATTCAATATGGGAAGAAAGCAGTTACACCCTGACGACTAATAAGGAAAGAACCCGAGAAATGCTTATCAAAGCAATATCCGGAGAAAATAGTAAAGCTAAAATCATTGTCCCAGATTTACTCCCCAAATTTGTGACAGTTCAAAAGAATCAGGTGCATCTTAAATATATTAAAGACTACGAAGGTGTGAATATGAACATAAATTTCAATTTAATATATATATAACAATAATAAATATGCTTTTTTACAGGTAAACACAAACGCCCAATAATATTGCAGCGGAAACGAGACGACGAAAATACATGGTGGGAAATGCATGACTTCTGTGAAGACAAGTACTATAAAAATGTACTCTCCAATCTCCCATTGAGTGATTGTGATGATGGCATCGTTTTCTATATTTTTAATGATAAATCATTTCCGTCAGCCATGAGTTTCCTTGAAAAAACAGGGTAAGCATATAATAACTATATTTCCTCTCACAACTTAACGCACCTTGATACATCTACTTGTTTCTACTTAGAATTATTGGTCTCTACACAACATGTGTTTATGTGGTCTCCAGAGTTATTCGATCACTTATAGCCAACAACCATCGAAGAATAATGTTTGAAGACTTGCCTTTCGTAGATCGAATACTGAAGTTATGCAATGACATTTATTTAGTGCGGGAGACTAAAGAATATCGCTTGGAAGAAGATTTATATGCAAAGCTCATATTTCTCTATAGATCGCCTGAAACACTTATTAAATGGACTCGATATAAAGAGGATAATGTTGAAGATGCATCAGGTACAGCAACCACTCGGATTGCCTCATCTGAACCTTCAGATGACGACGAACGAGGTCGTCAGCCACCAGCCACACCTCCACCTCCACCACCGCAATAGTTATTTACTAAACAATAAATTTATAATTTAGTAGCGCAACGATCTACCGATCGATACATATAACTTATAATAACAATTCTTAAATAAAATAGATTGGTAATGCCTCTAATGTTTTATTTCAATCTCTTTGCCAAACTCTCTGACTTTAAACATATTTTGAACAGGTTTGTACTCTACGTTCCCGTGGCTTCACTTTTTATAGCATATTTTAGGTGACATTATTTACATTTTAAAATATTTAAGTAATATTTATTAAGTACAAATATATTAAAATCAGGCGGCTATCGATCGTTAAAAAAAACATGTTTACTAAATTATAACAATGAATATTATATGTTGCATAGTAATTCTAATGTTGACTATTGATAAAAGTGTCACAAGTACCGAACAACAGCTTATCAGATATAATATTTCCCAAAGTAATAATTCCGTTTACAGTGTAAGTTCGCGGAGAACCAGTAGATTTTTCTTCGACAATATATTCCGCATTAGTTCTGGAGTAGCAAATGTCTTTGGTTTTGAATCAGATGATGAGCCCGAATATGAAGAAAATAACAATCTTTCCACCTGTGATTGTGGTGAGTCTAAAATCGTATTATTCTTAACGTTTCTATGCCTAAATAAAAAGTAGAGCAAACGAGTCGGACGAACTTATTAGTCAACATTTTTTATGAACTTAGCCTCATTTTAAAGATTTTGGTTAACACGCTAAACAATAACTCTGCCGTCTAGACTACAAAATACCCTGCTAACAGTTTAAAAACATAAAAACCTATCTTGCTTAACTAACTAAAAACCCTCCGGACATAATTATAAAAATAATTTAATCATAATTAAATGTTGTATACAATAACAAATATTTTTAAATTTTACTTTTAATAGTGACATTAAAAAAATTAACTATTTGTAGATTGCGGCTTTTCGAATGAAGAAATAAGAATTGTCGGAGGAAAACCAACAGGAGTAAATCAATACCCATGGATGGCTCGAATAATATATGATGGAAAGTTTCACTGCGGAGGATCATTGTTAACTAAAGACTATGTTCTTTCTGCGGCTCACTGTATTAAAAAGTTACGAAGATCCAAAATCCGAATAATATTTGGAGATCATGATCAAGAAATAACGTCAGAGTCTCAAGCAATTCAAAGAGCTGTAACTGCTGTTATAAAACATAAGAATTTTGACCCGGATACCTACAACAACGACATTGCATTATTAAGGCTAAGAAAGCCTATAGTATTTTCCAAAATCATTAAACCAATATGTCTTCCTCGATATAATTACGATCCTGCAGGTAACTATTCTTCAAATAGATTTAAAAGTATATAAACTCCCTTGAGTCAGTCTATTTGTCTGATTATCGAATAAAATAATAATGTTTATTTCCTTTTCTAGGTCGAATTGGCACGGTCGTTGGTTGGGGTCGTACTTCAGAAGGAGGAGAATTGCCCTCTATTGTCAATCAAGTAAAAGTCCCGATAATGTCTCTTGGAGAATGCCGAAATCAAAAATATAAAAGTACAAGAATAACATCAAGTATGTTGTGTGCTGGCAGGCCACGCATGGACTCGTGTCAAGGAGATAGTGGAGGACCTCTCCTACTATCAAATGGAGTAAAATATTTTATAGTTGGTGTTGTATCCTGGGGAGTCGGATGCGGTCGCGAGGGGTATCCTGGTGTTTACACTCGCATTAGCAAATTTATTCCCTGGATAAAATCTAATTTAGAAAATACTTGTTTGTGTTCTTAGTTAAACGTTGCTAAAGAAAATTAAATTATTAACTTATTTAAAATTGCTAGCGTGTGTTTATTATTTTAATCAATTAGTTTCCAATTAATAAGACTTTGAAAGTTAATTTCAGTGCCTACGTAGACACTTTGGATTTATTATTAAATATATCATCATTCGAAAAAGCAGGATTCTTAATATTTGTATTTAAATACGGACGATTAACCCATTCAGTGTCACAAGCCTTTATGTTTTCCAATGTTCCCAGTTTGATTTGATAGAGCTTAAGCTGAAATCTTGGTCCAATTTCCGTTAAGGTTATTTCTTTGTTAACGTATTTATACTGATGATGTCTAAATAATATTCTATCATCATTGTTGACAAAAGTGATTATCCTTTCTGCTTTTTCTTTTGGAACAGGAAACAAGTGTTTCAAAATATTCACGGTTCTTAAGGCGATATTACTTTTGAAGTTACTGAAGATAAGGTGCGGCTTCTGTTCGCTCATTGGCCCAATATCTGGGATATCGTGACGCATTACAACATCGGATATATTAAAAACGCAGTTGGTCCAAACGGTAGATGACAAATGATGAGACTGTCGGGAATACCACGATGCTCATGGACTATTATAAAGTCAGTTACATTATTAGCGCGACAGGCTTGCATTAGTGTGTTTATTTGATATTTTCCTCTATTCATTTGTTGGGCGTTAGGAAATATCAATCTTAGTTCTTTCATAAACATTTTAAGGCGTGATGACGGTTCGTGCGAAGTTGTTAACATGATTTTAGGATCCTGGGCGCCAGCAAACTGATATTCATCAATGTTAGTTATGCTTCCGTTGCCCTCTGTAATAGAATAAGTATACACATATTAAAGCATCAGCAACAAGTTAGTTTAATTGTCCAATGCGTACCTCCATAAAATTTAAGGGAATCATAAACCTTGATTCCATTTGCAATGTTCGAAGACTTTAGCGTTTTGTTTTGCTTTATTTTTTCTTCTATAGCCGCCGAATTTTTTTTCTTTGTCAAGATGCGTTCATTTACTGCCTTCGTATATAGATATTCCCTACGCTGTCTCGCCTGCTTTCTCAACATTTTTTACTTTTGTTATTTCTTTAACACGCGCACGTTTATTATTTCAACGATAAATTACAATTATCGATGGTAAGCAATTGATTGCGATTGTTTTTGATTCTAAGTACCTTATCGATAGCAATAAACGACATCTCCTCTTGTTTGCTAGCGCCTCTTTTTTAGAACTACAATTTTGTCGTTGTATTGGCAACTCTGCTGTGTGGTGTCTGTCGTCTGCTGGGTCTTGTTGTATTTATATATATATAAATTTTCTTACATCGTTTACTACTGTGAAATGAGCTTACCACCCACATTACTACAGCGATTGGCGTCGCGAGGGCTACTTAATAAACAAAAAGGTATATTTCATAGTAACAACACAAGTGTGATTTTAATTTATGTTTTGCATGTTGCTTTTTTTTAGCCCAAGCATCCCAGTCCGAAGCAATTGAAGAAATTATTGCAGAAAATTACGACGAGGACGACAAAAGCCATCAATATACAACTAATGATCATGACACTCCCACTACCAAACATCCGGTTAGCAATGAACAATTTTGGCCAGACAGAATAAAGGAGCGCATTGGAGTTACAGAGTCTCATCAAGGATTTAAATTCTGTCCAAACAAATCCAATATTTATCACACCTGCACACTGTACTGTGTTAATAGATGGTCAACTGGCCATCCAAAGGCTAATGATAAGTATTTGCGGCGCTATAAACGATTAATACGTAAATATCCACTAAGTGCAGACTGGAAAGAAATGTATGATAACGGATGTGGATTTTACTTTTTCTACAATTCGACGACCCGTAAAGTTTCTTGGTTACCTCCGGCACATCCAAAGGCACGGATTTCAAACAGCGCAGCCTCATTTCGAAAGCAGCTTGCTAATTCAAATGATAAATATAATTTCGATACACCTTTTACTTCAAATAACAATGAAACGGAGGATAATGTGCAGGCTCCGTCCTTCGCACCATCCAAAAAGCAAAAGGTACGGGATTTGGAACGTACACTTTTACGAAAACAGCGAGTTTAATTATCTATTTATAATAATAAGGTTGCAATTTCTAACCAACACGCAAAGTTAAGTAATAAAATACATAATTAAAATAAACGTTTCTTATTTTATTAAAAAACGCCAGTTTTTGGCTTTTTTATCCTTTTTTTGTACGGAGCGAAAAGCGTGACCGCCAGGTGTCGTCACGTGCTCGTCACTCGTGACCGCCAGGTGGCGTCACGCCTTCGTCACTTTCGAGTGGATTTCAAAAACGAATGGACGAAAAATTTTTCAACTCGAAAACGGTGGTGCGAACGGATCGGATTGAAACTTTACACGAATTTTCTGTGGATTTTTCTAAGCTTTTCAGGTAAAGCGCAAGTTTAGCAAAGGCCTATGAACGAAACTTGGCTCCCAATGGAGCTAAAAAATCTAGATATATTTTAAAAGAAGCTTATTAATTTTGTCTAATTTCGAATTTTGAAATTTTATTGAAAAACAATCGTTTTCTTGGTTAAAAAATAGATTTAGTTTTGTCGCAAATTTGAGTACACGATTGCTTTTGTTAGCGCCGCCACCGGTAACATTGGGAACTACAAAGCGACACTTGGCCACATTGGGAACTTCAAAGCGCCACTCGTTGGGAACTACGAGTTTATCTGCTGACGTTTCTTATAATTCCCAAGTTGATATTCTCCAAATGCTACATTTATATACCACAAACTGCGGAACAAACTTGTTCTTGCTTCGGCAGAACATATACTAAAATTGGAACGATACAGAGAAGATTAGCATGGCCCCTGCGCAAGGATGACACGCAAAATCGTGAAGCGTTCCACATTTTTTTGCTAAACCAATGTTAAAATATATAATAAAACACGTAACGAGTTCCTTGTTGCTTTCGGCATTTATTTTTTATTGAATTTTGTATGTATTTTATATAGTATTTATGTACAGACACATTGTTCGTTGGTTGACATGCATAAATGTTATGTGGTTTTAAATTGTACATTGAATGAGTTGAATAGTTTATATTCTATATTATATTATATTTGTATGTATATTAGCTTTTTTTAATTTTAAACATAATATTTATGTTCTCTCTTCCTTTGCCTCAAGGCATGCACAATTTGTAATTTTCAACACAGTTATTTAATATTATAATTCAAAATTGTTGTTGGACACCACATAAATTGTTTGGTTATCTGATAACCTTGCTGAACAAAGTTTTTGTGTAATTCGAAAACTTCTAGCTTGGAATCGGATACAGAACGATCTGCACGATATTCAGAACTTCGTATTATTACGAAGAGCATTAATTTTGTATAATTTATTGGTATGGATCTTTGTTTGTGTTATTTTCTCATACTCAATAGCTAATTAATTTGAAAATACATAAGGTTAAATTTAAATGGACACGTGAATATGAAATCAGGCTTTTGGTTTTAATTTTACATATGTATATTAATGTTTGTATATATATATTTATTATAATAATTATTAGTTCCCACAGTTATTTCATTTGGTTAGCTTTTTAATTACGACCAATTTGTAAGCTGTATGAATTTTGATCCTAAATATTTACTGAATATGAAACTTGTATTTAACTTTGAGGTAGTTTATCCTTTGTTTAGGTATTGTTAACGTTATCATCAATCGATATCGTAATACATATAAAAGTAAATATGAAGCACATTTATTTAAAGCACACATTTACAATACATTAACCATAACATTTTTTATGTTTATTGTATGTATGTAATTTGTTGTTGTTGTATTTCTAATTCGTATTCGTTTCCGTTACATTGTAGTAGTAGTAATGATACATTTAAGTATTCTCATTACACATATATAACATATTAAACACTGAGGAACTGTCGTGCTTACTTCAATGTCGCCTCAAACTCTTTCTTTTGACAAAGGCAATCCAATCCTTAACCCTAAACTCTCTTCTTCTTACTACAATATACATAAATATAAGTAGTATATAGGAGTTATTTATTCCATATATTTTTGTCGCTTTGCTGGCGCTTGTACTTTTTGTATGTGTGTGTGTGTGTGGGTGTGGGTGTGTGTAGGTGTGTATATGTGTTGGTGTTCACGTAAATGTAATTGTAAATTTGAATTCATATTCATATCACTTATGGATTACAAGCTCCTAAAACATTTATTTGAAAACCCTAAACAAAACTGATGGCCAATTTGTTATGTAATAAGTATTATTTGTTAAATATAAATTTTAAAATTACATTTTTTAGATATACCCTTGTTGTGTAGGCCTAAACTAATATCTAGTACAATTTGTTTCGTCACGTGCTCAACTTAGTAGGTGATACGAGTGCCTAAGTCCTAAGTTTTTAACTTGAATCACTTTGTATTTGTATTTTCGTTCTCATTTATCAATGATTAGCAAAATGAAAAGGAAACGAATCGCAAAATATTGAAGCGAAATCTGAATGTTTTGAATGGTAATCAGCTGAACACAACTTGTTGCGCAACAAATAGCAGTTATAAGGCTACAAATAGGTACAACTGGAACTCAAAATCATATTCACACACACTGAGGTCCCTAGAACACAAATAACTCAATACAAATATCACAAAATTAGCAACGAGGCTGAGCAAATTATCATCATCTAAATCAAAATCAAAATAATAATGTATAACATAGAATAAAAAGCATGTGAATATAATAATAAAACTCAAAGTGTGTTAAGTTTGTTTTGATCTTTTTTTTTTGGTTTTTTTTAGTGTTTTGTATTTGAAACTTATTTGTATGCATTTCAAAGAGCGACCCGTAACTAAATTTAAGAAACCAAAGTAATTTAGAATTTGAATTTGAATTTTTCGCGTGTTTCTTAAGTTAATAAATTATGATTTATGTGTAGGATATTTTATATTGAAGGTATATTGTATGCAAAACGTAAAATAAAATAAAGATAATAGAAAGCTTAAAATTATATTAGGCAAAACCTAAAAGCATATGACAGCAAATAGGTTTCACATTAACAAAATTAAAGCATACAAAAGACAAGTAAAATTATATCACCATGCATATATAAATATAGATATATATGTATATGTATATACATTTATATATATTGTAGTACAAGTAACTAAAAAATACACATTCATATGCATAACATTTCACATTGATTATGCATGTTCATATTTCAATTAAACAATAATATTTTCAGCTTAGGCGCAAAACAGAAATTTAAAACAAACTGACAACCTAGATAAATGGGTGAGGGGGGGTATGGGTGAATTCAACAAACATAATGTTAATAATATACATATGTATGTATGTAAAAGCTCTTCAGTTTGTATCGAATTTCTAGAAAAAAACTTAGTGCTAAACATTGAACCAATTTACACAATATTATTTTGTAAAAAGAAGCATCAAAAATTAAACAGTTAAATCGCACCAGAAGATATAAGTATATGTATATCTGTTATAAGGTTAATATGTTTAAGTTTATAGTACTCGCAATTCAAATGTTGAAACAAATCAATTCAAAATCTTATGTTGTAAACAGGTATATCTGGTAGCTAAATCAAAAACGTACTCTTTCCTTCTTCTTCTTGCTTTCTTTTCGATTTCTTCTCGCTTTTTTTTATCTCTTAATAACATGTTCTTACTAACTAAACAAATGACGTAATATATATATATATGTAATTTTTTTGTAATTGTTTATGTTTTTGTTTTCTTTTTTTGTGGTTGCCTCTTTCTTTACATTTTGTTTCGTTTCTTTTCGGTTGTTTTGCCAGGAAATTGTCAGGGAATTTTTAGCGCTTGACAAAATAGTTTTACACATAGTTTTACATATGTGGCATATATATCTGTTGCATGCTACGCCAGGCTCTTGAATCACAGTTACATCTTTCTCTCTATCTCTTACTTTCTTACTTTGCTGTTATCATCATATCAACATAAGTATTATCACTCAAGCAGAACTTTTTCAAAAATGTTTGTTTGGTAAGTTGGTTTGTTGGTTAATTTGTTGGTTGGTTGGTTGCATTTTCTTGAATCGTTTCTTGTTGCAGGTAGGTTTTGTTTTTTGGGGTGTGTTGATAGCTCTACATGCTATTATTATCTTATAACATAGTTTTGATGGGCGGTTCGTTATAGTTGTGTTTTTGGTCTATGATGATTTGCGCAGCTCCTCCAGGCCCCCATTTGGCATACCTCCACGCATGTTCTCCAAAACCTTATTCACAAAATCGGTCGAGCCGCCCGCAATACGTATGCCAGCTGTTAAAAAACACCATAAACACATTAATCTTTAATTTGAGTAAAGAAATTAATGAAGAAACTTACATGATGCTGTTGAATAAATGCGTTGTATTTGCAGATCCATGTCCTCGAAGGATTCGCCTTGACTCTTTGTGCGATGTTTGAGGGCCAAAGCCTGTTTTAAATCGGCAATGCCATTCATCAGACGTTCTACAAAAATGAAAGAAATATATTGGTGAGATAGAATTGAAAAGAAATTATTCTGGCAACGTACTATGCTCAATTTCCAGTCCAAAAGCTTAATCTTGTTGGCCTCGTGCTGGGCCTTTTTCTTTAGCCGACAGGCACGCGAGGCGAGCTTGTTCTTCTCCTTGCGCGATTTGGGTCGCACATTGAAAGGCAGCTCCGACACAGGCGTCATATCATTAATGGTACGACTCAGCTTGTCCAGCTCCTTGCCAATGTTGTGCAACTTACGGGCATTTGGTGTCAAATCGTTGCCATCTCCCTTACGCGCTTTGCCGCTGTGCTGCAAGATTGATATAGAATAGAATGAAAATTAGATAAGGTTAACTATTGAAGAATATTGCATCTTATACCTTATACACTTTGATGCCTCGCACAGAGCAGGTGGGACTAAAAACAGGATCGGTAACCTCATTGAGCACATGCGGATCCTCTAGCTTCGATTGAAAGACCAGACGTTTACCCTTTGGCCCCTTGGCCTGCACGTTGTATTGCCAAAAGAAACGCTCTTTACCCTTGCTGCTGCTCAATTGATTCGGTGTCGATGTGCGTGTTTCGTCCTCATCCCCAGAGCCTAGTAAATAATAAGAAATAAATAATTAATAATAATAAATGGATTGGTTAATATCTTAACCAGGGAATAGATGTGATTCATAAGCAATATCTGAACCATAACCAAAGAGAATTCTTTTTCAAACGTCGAAACCGAAACCGATATTTGCGTTAATATAATTTCCTGGTTAGATTTGTCAAGTCATCTGCTGATACTTACCATTGTCACTGCTAAAGTCATCATAGTTGTCGCTGTTATCGCTGGAGGCATCATCATCATCGTCTTGCGAGAAATCGATGCCATCTGGCGATAAAACGCTGCCAGTGCTTAGCGAGGAGAAGCTCTCGGCCTCGGCCAGCGAGCCGGTGGATAGTAAATGCTGTCGGGGCTCACGTCGCATCCAGATGTGTTCCCGATCAAGATGCGTTGGCGCCGACGATGACAATCGCGACAATGGTGAGCTTTCAACAGCGCTCTGATAACCAATCGATTTACGCACACTTCCCCCAGCACCCGCTGTGATGACCACCTGATTTTGAGCTGAGCTAGATGCATTGCTTGCACCAGTGCCATTCCCAGGGGTACTATTGATGCTACCAAAGCCGCTGCTTCTGCCACCAGGGCTGAGAGCGGCCGATGAGCTTAGCATGGAGTGACGTTCCGGTGGCGAGGACATGGCAATGCCTTTCTTTAGCAATTCCTGCATATTCCGCGACTTGACCAGCTGATACTGCGAGCGACTGGAATGTGGAGGCGGTGGTGGTGTCAATGGCGATTGCGAGGCTTGACTGCCTGGCGAGAAACTTGAGCTCAACTGTGGTGGCTTATGTGGTGTGCTGTGGAACAGTTCATAATTATCTTGTTGTTGCTGTTGGCTCAATAGAGTTTGCAGCTGCTGTTGTTGCTGTTGCTGCTGTTGTTGTTGTTGTTGCTGTTGCTGGAGCAACTCCAATGGTGGTCCCGGCGAGAGCAAAAAGTTAACAGTCTGTGTAACATTCGCCGTGGGTAGCAAATCCTCAATGGTGCCAATGACATCCAAGAAATCGCCATTCAAATCGCTCAAATCATTAGCCTGTATCTCTGCCTTATCATTGGGGAATATGTAATCATCGTCTAGATTAAATGGCTCATTTTTGGTTTGAACAATGGCGCTGCTAAGGTTGATATCACTCCACATGGCATTCGAATTGGGAGTCATCTCATAGAGCAGAGCACTGCCACTGACAACCTCCTGCAGCAGCGATTGTTCGTGCACCACATTCAAATTGATGCTGGCACTTAGATCCGGGGTAAAGTAGTTGCTGCCACCGCTCACATCGTTGCCACTGCTACTATACAATGTGGTGCTGAGGGGTGAAGCGGCACTCAGACTAACATCCTGCAGCAATGTTGGCGATAATGAGGCAGCGTCCAGCGCATCTAGTCCAAAGTCTGATAACTCGCCCAGCTGCAGAGCTTGTGTTTGTTGTTGTTGCTGCTGCTGTTGTTGTTGCTGTTGTTGTTGCTGCAACTGTTGCTGCTGCTGCTGCTGTTGTTGTTGCTGCTGTTGATGTGCCATGCTAGGTAGAATATGCAGATGATGTTGCTGTCGTGGTGTTGGCGTCAAAGTTGGCGTCTCACTCAGCTGATACGGATGATGATGATGGTGATGATGATGGCTCTGATTGGAATTATTGCTGCGCGGTATTGTAATTGCCGTGGTGCTCAGCATCACATTCGATGTATAGCTGGTGGTATTGCTGTTCGTGGCACTCGAAATGGCACTAGATGAACTATTGTTGCTGCCAGTGTAATTGCCAGTGTTAATGCTCAACGTTGGCGTTCCCAAAGAGTATAATTCGTATTTCAATGGATTGCTGCTGCTGTTTGAGCCGCTGTCAAAGAATTCCGATGACATGGGATACACCTGATTCTCAGTCATTGCGTATCACGTGGTAAGAGATCAAACAGGGAGGAAAAGTAGAAAAGGGGGGATAGATCGAGGCGAATTCCAACAGAATTAATTACTTTCTTCTCCTGGTCTGTGGGCCTCGTTGGGCGCCTGACGCGCAGGCGCGACCTTGCAACAAAGCTGTTGCTTTACAGTTGCTGAAATGAGAAAGCAGATATCGAAAGAGATGAAGTTAGTTGGTTTTACGAATAAATTATGCATAAATCGAATCTAAAACCACTTTAAAGCTTTTCAAGTGGTCTGTGTTGTCAGTGCAGTTAATTCCCCGTCGAATCTGTATTTCTCTATTTAAGTCTTACTAGGGGAGAATTATAGTTTATGATGATCATGATTCACACTTTTATAATGAACATTTAGCGGATACTGAATATTATTCTTTTACATTTATTTTCCTTTACCTCGCCATTTCTTAACCCTCAAATGTTTGAAACAAGTGTTCAACATTTAAAAGCACACTCTTTTTTAAAGAAACAGAAACACAGGGAATTCTCTAGTCGAGCATTACAAATAAACTCCATATATCGTTATTTTCAATGCAAATTAGGTATGCATTGCCACATTCCAGTTTCTGTTGCAATCCGTACCGGAACTCTACTGTAAAGTCGGGTTATATGCAAAATATTCCAACTCTTACTTTTACAAGCCTTATGTGTATGATTGATGGACTTGTGCCATAAGAATATGAATAACTATTAAAAAAAAGCTATAGTAGCTCGAGCTAAACATAAGCAACAACTTGGATAAATTACAAAGTTTGTTTACTTTTTATTATTCGAACATAAAGATCAGTCTTTAAAGGTCTATAACCATAGAATATTATATATAGTCCACCTAACTAACAAAATTAAATTGTTGTTTTTGTTTTTTATTATAATTGCCCTGCTTATCGCATTGAGTGATAACGTTCTAAACTCATTTCGCAACAAAATAAAAGAAATTATTTGCATAGTTTTTTTTTGTGCACAAAATAAACCAAAAATAACAAAACAATAAATAAAGCAAAAGGAAACGAAGTAAAGAACAAAACAATAATATAAAAAACTAACAAAACAAGTAATCCACAATGCTTATCGAGTATGATAGACCAGTATATACCCTGTACCCACTAGTCAAGTATAGTTGCTTATCATAAATTTGCACCAAGTTATTTTAAAGGGTATAAGACGTATGCCAAAATTAGTTTGATCTTTTGTTGTTTTTCTAAGTGTTTAGTCCTCAGTTGCTTTTTGCCTTTCCCAAAGCAGGTGACTCTGCATTTTGTTGTTGTTTATTTCCTTCTGGTTTTGGTTCTTATTGTTCTTGCTGTTTATAAATATTAATTAGTTTGTTTACAAAGAAAACGAAATTTCTGGTTGATTTTAATAGTCTTCATTTTAGACGGAAAATACATCTAGAATCTGGATTTTAAGATTCTGTATAAGACAATAGGAACAAGAAAGAAGTAATACTTTATTTATTTTATAGCAATACAAAATATTTGAGTACTTATAGTTTATTATCATGATTGTCGCTCAATATATAATATATTGCTTCTGAATTAAACTAAATTTAGAATTAAACAATCTAAACAAAAAAAAACTAAAAGAAAGATTAGTTTAATTAGGAAAACTTTAATCAAATATGTATATTGATTATTTCTATAACTGACCAAATTTAAAATGTCATACCTAATTATCCTAATTATTTCTAACAATAAGTGAATACAAAATTAGCTGTAATAATTCATCAAATTGATTGCTGACCCACACCAGTATACCAGTATGTATGTATATTTAGGTATGTACTTATGCATAAAGTAATACATAGACCTTGGAATTAATATCATTTACTCGTCCAAGCTTATCTATTCCATGCAGTCAGTCAGTCCGCCAGCCAGCCAGCTGAGCGATAACTCGCTTTTTTCTGAGCTGATAACATTCGCTTACACGAACAATCGGATGTGGAGGAATGAATATGGACGTCGTGAACATTACCTCCCATTTATCAAGGTCACCCGACCTAACAATATACACACATATAGCATCTAAAGCGGCACTTAAACAACAAAATAAAACAACAATTCTACTTTAGCTAAATGATATGCTTGTTTCTCTCTGTTCTTTACAATATATTCCTATGCCCCAAGACAACCACTTCAACTCCTCCCCTCCACAAAACCTATTTAAATTGTTTAATATTCGTAAAAGGTTGCCGAACGCGTCGAAGGCCAAACAATGCTTTTTTTTGTCGACGAACCAAAAGCGCCCTCTATGAACAAATGTGTGTATTTTTTTAAACAACACACATAAGTATGTATGTTTGTATGTATGTATGTGCTACATATACTATATATAGGAAACATACGGAAAGTGCTTATATACAAAAAGCTACGAATAAATGGCCAAAGACGAAAATAATTTATTACAAATTTGTTGTCGAATAACCATAAAAAAAGAAACCGAAAACAAGCAAACATTTTGATTTGATGAGCAGAGGTTGAGGAAACGAGACAGACAGAGAAGGAGAGAAAGAAAGAGTGTGTGAGAAAAAACATGTCTATTTAATTATCATTAACAATATTGTTGCTAACAAATAAGTTAATGAACGCGAAATGCTAGCAAAAGAGGAGATGAAAACGAGACAACATCTGATGTAGAACTTATTGATAACAAAAGACAGAAAACCTGCAAATAGACAGTATGTAAAAGACTTGTACTTACAAACATTTAATATAAGAATGTAACTCTTATAATAATTTCAAGGTTTATAAGGATATCATTATAGCACAAGGAAATTAAATAATTAAAAAATATCTATTAAGTTGACTGCATTTTAGTATGGAAAATATCTAAGTTTTCATGAGCAAACAAAGCGGAACCGAACAAAAGACGCGTGGGATGCACGTGAAAAGCTTTTGAAATTGGATGTTGTCTAAAGTGTAGAAGTGTGTGCAAGGCGTGGCCAAAACAAATAATACAACAAATAATTCAGAAAGCAGCTGCTTTTTGGGGTACATCTGACGTCATATAGAGTCCAATCACAAAATGTATATTTATTTCGATTTCGAAAGAATTAATAAGAACAAGTGCAGGCTGGCAGTGTTTTCAACACATAATGAAATAATGCAATAATTATAAACAAAAGCAGTAATAAGACAAAAAGTTAGACAGCCACGCTACGCTATCAACAAATTATTGAGAGGAAACAAAGAAAGAGGCATTAAGAAAAGTATACAGAGAGCGAGCTTGGAGCACAGTTATTAACCAAACTCAAGGTCAAAACTGTTTATTTTTTATATTTTGTTTTGAATTTATAATTTATCGTTGGGTTGCTTTTGTTTTACACTCGCACACAGTCACAGAGCGACGACGAGTTGTAAACAAAACTAGGCGATTGTAAAAAGCTTTTGTGAGAACGTGGGTTGTTTGTGCTCTCCAGCGCTGCCGCTCTCTCTCCCTCTCTCTTTCACTCTCATTCGCACGTCGAGCACGCTTGATATTTGCGCTCTGAGTAACATATGTTTTCTGACTGTTTGCTTTTGTCGCCATATTCGTGCGCGTGAGTGTGTATGTACACATGTATGTATGTAAGCCTGCGTCCGTGTATAGTAAATAATCTAAAGCTTTTCGGTCGCGTTGGACGGGTGTTAGACGGGTTTTTTTTGTGAGTAAATAAAATATACATTACAATAACAAATCAGCTACTCTTAGAAGCTTTTACATTTCACCAGAAAATATACTAGATGATTCCGTTTTTATTGCAGCAAAAGCTCTTTCTAGTCCCTTTCTTGTTAATTGTTATGCTTTTTATTTAAACAAAAGACATACAAATATTTTCCCAAATGCCATAATCTTTATTTTAAGGACATTCAATAGCAAATTTGAAGTGATAGATAATATAAATAGATAGATAATATAGACATAATGAAATAAAAGAGTTGGTCAAAACAATACTTTGCACTGTCTTTGCACGAGATAACTTTGATCAACTGAACATTCGCTACTTCCGGTCTGCCTTACTCACTAGCTGGTTAATATAAGCCTCTCTCTCATTACCCCACTCCCCACTTGCGACAGTTTGTTACAAAAACAACCTCTGCTGTCGTCACAAGTGTCACATGTTCGAAATGCATGCAATTTTTGTTTGGTTATTATCCACATGCATTTTCTCTCTCGCTCTCTCTTTATCACTCTCTATTGCTGTACGTATATATGTATGTATATTTTCTTTGTTTGTACATTTATGCAAGTCACTTTTGCTTTGTCTTGTTGCTTATTTGCTTTGTGTTTTCTACTTTTCATTGCTTTAATTTTAGGTGCACACAATTTGGTGCACACACACAAAGAAATCTATGTTGAGGTAGCCACATTTACCGCCAAGTGCAAGTTCCTTCCACCACCCACCCACCCACACCCATATAATGGAAGAAAAAACTTTTCTTTTATTTTTAGTTTGCGTTTTAAGGGCGCCAAATTTTAAAGGTCCTCAAGTAAAAATAGCTTAATGGAATGCGGGGGCGTTTTAATTAGAACATTTTCTGTATTAATACGAGGAATATATTGTTTAACTTATGATGAAATAGAGCACGAAAGGAACTATAGAGTCCGATTAAAATAGAATCTTTAGACATACTATTACTAATTTCAACGCCTATTCATCCCTGCCAGTTTTAATCCTTATACTAAATATAATATTAATAATATAATACTAATATTAATGTTAATACTAATGCTTATTGATCTAAACGGATTTTCTTGACTGTTAAAAGATATAAACAGATCAACAAACTAACAGTGAGAAGCGTCTACTAGGGCAGTTACTTTAGTAACTAAAATTTAGTTACTCTGAGAATCGCTTGGACGCTAAGCCTTAGAGATTTCGCACATCTTTTATACAAAGTGTATTTGTTTGTTCTTTATACACTTTGCACTTTCCTGATTTCATTCCGATTCCCTCACCAATCAATAACAATGTGAGTCTGTAAACCGCAAAGAGAAAAAGCTAGTGTTTTGTGCAGAGTGCTCGGCAATAAGTTACCCTGTAAACTTACGTCTATAGTCCAATATTTCTATCTTTTTGCCTTGCTTATCAAAGCTGGCTTATCAACAGAGAAACTACTTTTGAAGTTGTACAGAAATGTGATTTAGATATCATTTATAGTCTAAGGAATAACTCGTTCTGTTCAAGCTGCCAATTTTACAAGTCCACAGGGTACAAATTGAAGAAAGAGCAAACAAATTGTTTGCTTGCTGTTTTGCTAATAGATAAATAATTAAAATCAATTTATATTGATTTAGTAACATATTTGTGCACAATACAATGACACACATATGTACGTATACATATAAATAAAATTAGCACAGTTCAGCTGAAATGTTAGACAAATAACTACGTGTGTGAAACCTTAAAAGCTGGTTCCAATAACATACACTCGAAATATTTCAAATAACTTGAAATTGAACTGACTTGAAGACTTTCCACAACACACACTCTGCCAAAAATATATATATAAACGTATAGCATACATTCATATTTGTAAATACGTGTCTATAACTTTCCATTTAATCGGATACATTGCAGGAACACGTGAGTCCGTACCGTATCAGCATACGCCTTTTACAGAAACGTCTGATTTGTCATCCGTCCGTCCCTCTTATCAGCGTCCAGCCGCGTGCCAGTGACGATGGCAACTGTGAACTGATAAGCCCCCACTAGCATTAGGTCAAGCACATTGCATATTTTCAGTTATTCCCAGAGCACGTCTAAAACCTTTTCGAAATATCGACCTTTGCATATCTCTTATCGCCAGCTTCTAACAGCTAAACGTTTACAGTGCGGTTAAGCTTCATGGGAAGATTATTTGAAATTTTCATTCAGAATTTCTGGATTTGCTTGAAAACTAAAAACAAATAACAGTGAAACGAAAAGTCCCTTATTGTTTTAGGATACCAATTTTTATCAGCTCGTCGAGCGAACTGACAACAAAAGCGAAACCGCAAATAAATAATTCTCTTCTAGGAATTGTGAAAAAAAAGGGTTTAGATTTAGATTTACCCCGAGTGATGTGTATAGAAAGATAATATCGACTACGATATTCTCTATACTCAGTTTGAAGAAACAAAAATCTCGTTTCGCCTGCACAGTCACATCATCCAGTCAGTCGGCACACAAAGATTTTTATATATAGAGCTATATATGAGATATCTGTATGTGAGACATATTTATATTTTTTAAGAAATTTCAATGAAAAGCAAACAAGTTTGCTTAATGGCCGCATCCGTAGACCATAACACCGCACAGTCCCACAATAAAGAAAGTTGAAGGCCGACAAAGCAATGACCCCAATATATACTTAGAATATATCAAATACGTATCCATACAACATAGTATATACTTTTATATATATTGCAATTTGTTAACTAAATCAACTGAATTGCAAATTTAAACTATGCAATTAATTTGCACTCCATTGAGTGATGAAATAAAAAAATCTAGAATGATGCAATAACTATGGAAAAGATAATCATCATTTCATCAATTGGATAGAAGCTTCTATAATGTATGTGCTAGGAAGATTAATTACTTCAGTGTTATGTTCTCTGAGTTATTATATGAGCAAAGTACTACTTACAATTGTAGTAATTATCTAATAAGCCAATTTGGATTCGTAAAAAGTTTCTATCATTTAAAAATTATAGTTTATCATAATGAAAAATATTTATTTGCATCTTTTGTTTTCCTGGGACCACTGAACCAAAGCGAAATTAAACGTAGTCCTTTAATGGATCCATGCTAAAATTATGAATAATTGCATTTTTTATATGTATTCCCAGAAATTTCTATATTCTGAAAGAAATTCCTGTGAATTCTAACATTAAGCCATAAGGTTTACCGTAAGCACTATCACCATATTTTGGGTTTAATCATTGTCATTGTTTTGGCGGAAGCTTTAATCAGAATTTGCCAATATAACGTTTATTTAAGGATCATCAGTCATAAATTTATCAAGGAAAAGCCAACAGTTTTAAGTACCTGCTATCATGTATTTGCATGTGTATTTTCTAGATGAGCTTTTTGTTTTGTTTTATTATTTTTATTTTGGTGTATTATATTACTGCAGTATTGTGCTATCTGCTTATCGTGCGCTCAACTGTTGAGTCATTGATGTAGCTATAGCTATACAGCTATACTGATATATCTAGTACAAGTGCATACATGTATATACTATATACAATAATATGATGATACGGCAAAATCCAACTTGTAGTGGCATGTATCAAGTAGCGATTGTCGGTAGTTAACTCAATTGGTCGACCAGCAGGAGACTCTGTTAAACCCCAACCAACAGAGAAGGAGAAGAAGAAAAACGGCGCCTAAACAAACGGGGAGCTTATTGAGAAGCGGCGCCGCAATCATTTATTTGGCACAGTGGACAGGAAGCTACAAAATGTGGCATAAAAATTACGAGATATGTGAGGTAGATGAGAGATATCCACAATCTACAAACACAGGCATGCATAGGTATTCGGACCATTATATGAAAACAGTTCTTGCGGGGCTTGCCCAATTTGCTGATCGATATAGGGATATTTTAACGTAGTACCTCCTTTCCTTGTTGAATTCCGAACCAAAGGCTTAAAAAGTTAAGTTACAACTATTTTATTCTTATAAAAACGATAAGCAAAAATGTTATCAAAATACTATTTCCTATCATTTTTTCATCTATGTTTACTTCTTAAATTTTTACAATTTATGCAACCTATCGTCACTTCCTATCCACCGTGTTGGGTTTGGTCAGCGGTTTAAAGAAACTAAACTAGAACTGAGCGTGCTTGTGAGGGGTTTCATCTATTGGTATTTGCCCAGCATATGGACAGTTTACTCAATTGGATATTTTGGTTGTCAAATCAGTCGAGTGTGTGTTGTGTGCCGAGTCCGAGAGTCAAGCTATACGGCCTTGAATTTTCGCTTACTGACACTGAACTTTGAAAGCGGCCGCAGAGCGTTGAATTTCTAATTCAAATTCAAATTGAAATCAATTTTAAATTTAATTTAATTTTAGGTCGACTCTTTTTCGTTTGCAACAAAATTTTATTGTTGTCGCTTTTTGATTATTTGCACAAATGGCAACAGATAGTCACAAAAGTCTTTGTGTATAAATATCATATTTACATTTATGAATGTAAATGCTATTTGTTTAATCGAAAGATTTGAAAATTTTTGCTGATTTAGGTTCCAGTTGAAGAATTATTACTATTATTTTTAAGTATTTGGCTATCCCTTTGTTGGACACATACAGGAAATAATCAAGTTTTGTGCTCCAATTTATGGCCCCTCAGCCAAATACATAAACAAATCCGAGCATGTTTATAGCTCGGCTTTGTTGCTTCGTTTCACATTTCACAATTTCGATTTCGATTACAAATTTGAATTTTGAGATCTTCCAGTATGTGTGTAAGTATCTGGAATGAGTTGACATTTTAATTGGTTGGGGCTCATAAATTATCAAATTTGACAACTCTAAGAACTTGAGAATGAAATAGACGACTTCTTTTTTTACAATAAGAAAAAATTCAAGATTCGATTCATGTGGTTAAACATTTTTGTTTTTAAACATTTTGAAGTCTCTTTTGATGTTTCCTTTGCTTAATTAGTTTTCATGCTAGATTTTAATTAGTTGCTTATAAAGCGAACAAAGGAATTATAGCTAGCTGATCTCATTTAACTTTCTTTTTTCTTTAAAATGAATAACTTTACATAAACCTTTTAATATAAATATGAAGGTATAACGAAAGCAAACTGACACCTATTATTAAAATGTTTCACTTCTCGGATGATTCTTTAATGTGTTTTAAACAAATTTTCTGCCCAATTTGGATTAAAATCGAATATTGGGTCACCGTCTGAAATTATAAATTGAATACCAACCTTATATGACTGCACCGTGTAATATAAAATGATGTACTATAAGTATAAACAATTCCAGTGGTAGGGAGAGGATATAATGTTGAAAATCGTCGTCGATAACGTAAACTTTTTCACTTCCGTATATGTTTTTTAAGCAATGTAATATTTAAGTTGTTGAAACAATTACTCGTTGTGTTTATTTAAACATTTCTGGTACTTATAGATTGTATATTTTCATCCATTAATTAATTTATATGCATGGGCACGCGAAGTAAGGGAAGGAGGTTTATTTTATTATATGTAAATCGTGTATTTCATTGTTGTTGTTGTTGTTGGTCACGCTTTTTGTTGGTTGGATTTTTAAACTGGGTCACACATGTGGCGATTAAGACTGAAATAGTATTTATGTATAATATTTAGTATTACGCACACAGCACACATAATATTAACATTAAGAACTTGCAAACTTTGTATCAAATTTGATAAGTTCAATTATATTTTTTTTTATTTTGTATATACACATGTACACTCGCGAATCTTATCAGCCTGTCGACAGAAAGAAACATAAGCTCAAAGAATTGTTATATGCATGTACTTAATAATACATGCAAACATATGTACATCAAATGTATACACTTCTATGTGTAATTGTTGTTGACGTAAGACTCAAAGTTTGACATTGAAAAGCTCCCTTGTGTAGATGAATTTGGGATGTTGGAAAACAACACTAACACTTGATGATGGCACACATTAAATTCAAAATACCGTGAAAATATTGTTATAATTATGGCAAAAATTTACAACAACTTGAAAGCTTTGTTTGGACTTTTGTTATCGTTTATTATTTTTCTGTGTTGCTGTCAATTTTGCGGTGATTTCGACCGAGCAGCTGAGCGTGTTGCGAACAACTGATCAAAGCGTGAACAGAGAAGTCGAGAGCAAAAGTAAAGCTCGCTCTTCTTTCTATGTGTGTCCGCTCTCTGTATGCGCGTGAGTGTGAGAGGGTAAGCAAACGTTCCGTCGCGTAAGAATTTTTGTAGTCAAATTCCAGCGCTCTTCAAATTTGGCAGCGTTTTTATTTTTGTTTGTTGCTTCATTTATTTATGCAAATCTACTGAACAATTTTGTGCTTTGCTTGTTCTTTGATTGAATTATGTATGGTTGCTGCTGTTTATTTTGTTGTTTTGAAACTAGTTCGCGCGACGCTTAATCGCCTAAGCGAGTTTGTTTAAATATGCATACATGTGTATGTATTGATGAACCTAAGTTAATTTACTCCAACTCGTATGATTAAAGCGCGTTTTGTTTGCGTTTTTTTTAAATCGCGCGCGATTTGCTGACTTGTTTTAATTACTCGCTAATTGAACTATGGGCACACAACTACAATTACTTATAAAGCAATATATATGTACACATATAATAAAAATTATTTTATATTTACAAATATTTACTTTGTTTTGCCAGCGTTGCATCAACGTTGTTCATTCTATCAGCGTTTTTTGTTTTGAACAATTAAAATAATTTGAGCTGTTTTATTTTGATTATCGCACTCTGCTCTATGTGTTGTGTTGTGTTTCTCTACACACTAATACAGACACCCCAAACGTGTTGTGATGCGTTTTGTGTCCGCGCTTGTCAAACGTTCTTGACCGATTGTTAAAAAGTTTCAAAAGCTCAGCGACAAAAACACGCCAGGCAAGTGAAAGCTCCCGCGCTTGCTGATTTTGTTTTGATTGTTCAGCTGTGCAGGCGCAGCATTTCGAGAGTAACACAGACAGCGCATGTGGCTCACCCACACATGCATGCACACGCATACTCAAAAGAGAGAGACATTGTCGTTGTCTCTTCGTCTGTTGCTTCTTTCACTTCCATTTTTCCATTTTGTTTCTTGAATGCCGGTGCTGGGGGCATGGGGCAGTGGGATAGATGTGGTACAGTCTTTTACGTTTGTTGTTGTTTTGATTTTATTATTTTGCCTTTTGCATTTGTTGCTCGCTTCGCTTTAAGTGTTTATGTTTTATTCCCCATTTGATTAATAAATAAATTCATTTACAACCTATCGTGCTTACTCTATCTTTTTCACTCGCTCTCTCTATATATATGTATATCTGCCCACCCGTTTTTGACGTCACCTTTGTTGTTTACTTCGGACCCAGTCAGCCTGTTTTCATTTTCTTTGCGCACTGTCATTGTTATTTGTGTTCTTTTTCTTTTTAATGCAAATTTTTGTTATGAAATTGTCTGGCTATTTGATTTTCGCAAAAATAAACTAGTTGTACATTGAAAATTTACTAAAATATTGATTTGATTTTATTTATAGGAAAGAAAATAACAAAGGAACCAGTCAAAATGCGCGCGTTCTCACATTCGATGCATGCTCGCATTTTACTGCTGACGTTGCGTTTTCAATTCTTTATTGGTTTGTTTATAAAAATCAGTAGAAATAATAACAAAAGGAATGTGCACAACAATAGTATATTTACACAAACACAGCTATAAATGTTTGTATGTATTTATGAATTGGAATATGAGCTTAGTTTAATTGTGGTATCCAACATAAAGTGATGAAATTTATCATAAGAAAAGCGTAATTTAATATTGGGTTAGCAAAATCTTAAAACTACAATTGATATGTACTAATTTTGCTGATGAAACAAAAGCCGAGAAGCAATTTAAGCTGAAATCTGATTCTGATTAATTTATTTCCTTTTGTTCATCCCAAATTGATACCAAAATACACATCCCTTACCATGGAATGGAAGATTCAATTCACAGGAAAACTAAGTTGGCGTTTGCTGGCAATTCAACTGACGCATGGAAAATTTTTGCAGGGGAGTTATTGCAGAAAATCACAGACATGTCCTTGAATAGCAAATAGCGACACAGCAAAACAATAACAAAAACAAAAACAAAAACAGGATAAATGGTGGATACTGTAAATACCTAATACATACTCACTCGTATGCTCGGAAACCATCATCGGGAATAGTCGGTTCCTATACATAAAAAAGCCAAGGATGCCAAGTGGCATGCTTACATATTTACATGCATACATACATAAGCAAGCAGCACGCCCACATGAAGGATTCATGTGGAAGAGTGCGGTAAATGATTGTCAAGGACGTGGGCGCCGGTATCCTTCGAGTATTTATTAAACAACGTAGGGGCTTTGTCGTTGCGTGGGCGTGACATTTTCAGGGTGACTATCACCGGTTTCCTTTCTTCTTCTTTTTTTTCTATTTACTTTTACTTTCCTTTCGCGAAGCATCGTCCGAGTTCAAGGCAATCCGAAAACAACGCGGCACCTTAAATGGCTCAAGTTGTTCCCTACTTGTGGGCGTAGCCAACCTCCTTCCAGCACTCCTTATAAACGTTGGCTGTCGCTTTCTATCTACATACTTGTGTATTCTCTATGTTCTCGCGCCCTTCCATTATAATTAATGCAAAGCTTTAGAAAAGCCACAGCTAGACAGGCATTTATTAACAAACAAGCCGGCTGGTTTTAAAGGAATAAAAATGGCGATAGTTGGGGATTGTTGAAATCTATCGACTTATCGAATAATCAGTTCATCAACCATCAAATGTATTAATACTAAATTTAATTTAGAGCTACTTAAAAACCTTGTCATCGCTAGTTTCAATGCAATAAATTAATATATCCTGAATCAGGAGTTCGATATTAGTTTTTTCAATTTACAAGTATCGATTCAACGGTAAATGTATCGAAGCGTTTTCATAACTGTTAATGAAACTAGAACAAAAAGCTATATTGGTTAAAGCTATTTTTAGATTCAGTTCTAGCTTAGCATTGTGCTGAAGGATATTACAACTTGAATAAATAAAAATTTCCAAATTGTTTTTGTTATGAATGTGCAGAAACACAACAAAAATGCGACCGCAGACTGGCAATGGGCATCAAGGACATGGGGGGGAGATTGTGGTTGTGTTTGGCCTTGGGGTTGTAGATACGCATTTAGGAGCGTGGGTTTTTATTATGCGAGAGCATGCCACAGGGAGAGACAGAGAAAAAGAAAAAGAGAGAGATATAGTATTACCTCTTGTTGGCTTAAGAATTTCAAGGCAGTTCTGCGTCGTAACTTTTCAACATGGCAGCCAAATCTCCACAGCAACCCCCACGTAATCCGCCCCCTTTTATAAAGGGGACAACCGGCGAATGTGTACATCCAAAACATAATATGCACATACATACATACATACAAAGGAGTATGTATACATAATACATGTATTATGTATATAGTGTAGATGGCTTGGACGACTCACGCACACATTGTTGGCGTTGTTGTGACGCGTATCGATTTTTTTATGTTTATTAAATGAAAATTCGCAACAAAAAAAGAACACAAAAAAAGGGTAGCTATGGGGGGCGTGAATGGGTACCGTTAAGAGGGTGTGAAGCTACATTGGAAATTTTCACACTCTATTCAATCTCGTTTAATACTGACAATGAAAAAATTTCCGAGAATTTTTTTATTGAACAGGTGAGCTTTGTAAAAATATTAAACGTCCTGGGTTATTTCCTTTCTAAAAGGTAAAGAAAGAGACTGAAAAGCTTTTATGTACATAGGTGCCAAATTTTAAGGATGGGTAAGGAGTACAAAAGCTTTTATCTCAATATAATATAGTACAAATCTGTCTACTCGCAGCAAAAACCGGAAAAACCGATTAGAAAAAACGAGAAACAGGATAAAAAAACTTAAAAATGAGATTAGCTACGGTTTCTGTAAAAAATGTAAATATTATTGATCGAACCAATGAATTCAATAATTGAATTAAACCAAGATACAGAAATTTGCTTGACCTGAATAATTTAATAAATCCCTTACAGTTCACATGCCCTAAGCATGTGATTGAAGACATTCAGCAATTTGTTCAAATAAACAACATTGTGACTATACATACGTAGGTATATATTACTTTTTTTTATATTTTTATTTTTTCTTGCTATTTTGTGTTGTTTTTCTGCTGATTCGTGTGCTTAACGTTCATTGGCCCCAAGCACTGCTCACCAATTATAGCTAAAGCTCTCTGATAAAAAAAAAAACAAAACACCCAAACACAATAACACATTTTCAACAACTAAGCGATTTCTATAATATGTATAGTATACGAATAGACCAGACCAAAATGTAGACCCCAAGCCATTGGCTTTTCCACAGCGCCGAGTTCAGTTCAAGTTCAGGGTCAGCTTTGCTACTCTTTTTAAAGTAGTTTCTTCACTTGACTACTAAATATAATAGAATCATTTTTTTTATCACAAATTAAACTAAATATATATTTCTTTTTATATATTGTGTTATCTTTCATCACAAAAAAAAATAATGCACGTCATAGCGACAACTACAGCAATATTAAAATTTCTAGCTGCTATACAAAGTTCAATTTAAATCATTCAGGAAATTAAATTTTTACCAGAAACAAAGTGAACCGCAATGTGGGCGTTTGTAGTGACAATTTGGCAAGAAAATTTCCATGGCTATTTTTATAGAGAACAGCAAATATTCTTTGTGAAAATTTGCACTTATTAAACGGAGACACTCACATAGCATTAGTAATCCCACAAAAGAAACAACCCGACTATTGTTTAGAAATATTATCAAAAGAATAAAATAATACAATTATATTAAGTCAGATTAACTAATTCAATTTGGAATTTCAATTTATTGTTTGTATTGCTCTTTCTATTAATGTTATTATTATTATAATTGTTATATGGAAAGTCAAGTGCAATGATATTTCAAAATAGAAAATATTGCACCGTTTTTGTTTATGTGATTTAGTAAGTATAGATAGATTGATAAGAACAAAACTAGAAAGAATAGTCAATGATTGAATACTCTTACAAATTGTTTCGCTATATTAATTGGTTAAATGATTAACAACATTTTGAAAAATGGTAATACCCTAAGCAAGATTATAACAACATTATCTTATTAGCAATTGAATTGAAATAGAATTTCTGAATTTCACAACAAAACTATGCTGATGAGTGGACCGGCCAATAAATACCCTGTATTCATTTTGAAGTATTTGAGTACTCACCTTTATTATTATTACTTTCTTTTTGTTACAACATATTGAAATAGATGTTACGGATGACCACGTAGTCGCCTAGAAGTAAAAGAATAATAAACCATTAATATGTATAAAAAAATGAGCTAATGAAATTAAAGAATCTAGCGACTAAAAAATACACTATAGTCGACTCGGCTGTTGAAGAAAATAGTATAACTATATACATAAAATATTTTATAAAAGCCTGCACAGTATACCCTTTTTTGTACCCATTGTATAAATAATGTCGATTTGTTCAAGAAATTTTCGGGTTTATGTGATTAAAAATCTTTTTGCAAATGTGTTATACAGTTTGTAAGCAGACTATATATTTATAAACAAGTAAAACCTAACGAAAACAAAGAAATCGTAGATACGTGGTATATAATAGTCGGATCTTTGTTTGTGTAATTTTTCATTGCAATTGTGTCGAGGCGAGTATAAAACTTGTGTTGGCGCGGTTCATTGATTGCAGAGACATCGGCGTCGACAGCACCCGCCTATATAGTATACATATATGTATGTATATATATTTTTTCTTATAGTATGTTTGACAATGCGGAAGTTGTTGAAATATAACAAATCCAAGGGGACACAAAGAGAACTGCATATAGATAGATATAGAATCGTATCGCTCTCTCTCTGTGTGTGTCTGCAATTGCAACAAAGCGCAGACAGTTGGCCTATGACTATATGCATACTATATATACCTTATCGGTCGGGTAATTAATGGATATCATTTAGAGCGTTAATGTCAGACGGGGTCCAAGACAACAACACAGATCCAAAGTAAGAGACACTTCAACTTACCCAAAACAAAAAGAAAAACAATGGCGCAACACGAAATGCGATTAAGGATAGGAAACGAAGCGAGCGAGAGTAACAAAAGTTAAAGAACAAGATTAAATACGATGCTTGAATAACTATCTAAGGATGAAACAACAACAACACAGAACAAGGATAACAAAACGACGCGTTCAATGTACGAGAACTACACGGCAATAAAAGTAAAGTAAACCCTAAAAACCGGAATACGCGACGCGAACGAAGAAACACAACCGACCTGTCTGAATTGCACTCGATAACTGTGTCAGTCTCTAGCAACGGAATGCCCAGAGAGTCCTTGGCTCAGGCTTACAGGATGCTCTCCAGTTGGATGTTGGCGGCGGGGCGGATTGTGGATTGGAACAAAGCCACCACCACCATCACCATCACCGTCACCGTCACCACCACTATCAACCAGTACATCCAGAGAGCAAGTCTGTCGAAAGACGCGAGATATTAAATAATAAACAAAAAAGGGAAACCCTCGAAAGACAAACTAACCCCAGGGCTAAAGTCTCGAATGTGAGTACGAAGAATATTCCTCAATGGCATCGCGAAATCTTTGGCTTTCCTTGCCTTTTATTTTCATCGATTTAACTTACGTGTTTGCCCACCAAACGTCGCGGGGTGGAAAGCGCTCCCGGCCGTATCCTGTATCCTGTGTGTGAGCGAGTACGAGTGTGTAAATAGAACGAGCTTGGCAACAGGACGCTCGCATTTCTGTTCCTTTTTCTTCCTTTTTTACAACTTTACAACTAAAGCATTTATTTACTAACATTTGCCGAATTCATTTAGACGACTCAAAGTACAGTAAGCCTTGGGATTTCTAGAGTATTTCATACTCAACACAACTGGGAGTTTGGAAATTCAGATTCAAACGAATTGAGCATTGGGAAATAATCTAAGGCTTAGGCAAATTAATTTAATTAATTCTACATAATTGATCAATTATAATGTATGTATATTTTTAAATCATCAGCTTAGTCATGCCATTTGTATAGCTTTTGAAATGTTTGGAGTAAGGAAGTGATTTAAACAATCAAGCTAAAATATAGGATAATAGATTGTTAAATATTATAAAATTCGATAATAAGCTAACTTCAATATTAATGGTAGTGGTTATCAATAAGATGTTTATAACTTTCAACATAAACTATAATCTGATAGTTATGTTTATTACCAAAAGATATCAATAGCTATGAACATTGTTTCTTTTAAGGTTTTCATTAAATTGATTCGCGATATTGCTTTTCTGCATTCGAACAATGGATAGAAGACAACCCGCTGCCCTAGTTAGATCGGGGACAGTATCTATGGGACCTGGGATTATTATTATTATTCAACCGGTATCGTACGCTTCATGCTAATTCCAATTCCAGTTTGTTGAACAAAAGCCTCGCACATAAAAACATTAACTTTTGTCTGACTGGAACATAAAGAGGGGAAGATCCAAGCTGAACTGAAAAAAGGATCTCTCTGGGGCAGTGTGTGAGCTCAAGACAAAGGCAAAGATCCTGAACCCTATCTTGTCTTGTTATACCCTCTATCCATAGAAATAGGGGTGCTTTAATTTTCAGCAATTGATAAATGCATGTAATAAGCAGAAGAAGGCATCATTCTTATCTTATAACTCGTTGAAGGGTATCTTGTAGTCGAGTCCTCTTTCGAATGCAACTTTCTTTATTGTTTTGTTTAGGTTACTTTTATGTTTTCCCAGCTTTTCACAACAAGCGATTTACGTGAATTTGTAGGGAAAAGTCTTTATCCCGTTTTCTTCAAGCAATTCATTTCAATAGAAATGTAAATAACAAATTTTAATAATAATTGAAATAGATTTGCCCAGGAAAATTGTAAGCGGCACCTTCAAGGGGTGACTTGCAGTGCAACCCATCCAAGAACTGCATGTGGCAATCCCACAGTTAACTGATTCAATTGAAAAGTTTCTTTTCAAGTCGATCAAAAAGATTTTCAATCGATTTCACGGCGCATACTTAATTAAACTTTTAGCATATAGGAAACGAGGAGCAATACTTCAACTGGCAGTATAATTTATAAGATACTGTGTAAAAAAGCACAGACTTATATAGAAAATCGAGATTGAATTATTGATGAATTCAAGCCTTACACTTCCTGAAAGTTTTCCAATTCGGTGGCATTCTCAAGAATTGATAAAAATTAAAGCTTACCGCTCAAAAGATCTGTTAAAAAGTTTTTTTAAAGTGTTAAATCAAGGTAAAATGCGCTTCTATTAAACGTTTTAAGAAAGTGAAATTACCACACATAGAATATATGTATTCCGATATCTTGCAGAAATTTTCAAGCGGAAATGTTCCGAGGAGTTCATTAAGGGAGTGAACTAGAACTTTGAACTTATAACAACTTTATGGCCTTAACAAGCGACTCATTAGTTTAATGATTAATGAACAATTTCACAATTTTTTGTTTTTTTAACAAAAATTAACATTAATTTGCAGTATCACTGGCTAGTGGCATTATGATCCTAGCACCTCCCCCCACCCAACTCACTCTCTGCAACTGGTTCCTGCTAAATCTCCTTTGTCTTTCAAGTCCATTGTCTTCATAGAGTTGCTTGAAGTTTTGCACGTGTGCACAAATTAGCAGAACTGGTTCCAATTTATGTTTTTCTTGAATTAGGGAAGGAACCACATAAAAGTATTTTCCTTCCGGGCGCTTTTTCCCCTAGCCTTTGTTCTAAGGGGCATAACAGTAGGGTAGCATGAAAATTTAGGAAAATTCTATTGTTTCCCTGCGCCGTGTGAAGTCGCTGAGGAGAAATGCATCAATCAATGCATTGAGATTTAATTTGTGAGGTGCATATCTAAGAGATTAAAAGTTCTTTAATTATTTTTCGATTTGCGAATTCAGGGAAAAACCAGCTTTTAAAAAACTGTAAGATTTTCCTATAAGAACTTTATAAACAACCCTTCAATGAGTCATTAGATGCAAGCACGTGGTGGTAAATTTGCCAAAATACAAAAAAAAAATTCTATAGAAAAACTATGTGTAACAGAAGGCATTTGAATAACTCGTTGTAAAGGAATTCAAAAGCGCTTTAAAAGCGAAAGTTGATAGAACTTCATATAGGATTTTTTGAAAGAAAACATACCCCTCAAGGGCTCAATCATGTTAGGGGTGCATACAGCATACACAGCGTGAGATGCGTGTAAATTCTCTAATTTTCATTACAATGTCACTGGGTCCCTGGAAGCACCCTAAAAACGCCAACTGTCAAGGAAAAACGAGAAGATATTGAAGCAGGAGTAAGCACCGAAGGACAAGGGTTGAGGTTTAGGTTAAGCTTCAACTTCATTTTAAGGGGAGCCAAGGGCACATACAACCTAACGAAACGTAACAGGAAAAAGTAAATCACACATACACAAACATTTGGGGATGATTGGACCTGCAACGCAGCGAGCTTTGGGAGGCCACGTGCAAACGATCAGAGCTTGCAAAATGGCTGCTCTGGCAGTATCCAGTTGTGTCTTCATGGCGGAACTACTAAAAAGTTGACGTTTTTATTTACCACAATCATAGCCTTGAATCATAATGAAATTATCATGAGGTGGCGTATTCGATTTACTTTGGGGTCTTATTTTTTATATATATAGTTCTATACCCTGCGCTCCTGGAAGTTATCTTCAAACCAAAAAGAGGTCTTTTTAATAATTATATTTTCTTATTATTTCTTTTTGTATATTGCTAAATAAAATAATATATACAATTGAAATGGAAATTATTTAGTCTTTTTTAAAGCAGCGAACTTCTTGAAGCGAAAAGTATTGATATTTTTTAAATTACTAGGTAGACTGAATGTGTGACCTTGTTAATAATTACACCATGTCTCAATGGTATATAGCTTTTATAGCTATTTCTTATTGCCGCACAAAGAAAAGATCAAGAGAGTGTTAATTTGTAGGTGACATTCTTTATACAACTTCCGTAAAAAACTGATATTTATTTTAAATTTGCGTACAGGGTATAACAACGGCTAATAAAATGTTGCATTGCAAAAGCTTAACAACATGTACTTTAAGCGGGCGGGCCCAGTGCCATGAATGAATTTCTTGAGCGGAAGTGTGTCACGCAGCGAGCGAGAAAGAGAACAAAAGAGAGAGAAAGAAGAGCTTTGATAAGTGAGCTTGCAGCATGCAACTTGTACACATACATTCACAGATTATCATGCATGTTGGCATACATTTTGCTGTGGCAAACATTTTCGCGCCAATTTGCACGACCATAAAAATGTGTAGCATATAACAACAAAACAACATTACAGCTGCAACAGCAGCAACAACAACAACAACAAAAATAAGAAAACTGGTTTGCAACGGCTGACTGACCGAGTGTTGCCATGGTGAAGGTTGCAATAGAAGCAACACAAACAACACCTTAGCCCCAATAACAACAACAGCAACAGCTACAACAAAAGAAAGAAACAATGCAACCAGTCGCTTGTATAAAAAATGCTAGCAACAACACGTTTTAGTTTTTTATTGTTCGCTTTTATGCTAATTAGTGGAGGCGGGGCACTAATACACTCACACACTCTTGTTTTGACACCAAATTGTTACGCTTTATTCTGTCGAACGTCACAACAAAAGCAATCGTTTTACTTATAATATATACAAGAAATTCTTACACATCACGAAATTTATAAAGTTCTTTTTATTTTATTTAACAATATTTATAAGCACTTACCCAACTGGAATTTATGCAAATCAATTTTCCAAGGAATTGTTGTTAATTTACAGGAAATATAGATTTTCTTTTGTGTTTTTACAAGAGTTTTGGACAATCACAAAGTAGCATGCAGGTGTTGTTGAAAACTATTTACCATTCGCTTTTATGCTGCTATTCTACACACACGGTTGCATTTAGCGCGCGCGCGCACAACTGCGTCGCAGTGTTGCAAAACGCATCGCTAATTCAAGTTAAA
This sequence comes from Drosophila testacea, assembly GCA_035043265.1. Taxonomy (NCBI): domain Eukaryota; kingdom Metazoa; phylum Arthropoda; class Insecta; order Diptera; family Drosophilidae; genus Drosophila; species Drosophila testacea. The sequence continues at coordinate 985,234 of JAWNND010001120.1, read as the reverse complement.
AATATCGATAATTTATTTTTTGTAAAAATATTTATTTGAATTATTTTTAAATGCACAATTGGTACTTTTTACATGTCCTCCACACTGTACTTGTAGGCCTCATCCTGCAGCGCGCGCTTTTCATTCTGCTTGTTAAACCAGCGCTGCTCGTAGCCATTGGAACGATCTACGCCATCCCAACGATATCCAGGTCGTATGCCAAACCGATTTTCCGGATAGCTGCCGGAATACTTGGGCATCACAGGTTTATTCGACTGTTGTTCCAGCTTTTTCCGTTTCTCTTTCATATACTGCAGCATGGGATCGTCGGCGTGCTCCTGTTCACGCAAATGTCGGTCTAGATCCTCGTCATTTGCATATCGAGCCACAGGTTTAGCGGCTTCATGTGACATTTCAGCATGACGCACCTGTTGATCCTCCAGCTGTTTGAGTCCTTTGCCCCATCGATCATACAGTTCCTTTTTCTTTTGCTCGTGTGCTTCCTTACGTTTTTGCTCCTCCGGATCCTCGGCAGCAGCATCACGTGCCCGTCTTCCACGTCGGCCTGTGCTACGTACCTTAACATCCGCATCTCGTCCAGACACCTCTCTGGACATTTGGTCAAACAGTTGATGCTCCTCCCGGCGTCGTTTATCCGTTTCGCTTTTCAACGATTGGGCGTCCTGCAGTCCTGCCTTCTTCCCGTCCAGCGTGTGCATTGTCTTCGGCTTATGAGTAGGTGGTGGCGATAGCGATGGTGTCTTGCTGTGCCTGGCTTTGGACCAACGACTCTTACGCTCGTGTGTTGATTGGAGATCTTCCATCTTGATCTTTCGCGGTGACTGGTCACGGCTCCTTTGGCGTCTTGGAGATGTTGGTTGTCTACGATCTCTGCTTGTGGAGCGGCGTCTTCTGGGCGGGCTTTGATCTGAGCTACGTTGTCTGCGTGGCGGAGACTTACGTCGACTGCGCGGACTCAGATCCCCATCACGGCGTCTTCTAGGCGGACTTTGATCAGGATTACGTTGCCTGCGAGGAGGAGATTGATCGGAATCACGGCGTCTCCTAGGCGGACTTTGATCAGGATTACGTTGTCTTCGAGGAGGAGATTGATCTGCATCACGCCGATGCCAAGGTGGGCTTTGATCAGAGTTACGTCTCTTTCTCGGAGGAGATTGGCCCGAATCGGGGCGTCTTCTAGGCGGGCTTTGATCAGAATCACGTCGCCTTCGAGGAGGAGATTGATCTGCCTTGCGTTGTCTTCTGGGCGGACTTTGATCCTGATTACGTGGTCTGCGTGGACTCAGATCCCCATCGGGACGTCTTCTAGGCGGGCTCTGATCAGAGTCACGTCTATTTCTTGGTGGAGACTGATCGGTATCAGTGCGTCTTCTAGGTGGGTTTTGATCAGGTCTATCTTTACTTTTCCGTCGGTTTCTTGCAGGGCTTTGGTCACGTGAGATACTTCGCTTTTCCTGTTTAATTCTAATAGGTGGTGGACTGCGTTCACGTGAGCTACTTCGCTTTTCCTGTTTAATCTGAATGGCAGGTAGTTTGTTGATTGTATCCCCTCGACTGGGGGATGTTTCTTGTTTAATTTGCATTGTCGACGCTTTGCGGCCCCATAAATCTGACTCATTCTCTGCCGGCTTCTGTTTGATTACATTGCCATTCGTTTCTTCATCAGATTCTGATTTGGGTTCCTTGACAGCAATGTTTCGCCACTTGCAGCGCACGGCATTCGGATTTTCCTCGATATATTCACCCACTATTTGTGGCGCATCCTCGCCGCCCAGCAACAAATCTTCATCCACTTCCTCATTGTTTGAATCGTGAGCATCATCGTCGATTATTTTTACCTTTGCATGTGTGGACTTTTTCTCCTTTTTACTCTTTTTCTTCTTCTTCTTTTCCTTGTCGCCGGACAGATATTTCTTTAAATATTCCTTTTGATTTATTGTTTTAGAATTTTGCGAGGACATTGCTAAAGTTGTTGCATTAGCGCTTTTCTATTTCAGTAAACGTTGTGTCGTTTCGTCTTGAATAAGTTCTAGTGAAAACGGTTTAGCCTTCTTCCGGACAAATCTATCCTTTTTTAAAGAAGCAATATAGATTTTTACACCACAAAATCTGGCCTTTTATTAACTGTCAAATATTGCCAGCACGGGCAAAACGAGAGCGGCGAGCGAGAAACAACCAAAATTGGCGCTAAAAGAAACCCAGAAGATTGGCGCTTCATTGGATTTCAGGGTCGACCTCACCGATTTTCTTGAAACTTTGCTCAAATTTTCTTTGGCATTTTCTCAACCGTTCCTGAATTTGCTGGATTCTTCCAACAGCTATTAACGGAACTGGGCCCCCAGTATAATTAATAAAATTAGCCCTCCAAAAAATCGAGTTCCAAAAGCAAACAATATATGACATCTCAGCGCTAGCAAACAAGAGATGGCGCCACCACCGTTTTGAAATCCGCGAAAACACTATCGGGTGAAGTTGGCAGCACGCAATTTGGAACTCACGTGAAGTTGGCTGCAAGTTGCATTGACATTTTGGGTATTATCTGCGTTGTTGCGCTCGGTCGCACTGTCCTTGACATCCTAAAACTTTTTTCTTGCGGAACTCAAATTTTACAGGCTTTAAAATTGTAAAATTAAGCAAGCCTACTTTAATTTACGCTAGAGATAGTGTGGAATTTAATCGTGAGCAGCTACCAAACACAAAACAACTGTAGTTGCATCAACGGAAAACGTTCAAACGCCGCCGCCAAGGCGGTGGCGTCGGTACCTCCCCATAAAGTGTAAGTAAATTGGTCAGTAACAGTAAAAAAAACCGATTTGAAAATAGTTGTACATTAACGGGAGTCGGGCGTGTACAAAATCACACGTGGCCACCAGCATTTAAAACTGCTTGTCCTTTTCAAACGAATTGATAATTTTCCCTGACATGCAAAATACGGACAGAAGGCAAAGCGCAAGTCGGAAAAAAACAGCGCCTAAGAAATTGAATAACAAAGCGGAGCACAACAAAAACAGAGCACGAATCACGCACATACCTACACACATGGGCAATTTGAGAGGCAAATCACATACATACATTGGCAATTTGAAAGGCGCAAAAACGCAATGGGTTGCAGAAATTTAAACTACTGCAGCTAGTGGAATTTTGTCTGCACGCGTTGCATTTTATTGCTTTTAGAGCCTGTTAAACTTGGCATGTTGCCCCTTTTTGCATGATTTGCAGTTATTTTGCATTGACTGCAAAAAAAGCCGTTTTTTCAGTGAAATTTATAGCGCAACGTGTGAGCTAATTTACTCTCTCAACCAGCTGTCACTTTATCAATAAACACGCTCACATACAAGTGCACTCGTACGCGCTCTCCATCTCACCCAGGCGAACAACCGAGAGAGCATGAAAAGAGTGGGAGAGAGAGCAAAAGCTGATTTTGGCTCTGAACGTGCAGCGCTTTAGTTGGGATCTAGTTGGATTTTTCAGTATGAAAGCAAAACGCGTCGCGTGCAGTTTGTTTGTGCCGCTTGTCTTGGAAGCATTTTTAAAAGTCTGAAGCTCGCGAAACGAAGCAATAAAATAAGCTCGTGCTGTGCCTAAAGAAAATGAAAATCTGTTGCCTTCGTTTAGCCTCCTGATTTAATACGGTTGCTTGTGTGCGTGCTGTTTTATTTTTCTATTTGTTATTGTACTCATTTAATCAATTTTTATTCTTCTTCATGTGTGTGTGCTTCTGTTTATGTGTGTAGGCATGTTTATTTCAAATTGAAAAAGGCCAACGCTACGAATGTTGTTTTGGCGTAAATATCCCGGATAGATAATTGTTTTTTATGGTCAACTGACCTTTTTCTGGGCCGATAACTGTTGCTGTGGCCTCTTTATTGAAATAAGCCAAAAAAAAGCGCAAGATCAACTTAAGGCCTAAAACTTTCGGCCATTGGCCTACTAAAGCAAAACTTGTCCCGGCTAACACACGTACACTTGTACACTCACACACACACACACTCACACATAGGTAGCAGTAGAATACCTTTTTTCTTGTATAATATTATTTTTATAAAATGCCGTGTGTTTTGCATATGAATGTCTTTTTATCTTTGCCACCCTAAATTTTTTGTTTTTAGGTATTCTCCGTTGTGGTCAAAACGAAAGCGTGTTACGCCAGCATAACAACAAAAACAACAAAGAAAGGCAACAACATCGCGACATCGATCGTAAGAGAGAACGTGTGATAAAGAGAGAGAAAGCAAAGCAGAGCAGAATACGCCTCCACTCAATGAAAATTGTGAGTGAGTGCGAGTGCGAGTGAAAAAGTGCACATAGATAAGTGAAAGAAGCATAACGAATAATAAGAGTAAACAACCATAAATAAAGAAAATGAGTGCCAACAAGAGCGACTGTCGGCCGAAGGATGATGATCAAGTAAAGGCATTAAAGGATATGCAATGTGAGAGTGAAGTGGAGAGCCTTGAAATGCCCCGCGTATGTCGTTGTTGTTACAAAAGCGATATTGAGTTGCTCAGTCTGTTTGAGGCCAACGATGGAACAAATAATAATCACAATCACACGACACAAACTCATCAATTGTCGACTTTATCATTACGCCGACGCAAACAATCCACAACAACAGTCGCACAACAGCAACAAAAAGATGATGATGAAGAAGAAGAAGAAGGGCAACAACATCAACAACATCATCAACAACAACAAAGTCATCAGCTACAAAAGCGAAAAAGTGATAATCCCGTGGACTATGCGCTCAGCGGAGCACACAGTAACATGGACACTGTACTCGAGGAGATGATCATATGGATGCTTAATGTAAGTACAACAACATTAATAAAGCCTCTCTTTGTCAGTGCTGCCATTTTACCTAACTTATAGCTAGATTTGACTGTTTTATAGTTACAAAAGCTATACTTTCAAGGAAATGTACTTAGCTATAAATCTAGCCAAACAAGTCTATTTTCGATACTCTGCAGGTATTTATCTATGTAAATCAAAATACATAGCATACTTTACATATTGTTATATTATGGATAGCATTGATACTATATTTAGAAAAACCAAAACATTATCTGCAGATGTATTTATCGTTGAAACAAAAAAACAAAAATTATAATTGAGGTCGTTGAATATTTGAATGAAGCAATTATTTACAAGATAAAGGTGTGTTTTAAGAAAACGCAATTTGGAAATTTTTTCTAAATAATGTTTGTAGTAAAAAGCTTTCCCTTTAATTATACTCACTTTAATAAATAGAATGAATTTAACAACTTTCCACATGATGTGAAACCTTCATTAAAAAAAAACAGCGGAAAAGTTGCACGATTCGTAATTTTAAAATTTGGTTTACACTTCTCGCTACGTTCCGCAACGTGTTGGCGTTACGTACTGTTAACAATAAAATGACAAGGTTATTGCCACATTTCTCGCCAACAAAAATAGACGGATGAATATAGAATTGAACTCTTTTTATGAGTGTAAATGATTAAATTATGATCTTTTGGAACACATGGTTTAATCTAATTTTCTCATTGTAAGTTTAAATAATCTAAAACTATTGTCATTTTCTAAGTCGGATTAAATCAAATTAAATTTAATATCTTTGTTTAGCTACTTTTTATTATCAAATAAGCTATTGTTGCGCAACAAGTTCTGGAAACACTGTAATGAATAGTCTCACTTCGATAATAAAGAACTTAGCCTAACAAAAGCCACTAATTTGCTGACATTAAAGTACATTCTTAGTCGGCTTTAAATGCTGAGCTTTAAGAAACTGCCCCTATATGTAGTTTTTTTTTGTATGTGTATTTAGTGCTTGTGCTGCATTTTGATACTGCTGCTAATTCTTTATATTGTTGTTGGTTTCCTCTCTGGTCTGTTAAATTTTTAATGTGATTTATTTGCCGCACATTGTGACTGACTGGACACGAAGCAACAAACTGACGTATTCACTCGTTGATTGTCTGCCTTGACGTGCCTTTTTCTTTTTGGATCATTGCCAGAATTAAACTGTTTCTTTTCTTGTTATTATTCTGTTTGTTTGCCATGTATATATATACCATATAAGTACTTCTGTACAAGGTATATGTGTGCATTCTCAATAAATTAAATTAGCATCTCTTTCGTATCATTATTTGGCATTCTTCTATTTAGGAAAACATTTTTGGATAATGATGTTGACATTGAGTTGTCAATTTTTCAATAAACATTGGGTTAGAAATGGGAGTGATCTCATATTAAGATTGAAATTAACATATTTAACATAGCAAATCTTAAATATTTGTTGAATAATGTGATAAAACTTAAAATTTATGAAATTAAATTAACTATGTTAAATAAATAAAATTGTTGGAGATTTCTGTGACACTCGTGATTTTGTCTTTACTTCACAAAGTTTTTCCATTACACGCAAAGTAAATAATAATAATAAATAAGTATAATAAACTTTCCATACTTTGTAGTGTTGTCTATAAAAGTGTGTTTGATGTTCGACAAAGCGTTGAAATTTGTGTATAGCTTACCTGTTTTTCTTGGCCTATTTGTTATTCTTAACTTTAGGACCTCATCGCGTGCTAGGCAATATCCCTCTCCGCTTGTTACCACCCCCTCCCATTCGAATATGTCCCATAAACACGCAGTGAAACTTGAGCTTTATTTTTGCTGTGCACTGACACTGTGCTCACTAGGCCAATAGAAGTTGGTAATATATTTGTATATATGTATGTACTATATGTAGAGTCAATATTATTTTTCGCTCAATTAAAATGACTTTGGTGCTGGTGTTGGTGTTGCAATTGTTGTTGTTGCACACCCACCGGCAAGTTCTTGAGACGGAGCGCCGTCGGGTCATAAATAGACCCCAATATAATGGAAATATATAGTAGCCATCGGGCATTTGTAGTCGCAACAATTATATATACTCATTACAAATAAGTCGCCGAGTTTTGTCGATTGAATTGACGACAGGCCGCCGTCCCGAGAGGAGTGGACAACCGGTTTCTTTAAGAGGAGAACCCCCAATTCCCTCCGCTTAAGCCCGCATTTGTTGGAATCAGTTCGTAGACCCATTAAGAGGTGTGTGAGGTGAGGTAAGGCGTGTGTGTACTGGTAGCCGCTTCTCAAGGTGTTGCATGAAAAATTGTTTGACCTTAAGTCGCAAGTTTGGTTCGTTATACAATTTGACTTGTAATTATTTTCATTATTTATTATTAGTCGCATAATGTGTATTTTATGTGTGTGACGAGAGGAACGAAATGAGTTGAACTGCTTAACAGAAGCGTGTGATTAAGACCAACAATTTGTTAGTAACAAATTCATTAGCATTTAACATCGTTCCACAAAGATACAAACTAATGGCGATATTCAAGGTAGACATCATGCCTCAAGATGTTTAAAGTGAAAGGGCAAGTGGTTGCTACGTGTGTTGCATGTGAAAATTGAGAAATTTTCAACAAAAATAAAAACCAATTAAATACATATCAAGGAAAGTCAATCAAAGCTATTCCAAATAGTTAATCAAGTTGTTTTAATGTTAATCAGACTGACATTTGGAAATTATGATTGATATCTTTTCACTCTTACCAGCTTTTCTTGTTTTTTGTGAGGAACCTTGTTCTATTCTTAGTTTAAACGGAAGAATGCACTCTCTAATTTTCATTGTTTATGCGTGCCTCGTATACGTAATATTTATTGTCGTCGATTAGTAGACAATTCACTTTTGCATTTTTATTGTTGTGGCAATTAAACGGCGTAAACAAATAGCTGATTGTTCCGTTCATTGCAGTTAACGGATTGTTTGTAATAATTTGTGAAATCGTTTCCACAAATGCAGTTGAACAGTTAAATAAATACGTGGGTCATTAGTTGCTGCCATATTGTAACTAATTTATGAATATCGTACATCGTTAACATATCTTTCCAATCTAATTTGAAATACTTTATGAGTGTTTTCAGTTCATTCAACTATAGTGAAAATAAGTACATCTGTTAATAACAGAAGCCGCAAACTTAATCTAGCCTGTTAACTAACATAACTTTGAATTGACGTGAATTCTGTTTACAGAGACAGTCACAAACACGCTTATATATATATATATATGTATATATACTGTAGCTAAGAGTCAGTTCATTACACGCTTTGTTAATGAACCTGATAATGATAATCAGTAATCAATATAATAAAAATCTTACATTATTAAAACAGCCATTTAATAGCCACTCCTAATATTTATCTCTCTTTGTTGTTCTGATAAGGAAAGCTGTTATATGTATAACAGATTCATTCAACTGCAACTCAGCGTAAATTGTCGGTCATTGAGAATAGTTTGATATTCCGAAAATGGTGCAGAATTGTTACCGTTATCTAGTAGCTAGGCATACTATAGACAAAGACAAAACCCAAAAACGCACGACTCTTATCACCTAATCCAATATAGTTATCTGACAGGAACATAATAGAATAGAAAAGACTAATAAAATGAATTAGGTTTTATAGGTTCGAGTTGTAGACTTACAGATACCCTTTGTACAGGCTAGAATATATTGCCTTAAATGATGTCATACATACTTGTTAAATTATAATGCAGCTATTCATTATGTGTTGGTTTGCTATATCCGTCTGACAACTTTACAGGGTATAAAGCTGAATAATTTGTTAAAGAATTCTCTCTGTTTGTTGTTTATGTTTTGGTAGAATTAGCCGCGTGATCATAAAAGTAATCAAATACTAATGCTAACAACACATGACTCATAGTTTATTGCAAAATTGAAGAACTCATTTATTGGAAAGTTAAATTTGTGAAGCTCGCGCAGGTGTGCAATAAAAGCAAACAAACAAAAAATTGATTTCCGTAATCGCAAATAGAAACTATACATAGTTTAGTCACTACTAAATTGACCAATTTGATTGATAAACTTTTTGTGTAAAACAAGCGTGATAATTTCTAATGATATCTGTGTTAATTAGTTGATTGATTGAAAAGTTCATGAAAATAACATAATGTCTACAATGTTCAGTGGTTCGGTTTTGCTGGAGGCCTCTCACAATGATAACAAAGGGTGAAAAGTCTAGGCTCTTTAGTAAACAATATGTTTACTTAGATTGCGATATGTTTTTCATCTATTTAAGTACAAATATGTACATTAGGCATTTTTTTTTTGCTTATCAGTAGTTTCCAGCTCTAATAATAAAAATGTCTACGTTGTTACAGCTGGAATGTGAATGAAAAACAAATCAAATAATGCAAACGTTGAGAACATTTTAATATAATTGCGAAAACTCGACTTAGTAACTAAAATAAGTACTCAAATACCATCTCAATAAACTATGAAATTAAATGCAAAGCAGATTACTTTTTTAAAATCCTTTGCTTTATTGGCTAAATTATGAAAATAATTTTTATAACGAGTATAACAAATTAATCATATTGCTGGTTAATCCACTTATTTACAATAAAAGGCCTAAAGTTCATATAAAGCTTATGATAAATTATTCGTATAATACTTGACTTGTTATTGTCTTCTACTCCTGCCCTTAATATACATATATATGCACTTATAGTATATGGAAACGTTATGCGACTTTCTATATCTGTGATTCTTCTAAAGCCCCATTTGTTGTCTCTGAATACCGTTTCTAATTTGATTTCCAAATGGCTTGTAAATAATAAGTTTGCTTTGACGGCGTTATCAGGCCGAGGCTGTTAGCAATGCTAATCAATCGAAAATCGACAACCGACAACCGACAGCCGAGAACCTTCTCCTTCTACTCCCACCCAATCGACCGTCACAATCAAACATATTCTACATTTAGATTCTACATTTACCTGTACTGAAACTTGAAGTGTCTAATTAAAGCAACCGACAACAATAAAATGGCACACGCTCAATTCAGGAACTGTAAAATGTGTTTGGGAAACAAACAAAGGGAGCCGACAATAAAGCAAAACAAATATTATAATATAATATAATCCCTGTTTTAGGTAGCACTGCACTAAGTGGTTAAATGGAAGGTGAAAGGCAGGAAAGGGTTGGTCTATTGTCATAGAATGCAACATGAACACTTTGATTAGGTAGCAACAACAAAAGTCAAGACAGAAAACAAGTTACAAATTGGGAACGCATTTATACCGATTGAACCTTCTCGTCGGCACGCACACATAAGATTTCCCACTTTCCTTGCCTCATGGTGAAAAGTGTTTGGGAGGGGACAGAGGAGGTTTTAACCCGGCGTACGTGACGGTTGGCCCGCTTTTATTCGGTTGGAAAACTATGTAATTGTATAAAACTGAAACTGACTGGCCTCTATTCTAATGTTATTGTTGTTGTTATTCGCTGGCCGATTTCTTTATTATTAGCATTGTTCCAATTTCGACGAAATTCATTCAATGTTTGTTTACCAACAGAAAACACTAGAAAACAAAGCATTTCACAACAAATTTCATCTCCAAGCAATTTACACTTGCTCTTTAGTATTTAGCCGGCGTTATTTGATATTCGAGTACACGTTTTGTGGCTTTTCACACCATGTTGTTTTATATTATGAAATTTTCTTTTAATCGCTTGCAGAGTGCCATTGAACAAATTTGCAACCCATTTTCCACGGTGTCATTAGCAACAAACCGGCTGTAAAATTTATTGCTGCCATTGAAGAGGTATATTATATAATAACAAAGGGTATAATGCACCTTGAGTGTTGGTTTTCTGCGAATGAGACTGAGATTGAAGGGTTTACCCGAGAAACTCAGAAACCAGTTAAAAACTACTTAAGTGAATTGTTCGAATAAAAATATTATCAACGATTATATGCATTACTAGTTTATAACACTTAAAAATTATTGACGCATAGCATTATTGCATATCTCATACCAATACAACATAACTACTCTTAAAATTTCAGCCCTCTAGCTCTTACCATTTGGTTAGTACATTGATATCTAGTCAGCAGTCGGAAAGAAGAGTCTTATAGGCGCTTTCCACGAGCCGTCTTTCGTTACAATTTCTCATTTGGGCCGAATGACGAATTCGGCCTGTCAAATGTATTTTTGTTCTCAAATTTATTTTCGTTTCATAAACACAATAAACACTTTATTTTAAGCAAAACAACGCTTGTTTACAAAGTGGACAGCCGATTTATATTGGGCGAATGACAAATCGCCGAATGACGTGTCAAATTCTTGTGGGAAAATCAAAATCCGAGAAAATCGAATGACGCGAATGACAGTGCTCGTGGAAAGCGTTCAATTTACATTTATAGCTATTACAAAAATAAATAGTTTTAAAGCTAGTGCCATTTTTAATATTTATTTTAACACACAAGAAGGTGTAAATAAGTAAAGGGTAGCTAGTAGTTGAGTTTATAATTAACATTTTAGCTTGTTACTGCTACTTTTGGCATAGTCATGATATTCGGCAAGTAACTATTATTATTTTTGTTGGTTTTTCTTGTTGTTTTGAATGAAAGAGTTTGTTTCTCACGTGCATGTGTCATTTTGTTGTTGTTTTTGTTGTTGTCTGTCTATCTACTATCTGACATTTTTCTGGCCGTTTCTCAGTTTCTGCTGTTGCCAACTTGACTCTCTGTTAGTCTGAATAGTTGAAGTAAGTCTGCTATCCGCTTGTTGCCATCTCTTGTACAAAAAGCATACTGATGTTGTTGTACAGAGATGTTGTGGTAGTGGAAAAAAAAAGAATCCAATTGAAATGAAATGTTACTACATAACTACGGTAAAGATGACGTGAGAGAAAGTGAAGCCAAAGAAATTATGACGCAGCATTTTTTCTTTCTCTTTCTGATTTCAATGAAATTTGGTTAGCATCAAGAAATATTTGTTTTTTGTTTTTTTTTTGTTTGTTACGAACTGTATACATGTTGGAATAAGTGAGCCAATCAACTGGGTCAACTAGGTTGAAACAGAAACGGTTGATAACTCAAATATGCATTGAATCAATTTAACATATTTGCTGTAGAATAAATATTTATTTAAAGAAATGTTGGCCTTGTAGGAATTCTTTAAAGCCTTACTTGACAATTCCCATTTACGAATATACATACATATATATGTATGTATGTATAATTTATTTATAACTTAAGATCAATCTAAATGAAACGAGATACAACAATAGGGAAATCAATTCATATCACGCCGATGGGTTAGAGTTTGTGTATCGTGGGTTCTTTACTCAATTTGTATATATGTACGTATATATATATGTAGATATGCACATGTATAATAAAGACTGTTCTTTTCAGACTCTTGGCTCAATGTTATTCCAAATTTTAATTTCGTTTCTCATTGCTTATCGAGTGCTTTACAAGGGCATGAAAAGAATCGGCGCGCCCTGGAGTCTCCCACTATTTGGAGATTTATACTCTTACGGAGAGTATTATAATTTGGTCATGAAACGTGTGGCATATTCCATGTGAGATAATTTTGTTTCTATGCTATCTAGTCTCACGATAAATGCAGATCGGATTATAATATCATATAGTTGTTATGCTTACGTTCAAAAATCAAAGTTTAATAATTAAAAACTATGATGTTTCCTGAGAGAAACAAATTTAGTATTTTCCTACCTTACATAATTATTTTAAAACAGGAAATCAAATAGTTATCATAGTAAGATACATATTTTTAAGATTTATTTGAATTTATAATTTTTATATTCAAATTTCTTGTCAATTTGTTGGGTATCAAGGGTATCAGATGTTCGGCGCAGACAACTTTTCTGATTGATATTGATTGTTTTTCTATATAGCCGGTTTACAGGCTTTAGGTTTCCATACATATGCGAATGTGTGTGTTGGTAGCATTGTAGTTATCTTTACTGTATGAGTATTGGTAATGTTTTTATTGTTGTTGTTGTTGTTGTCTATATCGGCTTGTCTAGCCACTTTTTGCATTTGTTGCGCTCTATTTGACTTTTACTTTTCATTTTGCCAACAGCATTCATCGCTTTGCTTTGCCCCCGTTCGTCTTATGTTCATAATTTGCTTTGGATATCGATTTCCGCCTCGATAAATCCCTCATAATATCAAAGCAGTTTATTTTTAGCGCTATTGTTGCGGTTTCTGTTACTAAGAATCCCAATGAAAGTAAAATTATATGGCGGTTAATTGTTCTTATACTGATAATTGCGTTTGTTTTATAGTGACCCATCCAACGATGAGGGGGGCTTAGAAATGTTTTTTTTATCACTTATTGAGCGACAAAACACATAGACTGAAAAAGAGAGAAAGATTATTAAAGTGTACGAGATTAGGGCCGTTCTATACTTATAGATAGAGAGCCTTTGCTATTGACCAGCGAATACTCTGAAAATGTTCTATAGCAAAATCTCTTGAATACATAATATCTATGCAGTTTAATTAAAAAGTGTTTATTAATAGCTCCGTAGGGTCGGTCATTTGAAAATGAAATATGAAAATCAAATTGAAAATACAAATTTAGATCGGCAATTAAATTGTTGTAGAAAAACGCGTCCGTTTCTGACCAATTTTCGAGAAAAGCGGAATGTGTTTTGATGAAATCAACAATTAGCGAGTGTGGAATTTTACACTTGAATGTAGAATTTTAGATAAATTAACGAATGTTTTCAGAAAACCATTAGTGACAACCCTTATAAATTTATAAAAACTTAATCGATTTTCAAGCGAAATATGAATTTAATCGCTGCTGGATATTTAAATTGATATAGCATTTAAATATTCTTTTTTCATTAAAAAATTTAAATTTGTACAGATTTTTTTTGTGTGTGAAAATTTTGAGCTATTAAAACTATTTTAAGACTAGCCCTATTTATGTGCAGAGTAATGTTTTTGGCCTCTAAATAACTTTTTCATTTGGATTTATTTTTATTTAAAATGCCAAGGTTTTATAGGCAGGAATTGACCACCTTACATATAGTGTAGATCAGCATTTAATGCATGCTTTTTCCCTTGTCTTTTCAAACTATTTAACAGACTAGTTTATATTACAGTAGTGAATAGCTGAAGCCCATTTGGCTGAAATGCCGTAAAAGTTGCCAAATAAATGAGGCGCCGTAGTCGAAGTTGGAGATGTCCAACTGAAGACAATGTGCAATTTGAATCTGCTGTCAATCTGCGAATATTTTGTGCCCTACACATTAAGGAAACACCGCACCGCACTATCAAATGTGGCGCATCTTAATTAAACAACAATATTACAAAAACAATTAAATGTGCCAAGGCAGTTGTGTGTTTATCGCTGTAGAGAGCTATGATGTCACTGATGTGACTCCCGCAGAACAGCTGGATAAGTTAAAAATGACATAACTTGCAATTTAAATGAAAAATAAATAAATCCAACGCACACATACAGTTAGGAAAAGTTAATGTACCATTGACACTCGCTAAGCTAAACTAATGCCACAATTTGAGCTACATTTATGACTGATGACGACAACCGCGCATCGGCAACCATGGGCAAATTCAAGGAGCGTATCTAAAGAAAACATTGAAATGTTGCAAACACGGTTATCCGCCTTTTATTCAAATTGAATTAGATGCTCTTTCAAGTGTTATTGTATGTTAATCTTATCAACAACCTCCCGCTTCTAATATATCTTATTTTTTATCACTTGACTTGCAGTAAAATTCAACTGAAATGGGCGGAAGTACTACGTAAGCACTTCACCCCGCATCCTGTTTGTTAGCGACCCAATTCGAACAGCTGGTCGAATCTAAAAAGGGTACTTCTCCCTTAGAAACATGCTTGATATCAGCCATAACAATTTCTTCAAGTGTAGGCCATTTATCGGGTACTTGAATGTCATTAGACGTGTCACAATTGCGACATGTTTGTTGCCATGTGAAGTGCTACTTTAAAGCACGTTTTGTTAAAATTAAAAGATTATTAATCGTTATTCTCGATAATAATCAATTATACTTGAAATATTGTTTATAAAATAACAAATCAACACAGCAGTCAACTTCCTAGTTCCATTCTAAGTAATCTTTTGAGCCGATCTAATAGTCTGTTAATTTTTGAACCATTAAAAAGGGCGTCAATTTTGTTTAAATACCAATATTGTTTTTTAAGTTAATTTCAATTGTATTCGGTTGTGTCACATTCTCATTTAATCAAGTAAATTTCTCGTTAGTTCTGCTCGATTGATTCTTCATATTTGTGCTGATCGATTAAAAATGCTTGTGTTCGTTGAACCCGGAATTACTTTCTTTTGTTCTTCAACTATCGAGACGGATGAGTGGATATATATACTTCGTTTGATTACCTATATTGTTTTGGCACGTCCAATACTTTGTTTTGATAATCATCAGAGACGTTATTAAGTAGTTAATATGGTTTTTTTTTATAGTTTTAATAAAAGGAATAATAAATGAATATAAAGCTATCAATCGCCGTCACATGTTTCAACTTTTCACACTCTTGTTAATTTGTCATAAAAATACTCTAAGATTTTGATAAGGAAAGTATATAATATTTAACTAATGTTTGTTAGACACAAAGCTGTCATTTAAAAAGTGCAGTCAACTCGAGTATCTTATTCAATATGGAATCGATTAAATGACAAATGGTGACACCAAGTAAGATCATAACTCGTTATTCTTATTTAGTTTGACACTAATGTGTTATTATACTGTCACGCCAAGTAAAGAAATGTCTGAAAATATGCCAAGATCTTTGCTGCTTCAATTCTGCCGTTGTTTCCCTACAATTAAGTGTCCTCGCTCAGGCGATTCAGTTTACAGCAGACTGAACCCGTTACCAAAACATTTACAATCACACTTAATGGTTCTATAAGCATCAAGTTGAACATTCTGCTTTCCCAACAGTTGCAACAGCTCCATAATTGTCTCAGCAATTTCAATTAATTTGGTTCAGTGTAAATTTAATTGTTGTGTCTTTATTTAATTTAATTATTGTTATACTCTGTATTTAATTAAATGAGAAAATTATTTAACTCATCTTATCAATATTTAATAATTGTAACTAAGCTATATATGTATATAGAGAGTATATATTTGAAATACACTTGACTCTAAATTCTACTCAATTTTATAGAGTATCTGTTAGTCAAGCACGCTAGTTTACACTTCTTAAAGTTTGCATTTATGCTTTTCACGTGCTGCTAAACTCACAACATTGCAGCAAAAGGGAAACATAAACAAAAAGATAAAAAGCAACTAGGAATTTACTGTATTTATGATCGACTCAAATATTCCTTTGTATATATTGAAAAAAGTTATATAGAAATCTCTATTAATGTTAATTCCTTAAAAGATGCATCTCATTTACATTTTCTTAATTTGATCATGCCCCATTAGCGTATGTTGGTTAAATAGGGTATGAGGACTGTTAACAACAAATATCGAAACCAACACTTTACACTTTTGAAAACAAAAGTCCAAAGTAAAATTTCTTTTAGCACCTGATTTAAATATGCAAAAACAAACAAAACTAATCAATGGTTTATTGAACTCAGGAAACTGGCTTAACTCAATAACTGGCATGAAAGCGTTTCTTTAAAATTAAACTTGATCTAGTCTTCCCTCTTCTCTCTTCTCTGTCTTCCACTTGTTGCTGCTAACGGCAAAACTTGTGAATTAACAGTCTGTGCAAAAAGAAGAAGCAGTTGTACAATTTGGACACGTTCCAAACACCAAAACAAAAAAATATACATATATTTTTATGGACTTTACTCATTTCCATTATGCAAATGATGTCGTTGCCGTAGTTTTTGGAAGTCGGGTATGTTGCCGTCTGCGTCATCATATTTTAAGGTCAATGGCGATGTCTCTAATGACTTTTGGGGTCTGTTGCATTAAATGCAGAACAAGTCTGGTCAATAAGTCATTTATGATGCTGTTCTCTGAGCTGTTTAGATCTTTGTTTACCTATTGGTCAATCACCTGCTATTTACACACTTTCACTCTAATGGTTTCATCTTTCCATCTTCTGATGAGTTTGTTTAGATGAAAAGGCCTTTAGCTACTTTACGACTTGGTTATCGCCAAATTTGCCAATTTCTAAACTTAAAAATAGCAATTTTTCAGTGTGTGTGGAAACAAAAAATAAAAACAAGAAGGAAAAAACAAAAGTGAGTGAAATAAACAAGCATCGATCGATTGATGCAATTGTGTGGGCTATTTCAATTTATTGCCTAATTTATCTATCAGTTACTGGTACTCGCGATCAACAAATAATTTTATTAGTTTCTTTTAAGCCCACATGGTTTAGTATATTAAGTGTTTACACTAATTTGGGAATGTGGGACAAGCAACCTCGAAATAAAGTCTGAGTAATTTTTTGACACATATCCGATGACCACATGCTTTCATGATACACTATACAATACAGATGTATGTTGACTTTTCGCACATTTCCTCTAATTGCTGGCTGGGATATATCTTTCCCGTCTTGTGATGTTTTTTTTGGCTGATCTACAAGAGTTTACAATTTTGACAGTCATCTTAGTTGAAATAATAACAAATCTTGTATTTGTTTGTCATGTTACTAGAAAACGTTGCAAGTCCCCAATGTCAATATTTCAGATCTAGAAGAGACGTCTGTCATGTCTTTCTATTATTTTGTGTTTAATATTATCTTTTAATCGGCAAGTTGATTAATTTAACTATATATCAATTTATTAAATACTGTTTTTCCTGAAGAGAAATGCCCACTGGTTGTGAATAATACCTTAATTTAAGCCTACAAGTTTAAAGTGTGATTTAGTTTATGATTATAGTTCAAACGATTATACGCATGGTAAACCTTAATATAATAAATAGTGTTTCGCTTCAATACTCTTACTAATTTCCAATCTGTTATTAATAGTAATTGTTTCAACAACAATTAATGACTCGTGTTAAATTTCCGATCATAGGTTGTTAGAATATTTTAAATGTATGGCCTGAAGTCTCAATTGTCCCAGTTCATTGTTCATAATTTCAACAGATCCAAATATGTTAATGTATTCATTACAAACATTTAAGAGCATAACATAAGCTTACACATTTTTAGTTTAGGGTAACTAAAAGTTTTAAGTTTCTACAAATCTTCTTTAAACACAAAATATACATTTGTTGCAAATTGTGGCTTTTTGTCAAAATACCAAGTGATTGCAACTAAATATTCACCACTTGGCAAGGGAACTCTTAATAACTCAGGTCGAAGATAAAATCCTTGAACTAATTGCGTTCCCTGCATAAAGAAAGAAATATTTAAAAATGTAGTTCATTAAAACGATCTATTGCTTACCACATATGGGCATGAGTGATTAAAGTTAGTAAATTCTTTAAAGAGACTAAAAACAAGCTTTGCAATTGGGTTATAAGTCCTCTTTATAAATCGGCAGCCATCAAGGGATATGTTGACGAGCCATGGCTTGTATCCATTTGCTTTCTGGAAGATTTGCCCATGAATACTAATGCGGTGAGCAGGATAAAGGATGGTTCCATTGAAATTGAAAGTATTCCTATGGCGGTTAACTGCGAATATTCGACATTGGTGTATGCGAATCCACGATTCATTATAAGTCTCACAAACAGCATTTGAAAATTTAAATACGACAGCTTCCTGTTTGGAAAAATAGTATTATTTTAAAGTCAAAATGTAATCAAATGTTCTTACATGATAATCCAGTTTAATGGTTATCCACACAAGAAAGAATCCAAAAGCAATAAGTCTGCTCCGCATGGCGACAAATTTTGACTGAGCATAAATATATTTAGTATTGACTATTAATTTTAAGGTAAATGTCATAATATTCGCTTGAATAAACTGAGTAATTTGGAGTACATTGTTTAAAGTTTATACTTATTTTATTTTTTTAAATGACAAATGATGAAATGATTTGAGGGAATTATTGCATCCCTCAGTTTTGCAAAATAGATAAATAAATATGTATAGTATATAAGTACAATACTTTTTTGCTAATACCAATACCAATTGATGTTCATTTCCACCTTGTTGTTTTTGTGAACGAGAACATTTTCTTTCCAAAGAAGACTTTGCACTGAATTTTCTTAGAAATGTTTGCATTTGTTTCCAAATTATCCCAGTTTATTTATTCATTTTTTTTATTTAAATAGTGTCAAATAACTAAATTTATTAAGTGAAAACAATAAAAAAGAAAAACATAACTCGAGCTTTCACATTTTTGGTTTGTTGTAATTTTAAGGTTTAAGTTTCAACAAATCTTCTGTAAACACAAAATATATATTTGTTGCAAATTGTGGCTTTTTGTCAAAATACCAAGTCATTGCAAGTAAATATTCACCAGTTGGCATGGGAAGTCTTAATATCTCAGGTCGAAGATAACAATTTTGAACTAATTGCGTTCCCTGCATAAAAGAAAGAAATATGTAAATGTAGTTCATTAAAACGATCTATTGCTTACCACATATGGGCATGAGTGATTAAAGTTAGTAAATTCTTTGAAGAGACTAAAAGTAAGCTTCGCAAATGGGTTATAAGACTTCTTTACAAATCGGCAGACATCAAGGGTTATGTTATAGAGCCATGGCTTGTATCCATTTGCTTTCTGGAAGATTTGCTGATGAAGATCTATTTTGTGAGCAGGATAAAGGATGGTTCCATTGAAATTGAAAGTATTCCTATGGCGATTAACTGCGAATATTCGACATTGGTGTATGCGAATCCACGACTCATTATAAGTCTCACAAACAGCATTTGAAAATTTAAATACGACAGCTTCCTGTTTGAAAAATAAATATTATTATTTTAAAGTCCAAATGCAATTAAATGTTCTTACATGATAATCTAGTTTAAAGGTTATCCACACAAGAAAGAATCCAAAAGCAATAAGTCTGCTCCGCATGGCGACAAATTTTGACTGAGCATAAATATGTTTATTATTGACCATCAATTTTGAGGTAAATGTCATAATATTCGCTTGAATAAACTGAGTAATTTGGAGTACATTATTTAAAGTTTATACATTATTTTAAGTTCAGATTTGCAAAATAGATAATAAATAAATACATATATTGTATTTGACAATACTTACTTACTTACATACTTACAATAGTTTTTTGCTAATACCAATACCAGTTAATGATCATTTCCATCTTGTTATTTTGTAAACGAGAATACTTTATTTGGTCTGTGTCTTCCCAAAGAAGACTTTGGACTGAAATATCTGAGCCGTGTTTGCATTTATTTCCAAATTATCCCAGTTTATTATTTTTTAATAACTTACATAACATAACTTTAATTTACACAATTTGGTCAGTTTAAAGTTTAAGGTTTTTACAGATCCTCCATATATACAAAATATACATTTGTGACAAATTGTGGCTTCTTATCAAAAAACCAGGTTATTGCGAGTAAATAATCGCCAGTTGGAAAGGGAAGTCTTAATATCTCAGGTCGCAAATAAAATCCTTGAACTAATTGCGTTCCCTACTTAAAGAAATCAAAATGTGAAGATATATTTCATTAAAACGGTCTATTACTTACATTATATGGGCATGTGTGATTAAAGTTTGTAAATTCTCCAATCAAACTAAAAATAAGCTTTGCAAATGGGTTATAAGACCTCTTCATAAATCGGCAGCCATCAAGGGATATGTTGAAGAGCCATGGCTTGTATCCATTTGCTTTCTTAAAGACTTGCATATGAAGACTAATTTTGTGAGCAGGATTAAGGACAGTTCCATTGAAATTAAAAGTATTCCTATGGCGGTTAACTGCGAATATTCGACATTGGTGTATAAGAAACCACGACTCATTATAAGTCTCACAAACAGCATTTGAAAATTTAAATTCGACAGCTTCCTGTTTGGAAAAATAATGTTATTTTAAAGCCCAAATGTAATCAAATGTTCTTACATGATAATCCAGTTTAATGGTTATCCACACAAGAAATAATCCAAAAGCAATAAGTCTGCTCCGCATGGCGACAAATTTCGACTGAGCATAAATATGTTTATTATTGACCATCAATTTTGAGGTAAATGTCATAATATTCGCTTGAATAAACTGAGTAATTTGGAGTACATTGTTTAAAGTTTATACTTATCTTATTTTTAGACCCAGTACTTTGAAAAAGTATAAATGGGTCTATTAAGTTTGTCCAAAAAAATGTGCGTAACAGGCAGAAGGAGGCGTGGCAGACCCCATAAAGTATATATTCTTGATCAGCATCAACAGCCGAGTCGATATAGCCATGTCCGTCTGTCTGTCTGTCTGTCTGTCCCTTTTTGTGTCGCCTAGATCTCAGAGACTATAAGAGCTAGAGACACCAAATTTGGCATGTAGGTTCATCTATATCTCCCATTGATCAAGTTTGTTTTAGATTTTTGCCACGCCCCCTCCGCCCCCGAAAATTGAAATACAAAATTTCGAAGTCGAATTACAAGAGCACCTTTAATGCTAGCGACTTGATTATTGGTACATATAATATACACTATGATCCAAACCTGTCCAGAAAATTTCATTCCAATCGGATGATAAACACGGAAGTTATTCAACTAGCAATGTTACTTTCAAAAGGAAGAAGAAGAGACGCTAGCGACCTCTGTGTTTATTAACTTATCTTCGTAGTGGCGTCATCTATTGAATATAACGCAACATTGATGAACAGTCTATAGTGAACGGTTTGCACTCAAAAAGTACTGGGTCTCCTACTGTCGAGCATGCTCTACTGTAGCTTACTGCATTTTTTTAAATGACAAATGATGAAATGATTTGAGGGAAATTTTGCATCCCTCAGATTTGCAAAATAGATAAATAAATATGTATAGTATATAAGTACAATACTTTTTTGCTAATACCAATACCAATTGATGTTCATTTCCACCTTGTTGTTTTTGTGAACGAGAACATTTTCTTTCCAAAGAAGACTGCACTGAATTTTCTGAGCCGTGTTTGCATTTACATATTTCCAAATCATCCCAGTTAATTTTTTTTTATCATTTGAACAGTGTCAAATAATTAAATTTATTAATTGAAAACAATAAAAAAAAACATAACTCGAGCTTTCACATTTTTGGTTTGTTGTAATTTTAAGGTCTAAGTTTCTACAAATCTTCTGTAAACACAAAATATATATTTGTTGCAAATTGTGGCTTTTTGTCAAAATACCAAGTCATTGCAAGTAAATAATCACCACTTGGCATGGGAAGTCTTAATAATAACTCAGGTCGAAGATAAAATCCTTGAACTAGTTGGGATCCCTACATAAAGAAAGAAATATGTGTATATATAATAATATATAATTCATTAAAACGATCTATTACTTACATTATATGGGCATGAGTGATTAAAGTTTGAAAATTCTTTAAAGAGACTAAAAATAAGCTTTGCAATTGGGTTATAAGACTTCTTCACAAATCGGCAGCCATCAAGGGACATGTTGAAGAGCCATGGCTTGTATCCATTGGCTTTCTTTAAGATTTGCATATGATTACTTATTTTGTGAGCAGGATAAAGGACAGTTCCATTGAAATTTAAAGTATTCCTATGGCGATTAACTGCGAATATTCGACATTGGTGTATAAGAAACCACGATTCATTATAAGTCTCACAAACAGCATTTGAAAATTTAAATTCGACAGCTTCCTATTTGGAAAAATAATGTTATTTTAAAGTCCAAATGTAATCAAATGTTCTTACATGATAATCCAGTTTAATGGTTATCCACACAAGAAATAATCCAAAAGCAATAAGTCTGCTCCGCATGGCGACAAATTTCGACTGAGCATAAATATGTTTATTATTGACCATCAATTTTGAGGTAAATGTCATAATATTCGCTTGAATAAACTGAGTAATTTGGAGTACATTGTTTAAAGTTTATACTTATTTTATTTTTTTAAATGACAAATGATGAAATGATTTGAGGGAATTATTGCATCCCTCAGATTTGCAAAATAGATAAATAAATATATATACTATTTGAGTACAATACTTTGTTGCTAATACCAATACCAATTGATGTTCATTTCCACCTTGTTTTTGTGAACGAGAACATTTTCTTTCCAAAGAAGACTTTGCACTGAATTTTCTGAGCCGTGTTTGCATTTACATATTTCCAAATCATCCCAGTTTGTTTTTTTTTATCATTTGAACAGTGTCAAATAACTAAATTTATTAAGTGAAAACAATAGAAAAGAAAAACATAACTCGAGCTTTCACATTTTTGGTTTGTTGTAATTTTAAGGTTTAAGTTTCTACAAATCTTCTGTAAACACAAAATATATATTTGTTGCAAATTGTGGCTTTTTGTCAAAATACCAAGTCATTGCAAGTAAATAATCACCACTTGGGACGGGAAGTCTTAATAATAACTCAGATCGAAGATAAAATCCTTTAACTAATTGCGTTCCCTACGTAAAGGAAGAAAAATGTTAAGAAATATTTCATTAAAACGGTCTATTACTTACATTATATGGGCATGAGTGATTAAAGTTTGAAAATTCTTTAAAGAGACTAAAAACAAGCTTTGCAATTGGGTCATAAGACCTCTTCACAAATCGGCAGACATCTAGGGATATATTGACGAGCCATGGCTTGTATCCATTTGCTTTCTGGAAGATTTGCCCATGAAGACTAATTTTGTTAGCAGGATAAAGGACAGTTCCATTGAAATTTAAAGTATTCCTATGGCGATTAACTGCGAATATTCGACATTGGTGAATGAGAAACCACGATTCATTATAAGTCTCACAAACAGCATTTGAAAATTTAAAGACGACAGCTTCCTGTTGAGGAAAATATTAATAATTATTATTAGTATACATATTGTACAGAGGTGCCACAGAAATCATTTTTGCTTGAATGGCACTTCAATTTCAATCCGCTGTACCACAGACCAAACTGCGGAATTATTTTGAGCGGAACGAATTAGCGCTCAATCCGCTGGCGTCCGATGCTGCCACCTAGTCCGATTTCGATTTTCGGAGTTAGGGCAGCGATGCCACATTTTTTTAGTCAGAAGTCGAAGGTATTTTAAAAGACTATATGGAAACACTTCTTGGTTCTTTAAATTAAGAATTAAAAAAATAGCACTTTTGAGATAAAACATGTTTTACTTCACAGTACTTTTACTTTATTTGTAAAAACATTTGTGGGAAGTTGTACTTCTGCAGAATTTGAAAAGGTTTGTGAAAATGCTAAAAAAAAAAATTCAAAAAATTAAATCACTCGAAGTTCTGAGGCACTTCGGAAATGCTTTCGGCTGAATTTGATTTCATTAGTGTTTTCTGTGGCACCCCTGATACTTTCTTAAAGTCCAAATGTAGTCCAATGTTCTTACATGATAATCCAGTTTAAAGGTTATCCACACAAGAAAAACTCCAATGGCAATAAGTCTGCTACGCATCGCGACAAATTTTGACTGAACATTTACTCATCAAATTTAGTAAACCATTAATTTCGAAATGCAATTTTATTGTTCGCCTGAATGCACTAAATAATTTTGATTACCTTCTATTAATTGTTTTTGGATTTATAAATTTATTTAATGTACTCTGCTATTTATAATGAATTATCAAAGTCAAATATCTTTTTAAATATATAAAAATATCCATTCAAAATATGTATTTTCTATTTAGCTTCTTATAATTCAACCAAATCAGTAACAGCCAGGCAAATATAAATAAAAACATTGCAATTGGGATTGGGGATTATAATCAATTTGAGAATTTAATGAATTGGGTGTGAGTTAAGAGAACACAATTGATGTTGCAAAATTCTTGAGTAATTTACAAGATTAAAAACATCTTGAAGTACAGCATAGCAATATATAAAAACATACTGACTGTGTTTGATTTATAATTGAATAAATATGCGTATATTATGATGTGTGACAAGATGCAGGGGCTGACTTCTTTGGCTGCTGTGTTATGGGTTAATCAAGTAAACAAACAAAGGCAATAACAACATGAGGCAGCTGCTTCACAAAAACAAGAACAACAACCACAACACACCCAAATGCCAAGGACCGAAGCAATCCCGCCCCAAAAGAACCCACACAAAAGTCAGTAACACTTAACGCCTTTTGATTGTTTAATTTCTCAAATTGTTTTATGGATTTATCCCAGCTGTCGGATCTGCTGCTGGTGCTGATGCTGCTGATGCTGATGCTGATGCTACCGGCAACAGCGTCTGTCCTGGCACACGCCAATGAAAAATTAATGCCAATGCTGCCAAGGGTTGCCCGTCGTTCCCGTCTCCTCTCCCCTCTCCCATCCATCAGGCCAAGGGACAAGAAGAGAGAGAGCCAGCAGCAGCAGCAGCAGTAGCAGCAACAGCAGCCCCAGGACAACATCAAAGCCGTGTTGTTTCATTTTTCACCGCTTTTGACATTTTGCAGCCACCCAGTCCAACCCAAAGCTTCTGTAACAATCAGCCAACCAAAGCGCATGTAGACAGCTGACAGACTACTACTTAGGTGGGGAATCAGAAGAAGCACTAGAAGCAGAAGGTCCCCCCTTTGGTGTTAACTTTTATGTAGCACTGTTGTTGCGTGCTAATCCCCCACTGACGCACACCGCGTGACCATGCCCAACATCCGTTTATCCGGGCATCCGTCCTACCGACCCACCGTCCATCTATGTGCCACCCTCCTGCGCATATTCCAATCAAATTAAGTAGAAAGGTTTGTTACCAATGTTGGGTATGGTTCAGTCCTTCTATTTTCCCGAATCCACTACAAATCTGTTAATTGGTAATTACCGAAAAAGATTAAAAGTGAAAAGAGGGAGAGAGAAAGAACGAGATGACATAGTAATAATTTAAACTGATATTCCTATTTGTTTACTTAAAATAACTGCTCTGACTCATTGTTAGATCACTAATAAAACAATTTCATCTCAAAAGCACTGTAAATACTTGTAGCTAAAAAGTACTGCCTATATTATTTGTCGATAAATTCCTAATTCATAGATTTTCATTTTCGATTACTTTGCTTAAGTACAACACAAAATGTATTGATAAGTACTGTCAGGAAACTCAACTTTTAATGTATATATAAGCTTTTTTATGTTTATATAGCTATTTTACATATATTTCCTGTGCTAAATTTATATCTCTTTACGTCATTGTAGCTCTTTACGTCATGGTATTTGAAATTGAGCTAACACATTTGGTTCGTTTTAATTAATTTTTATCTGATTTGAGTTGGCTCATATTATTTCCGTTGTTGAGATAGTTCATTTTATTTATCTTATAGCTCATTTAAGCTTTTACATTTGGTTTAATATGGAATTAATTAGCTAGCTCGTCTTACTTATTTTTTAACTAGGCTTATATTTTTAATTTCCAGCTGTATTTGAGCTGTATTTTTTTCTCAAGTTATTACCCATTTTATTTGTTATTTTAGACTATTTTATTTCAAATTTATTTGAGTTTGTACGTTTTATTCTATTTTTATTTTATCACTTTTCAGTTTAAGGCGTATTTACACTTGTTTCGCGATCATTTCGCTACCAGTGTAACTATGCCTTTAACTGTAAGTTATTTGAGTTAGTTTATTGGAGTTAAAATTTTTTATAGTTCAATTTAATTTGTAATTGGGTTTTTTTAGCTAGCTCATATTATTTATTTAAGTTAGCGTAATTTAGTTTATCTGTAAATTATTTGAGTTGGTTCATTAAACCTAGTTTTTTTTTCTCTTTAATTTTTTAGCTTTATTAAGTTGACTTTTTCTAGATAACTTGTTACTGTTTTGTTAATCAGTTTGTATTAGTTATTTCAGTTTATCTGAAAAATATTTAAGTAGATTTATGAATTTTTTAATTTGTAGCTCATTTAAGCTCGTTCGTTATGATTCATTAGTGACTCCTTTGTACTTTAAATTTGACAGTTGCAGTTAATCGTAGTGTATCCAGGCGTACACATAATCCCACAGTGACTGTCCTGTTTTGTGTCATGTTAACGGCTGGTTTTCCCCTCTCCCCCTTCGATTCTCTGACTGCTCGGACGTTTCGCGCTGTGGCTTTTATTGCTCCGCCTATTAGCACACACACGCACACAAACATACACACTCACACACAGAGAGAGTTGCAGACTCCAAATGAAGAGTAAACGAGAGAGAGGCAGTGAAAGAGAAGAGTAAATGAGATGACAGCATCCTTTTTGTGTTTATCTTTTTTCCCAACACTCTTTTCCATCTCCATCCGTTTATCCGTCCATTCGTCCTTCCACTGCAATTAAGTTAAATTGTCAAAGCTAACAAGTTCCACAAGTGGATTGTTGCTTATTCGTTTGTTTGTTTGTCTGCATGGTTTGTGTTTGTGTTTGTGTTTTGTTTATCATCCGCAAAATGGCGTTACGAATTCCGAACTGTAGCCGAACCTTTTACGAAGTGTATCGGAAATTCCGTTCTCATTGCCGCCGCCTGTCTCTGTTGCTTTGGTTGGCTGACAAAAAGCTAACCACTCACCGTTGCCCTTGCGGAATTGCTTTTAACACAGTGTTCTGATGTCGAAGAGGTTGGTGGGGGGGTTTTTTCTAATTTGCCATTTCTCTCCCATCTTTCTATGCCTTCTGTCTTCTATTAGCTATGATTTATTAAGTGGCGCTGTCTCTTTCCATCTCCTTGTTCTCATTTTTTGGGGGCATGTGCAGTTTGATTACAATTTGGTGTCGCTGTCTGTCCGTCCGTCTGTCTAACTGTCTGCTGTGGCTTTTTTATGGCTACATTAGAGTCGCAAGTTGTGCTACAAATGAATCGCAATTTCAACCCCCACATAATACATAGCTGTTAATTAGTTAAACATTGTCTTGTTTCAGCCCTCTCTTTTATTTTTCACTTTTACGAGTCCCACTTTTCAAGCTGTTGCTGTTGTTGTTGACTTATGCTTCCACTTGAATTTGCATTGCAATGGGAATTATCATCAAAAATGTAAATTTATGTTTACATACAAGCGATTTATTATCTGGTTTACACGACCATATCTTCTATCTTTATCTCTTTTATTGTTTATGCCCTTTGTATCTTTCATCGTGTTGCCGGGTTTTATTTATGACCAATTGCTGCTTTCGCAACATTTCAGTTATTAATTTTTGTCCAATTCCGTCGGCTAGCTGTAAATTTAGTTTCCGTTGTGCTATGCAATTTTCTTTTCATTTTTCTTTTCTATTGCGCAGTTTTTCATACAAATTAACATCCGTTTTATGGGTTTTTTCTTAAACTTGTTCGGGAGGAAAATGAAAATTAAATATTTCCCTTAATTTAATAAACCTAAGTTTGAGAATAATGTTTTAGGTTTTGAATAATAGATGTCATCTAATCCCAAAACATGTTTTCACTTTTAGTCCAATTCATATATTCCAATCAAATGTTGAACAAATGTTTATAAATGAAGACACATGCGAGTTTTACATAATTTTTGTGTGTTTATAGTTTTTGATTTTTAAATTTTCAAATATCAGCTTGACCAATATTTTGTATGCTTTCTCTGTCTCACGATTTCTTTATCATTTTGCATCAATCTATTTATTATCATATAGCATAATTGATGAGCATGCAAATATCTGACTCCAACATATCATTTTATAGTGGGTTTTAGTTAATTTGCAAGTTTTGTCTGATAAATATTAGGTTAAGGCTTAGTTTTAATGATTTTCCGCTTACGTGATAATAACAGACATGCTATGATTAACTGCAGTCATTAGTGCACGATCAACTTGGCCTGTTGAACTTGACAATTCCACAATAATATCTATCAATATCAATGACTTTACTATAAAATTCCCCGTTGTAATATAGTAGTTTTGTTACCAGTTTACACTTGTATATTAGTATACTCTTTCTTTGGTTAAAAAAAAAGATATCACAAAAATGTCTATCCATTTCCGGCTATAAAAATCTTACGATATTCCGATTAGGGAGACAAATGTGGATTTTTCTCATCTGTGGCCCATTATGTATGTTTTGGTAAAGTTTGAAATACGTGTTGACAAGTGTAATTAGATGATAACTTCAACTCACCGTGTCATAAGTTACATCTTTATCTGACATGTTAACTCGAATGTTTTTGTGTAACTTAAAGTGTGTTTAATCTATGGCATTACAATGAGATGGCTTTTCTTTCTGGAGTTTTATAGTTTACTTGCTAACTGATTGCACAGCCTATGAACATGATTTCAGTTCTCGAAAGTTGTTCCTAATTGAGGTGTTTTTAAAGCGTTGACCGTTCTCGTAAATGTAAACACACAAGGTGATCTATTCAAATGTTAATCTATGTATGTATTTACTTGTTGATTTTGTTTACCATACAAATTATTACTATAGATTTTTCCTTATCTCGTTAAATTTGTTGTTAGCGGCAAAGTGGAGAGATTTTTCCGTACACTCGGTACTCGTAAACTCTCAATATGTCTATTTTTAAGTAGCTCGGGGTCAGTCGTTCCTCTTTGATCGTCCGTTACTTAATTTGCTTATATTTTCTTTGGTTTAATTTACACTTGACAACGTCTCTGGTACTTCCTCTCCTTTATTTGTCATGGCTTTCCGTTGCCTATTTGTATCTTTATCTATGGATCTTCTATCTTTGTCGTTCACTCTCGGGGACTCATTTACTATGCAGACTTGAATGTTTTTCATGCATTCGAAATTCTTAATTTCCGTCTCCGTCTCTTTTACAGAGTACTCCTACGCATAAGTAACGATCCCAGCTGCTATTGTATATTTGTTTTATTCCAGTTTTGGAACTTGTATTGTCAATTACCATAAAGTTCATGTATACATACGGTATATATCATTCATGTGCCCTTATATGTATCAACTATAGGAATCACGTTGATTCGGGGAATCGTTTTTTATTGCGCATATTTCAGTATTTCTATTTATTTCTTAACTTTTCTTTCTTTGCAATTCAAGTTGAACTTTCATCAATATTCTCTTTTGAATATGTTGCTCTTTCTTTCACCTAGACCCTGTGGATCTGTCTTCGTCACCTCGTCGCATAACAAGTGATAAATGACATGGTCTTAAACTAACACTTGTTAAATAATGAAATTGATGTTCAAATACCACTAAATAAAGATATTTAATCGAAATTTAAGTTACGATTTGTCAATATTTTAAAAGGTTGAGCTTTATTTAAAGAAATAAGCGAATGATATTAAAAATGGCTTTCCAATTTGTCAGTTTAAATAATATAATTTAGCTATAAATGAATTTAATTTAAAATGGTATTTGTCAGTTTAGTAAAAGCCAAAATTAGTTAATTTAATTATAGAAAAATATCAAAATTGAGTTTGAAATTTATTAATAAGTATATCCAATAAAAAGTGTTATCAATAGTTTAATTAACTCTATTGTTTAGCTTTTGGATTATTCATAGTCATACTTATTAAAATGGTTTTTTGTTGTTGTTGTTATTAATATTGTTGTCCCAAAAATAATACTCTAATAAAGTTGGTCATTTGGAAAACAAAGACAAATGATTTGCTCCAAATCACAAGTTGACGTTGTGACGTTGGCAAGTGGCAATTTTGCCACTTGATTCGTTGGCTCCTCTTTCAGCCAACTTTACATAAATATGGCTATTTATGCTGACGGTGTTGTCACTGACAAGAGTTCATAACTTATTTAGTTTACTTTTGAAAAAATGCCTTTTAAGCATTTTTCAATGCCAATAAATTAACGCAGAAATTGGCAATGGCAATCAAAATAAAAGCTAATCACTTTGAATATGAATTTATGCGATAATTGTATTTATTCATTTACGGATTTATTGATTTATATATTTATGCAACTACTGCAATCTTAGTGCTACTAGTTTAACTTATATTTAAAGCAGAAATCACAGTATATCATCTGGAATTTGTTAACCTATGCAATTACTATAATATTTATTTACATTTATTATTGCAGATATCATGTAATGATGGATTGCCCCAGGAGATTTGTCGGCAGTGCAAGGCGCAGTTTATAATGGTTGCAAAGTTTCGACGGCGTTGTGTGCGTGTCCAGCAGCGACTTCACGAGCTCGCCCAGGACATTGTCGAGCGCAAGACACGGCGTCGTTCTGACAAAGAACAGGATCAACAGGAACAACAACAACAGCTGACAAATGAGCCGGATATGCAGGAGGATTATATGCATCTGCCGGAATCACAATTGGAGCGCAAGCGTCGTTTAACATGGCTTCAGCCGGAACTGAAACCAAAACAAACTGAGAATGCTGCGGAAGATCATCCGCCATCGGTTAAATTGAGGCGCCTCGAGGACCAAGGTGCATCTGTGCCTGTTAACAAAATTGAGACTGAGACTGAGACAAAGACAACGCGAAGCGTGTCACGGCAGAGAAAGGTTCTAGAGAAGTCGTCATTGAAATCACCATTGAAATCTCAATTGAAATCACCATTGAAAACGCCTTTAAAATCTGCCTACAAAAGAACACGTTTGCCATGGAAAACGAAGGCAGCTCGAAAGCAGCTTTCGGAAAACCTGCCTGCCTCTCCGACCCCCTTGACTACCCCCTCACAACAGACAGCACCATATCTGCAGATAACGTCACACAGGTTGAGACGGTGGAAACACCAGTGAATTCAGAAGCAGCAACAGTATCAAAATCGTCATCCTCATCCTCTGGTCAAACGTCACCGGAGCACCTCAGCGATGTATCCGTTAATCCATGTCGTGGCTTTGGCAGCGATGACAATTCCTCGTCAACAATGTTGTCCTCCTGCGATGCCCAAACGAAGTCCGCTAATCTCTGTTTTCCACCTAAGAACTCGCCCAAGAATCAAAACCGATCCCCAATTGTTCTGCGTCGTGGAAGACGTCCACGTAAAACGCTTAGTTACGTGCCAATTAAGCGAGCAAGGCGCAATCTCAAAAATACGATGGATAAGAAAAAAGAGTCAGCAATAAAAGAGGAAATCCCTAAAACAGAGCTGCCCAAAACCAACTCTGGTGAACCAAAGAAACAATGCGATGAAACAGAAACCAACTTGGAGGAGGCACCCTCTAGCAGTACTGATGGAATCTCAAAACTATATTAAACGGAAACGGAAGTCTGTCAAAGACAACAGATGATGACAGCACAGCAAGCGAGAAGACGGTGACATTAGATGCGAAAGAGGAAGCGGAAATGTCCACGATGGAAAGCTCAACGGATGAAGAGCAGCCACCAATGCAGGAAATCTCTAAAGCGAGTGAAAAGCGGGAACATTCACAGTCTGTAAATAATTTGGAGATCAAATCCAATGGAATAATTGAAGAACAGACAGATAACTCAATAGAAATACCTGCATCTATTGCAAATGAATCTCGGGAGAATCCTAATTCAGCACAGTTATCAGTGGTTAGTCCAGTGCAATTTGAGGAATTGACCTCGTCGACGGAACTCAATAGGCAATTGACACCCGGAGTGCCATCTCCCGAATGCGAAGTGGAAATCAGCTTAACAAATGATGATCAGCAGAATCCCGAGTTGATTGTAAGCATACCACTTGAATCTCTCGATGATGAACTGCAGCGTAAACTCTGCAAGGCGGAAACACATATTGTGACCGAAGGTGATGCTGAATCCCAGCTTAAGGCAGATGATGTCAATAACAATGCAAATGATGAGAATTTTTGTCAGAGTGCTACAGCAGATAGCTTCAATTCTGCTGTGGCACTCGACATCAAACAAGTTGAAGCAGATCCAGGTGGAGGTGAAGCTAA
Source organism: Drosophila testacea (assembly GCA_035043265.1). NCBI lineage: Eukaryota > Metazoa > Arthropoda > Insecta > Diptera > Drosophilidae > Drosophila > Drosophila testacea. The sequence continues at coordinate 952,612 of JAWNND010001120.1, read as the reverse complement.
AGAGGAGAAGCCCATGGATGATGATATGACATCACCCAGACAGTTAACAGATTTACCAGAAGAGCAGCACCAAATGCCACGAACAAATTCAAATATGGACTTTTTGGCGGAATTCGAGAAGCATTGCGAGAAGACATTAAAACTGCAAGATAAACTGGAGTTGGAAGAGGCTAAACAGCAGATGCAGGTGGAAATGAATGATGTGGAGAGCACATTGCATGGCATACTCAATGAGATGCAGGATCAGCATCTTTATACACCCGTCTGTACGCCCATTGATGAATTTTTAACGCCAGCCGATTATGCACCGCTCAATGAACCGGAAACAGAATCGGCGCCGGCAACACCGGCGAATTCCACACCATCACCCGATCTCTATAAATCAGATGTGGTGCAACTGCAACAGCAGCAGCAGCAACAACAACATCAGCAGCAGCAGCACCAACAGCAACAGGTGTTTGATAGCAGCACCTTTAGCAATGAGTTGATTGGCTTTCAAAATGATATGCCCTGTTTTGAGAACATTGAAGCCTCGCCCGAATCGATGGCAGCACAGCAGAGTCTTCAGCTGGAGTTGACGCAGTTGCTCAATGACTTGCAGCCACCGATCAACAACAGCAGTGGCAGCAACAACAGCAACAGTCATCAACAGCAGCAGCAACAATTGCAATTGCAACAAGATACAGTCAGCTATGATGCACTTTATCCCCCAGCGCCTGCAGCAGCAACAACAACAACAGCAGCAGCAGCAGCAGCGCGTTGCAACTGCCAACAACAAGGTGCAACTCATTCAAGTGCCTCCACAAGAGACACTGTGGCAAGCACAAACAACTGCCCAGCAGACGACACACTTGCAATGGTCAACAGTGGGTGGACTGGAGTCCATCAAGACAATGCCAGTTGGTGGTTTGGAGAGTTTGGAAAATAGCTCAGCGACAACAACAACAACCACATATTACATCAATGCCAGTGATCTTTACCAGCAGCAACCTGGCAACAACTTGGCAAGTGACACCTACGCCTTACTAGACAACAATGAGAATTATGTGTTGGAGCAGCAACAGCAGCAACAACAACAGCAGCAACAGCAACAACCCATTATGATACTCATACAGCAACCAGAGTTGCAACAACCTGTGGCATCTGCCAGTAATCCGCAACAGGCGCCTCTTCATATCACGTATTCTCCGCAACTTGGTAATGAGTTGCATGCGTTACAGCAGCAACAATCGCTAGAAAATCAGCAACAATCGCAACTACAACAGCGTTTACAACCACAACTGCAACAAGTACAAAATCATTCAGTATTAGGCTTACCACCAGCTGTGGTCCCGCCTCCCCGAGGCAGACCGCCCTTGTTAAAGTGTCGTTTCTGTCAGAATGGACCACGATTCACCAACAGCTTGGATTACAGTCGTCATATCATTGAACTGCATCCGGCTGTGGCGCCCTTCAACTGTCCCCATTGTCCTCAGGCATTTGCTGGTCGTAGTAAACGTAACCAGCACATCCTCAGCCATCATGTGGTGCAGCAATTCCATTGTGGCCAATGCTCACAAATGTTTCCCGCTCAGCGTGCTCTCGACCTGCATTTGCAGCGATTTCACATGCCACTTGCAACGAGTGAGACAGCAACTGATGGTGTGCGCCTAGAGGAAGTGCAACTGCAAATATCTAACAAGGCAACAACAGCGGCAGCCGGAACAGCAACAATCACAGTCTTTGCAACTGGCATCATCCCATCTGCCACGTAAGTAACAAAATGGGTTAAATGCACAATAGGAATCTTTTTTATAGTATTATTATAATTATAAAACTTGTAGAGCTTTGATTGTTATTCAATCTCTCAAGTGATTCTTCAATTATTCGGATTAATATCAATTAAAATCTAGCGCCTCCAACATCTTATTATCTCTTGATTGAACAAAATGATTAATAATTTTATCCTACTCTCTTTTATTGCATTTTCCTGCGCATGCGTAGCTGTTGAACAGCTAATGGGCACGTTGCAACCACGCAGGACACGCATACTTTGCTGCCCGGACTGCGAAGACTGTAAGTTAATGCAATTGTTGTCAGAAAACTCTTTAATAGCATCTCTTAATTTTCCTACTGCAGGTTCATCGGCAGCTGGTCATCAACATCGCAGCACAGAGCAGCATTATCAGGAGCTGAGCAACTTGCAGACACCGCCAACGGTGTTGACACCTCCATCAACAATTGCCTCATTGCCATCGCCTTCGCCACAACCACAGCCACCGCCGCACCCATTGTGCCCCACTCCACACATAACATTGCCATCACCGGAACAATCGGAGCCAGACTCGACAACTGCGACGTTGCGGCAATTCCGTAAGCGAAGCACACCAAGTGGCACCTCTACATCGACAACAACAACAACATCATCAGCAGCATCATCAGCAGCAACAGCAACAACAATGCTGATGACAACAGCATCTCCATCTCCCTCCTCATCGCCATCGTCATCTACAATGGAAACAAGTGCGACATTACAAATGAGTAAACTACGTGGTTGCCACCAATGTGTTATTTGTGATAAACGATTTACAAACATCATTGCACTGCGTAAACATCAGCAATTGGCCCATGATTCTCAGACAACCATGCCCTGGGTTTGTTCAATTTGTAAGCGTGGCTATAGAAAACGTACAGATATGGATAATCACATGAAATCACACGAGCCAAAGGGACGGCCTTATGAATGCAATGAGTGTTGGGTGCGATTCCCAGAATTAAAGCAGCTGGCAATGCACAAGTTCACCGTTCACGAGCTGATCAAGCCGCACACCTGTGATGAGTGTGGTAAACAATTTGGTACGGAGAGCGCCTTGAAGACGCACATTAAATTTCATGGTGGTAAGTTTTTGGGTGCTCGCACGCATGCGGATGCGGTGGCTAACCGGGTGCCGGTTGGATGCTAGCTAAGCTTTATTTACATACATACATATCAAGTAGTCATAGTATACATATACATAAGGGTTCTGTAGCATGCACATTTTTGAATACTAATATTATCAACTTTGTTGTTGTGCTAACAGTTTACTCTACCGTGATTGTTTGCTCGAAAGGTAAAAGAAGTACAAAAAGTCAATCGACTGAATTTCTTCAAAATCATTTTAATTAATTATCGAGCAACACACGCCGAGCACAGCTTAATTAGGAAATCGCTTCAACTAACCCATAGCGGCTTGAAATGCACCCAATAAGTAGACTATTCAATTATATAATAAGTGTAACAATAGTTATAATAAGTAGATTCATATTGAAAAATTAACATAAATTAAGTAGTTTGTGCTATTATAGGACAATCAAGTAGAAATAAGAAGTATGTACTTTGATATACATATTAAGTTAAGTGGTTTATGTATAACATACATATTAATATCGTGCCATTTCCTCACAAGTAACTTAGAAGAGCTATATTTCAATATCCTGTAAAAGACTACGCATTAAAATAAACCTTGCCTTTGAAGTAAGCGTTATTTTTTTAACTTTTGCGGAAATCGGCCGATATTATTATTTAAAATACAACTCATAAGTGTTCGTTTATACACCCCGTGTACTTAGTGGTTACACCCAAAAATCAATCCAAAACTATAACAAATTGTTTAACTGAAAGTCACTTCCCTATCCAACTTGCAGCACAGTTTGTCTCCCAGTTAACTCGCTGTTATCTCCATGTTAAGAACCTAACATATTCAAGATACAATGCGAACAAATTGTCTTATTACAGAGCGCGGCTTCCAGTGCGACGAATGTGACGAGTCTTTTGCATATATCAAAGATTTTCGCAAACATCGACGTACCCACAACTGCGAACTGTTTTACAAATGCAAACATTGTCCACGAACGTTTCTACATTTTACGAGTTTTCGTGGTAAAAGACCGATCCTAACTGTAATTTTAAGTAGTGTCCATATGTAGTTAAAATTATAGCTTTAATTAACTTAAGATTGTATTATTGAAATTGAATTGAATGGAAGCCTGTCTGCATGTTTATTGCATGCATAACACTTGCACCAGCTTAAGACTTTCAGTATTACTTACATTGCAATTTGAATAAAAGTTATTAATTAATTTATTTGCTTTCATGCAGCTCATATGAACACTCATTTGCCGCTGGGTGTATTCCTAAATGATAAATCAATGCCCATTAAAACGGAGAATCCTGCCACGCCTGCAACAAACGAGGAATTGCTGCCATTGACCCCTTTGAGCAATTGCAATGGCAACAGTGGCAGTGGCAGCATCAATGAAGATTGTCCTGGATCCGTGGAGATGATGGTGGAGAGCAGCGTGGCACAATCGTTGGAGATGATCATTGATAAGCCATAACAATTGGCGCCTCTTTATTATATAATTTACAACCATCCAGGGACAATACCATCCTATAACAACCACTTTACGTAGCGTTGGCATTCATTTTTTAACCCACACACTGAGAGAGAAAATCCAGCACATGAAAATTGTTGCAGACTGCATTGAATGCAAATATTAATATTTAAGTTAAGCACACACGCCTACAGATTAGTCAGAAGTACACACAGATACTTAACTATACTAATATAAAATCTAGAAAACATAAGCTTAGTTGTAATTTTGAATAAATATTCTTTGAATGAATATCATAAAGCAATGATCAAATGTACGTACGATGGATTAAAAGAATTTTAAAAAAAGTAGCCATCAAATGTAGTTCATAAGACAGTAGGATACGACAATCTAGATATTTCGTACTTTCTGTAAATTCTAGATAATTTAGTATGACACTGATTAGAACTGTAGAAAATGTTTTTCTTTCTTTTTTTTGAATAAAGCTTGGCTCATAAACCATGCAGCTCAAGCATTAATTGACTTAGCAATGAATTAAGCCTAAGCTCTAATTAGTTGTTAATTCTAAGTTGTTTTATATTGACTAAGAAATTTTTCTTTATTTCTAAATATAAACCATATGTATAATGAACAAATTATGTTTTAGTACGATAACAAACAGTAATGAGTTTACACTTAAATTTAATCATAGTACCAGTCGAGAAATAACAATGAGAACGACATGACCAGTAAAAAGAACAAGGACCAAACTCGTAATCCGGCATTACGCTGTGTAGCCTGACGAATCTGCTCATTGGCATCCTTAACGTTCTCCGTCGAACCAACTACTGCACTCACAATGCGGTCAATGTTTTGTTGTTGCATTGCCACCTGTTAAATAGGTAAAAAAAGATAAATAAAAGTGCTCACAAGTGCCAGAAATAGTTGTGCTTGCCTTCTCCGTAAATATGTCTTGCAATTGTGCTATGTCCACGACGTTCTTCTCGATTTGCTCGACTTCCTCAGAGACGCCTTGCAGCAGATTGTAAATGTGTAAATTTTCCGCCTCAAACAACTGCATATCTTCGGCACTCAAGGGCTCGTCATCATTCTCTTGCTGTAGCTCCGTCTTCTGAATGTCCTCGTCTAGTGCAACTTTCGCTGAGGAATCTGTGCTGTTTTGTTCTCCTCGTCGATTGCGTTTACGCAGCTTTTGTTGGATCGAAGTTTTGGAGCTACTGTCCTGTTCGTCATCCCAGTTGTCCCAACTATCGTTATTCCAATCGTTGGCTTCGTCAACTTCCTCCAAAGGTGTTGACTCTTCGTTGTCACTGTCGTCGCTTCTTTGCCGCTTGACCAGCTTGCCACTTGTGGCACCTGCTGGACGCACTGGTATCTTCTTTTTATCAGCAGCCAGTTTGAGCAGTCTGTATGTCTCAAGTTCGTGTTGTACACGATACTTCTTTTGATCCAAATAGATCTGTTCGACGCTGTGCAAATAGCTAATCAGTAAATCTATCACTCCTTCTATATGCTGACGCTCCTGAGGCTTCCGTTTGGCGGTCTTATAGTCCCGCCGCATATTAGCCAGATGCTGTGTACAAACCGTCACGAATTTCTCGGTTCCGCGATCTATAAAGTCTCGCTGTTCATCCGTCATGTGGGTGGCGCTCTTCAGATGCTGACCAATCCGCATATAAGCCACACGATTATCTATTAACAAATTGCGGAGTGTGGTTATGTCGTTGCACACATCCTTCGCCCGTTTGGCAAAGTCGGTGTTGGGTTTTGCGGCTGTTGGACGTTGTTGTTGCTTGTCCTGTGATTTGCTTTTTGCTGCCGCCGCCAATTCAGTCTTACGTTGCAATCGTACCGTCATTACGCTAGCCTTAAAGTGCTGCGTTATATCCATATTGTTGTGTATCTTTAAACGCTCCAATAATTTTAAGCAACAATTGAATTTGTAAATTCCACATCATCATCCAACGATTGTCACAACAAAATATACCGGACACGGCATCTCATAGGAAATTATACCAAAAAATATTCCATAGACGGAATTTTGTAGGAAATTATACCAATAAGTATCCCAGATGGGAAAATATACCATAAAATATCGCAGAACGGCATCTTATAGGAAATTATGTTAGCTTACATTTTACTCAGCTGTTTGATTCGCGCCAATATTTTTTGCGACTTTTAAAAAGAATTGTTTTAAACAAAATGCAGGCGTTTTTAAAAACTGGAAAATCCAGTGCTAATAGCAACACCACAGAAAAGCCAGCAGGCAATGAACACGTTGAACGTCGCAAGCCGCCTGCTCCCTGGGTAGAAAAATAGTGAGCTCCAACCTAAAGCACATTTCGACTTTGTTTTAATACCAATGTTTTAAACAATTGTAACATTTTTTTATAGTCGGCCTCGAAGCGTTGACGATGTTGTGGAACAGTCGGAGGTGGTGGCCGTATTGCGCAAATGCGTCGAAGGTGCCGATTTGCCCAATATGCTGCTCTATGGTCCACCTGGTACCGGCAAGACCAGTACAATTCTGGCGGCAGCTCGACAAATTTTCGGTGATATGTATCGGGATCGTATTCTTGAGCTGAACGCCTCCGACGAGCGTGGCATCAATGTGGTTCGCACAAAGATTAAGAACTTTGCCCAGCTCACAGCTAGCAATACACGTCCAGATGGCCGTCCATGTCCACCATTCAAGATTATTGTGCTAGATGAGGCAGACTCAATGACGCACGCGGCACAGGCGGCCTTGCGTCGTACCATGGAGAAGGAGTGCCGCAGTACCAGATTCTGTCTCATCTGCAATTATGTGTCGCGTATTATTGTGCCTATTACTTCACGTTGTTCCAAGTTTCGCTTTAAGGCGCTGGGAGAAACACAGATCATTGCACGTCTGCAGCATATTTGCGAGCTGGAAGGAGTACAGATTGATCCTGATGCATACAAGTCTATTGTTAAAATCTCAGGTGGCGATATGAGGCGAGCCATTACTACACTTCAGTCATGTTATCGTCTTAAAGGAGCCGAGCACACTATTAATGCAGACGATCTACTCGAGATGTCCGGCATTATACCGGAGCATTTTCTGGAAGACTATCTTGAGGTCTGTCGCTCTGGTAAATATGAGCGTTTAGAACAGTTTGTACGTGAGATTGGCTTTTCGGCCTACAGCGTTGGTCAGATGATGGATCAGTTTGTGGAGTTTATTGTCCGTTGCGGCTCGCTAACCGACAAACAAAAGGCCATTATATGCGACAAGTTGGGCGTAAGTATTTCATTTCCAGAATAAAGTGCTATAAATTTAATTGCTTGCTCATTTTAGGAGTGCTGTTATCGACTGCAAGACGGCGGCTCCGAGTATTTGCAAATTATGGATCTTGGCTGCACCATTATACTGGCGCTTAAGTGAAATCACACTTTACCCACTCACACATTCTCAAGAGGTAGTCGCTTACATTAAAATAAAAATTTCTTTTTACAAATTAGGTATTCTACAATAAAAGCTTCAACAACCGAAATATTTAAATACAAATATGTTTTTGATTTTATCAAATAGATACAAGAGTATATGAACATGTCAGTTGAATCTATCCAGTGTTATTTGTGTAATTTCTATGTGTTTATATCTAATTCGCTGTATATTCAAACTCCTCCTCTTCACGTTCCCGCTTTACAGCCACACTACTACCAGCAATGCTTCCCACGGCCGCTGCATCGCTATCCACTTCCATTTTCATGTCATTGGCGTTCTGTTCATTCTTTATATCCATGGCAGAGACAGTTTTCGTTGTGGTTGTAAATTTGATAACGGGCTTGGGTATGGTGACCACCTGCTGCTTGGACACAATAGAATGTCCTCGCTTGGGTCCATTGGCGCTTGAAACAGGCTTAACAACCGTTTTTACAGTGCGTCCCTCCAGCGCCGATTTGGTCATCTTTTTGGGTTGATTTGTGGCACGTAGTTTATAGTTGACACCAGTCAGACAATAACGATCAGGCGGCAATCGGAGACCACAATGTGGTTTAATTGGTGGCAATGGCATCGCATTGCGAAGCTCTGCCATCTTGGCTAAAACATGACGCGATGGTGGTCCCGTGAAACTCTTGTCCAGTGTCATCTCTGTGGCCAGCCGGACATCGTCCAAATCGATGGTTTTCTTGCGTGCGTGATTTGCATATACTTTTGCATCATCTAGTATGCAAGTCACATAGCCTGCAGCAAGACAAACCAATAAACAAATTGCATTTAGGAATAGCGGCCGCTTTACTTACGAAATGTAAATTCGAGCATTTGATTAACGACGCGAGGCTCATACTCCTGGATGTTGAGTTCCTTGAGTATGGACATGATAACCTGGGCATCCTTGGGCACATGCTTGATTTGTGCACTTACTTTGGCTTTTTCAGCCTTTTCACTACTCATTTTTCAATCAATTTACAATTTTGTTTATAATTTTCTTTACGTTGTTTGTTATTGAGAAAATATGCTATATATCGATATATATTTATCGTGCTGATAAGCTGATGCATATTTTCGCTATCGATATTTTGCGCGATATTTATGGAATGTTTATACCCGTTACTTCAAACGGCGCATTCATTTTCATTTGGAAATATGGAAATTTTAAAGAAAAATGTGTGGTGGCGAGACGGCATAGCGACATACCTCCGCCCAGTACATTTCTCGAGCGGAATTTGTCGCATTTTTCGCAAATTTCGCAATTTACCAAAATACCAAATAAAAATACTGAAAGCATACCTACGTCGTCTATCGATAATCAAGTGAGAGAACTTATCGAACTATTCAGAAAAGGAACTGTTCTTGGATTTGGCGCACAATTTAAATTTTAATGGGAGATTTTTGCCAAATAATTAAAAAGTAATATACAAAAAATGATAAAAAATATCAAAGCTAAATGTCAACCAAAATATCTGGTTTGCAAATGCATCCCCTTCCGTTTCCCGCAGAACAGAAATTTACAACTACAATTTTAATGACATGTGCTGCGTAGAAGATATTTCGTTAGGATTTCTCCCGACTGCAGCATATGTATGTTTTTGGCGTAAGTATTTATACATTTAAATTCAAACAATTACATATTGTGTTTAGATTTTTAAATAAGAAATGCACTTTGGTTGCATACAAAACTGATTTCACACAACTTAAACTTAAAATTACAACTTATCGTTACATTTTCTACACACTGTGAAACAAGCGGATCCGACGCCCAAATCAGACATTTACATATGTATATATATGTAGTTACATAATACATTTACGTATAATAACAATATTAAACATTAAGCATACGACTTAATTACAGTATTTTGCACGAGGGAGGCTTCGATCTTGGTTTCCTCTCCACCGCTCGCACTGCCTCCTCGAACACCTGCTGTAAATTGATCTTCTTCTTTGCCGAACACTCGACAAGATTGTGGGCATGTATCTCTTTGCGCAATCGTCGTCCCTCCTGTGTGGTTACAAATTTCTCTGAATTCGGTATGCGCAAATCGAGTTTTGTTCCGACCAGAACCACAGGCACAGTGGCGCCAAAGTGACGAATCTCTGGCCACCATTTGCTCTTGATGTTCTCGAAAGAGGTGCGACTGCTGATGGAATAGCACAACAGGAAGCAGTTCGTCTGTGGGGAATAAAGAATAAGAATGATAAGATAATATACATTAGATACATATGGATGCAGGGATACTTACATTTGGATAGCTCAATGGACGCAACCTTTCGTAGTCCTCCTGACCAGCAGTGTCCCAGAGCGTCAGATTGTATTCGTTATCATCAACAGTTATATTGCAGGCATGATTATCAAACACAGTGGGTATATACTCCTCGGGAAATTCGTTTTGTGTATATGTTATCAGCAGGCAGGTCTTGCCCACCATGCCATCGCCAACGATGGTTATCTTAAGAGGGCGCAGACTCCTCGACATTGTGCAAAGCCAACTGCAAATTGTAAAGAAAGCGAAAATGAGGCGTGAATAACAGTGTGTGTGATATTTGAGTTTGTTGCATTGCACCATTTGGTGGCATATGTTGAAGTGCCATGCGTTGTTTATCTTGCCACACCCACATCCCATTGCAACCGGAAATCTCCTGGCTGTATATGTGCGTGTGTGTGTGTGTATCTGTGTGTGGGCGCATTTTCTTCACATTCGCATTATGCTTAACATAGGCGACGACTGTTAAGTCTACAGTAACTGTTATCAACTGTTAACACTTGAACTTCAAAACTTTTTAATCTAATCGCCAAACCAATTAAAAACAACAAAAGTCTGGCAAAAAAAGCTTCACAATTTTCATAACTAATCGAAATTGCACATTGCACAAGCTTTTTTTTATCACAGCGAGACAGGAAAGCTAACACTTGTTCAACTCAATTAAAAGTTATATTGCAACCGCACAAAATAAAAGAATACAATGCTTAAATTGATTCTGTGAAATTCATTAACCATTATTTTGCCAAGTGCTGTTGATGTTATTGTTGTGGTTTCAGGCTTATATAAGCTAATGCACTTTCACCAGTTAAACAAAATTTCATCTAATAAATGTTTCTTTTTAATTAAAACTGGTTTTCTGTCAGCGTCAACCAAACGAGTTGTTGACCTAAAACTTGAACTAGATTTCCCTATAGCATCTCTTCATATCCAAACTGTTAACATAATCTCTACAAATTGAGTCTTTTCTTAATTTGCATTTCAGTTACAGTTAGATGCTGGAATGGTTTCTCATTCTGAACTTCGCAGAAAACTCATACGAATTCTGGGAAACAGAAATCTCGCTGTTGTGACTCATTCAAAATGATTGTCAGTCAATTACAATTATACACACACTCGGGGTATGTACAAATATGCGTAAGAAAGTGTGCCTATTGTACATACGAGTATATTCTGAGCCTTACGATCGTCATCTAGTTCTAGTGACTCACACAAAAACTCCAGACAACTTAACCCACAACAAGTGGTAAACAAGATGCAACCAAGTTTACATCACAGCACAAAAACCGGTTATGTTGACATATTCATCGTTTACCGTTTGCATTTGACTTTATCAATTATGGAATGCCACAAATGTAAGAATATTAAAAAATGTAAAGTTTTAAATTATTTGTATATATTTTCTATATTTGCTTTACATTTTGTACTGTTACACAATTTTTATTTTTTGTTAAATAAATAAGAAGATATGTATGTGAAACACGTTCATTTGAATGCCACATAAATTATAGGTCAGATCTGTTGCTACTCTTCGATATTGATATAGTTTTTTGGCGCCATGATCTTGACGCTGATCTCTGAGTTCGCTGTCATTGCCAACCCCCAACACAATTAAACCTAATTGCTGTACACGAACCCCAATGGGGGTTAAGTGCTCTCTTTGTTGTTTCGTTTTTTCTCTCTGTTTTTAGCATAAAATATACATGTGTTTTTGTGATATTCAGCAAACAAATGTTCGTCGTCTTAAATTTCATTTTTAGAATGGTTTTTGAGTCATATGTATTTTGTTTCTATTGGTTAAATAAACCGAATGGAATTTATGAAATTAATATCTTTGAGTTCGTATTTAAAAAGGTAATTTGGATTATTCAATGAATGAATCTTGAAAACAATGAAATAAAGAAAATTAACATTTGTTTTAATAAAGCTCATTGAATGATCTTCAATTACAGGTAGAGGAAATTCCATTCAAGTGTTTTCCGATTTCTGACCATTCCGAACTTTTGGCAAATTGCTTAATCAGCTGCTTATATAAATAGAAATGGTTACATACTTTGGAAAGCACATCCAGGTACACATGAATTTGCCATTGTACATACAAATGTATCTGTACTGTAGTTTATAAAGTAAATTATTTGCACTGCAGTCACTAAAGCAGCGCCCACATTTGCTTTGTTTATAATAATTTAAAAAGCGTCGAACAAGAAAGCACAAAAGAAAAAAATCAATTAAAAGCAAAACAACAGCCCAATAGTTGTTTATTTATTTTTTGTTGTGGTTGCTGGTACTTGTTGTTGCTACTAGTACTTAATGGTTGGCTGCCTGCTTGGCTGGCGTTAAAGTTTGTTTAGAATTTGGAACTCTTGCCCATGATCAGCTATAGAGTATTAAATATATGCTGTATGATTAACGGAAATCGTCTATCAACAGCTGACACAAATTGTACGCGTAGTGTAATTAATACACATAATAAATTATTTAAACATAAAATATACAATATAATTGTAGTATGTATGAATGTACATAGTAAAAATGTCTTCTTTGTTATCTGTGCAGGGCAGAAGTGGAAGAAGGGGAATGGGGGGCTGATGTAGAGAGGTTGCATTGGCCTCTTGTAAACTTTACATATCATGTTTCGCCTTTGTTGATACGAATATTGTCGTAATATTCTTGGAACACTTGCCACATTCACACTCTTTGCATTGCCAATGCTTTTGTTGCACTCTTTCTCTCTCACTCTTTCTCTCTTTCTCTCTCACTCTGTTTGTCTTCCTTCTGTCTGATCAAGCTTTAAAGGCTCTTTGAAAAGTATTTAGCTACAATTCTTGAGACATTCTTAAGAAGCTGCTCCCGACTTCTTTGTGCCTTTATCAGTCGCTTATAATCGTATTGTGCATCATATTTATAATACCACAAGCATTATGATTACACTGCATGCTGTCGTAATATTTCTCAATATAGCTTTGTAAATAAGTAAATAAAAATAAATTAGAGTAAACTCTGTGACGCTTGTGACCACCAACCTCAGCTGTTTTGTTTCATTGTCGGTTTCAAATTGAATTTCCATTATTGCAAATGAAATCATTCTAGCCTATAGCTGAACATTAATATATAGTACATATTCTCTCAAGAAAATGGCTTCAATTGCAAAAATATACTATAGAGACATTCTTTGAAGTGAACTTAAATGTTGGTTTTATAGTTTGCGCTACATAAGTAATGTATATATATTTATTATCATGAAACCAACAGCAAAAGATATCTATTTTGATATGTTCTTTTATTTATTACATACTGAGCACAAGGTACCTTGTACTGATCTTATCTACGTTTATACAAACATGGTGCAGCAGCTTCTTTTAATACTATATAACCATGACCAAAACGGCTGATAAGGTTATCTACATGAATATACACGTATGTATATCACAAGGTTGTCAATAGATCGATAGATTCTGAGGAACTTTTGTTGATAAAGGTTCTTGTATCTGGTAAGCGTTTTAATTTGGAAATTCACTATCCAAACATTAGTTTTCGCAAAATTGCCAACTACGATATCATTTTTGTCAAAGTTTGGAATTCTTGTGCTCATAATTACTAAGAGAGGCTTTTGTTTTTGTGAGTGTTAGAGAAATGTCAATTTTGGGAACAAAACAGTTTTGGCTTAAAAATGGTATATTTTTGTAGTAGTTATTTCAAAATAAAACAGAATGCCGATTTATGAATCACCATTTATATATGTATATTTTAAGTTGTTGAATTTTAAAAACTCAGCATCTATTTGGAATTTGGAACCAATCTAACTCTTAACCATTCAAATTTTAATTTTACGGTTACCTTTTGTGAACCCCATGTACTTAGTTCGCTAACTGGGACAAATATGTAAGTGTTTGGTTAATACGATTTATAATCGTTCTCTTTGAGCTTATAATTCGAGTGTTAACTTTACTTAAATTGAATTAGTTGTTGCAAACAGTAAATCTTCTGTCAGAAAAATTCTTTTCATATACTTAGTATATAAATATAAGAGTAAGTGCGAAAACACTTGGTCCTAAAAGTGTTCGTATATCGCGTATGGCAACCAAATGGAAGTTTGTTATTCATTTTTGCTCAGCAAATGTTAGGTATGTATGTACATATGTATATTTTGTTTTATGATTTCTCGCATGTGTTTTCGTATTTAATAAACTGATTAGATAAGATACAGCTACACACACACACACACAGACATAGATTGTATGTATATATGTACATATATAGATGCCATATAAAGAAATCAACTTGAAAACGCGATAAGTGCAACTATAAAGCTCGTTAACCGTTAGGCTGACTATGTACATAGTATATGTATATACAGATTGTTGCGATTTGGTTACGGGTTTGTTCGGGTTACGGGTAACGGGTTACGGGATTTGCAAGGCACGCGCTGTCAATTAGTTTAATTAATTGAGGTCATATATTATGGCAATAGGTCGCACTAAATTGATTTGTAATTTCATCATATGGGGGTCACTAAGTGCGGGGGAAGGAGGGTGCGTCTCTGCTCGCACGTACACCCCGCTTTTCACCCCGTTTTCTCTCCCTTCGCTCCTCGTTGTTAGGCTAGGCCTGTTGGCCTTTAATGGTTATGCAGCCATATAATTGTTGTTAACTAAAAATGGTAACGAACCTAAAAGGTGCACACAGCCAGAGAGCCAAGTGTGGGAGATAAAAGCTGCGAGAGGCATAGAGAAAGAGAGAGAGAACGAGAGAGATGTAGAGTAGGAGAGTAAGAGAGCAGCTATACTCGTAATCAAAAAGCTGGTTGGCATTCCAGAGCCATTGGTCGGGCGTGAACGCCATACGAAAGTGACTCAGGTGATAAAGAGGTGATCACGCAAACGATTTCAACGATACAAAATCAAAATGAAAATGTTCACCAAAATAAATACAACAATAGCCCAGAATGCAGTGAACAGGTTGCTTGGCCAAACGGTTGGCCAAGATGCTTTCTACTGATTAAACTAATGATGTTTACACAAAAGATACACACACTTAAATCTTTAAGATACATATGCTGCACAAGGTCGCCAAGTTGTTTTTATATACATGTACATATACATATGTACATATTTATATAAATATGTTTGCTAATATTGATTTTGATTGGCGTTTTGGGCAACGTTAGATTACGTTACGCTGGAATGTAACAAGCACGTACTTTTAGATACACGTTCTCGTACTCAAAATTGCACTGGTATTCGAATTCTCACTTTAGATTTGCAACAAATCAATCGAGAGACACGTCCGTCTCTAGTGATGACGTCTTTTGATCAACGAACAAATTTGAAAACACGAAGATACACGAAACACACGAAGGCGACAAATAGCAAACAACGGAGAGCTGGAACAACCGATCGCTCTGGCAGCCGAAACGGAACTGAGAACAAGTATCTGATGGATATTCCGAGTGGCCGTCTGAGCTGAGAGCAGAGCTCTCTTTTGCTGCACTCTAAGAAATTATAACGTTATTTTGTTAAAAATTTCAATTGGTAAATGGTATTAAACCATCTGAATAATATGTTATATATGTTTAAGTACAATTTTACACTTATTTCACAACATAATTAATTTCGGTTAAAGATAAAACTATTTAGTAAAATAAACTGTTACTTTATGGCTTAAATGTCCATAAGTAGTAGAAATATTTGCTAATTAAAAAATTGCTAGTTTAAGTTAATTGTATTTTTTATATGCAAGCTCTGTAAGCATCAATCTCTAAGTATCTTCAATCCATCAACTATTCGCTCTTTTCCTCTCTTTCTTTCTCTCTCTCTCTCTCTCTCTTACTGATGTATGACGCCTGTTTGTCTCTTGAATGACGTTTGGTCTTCTGATAAGACCAGTTGCAAACCATTTTGCAGCTCTTCTCGTTATTGTAAAAGCTTTATTTAAAAGTATATAAGTATTTATATTTATCTAAAGATATGTATGCATATTGTATGAACAATTCTTATTAAGGAAAATTACTCACAATGCTTGATATTTCTTTTATATTGGCACGTCTGTAATTTGTTTATTATTGTATTAATAATATTAATACGCAAAGTCTTAGTAAGAATTTGTTTATAATTAATAAACCTGTTTTATATGCTTAGCATTAAGATCGTTAAAAACGTGTTCAAAACGAATCGATTTGTTTAAAAAGAGTTATTTTAGAATAGACATTATTCTGAATATGTATATCAAATAATTGTTCACTATCTGAACTTTTGATACATGACCAAATTGGACAACGACTTAAATCCACTTGCGTAATCCCGTAAACAGCACTTGAACACAGCTGTCGTTGCCAATTAATCAACGACATGACCGCTCTTGTCATCATCGTATGCGTGCCCGTTAAGTAGTTGTAACTGTAATTAAAGCTACCTCCCCCACCGTATAAGGCCAAAGAATGACCAAAGAAATGGGTATGTTTGTGAGTACATTAGACATTTGCGAGTATATTAGGCATTAATTATAATTACAGCTGAACGCACTGAACATGCCTTAAAGGGCCACAAACACTTTTAAACGCCGACGGACAAAAGGTTAATGCGTAGGCCGGAAAAATTATAAATAAATATGGATGAATGGATGAGCTGCAGTGCCAATTAGGGACAACTACTTATGTATGCGCCATATGAGCAGCATATGTGCACAACAGCATTAAGTGCAAGAGAGAGATAGAGAGGTAGAAAGAGAGAGAGAGAGAGAGAAAGGCTGCAGGTGCAGTCCGGTGTGGCACTTCAAAAACAATGCAATTCACTCAAGTACAGTTCAAGGTCGAAAAGAAAAATATCTGGCGCCTAGTGCTCCACATCTCCAGCTACGCTTTCGCTTTCCACACAAGCAATCTATTTATTATTTTAGTATAAAAGAAAGGAGGGTCCAGAATCAGGCTACAAGATAATATTGCATGCATTTCCCGTTTCCGGTCGGGTTTCGTTGTACTGTGGGGATGGTGTGTGGATTTCACGGATAGTGCTGCGTGCTGCTTGTTTGCTATTTCTGTACAGCACTCGTATTTTTTATCTTATCGTGTGTTCGACTCCCTACAGCTCCTCAGCTATTGTAAGGGGTTTGTATTCCGTAGCAGAAGCGTAAAAGCATTGAAGTGACAAAAACAAATATTATTCGTTGTTCATATTACAGCTCTTCGACTAAATGAAATAAACTTGCAGTACTATGCCATATTTCTATTAATATCTCTGTGCAACCGCGGTGAGTTCGAAATTTGAATATTTGCGCGTTCATTGTGTTTTACAGCACTGAAATCATAGCATAACAGTTCAGAGCTTATCAGACTTTAGTCCTCATGTAATGTTATGGTACTGTTATGTTAAATGAGCAATTTATTAAAATTAAACATTTAAATTATAAATTATATAAAGTAAAGCGGATCCTTGGGAAAACGTTGTCTAAGAAATCCACAAAACTCGCAATTTTGTGTCACAGAACTTTTGGTTGAGTTTTTTTGTTTAAAATACTTAAAAGTGGACACCAAAGCTGACACGTTTTAGTACAGTGGTGGCGCCATCTCTGTGTGTTAGCACCGTCTGGCATCTTCTTAAATTAGAATACGTTAGGGCTGGGTAAACACTGGTCATATATGAGAACATATTCACTTGTTCCAGCTGGCTCCGACTTTTTGGGAAACCTTGGTGCTATTAATGTGCCAAGAGATTAGGATTGCGGTAAATTTGTGCTATAGTTTCATTGATAAGGAAATTATGGTCCTTTGGCATGCGGTTTATCTCCTATCAATCGATAAAAGATTAACAGCTTAATTTCCATGTTGCTGAAGAAATCGCAAATAAATTACTCTTAGGAAGCAATATGTTCACTCACCAAGTTTAGTGAACAACTCTTGTTTGTTCACTCACTCATGAGCAAAACCAACATTAATCAGTATCCCTGCACAACTATATAGAAAATTGTGTGCCGTAAAATTCTTGAAAAACATCAATAAAAATGCCAGAAAGCGATGTTACCAAAATGAAGGTAAGCAATAAGAATTTAATCAATCAGTGCACAAACAACCCACACTATAAACATTAAATCCAGGTTGCTGATTTGAAGCGCGAACTGAAATTGCGTGGCTTGCCATTAAACGGCAATAAAAATGAGCTCCAGGACCGCCTGCAAACGGCTTTGCTTGAGGGTGACATTTCACTAGAGGACAGCGCAATTGCAGATGGCATTGCGGATGGAATAGACGACGATGTATCTCTAAACGATGAAGACGAGCACAAATTATTGGGCGATGATCATGAAGATTTGCTGCTGAAAAGTCCCGTAAGCACGCCCACAGCATCAACTGCAACATTGCCAGAGCTATTGGCGTCGCCATCAAAGACGGAGGCATCTAATGCAGCGACGCCAGCTAAGAAAATTGTGCTAAAACGCAACAACTCGCAGCAGCATTTGGCAACGCTTGGCGCAGCAGCATCAACAACAATATCAAAGGAAAATTCAGCACCCAAAGCAGAAGCCAGTAAATCAGTTTCGGACACAGAAGAAAAATCTACAAAGACACAACGCAAACCCATTGTTGTTGGAGGCTCTGCAGCGGACAGCAAAGAAGGAGTCAATAAGAAGCTGGTCGAGTTAAGCATTAAGGAACGCTTGGAACTGCGTGCTAAGAAGTTCGGCATTACAGTCGATGCAAATGCTCCGGCTACTGCTGCTGCTACTTCAGCTTCCCCTGTGGTCAACAAGTCATCAAGTGCATCCATTAAAGCCAACAATGGCAACAAGGAAACTGATGAACAGCAAAAAGAGGCATTAAAACGTCGTGCCGAACGTTTCGGCTGTGTTGTCCCCGAAAAGACGCCAAAAACGGTGGTCGATGATAAGCTACAAAAGCGGAAGGAGCGGTTTGGTGGTGCTGCCACAACTACTGCTGCTGTTGCCACAGAATCTAAGGGTCAAGGTGATTGGGCCGAGAAGGCACGTGCACGTCTAGAGCGATTCAAGGCGACTCCAGCGGCTGCCCCGGAAGCAGCAAAGTAAATAAGAGCATTTCCATCTAGAATCCCAGATCAGCATCCACGCACATAATCATGCTCCGACTCTTTTGTATTTAAGCCACAAATAATCACCAATAATGCGATTAGCCATTAAGAGAAAAAGTTAATAAATATACTAACGATGTCAATGAAGTGTTTTATTTGGGTGTTAACTGGATTGTAAAACCTTATTTTGGAAATTAATTCAAGTATTATCAAATATTTCATTGGGATTTTCACAATCAGTAAATATTTAATTGGGACTTTTCACTTCCATTCAATTTTTAGTTGTATTTAGTTTATAACTTATTGTCGGAACGAAAGCTGCTGTTTACAAGATGTTTTCAAGAAGTCTAGGGTGTTAATATCAGTTGAGTTAACTTGAAATGAATTCGTCTTAATTCAAAAACTATTGAGGTCAAAGCAGAAACTTCCATTAATCTAAATCCCGCAGTTAAACAAACTTTTTTGAAAAAGTTTTGAAAATTATACTTGTGTAACGGCATTGTACACACAAAATTCTAAAACCAGCCCTTAGCATCATAAAACATGGTTTTATTTTGCATTTTGTAGTTTTAATTCAATCACTTAAAAATTACATGAATTGCGTCTTCTGGATTTTGGAAAGTCAATTATTTTATGATACTTTTTTTGTATGAGTAGTGTAAATACATATGTGTATAAAAATTAAAGAAATATATGTTTGTAGTTACTACAACTAAAACCGCTTGAACAGCCTCGCCGCTGCTTTGCTGTGGGATAATCTAAGCCGTTGGTCATGTCGTCTACATGTAAATTATATCGGTTCATTGTCATTCAGGACATACGAACTGTTCTGTTTAAATCTAAGAGCTATGGATTAAAAGTAGGTTACTTTAATGGTGCGACCATCGAGACGGGATCCATCCATGAGAGCTGTTCGGTGGGAAAGATAATTCAAACGTTAGACTCTTATAAAAAATAGCCGGAACAGGATGCAATCTTACCAATGGCCAGTTCAGCGTCGCGCTCCTTGAAGAATCGAACTACACCAAGATCGTTGCCGCGTATCTCGGCAAATTTGACTTCACCAACATCCCGGAATTTGTCTCGCAACGTCTGCCATGTGCAGCTCAATGGGACATTCTTGATGATAATTGTGTCGGATTTACGGGCACCACCGCCAGCATTGCCAGCTCCTCCACCAACACCAACGTTTCCACCGCCAACGCCTACGTTACCACCGCCTCCAAACATGTCTAATTGATTGCCCGAATTTCCGTAGTCATTGCCATCGAGCTGGTTGTTACCGGTATTTGGGACACCTCCGGAACTGCTGTTGTATGCATTGTAACCCACATTACCACCAGATACGCCACCGCCGCTATTAGCGCCGCTTCCTCCTCCACTGTTGTAGTTGTTACCGGCACCACCATAACCACCGCCGCCGCTGCTGTAGTTGTTGGACAAACCCACATTGCTGGCAGAGACGAGACCATCATCATTGCCGCCAGAATTGCCAAGATTGAGGCCAAGGTTGCTAAGCGAAGAGGTTAGCAGAGGATTGGACAGAGCTGCGCCCAGGTTACCAACTACAGCAGCTAAATTGGGATTCAAATTGTTTAGATTGAGGCCGCCACCACCACTGCCCGAGTTGTTACCCATACTGGGCTTTGGTGCCACCGGAGATGGTTGCACGGCTGAATTGTTGCCAAACATGACACCACTTAGGCTGCCCAACAGATTGTTAGCATTGGAACCACCTCCAACAACTGGACCGCCCGAGACTCCCGACAATTGCTGAGCGTTCTGCACATTGCTGAGAAGCTGCGAAGCGTTTTGGTTGCCACCGTTAGGTAGATTGTGTGCCACATCCTTGAGAGGCTCTCCGTTGGGGCCCAGACCAATGCCAACGCCGCCCAATCCTTCGGGCAGCTTAAGGCCCTCGCCCTTATCGGGGATACGATCCAGACGCACAGTCATGCGACGATCATAGAGCATTTGTCGATCCAGCATGGAAATTGCCTGTACTGCTTCCACAGGATGATCATATTCGACTACAGCAAAGCCACGGCTATTGCCTTCCTTATCCAAAGAGAGATCCACACTTTGCACCTTGCCGGCCAGCTTGAAAACTTGCTTGAGCTTCTTATTGTCCACCTTATAGTCAAGCTGCCGAGATAACAATAAAACAAAGTATTAGCAAATTGCATTTAAGATGTGACCTTGGGACTTGCTGAAATACACATTAGTTCATATACTAAGTATATATGTAAATTAATATAAATAAAATATATTCAAGTGTTGTCCACACACATTCGAATCTGACTCCGGTCGCTGTCTTCACTAGGAGCAAACGAAGTCTGAAGGAACTCAGGATTCAGCCAGGCCCAGTTGGCTAATCCTAAAGCGACGCAGGCTGGCAGTTGATCGACTGTTTTATATTTATAACCCAGATCCCTCTTTCTTTGATTTCGATGCGAAGGCCAAGACAAGAACAGATACAAACCAGCCTGAAGTTTAATTTCATCTCGTTCAATAACAACGCAACAGTATTTATAAGGAGCTCTTAATGATATATGCATAAGGTAGAAACCAAATTACCCTAGAATACGATGGAAGGCACAATGTTGTTATCAGATAAAAGATAATGGCATCTATTTGCCATTAATATATGGGTGTATTATAAATACATATAACACTTTGAATTCTTCCCGTCGTTCGTAATCATCTTTTAGATATTAAATACATAAATTTGAACCTATTCAATGAGATAGACGCGGGTTTCCCCTTTCCAAATATTTAGCTATAATACATATAATAAAGTTGACGGAGATGGCAAAAATTTAATTTAAACATACATCAGGATATATGTACAAATGGGTTTTTATTGTTTGGAATTGAAAATTTGAAATAGCGATTTTAAAGATATGATTTACTTAAAAACTGCCCATCTAATCTGCTCAGGATCTTGATATCGAAAAGTGAGTTTCATAATCTCTTTAAGTTGACTTTTAAAATATCGGACAGAAAACGGCAACCTCTGTCCATTAACAAGATTTTTGGTTCAACAAATAAAACATAAAACCCCACAGGCTTAAAGCACAAAACAAAAAATAAACTTTACTATTTAAATTAACATCAACTAGGAGGTCCAATATAGATTGTACTGTAAAATTGCATAGCGAACTCGATTCTTCCCTAGAAATCATAAAGGGAGCTTTATAGTTGGGTAATAAATACGAAACAGAGCCCATGATGAACTTAAAATTTGTGTAGACCGAATAAAACAACTTACGACTTATAATACAACTGGACGAAGAATACAGGCTACAAGACATACATATATCCCTTTAATTGGATATATGCATATGAATACTTGTGGTTTGGTTAAGTTTGGTAAAGATTTGGGTTTTGGTTCAATACAGTTTTGGTTTTTTTTACATACAAATATTGGAATTTTTATAATACATATACTCACATTAGCAACAAAAACCTTATTATGCAAAGGTCCACTTATGCCAAGACTCTCCAAAAACGAAGCAGAAAGCCCATACAAATTGTAATTCGACGAATTAAAATCATTCGACATCATGTTAAAATTATTACGCCCAGATCTAGAAAAAGAAGCCAAAAGATCCAGAGAGAAAAAATAACAAAAGCAAGAGATAAAACAAGTACTCGATATCGATATCCCAAAAGAGCGCACGCATCATTTTCAGCTATAGAATATAATCCAGAACGCAGTAACTCTGCTTAAATTTATAAATACATAGACTACATAGTTTTACACTAAAAAATAACAATTGTAGCAAGGACATTAACATTTAAATTGAACATTAAAAGTCATTTGCCACAGCATTTCAATCTTACTGAGTTTGTTTTTAGCTCAAACTAACTTAAATGATATCATATCATAATGTTATCAACGTAAATATACAATAGATTTCGACAAGCAAGAACCTAACGCAGCCCAAATATAACTATATATTCATATAAGGCGTGTTTCGATTTATAAAACTAAACCAATTTCGTCCGTGTCATGTTTTCATTTTGATGCTCATTTCCTTTGCTGACGCCGAAACTCAAAGAATATTATAGAAACAACTTGCGAGCCTGTAGTTTTTGTTGCAATCGAAATTCGGAACAGGCCTTATAATCACAGTTAAGAGTTCTATTACAAATTTTTAAACATACTCAAAGCGCCAAGGTATCTACAAACATATTTACACAAATCAATGGGCTATGAAGCAAAGATCTTGCCTCAAAACGGTGTTATTTATGTCTAAAATGCCCTATTTTTTTTTTTTAATAAATCTACATGAATTTGACAATTGCTGAGAACAAAAAAATTACCGACGTTGTACAACTATTATAGAAGGCAACAGCAAACGTTTCAAAGGATTGAATAAGAGCGACTATGCATCTTTTAACGGGAATACTTTTCATCTATGTAAAGTTGTCACCACAAAG
This sequence comes from Drosophila testacea, assembly GCA_035043265.1. Taxonomy (NCBI): domain Eukaryota; kingdom Metazoa; phylum Arthropoda; class Insecta; order Diptera; family Drosophilidae; genus Drosophila; species Drosophila testacea. The sequence goes on along the minus strand of JAWNND010001120.1, from coordinate 929,048 downwards.
TAGAATCGCTTCTCAGATATCCTACAGATGTATGTATAATTAATGTGTATGTAAATTTGTGTTTCAGCAAAAGGTGATCCTAAAGGTATATTTCTATTAAAACACTGAATATTCTATTGAAAATTATTGTAACACTAGCAATTCTTTAAAGTTTTAACGCAGAATCGGCTGCAATCAGAGCAATATTCTATTTCCTTTTCGGTTCGCTAGAAAGCTTAGTGTATTGAGAAATACATTTATATTTGAGGAATGGAATTAAAAATAATACTTACATTCTGTCATCGTCACGTCGGGAGAAACCACGATCCCGATCATCCATATGCTCGCGATTACCACCGCCATTGTTGTTGCCACCACCGCCGCCGCCTCCACCACCACCGGCACCATCGCGGACAATGCGTCCGTACTGATCACGCTGTTCACCGTGATCCTCCTTGACGACAAGCTCACGACCGTTCAACTCGTAACGATTCATTTTCTCCATTGCCTTTTGCACATTCTCCGGATCCTTAAATTCAACAATGCCGCAGCCTCGCGCCTTTCCACTTTCGTCATGGAACAATTGTACATACTCAATGGACCCGACAATGCGACGAAACAAATCCTTCAAATCTTGCCAGCGATAATCGTACGGAATGTTTGAAATGTATACACGACAATTGCGTCGCTCACGACTTCTGTCTCGTGCGATATTTGGTCCACCGCCAATTCCCCCTCCACCACCCCCTCCACCATTTCCATTGTTTCCATCGGCATCGGAAAAGCGTGATCCACGGGCGCGACCACGACGATCACGCTCCTTCTCACGATTTTCGACAGCATTGGCATCCATGTTCATGTTTCTGTTTCCTGCAATATTAAATTCAATCTTCAACTAATATTTCGCAACCAATTCTAAACTTTTGTTCTTCGAGGCGTCATTGCAAAAAAAAAGATGGCGTCTGGCGGCATCGGCCGCATTTTAATCGCAAATTTGCAGTGCTGACTGAATATAAACCAAGTCTTTGCGATTATACTCACGGTGAAATTAATTTATATATTATTATTAATATTTGTATGCAATTAAATACAATTTAATGCTTAACAACTTCAATAATCAATAAAAACAGACAATGCCGACTGTCCTGAGAAAAATGTAATCGACAAACTCACAAAACTGACTGACTGAACTAGGGCTGCAACAACATCGATGTCAAAATCGTTGTTTAAAATATTTTCCGATTATCGATGTTGATTTTTCACTATCGATATTTCTTTAAATGGTGTTAAATTTATTTTAAAGTTAAAAAGTTAAATTGACAAAAAATTCTGTTACAAATTGCTCAAATTACACAAGTTTTTTTGATATGTAATCTTAAGAAATAAAAAATGTTTGATTTTGTTTGAAATAAATATGAAAGTTTTACAACAACATTTTATTTATTCATGAAAACAATAAATTGTTTGTACATCTGTACTTATTATACCCTTGCAGAGGGTATTATAATTTTGTCACGAAATGTGTAACGCATTGAAGGAAGCCTCACAGACCCCATAAAGTATATATATTCTTGATCAGGGCGACGAGCTGAGTCGATATAGCCATGTCCGTCTGTCCGTCTGTCCGTCTGTCTGTCCGTCTGTCCGTCTGTTTCTATGCAAACTAGTCTCTCAGTTTTGAAGCTATCTTGATGATACTTGGTACAGGTCCATCTTTTTGCTGCACGCAGCACATATGTCGGAACCGGCCGGATCGGATAATTATATCATATAGCTGCCATAGGAACGATCGGTTGGAAATAAACATTTAGTATGAAAAACTTTTTGTCTTTCAAGATATCTCAACCAAATATACACATTGTGTGTTTAATTAAGTTTTAAACAGGCTGACCAAATTTGGTGTAAATCGGACTACTATATCATATAGCTGCCATAGGAACGATCGGTTCGAAAACAACATTTAGTATGAAAAACTTTTTGTTTCTCAAGATATCTCAACCAAATATACACATTGTGTGTTTGATTAAGTTTTAAACAGGCTGACAAAATTTGGTGTAAATGAGACTACTATATCATATAGCTGCCATAGGAACGATCGGTTCGAAATCAACATTTAACAAAATTTAAAAAATCTGACGGCTTACACAGGGCACTGCAAGGGTATCCAAACTTTGGCGCGCCAAAGTTAGCTTGCGCTATATTTTTATTTCGCTTTAAATATTTTGGACTCGTCGATTTTTAAATAATTTATGGTGAATAAATCGATTGGTTAACCATCGAGGCTTTGCAGCCCTGAAGCTGAGCAAACTGATTCGTCGTAAAGATGAGCGTCATTTGAGTCACTGATATTTGTGACAAGTACTTAAAAGTATTTGTTACCGCGGTGGTATTTAAAATACCTACTGGCAACTTGCTAGTTACGAGGCATCCGACATGTAAGTATAACTCCATAACTATGTACTACGGGTATGCGCCAAAATAAACCATAAATAAACAATTTTAATAGCAGACACTGATACAAGTATCGTTGCTGTTTAAGTTTACTGCGAGAATTAATAAAAAAGAAGGGTATTCCAGCAATAAACTGGTTTCAATAGAAATTCTTTGTTAAGTACTTCAAAAATACCTTATAATAAATGCAAATCCAATCATTTAAATTTTATCATTTCGCAGTCGATGCAATCATTTATTCAATAAATTATCCCAATTTTTAGCATTTATATTAATTGATTTAGACAAAATCACTTATGTACGATTAAAGTCATCAATATGTACTTGGTGCACTATATAATAATATTCATACTTGGGTTGAACCGCTTGGATTAATACAAATAAACATTGATGAAATGTAATTACCGTTACTTCACTAGCAACACCCGCTTCGAGTGAACCGGGTTTTAAATAGTACACACAATTGATTTATTTTTGTTTTTGTATGGCAAAACTGAATACAAAAAAAATTAAATATTATGTATGTATAAAAAGCTTATAGCAAACTATGTATGTATGTGTGTACGTCTATCTTATGCGAAACACGTTATCATTTATTTATGTATGTATGTATGGGAGTTAAGTGCATAAAGTTGTTGTTTTAATTATACATATTAATAGACACTGTTGATTTGCTTTAATTCTGGAGTAAGTGTTTCGCATAAGCTAGTTTTAACTGAATAATCTCTGTCAGTTATACACATAAGTAGAAATAATAAAATTGTCGATTCGTTTAAAAGTAAACTCATACAATATTTTGTGCTGATATTTGTTGCTGATTTTCATTTCTTTTTGCATTTTAGCACCACAAAAATATAAAACAGTGAGCTTTTCGTTACATTTTCAATTGTTATATTTTCTGTGTGGAAATTTCTAATGGAATTCTTTTTGTGCGTGTATGTGAGAGCAAGAGGAAATAAAACGAGGCTGACATTAGATTTATATACCGTATGTAGCTCCTCAAAATGGAAAACCAATCAGTTACATACAAATATCGTAATAGTTATCGTGCTCACTGAAAACAATTGGTTATGGCTACCAAATAGCAACAGCTTAAACAAGGCAGTTACAATAGTATTTCGTAGATATTTATACATGTACGTTAAATGTATAGTTTATAATCTTAAATGGGGCGCCACACATGCTGCACAAAATTATTTGACATACGATAAAAACTTTATAGGCTTAAATTAATTACAATTTTGTTCTTCCTCCCAACAATTGCACCAACCGCGCGCAAATGTGTGTGTGTGTGTATGTTTGCTTGTGTGTTATAAAAATGTGTTTTTGTGCGTAAATTAAAAGTCGTAATGCAAAATAACCACAAAAATATAAACTATTACATTTGAATGTTTGTTGATGACGCACACCCAACACACGCACACACACACACACACACGCACATACAGGACAGGCGATAATGAAAAAAACCAATGCGAATCCACTTAGAGCATCTTACATTTAAATCTACGGTTTGGCTTATTTGTTTTGCGTCCTTTCCGGCCCTTGTTATCCTTATCCTTGCGTATTTCACGTACCAATGTGTAAAATGCATCATCAACACCCATGCGCGTCTTGGCTGATGTTTCAATATATGGAATGCCATATTGTTTGGCCACCTGCAGATATATGTAAGAATAGAGAGCAGATATTTAGTGTGATATCAATTGAATATACAGCCCCGTTTCGATCCTCACTTTCGGAAAGATTTTGCGGACTAAATTCACTTTTCGTTAAGCTAGTGAATTTAAATCTGCCAAAAGTTTAATCTATGATATTGGCATATCATAAATGCTAAAAAGTTTTTATCAGTAAGAGAAATTCGGTGGGAAATCCGAAGGAAAGGAGGGAGAAATTCGGTAAAACTTGCGGAGTAAAAGTCTCCAAATATAAGTGAAAACCGGAACAGGCCTGAAAAGCTTAGTAAAATGCTTACCTCTCTTGCTTGCTCGTTCTGCACGTTCCATGAGGGCAGATCACATTTGTTTCCCACAAGCACCATTGGTACCTCTTCGGCATCCTTGACACGTTTGATTTGTTCGCGGTATGTGCCAATATCTTCAAATGATTTAGCACTGTTTACCGCAAACACAAGTAAAAAACCTTCACCTGTGCGCATATACTGATCACGCATGGCGGAATACTCTTCTTGGCCGGCGGTATCTAGAATGTCCAGCAAGCAGGTTTCACCATCTGAAAAGCGCAATTATGTTATGTTTATGTTTTTTTTAACGATATCGATTTGGAATTTAACGTACCGATAACAACTTGCTTTCGATATGAGTCCTCGATTGTGGGATCGTACTCATCCACAAAATGATTTTGGATAAGTTGTATGGTTAGTGCTGATTTGCCAACACCACCGGCACCAACAACAACTAGCTTGTATTCCGTCATTTCGTTCGGTCTTCTTCTTTCGGTTAGCCGTAGTGCTTTTCGATGTTTACAACTGCAATCAGTCTCTCTCTATTATAAACGGGAGTATGTGTGTAGGTATGTGTGCGTTGCGTTTGTATTGGTGTGCGTGTTCCTCGCCCTACTCAAAATGAGAGCTGCAACTGTTGTTGGCTACGGCGACTGCAAGAGATGAGAGTGTACATAAATTATTATTAATTAAAAATGATTAAAATAAATTAAGTTCGTAATTAGGTATAAATTAAACTGAGTCTGTTCGCTAGGCTCTGCCTTTTATATTTTTCTTTGCCGCTCACACACACATGGGAACATTTACACATTATTTGCACATACACACACGCATACACCCAGAGAAAGAGATGACAATGACTCAAGTTTTGTTGCATGGCCCTTAATGCAGCAATTCAGTTAATCACACTCTGGAAATTCAAAATGTTGCAAACACTTTTATAATTTGTATACAATTAAGGTTTGGTCTTAGTTTGGAGTGCAGGCTTATCTATGCATGTATGTTCATATACATGTACGCGTATGTATGTATGTATGCTGCCGGACCTTCTTTGTTACTGTCGCTTCAATTGGCTCCTCCTTGTTTTTTTCTTCCTTCTTACGTCAATATAAACTTAACGAGTTTAACTTTCAACATATGCACGACCTAATACTATTGCGTTTTTAGCAATTACTAATGTTATAATATTTGTGTTATATTAATTTACGAGTTTATTATGTTTTCTTGTAGAAAGAATTTTTTACATTGCCGATTTGTAAGTATTGGTTAATCTCGGGTGTCAGAGGCTACTTTACAGCACTAGCAACGTAAGTGACTACCCAAATGCTGGCCAACACTAATAACGTAAGCGATGCGGTCGCAGACGTTTACCAACACCAATCACGTAACGAAGCGGCAGCCAGTTGCATCATATTTTCATAGATTTAAAATGCACTGGGCGCGCAATTTAAATAAAACTAAAATGGTTTAATTAAAACATTAGATTAAATTTAAGTAAACCAATTAAATTCGAAAATGTTGTTGCCAAAAACGTGACCGTTTTTAAGCCAAGGCCTAAAACCGGCACTGGACTAATTTTTCGGTACCAAGAGTGGCGCCGTCTTTAATTTGTTAGCGCCGCCACTATCATGCTGTCTACTTTTAGAACTAACTTAAATTGTAACCCGTGCCGGACATGCTGTTCCAAAAGAACAACAATGCTAAATAAATTGGAATTCAACAATTTGGTAAGTGAGAAGTGTGGTTTTGCTTTCCCATAATAACAATCATATATCTACAGGTTATTACCAACAAAAAAATCATACAACAAGCTCGCTCTCAAACAATTGCAAAGGTGGTGCAGAAGTTGCGCAAAGTGAAGGATGCATTGGAAAAGAAACCGGATAATGAAGTGAACAAGGCTCGACAACGTAAAAATGTGGAATATATGGCAGAGCTGAAGTCACTTAAACTCGTGGATATAATGCGTTCCTTGCTACTAAAGGATGAAAAGAAGCACAAAGCTGTTTTAACCAACGGCCGCGCCACTCCCGACGAAGTTGCCATTGCCATGTTGGGGCTAAACAAAGTCATGCAGGGATTGGTTGCGAAATTTCAAGAGACCTTGAATCTAAGCAGTGACGCTAATGCCAAATGGAGGGAAGAGATATTGGAAACAAGTAAACGTCGCCTGAAGCTAGAACGTACCGAAGAAAAGCGACGTAAACGGAAAGAGCTTAAGGAACTTAAAGCTCAGTCGCGTAATCGCTTGGAATGGTTAGAGAAAAATAAACCTGAAGGGGAAGCCCCAGAATCAGATGTGAATTTAATTACGACAGTGGCCGGAGTTTGCCAAGTGGAAACAGTGAAAAGTGTTTCTAAACCAGCGATAAAAGCGGATACGATTCCAAGTGGTAATGGTAAACCCAAGAAAAGCGATAATAAACCCAAAGTTCAAAAATCGCAGGAAAGCAAACAGAAAGTGACACCTAAACGCGTAGAAAAGAAACAGAAAACACAAGAGAAATTAATTAAATCAGAACCAGAAATTAAATATGAACACAAGAAGCCTAAAGAAGAGGAAAAGGATAGACCAACACATGTTGTTGATCCATTCTTCATTACTGAATCCGGCCAACCATATCTATCGACGGCTGTTGTTATGTCGGACGATAATAATGAATCTGATGATGATGACGCATTTGAGTGGGAACAAAAGAGACGCAAACCAATGAATAAACGGCCGGAAAACAACAGAACTCGGATCAACGAAAATCCAATTAAATCAAATTTTGTAGGAAAGAAAACAAAGTTTGCTGAGGACGGTAGTGCTGCAGAAACGATTTTACCAACTTTACCTCCGCCTGCTGATGCTGAAAGTAGCAATGCTGGGATGCATCCATCGTGGATTGCTAAACAGAAACTGAAGCCAAAAATAGCAGCTTTTGCGGGCACAAAAATTAAATTTGACGACTAAATTAATGTTAAAGTTACGTTTATTTTATTGGGACCAACAAAAGGAATTTTTAGACATCCACCTTGGGTACATAATGGCCACGAGTTTTATCATTGCTGAGAAGCTTGTCGACGTCAACGTCTGGAAACTTGCGTCTCAACATCTGCAAGTCAATGTTGGGATTGCGTCTCAGCATCATCATAACCTCATTGCGTGAACGACTAAAAGATATATAATGTTAATAAATTGTAATCAACTCATGACACTTGTTTATATATATTAGGGACTGTTATTATAAAAGTTGTATTATAAAAATAACAACGTAATGATTAATTTTTGATTTTTATTGTTATTCAAAACTCAAACAATAATCTCTATATCTTTTTATAAATTAAAATAAACTTAAAAAAAAAACAAAAATAATCATTATATACAGTCCCTGGTATTTTTAATTAACGAACAACTTGTACTCACTTTTTGGCCTTGCGCTTAACATTGTATAGCTTCTCCCGGTATTTCAAAAGGAATTTATGCACAGCACGTCCACCGTAACCAATATGCCGTGACTTGATCCATTTGGTGTTCATGAAGGGCGGCAGCACATGTTCACACGATTTGTATGTGCAGCGTAAGCCAAAAGCATTTTCAACCTGTTTTTTTGGACGTTCGCCTGTCTCTCCTGTTTCGAGTAGATGATAAGCCTTATTGCGCTCCCGGACAACTGTTTCCAAGTTCTCCATTGAGATTTTAACCTTATCGATACGCTCTGGATTTGGAAATATTTCCATTTTATCGTTGCATTCGTGTTCCATAGTAAACAACATGTTTCGTTCTTTCAACAATATGTACCACAACTGGTGCAACTCCTTATTGGACTTAATTCGAAGCTCGTCAGTTCTCCAGGCGCGTCCAACTTTTACCTCATTCTCGCTCCAATGCTTGGGATCATCAAAAAACTCCATTAGTCGTTCCTGCCTCACTGGACTTGTGGTGTGCATGCCGCATTTCAAAAGACCTCCGACAGCCGCCGGGCTGTGTATTATATAAACAAAACACAAGCCAATGAAGTAAATATGATGGAGGCCTTAAATTAAGCTACTTGACTAACCTCCATGCCGCCAAATGGTTATGTGACGTAGTAAGCACATTTCTAAACGTGACTGTTCCCACAGCTTTTGCCAAATTTAAACATTTAATTAATGTTGAGGACATTTTCCGAAATTAAAGACAGCAGGCACAGCTGTTATTTATCGATAAATACTCGTTTTTTCAGTTTTGAGAGGCATATTACAATCGATAAGGCAGTCGGTAAAATTATGAGAGAACTATCGAAACTTCCACAAAAACGATAGATACCTAGGATACCATCGGTGTAATCGACAATGCCTTCGATAGTTTGATGCCTCAAAAACTATGTGAGTGTTTGTGCGCGTTGATGCAGAAAAGTTTAATTTCTATATAGAAATAGTCTAAAAACTAAGTGTCAAATATTGTAAATTGAATGTGCAAGTGTGCTGGTAATATACAACAATAAAATGTAAGTTGGATTCGTTGTCGAAAGTATATTAATTGTTCTGTGAAAATCTGCTTGTTTTATATTCTGCCCCATCCACACACTCACTTACGTATGTATATGCGACCGTACATACGTACATATATGTGCATACTTGGTATGCTGGAACGCTAAAGCGTTCAACTGAATGTGTGTGTGGGCAACTTACATATGTGTTAGTGTGTTTGTTATATTAAGTACACAATTTAAATTGATAAAAATTGTAGAGCCCCCATATCGGATGGGCTGCTAAATGAGTAGTTAAACCTGAAGTGTATTCGCAAATTGCTCAGAAGCTTGAGTTGAATTATTATAAAAGAACTGAAATTAGTAGTGCAAAAAACTCAATTCAACTCATTGACAAAACAAATCGTTAAGGTAGGGTGAGAACCGATGTAGTAATCCCTAGCCAGTGCTGTCGTGCAGCTAGTGTGTTTATTGTCGAAAAGGTAGCAGTGCATGTTATCAGACGGCTTGGCCATCAATATACAAAAGATATAAAGAGTGTAAATACGTAATGTTCACGAAAAATTTGTGGGAGGGTAAAAAGGGAGCTTTTTACGTACACTACGTAATGCCACTGTCGATGCTATTGTTTTTATTGATTTAACGCCTTCAAAAGCTTCAAATCGTGTTTAAAATGAACAGTTGAGCTGTTGGAGCAAATTTAATTGAAAGGTCAATGAAAGAATGTACTGAAAGTGAATTGATTCATCAATTCACAGAGGGCAAGCATAAGTAGAATGCAAGAAACGGTGTATATACCCAGTAAAACCTGAGGTAAGTATATTCCAAATTCAGACCTGCTCGACGTATGAAAATTCAGGCTTTTTTTCAGTATATGCCTTTAACTAAGTGATAAATGTACACGCAGAGGCCTGAAAAATAATGCCTGAAATTTCAGGTCTTTGGTCGGCTAAATGCCAGGTCTTTTAAAACGTCGCGAGCGTCGACGCTCTGTTAAAGAGACGAAAAGTCTGTTAACCACCACGATCGAGCATGCAAAGTACAATAGGGAAAAACGGTACTTCTAATTTCGTTTTGTCTCTGTTATTATATGTGCTGATGGTTTGCATTTTCTAGCAATTAGTAAACAGCAAGAAGCAGAGCTGCAAGCAAGTGTACGGAAAACTTTAAAATTAAAGTGTGTATATTGTGAAATTGTTATGTATTCATCGTGTAAGTATTGCATTTATATGTTGTGATCATTTGCGGTGCAAATGATATAATATACATAATAAAATAATAAATTTACATTTATATTTTTAAATTTCTTTTTAATGTCCTGGATAATGTGATCGCTCGGATTTGATGAGTTGGCCATTTTATCAAATTGTTGCAATAATTGAAAGAGGTAATTTATACAGACATTGTTGTAAAATAATATTTGTAATAATAACTAATTTTAATTTTTTCTCAAGGCTCGGGACGTTTGACAACAAATACTGTACACAGATTATGTGAAAACCAAGCAGCCGCCATTATAACAGATGCAAACAAGAAGAGTAAAATAATCAAAACAACAAGAACAACGACAACACCGCTCTCAACAATAATTAATTATTTTAAGTTATCTGTGAACAAATCTAGTTTATCAAATAAATAAATTGTGTAATGTATTATCTATCTGCAATTTATTCATGAAAGGGATCACTTTTCAGACGTTGCAAAGTAAGCATACAAAAACCTTACAAATGTATGCTTTCTGGATGTAGGATAACTGTAGCGAACGCCTCATGACATGACTCTCGCCTTCTATTTTCATACATCTGGACAACTGAAAGTAGAAATGGGCATTGGTATGAGAAATGGGCTCTGTTAAGTCATTACAGAGCATTAACAGCGCCCATTCCCATTTCTCTTTACAAAGTATGCTTACTTCTGTGTTTCACCCCTGTATAAAAGCGAATTAAAGAGTTCAGGTTTGGTAAGTACTTCTTTCCTGAATTTTCAGGTGTCGTTCATGCCTTATGGCAAGCTCCCAAGTTTTACTGGGTAGGGCTCATTTGTTTTTGTAATTCTCTTTGCTGCAGTTTCTTTTGTGTGTGTGTGTGAATGCAAGTGTGTGTATCCAACCCCAAAACATCGATAAGACGAGCAGCAGCGGCTTCGTCGTGGTTCACGCCCAAAACATTATCGGATGTGACACAAGGGCATTTATTATATATTGTGTGACAAAGTAAAATTGTTATATATCATCCAAAGTTTAGTTGCCAGACATAAAGAGGAGTATTTTGTTTTATGTAACCAAAACACTTGTTAAAGCCTGACTGACCCCAAAGCCCTCTTTGCTAATCGATAAAGCTGACAAATTTATCGATATACGACACACTTGTTGCAAAGGGCATAAGAGAGATAGAGAAAAAGGTAAAAATATTCATAATGCTGTTAATTGGTCTCAAAATGCAAAACAAACAACTTGTTAATTGCCAACTATAGCGCTTGGCAAAGATAAGACGTTAGGAAGTGAGTTTTTATCTAAACATGTATGTATATAAGTACAAATTCTCGAATGCATAGTGATAATGGCTAATTCGATCGTTTTTATATTGGGGGTGTTTGCATTATTGTATTAAGCTTATCAATCAAACAAATATGTGCATAAGTACATGTGGTTTAATGTGTATACAAAAGTCCTAATCAAACGCCCATTTAATTTAATGATAAATTAATAAAAGTTCGAATCTTGACCTTGTCTGTACAAAATTTTATGATTATTTACTTTATGTTGATTTTAATTGATACATACATACATGTATGTATATATGTCTGTTTTTGTATACGGTTTTCTTCTGTGCCAGGTAATAATAGAGACAACGTTAATTGTTGTTTTATTGCTACATATACTATGCTTACGTAAATGGTTTTATTTTAAAAGTGCAAGTGACCAGTAACGGTTCACCGAGAATATGGAGCTGCTTTGCTCGATAACTGATATCGATAACGATCGCACGATCAAGCCATGAATAACTAGTTCGTGTAGGAAACGAATACCAAGTACATAACAAAGCCGGCTACAAATGCAAATTGTTATAAGCTGGCTAATTATGAGATGTTCATAATGTGCTTTTTCTCTCTCTCTCTTTCTCTTTGAACTCTCGCGTGCACAGTTCAATGTCGCAAGCAACATCTGAAAATCAAAGTCTGGCAACGCCGCCGCTATCAAATGCTGCCGAAAATTGCCGTAAGCGCGCATTGTCCATTTCATCGCTATCATCACGTTCAGAGCCCAAGTCCATAATCGAGATACACATATCGAATGAAGGCAACAGTTGCAGCACCAAGCGCCCCAATTTGAATACATACCCAGAGCCACAACCAGATGATGCAAGCGGATCAAGCAATATGAATTCGCAACAGCAGCAGATACCACAAAATAATGCTATTGAATTGAGCATTGAGGAGCAGAAGCTCGATAACGATTATCGAACTAGTTGTGCCATCTTTGTGCAACACTTGCCTTGCTTTAAGCTCCAGGAATCTACAACAGTAACGTCCATTCCCAAGTGCCGGGAGTGTCGTCGCCGTCATGCCCCAAGCTCTTCTGCATCCAGCAGCAACAACGGGAACAATAATGATATCTATTGTCGGTTCTATGAGTTTCGACGTTTGCAATACAATGCCGATGGAGAATTGAGCGTTGCAGGATTTCCCAATCCCTATCAGGAGCCAACAAGCGATGATTACAGCATTTGGCAGCCAGATGGAAAAACAGCACCAACAGCTGGATATATGGATATACAAGTATGTCGATATATTTTACTGCATGCAGGCGATCAATTTTGCTATTTGTGGCGCCAGGAGGCGGAAGCATTAAAGCTGCACGAGAATCCAGATGGGACAATTGCTTGGAAAAAGGCTGTAAAGGGTATACGAGAGATATGCGATGTATGCGATACCACACTCTTCAATTATCACTGGACGTGCAGCAAATGTGGCTTTGGGGTGTGCATTGATTGCTTCAAGGATCGCAAGGAAGGATTGCAGGCTAAGCGACGGAATGAGACGCAACGTGGGCAGGATGAATACCAATGGCTGCTCTGCACCGATGATAAACAACAGAAGCATTCACTGTCGGAATTGATGTTGACCCAGATTATTGCAGGAGATGCTTTAAATGTCCTTGGACGACGGTTGCACGAGGTGCGCATGTTGTGGCAGGTGCCACAGGTTTGCGGATGTTTGCTAAGCAAGAAACAAGTCAACGATGAGCAGCTAACACAGATGATACAGGATATGATCAAGGAGTCGCAGTTGAAGCAACAAACCAGTGCTTCCTCTTTGGCAACGGCACAAACGTTGCAACAACAACAGCGTCTGGAACAGTTGCATGCCAAGAAATTGGAATTTGCCAGACAGCATGGCATTGACTATGTGCCAGGACGTGTCTGGACAAAGGAGACACTCGGCAAAGATCCAATTACAAGCGCCTTTGATAATTTTAAGCATATTAACTTTTTGCGCAAGGGACTCGCAGGTTTGCGACGTTTCCTGCCACCACGTGCCATGACGCTGGCACATTCAACCCAATTGGCGCCAGGAGTTCCACATGAATGGCTCTGCGATGGGAAATTGTTGCGACTAACGGACCCAATGCATCCAGATAACCGTGTGTTATATCAGGAGGTATGGAAATGTGGACAGCCTGTAATGATATCTGAAGTCGCACGTTCGCTTAATTTGGATCTGTGGCATCCACAGGCGTTCTGTCGTGACTTTGGCGATAAGCCCAACGACTTGATCAACTGTCTCAATGGCAATTTGGTGCCCAATCAACCAATGCGTCACTTTTGGGAGGGATTTCAGTGTATACACAAGCGTTTGCTCGATGTCAATGGTAAACCCATGCTGTTGAAACTCAAGGATTGGCCACCAGGCGATGATTTTGCTGAAATATTGCCCACTCGCTTTGCGGATCTAATGCGGGGTCTTCCCATGCCCGAGTATACGCTGCGCACGGGGAACCTCAACATTGCCAGTTGCTTGCCCAAAATGTTTGTGCCACCCGATTTGGGTCCAAAGATGTACAATGCCTACGGCTCGGCTCTTCATCCGGATAAGGGCACCACAAACTTACATCTGGACATCTCAGATGCCGTCAACATCATGGTCTATGTGGGCATACCCTCCGATGAGGATAGTAAACCACAATTGGCGGCCACACAACGTGCCATTGCATTGGGAGGTTGTGATTATATCACTCGGACACGTTGTCAATCGCCAGACGTGTTGCCAGGCGCATTGTGGCACATATTTCCGGCCAGGGATGCGGACAAAATACGCGATCTGTTGAATCGTGTGACATTGGAGAAAGGCTTTCGTCTCGAGCCTGATCATGATCCCATACACGATCAGAATTGGTATCTCGATGATAAGTTGCGTGCGCGTCTCTTCAAGGAATATGGCGTTGAGGGTTATCCCATTGTTCAGTGCCTGGGCGATGCAGTCTTCATACCAGCGGGTGCACCACATCAGGTCCAGAACCTCCACAACTGTATTAAGGTGGCCGAGGACTTTGTTTCTCCAGAGAATATTACGCACTGCTATCATCTCACCCATGAGTTCAGACGGCTCTCCCACTCACATACCAATCATGAGGATAAACTGCAGATTAAGAATATTATATACCACGCTATCAAGGACTGTTGCACCATATTGACACGTGCTCTGGACGAGCGCATTGACCAGGAATTGGCCAAGGTGGAAGCTGAAGTCTTAAAGCACTAATTACATAATCAATTATGAAATCAATCATGTAACAATTTTAATAAAGTATTTTATTTAACGTCCAGAAACGAGTTCAATGAATTTTATTAAAAACTCAATAATAAGTATTAGAATATCTTTTAATCGATTTTCTAAATTATGGGAATAATATTGGTAAAGAATTCCATTATGTTGGAAAATTATTGAATTTTGAAATAGCTTTAACTAGTTTTGTTTAATTATGGAAACAATCTTTGGAAATCTCAAACAAATCCAATAAAATTCTAGTTTCAATTTGTATTTGCAGTCGCAGAGGAAAAGCGCTTGCAATCAATGCGTCCTAAGCGTGCTAAAACCGAATCTGACAATGATGATGAGTTCTGCCAGCCTGCCAATTGTGACACAGGGCTCAATGAGCCATTAGGGCATAGGGATTGGGAATCCAAGTCAATTATATAGCTTAGAAGACGTCTGCAACATCACCACAAAACAACACCAAAGGCGAAGCCTACAAGATTTTTATTAAGAAGAGCATTTACAATTAGACATTCAAAATGACGGTTGATTTTAATGATTATTTTTGGGTAAGTTGATCCAATAATTTAGTAATTGATGTACCTAATCGTAATCCATGTTGTGCAGGGCGAGAAAAACAATGGATTCGATGTGTTGTATCATAATATGAAGTTTGGTCTGGTGGCCAGCAAGGAGTTGTCGGAGTTTTTGCGCGAAAAGTCAACCATTGAGGAGCAAAATTCGAAAATGATGTCCAAGTTGGCGCACAAGGCTAGCACGGGAACTTTGAACAGTACATTTGCTCCCGTATGGACAATACTTCGCACCTCGGCCGAGAAGTTGTCCACATTGCACATGCAAATGGTACAGAAATTAACTGAGCTGGTCAAGGATGTGGCCAAATATGCCGATGAGCTGCACAAGAAGCACAAGTGTGTCAAGGATGAGGAGTCCCAGACACTGGAGTGCGTACAGGCCATACAAACATCAACGGTTGCAGTGCAAAAGCTGCGAGATTTGTATGCCAGTAAGGTGCTTGAATTGGAGAAACTACGCAAGGATAATGGCTCACACAAGGATGCCGAGAAGCTGGAAAGTAAGCTGAAAAAGCTGCAGGAAGACTACAAAGCGCTGCTCGACAAGCATAATCCTATCAAAAATGAATTCGAGCGACGCATGACACAAACTTGCAAGGTAAGCAAATTTGAAATTGAATTAACATTCCAACAAATATTTAATCTTTTTATATATTATTAGCGTTTCCAAGAGATCGAGGAAGTGCATTTGCGTCAAATGAAGGAGTTTCTGTCCACGTACTTGGAAATGTTGCAAAATAATCACGATATGGTTGGACAAGTGCATTCGGATTTCAAGCGACAATTTGTGGACATGTCCGTGGATAAACTGCTTGAGCAGTTCGTGTTAAACAAATACACGGGTCTCGAGAAGCCTGGTATGTAATATCCTCTTTCCACTATCAAAGTATTGTGAACTCAAATTCTTCCCTTACCAGAAATGCTCGAACTGGAGTTTGTGTCACTTTCGGGAGGATCACGTCTGCAGCCACAGCAGGCTTCTGCCACGGCATCCAATTCGAATTCGGCAACTAGTATACAAGCTGCTTTGCGAGCTGGCGGTGCTGCTGCAGCCGCTTCAGGCAGTTTGGTCTCCATGGATCAGAGAGGCGCCGGCGGTGGCGATGCATTGGCTGGCATATCGCTGGGCAGCGGCAGCGGGGCAAGTGGCAGTATTCCCTATGCGGATGATGCAATGCTGGGCAGTGGCGGTGGTTTGCCATCACCAAGACCCACATCACCGGAGACGCTTGGTGCACAGCCAGCGTCAGCAAGTGCTGCTACCTCAACGGTAAAGAGTCTGCGTTCCTGGTTTATGCCGACGGCCAGCAAACAACAACAGCAGCAGCAGCAGCAGCAACAAAATGTTGGCTCTGTCACTGGAAATTTCGGTATGCCTGGCAACAGCAACAGTTCCAACAACAACAATTACAACAACACGAACATCACAACAGCAACAAGCGTCAATTTGAACACGAACAACACAACAACAACAACTGGCACGATCAATTTCACCAACAAAAATTCCCCTAACTCTGAGCATCAGGATAATCAAGGTTCACTTTATTATTTTTTCCTTATTTTAATGCATTTTTAATTTTCTTTTAAGGGTAAAAGTGTCTATTATTATTTTTGTTTGCATTGGTATTTGTAAATCTTGTATTAATGTAACTATCTATCTATCTAGAAACCTTTTATCATCTATACGACATAAAAATGCATCATCTGATATAATATCTCTTTAAGATTTCTCTATAAAATTTAGAAAATCCTTTCTTACTAATATGCTTGTTCTTGTAAATATGAAAGGGAATATTGTCTTATATTATGTGTTATGTTATTATTTATATTTTATTTTACTTCTCAAAATGTACACTCAAACACTTAGCCAATGTCCAAGGTTAACAATCCCAAAAACCCACACACATATTAACTGCACTAATAACTTACACTATACTACACAATACGCTTGTTTTTTTCTTCTGTGTTATGACGCTTTTGCACACGAACATCATCACTCACTTAATGAATTCATATTCATTCATTATAAACTTGATCATCTATGCACCACCGATCAAAACTAATTAAAATCAAAACTTTAGATCAGCAACAACAACAACAGCAGCAACAACTAGAGCCGCAAGAGATCTTAACACCAACAGCAAGTGCTGGTGGTCGAAAGCAAATGAATGCAACGACAAGTGAACAACAATTATCGAAATCATTAAACGAGCAAGATCATCTTAATCATCAGCAACAACAACAACAACAACAACAGACTGCAGTGGGCAACAATGGGGCCACGACAACAACAACAACAACAACCACAACAGCAACAACGTCCAGACGTACAACGTCACTTTTAAATATATTCACATCGAACTCTCAGGGTAAATGTAAATGCCAAAATGAAAGTAAAGTGATCCCTAAAAACCCAAAACCCCCAACACTGAATATCCCAGATGCATATAAATTATATATGTATACCTTCATGCATGTATTTGATTAATTACAATTTCCCACATTGTTTTGTAACATATTCATTTAATCATTTGATGTACTTTATGGCGGTGTTTGAGTTCATTTAAGAATCCATTAGGTCTATATCATAAAAATTATTTCGATGTTGTCTAACTCTTTACTCTATATTTGCACTTTAACACTAAATAAGATCTATCGAAAATGTCTTTAAGGATTTACCAAATCTTTAAAGTTCTATAATATTATATGTAATAAACTATTACAAAGAAATTATCAATAGGTTAAATTTCATCTACAATTTGTATGTACAATCTTAAATGTATTATAACATATTCGTCACATTTTCAATTGATATAGGAACTGTTGTTTTAAAGTGCAGAATTAGTTTAATTTATCCTCCAAATGTTTGTTGTATATAATCATTATATTTTAAATCAAAACTTATGTCGTAACTCAATAAATCTCTCTTCAGTTTCGGGCATTTTGCGTAGTAGACGCGACAAAGCAAAAACCAAAAAGTCAAAGAAGAAGAAAGACAACGAGGCCGCTGATCTTAACAAACAAGAAGAGCGATTGACCAGGTAAGTTTCCACTTTGAACATAAATCACTTTAAGCTCTAATTTTAATCTTTTACAGCGTCGAGCGGGCCAATAACACGCTCTTAGACTATGATGATCATGGTAGGAGCATGAAGACCCAAAACTCTAGTGGGAGCAGTGCCGGCGGCGGTTTAGCTGCCTTGTCTGCAACCTCGGCCCAAGGCAGTGTGGATTCAGCGGGCGTAAGCAGTATGGGAGGCAGTCTTGGAATAGGAGCTGGCAATGGTCTGGCCCATGCCGGCAGTACCTTGGGAGCAGGTGCAGCGAATACAACAACTGCGGGTACGGCAAACGCTGGTGGTGGTGCTGCAAATGCCAGTGGTGGTTATGAGGTGGATGAGGAAGGATTTAGCATACAGCCTGCAAAGGAAATCGCCTGGGAGGAAGGTCATGACAAATGTAAGCCAAGAGTCTTTACAACATTGTAATGTATACTGAAAGATCATCCTATTTAGCAGCTGGCAGCTTCTACTCCGATTCAGACACGGATTCGGACAACGACAAGCGACGAATTCATGTCAAGATTAAGCCCCTAGACAATGGACAGACGCCCATTTCGGCCAGCGTGGATGAGTTAAGAGCCACAGTTGAGAACATTTCATTATCGCCTACTGGAGTATTTGCGGTAAGTTAATGTTTTGTGATTATTGCAACTTCAATGTAGATATCAAATATAGTTATACAAGGATTTGTGGATATTGATACAATTTAATATTCATGATATAAAATACAATAATAATTATAATATTAAAATAAAAAATCAAAAAGGCATCAATACATAAAATATCGTAACAACACAATTTAAAAATTTTAAACAAATCGATTATCAAACAACGAATACGAACCATAAATGAAACAAAAAATATTAAATAGTTTTCTATGATTACAAATAAGAGCCATATAATATAACATTCAAATGGAAAAAGGAGAAATCCAATCATTTATTCAATTGTAAACACTTTGTGCTGCATTTTTAGTTAGATGTCATTTCAAAAAGAAGAAATTAGCCTGGTTGTAAATTATTTAATTTAGAATTTTCCACATTTTCATTAGAATGTTATTGAAATGACAAAGAGTGGAGAAGGTTGTCCTTTTCATGTGGATGTCATTGAAATAACAGACTTTTGAGTTTACAATATGGTGCTGTCATTTGGTTAGTTAATTAGGAAATAAACTCTAGGAATAAAACTCTACTCTTAGCGAGCCAACTGTATGATGAGGGCGGCGCACATCTCAAAGAACTCCATAGTTTGGTGTTCCGTCGGCTGGAGGGGCATAACACCACTGACGCTTAAAGAAGGCGGGGTGAGGCTCTCCATGAGGACATCATCGCCCTGTTCAACTTCGTCGTTGGTCAGTGACTTAAAGTCGAGCAGATAACTTTTTGCATCCACCTGATAAAGTTGCAATGACATCTTGGAGAACTTGTACGTCTGAATATTCTGATGCCGCACACGCACATGATAGGGATTCATAGTTTTCCATTCGTAATTCAAGGCTTTCATGGCACGATAAACCTCTAGCATGATGTCATTTGGTTTACTCTGTGATCTAATGCCTAGATGCCATTTGGCACGCTTAATTGGAGTTCCACCACGTGCTGTCTTTTCCGGAAAAGCAGCTCCGCCCGTGTTCTGCACATGTATGGCCAACTGCCGTTCCAAATGTGGACGAATTGTGGAAACAGACCCAAGACCCAAAGTGGGTGCACAATTGTAAACAGGCGTTGCACTTCCCGAACTGGCTGCAGTGCCTCCTCCTCCTCCTTCTCCGATTGTAACTGTGGCCACAGGTTCGTGCGTTAAGGGCATCTTTGGAGGCTTTGAGCCGGCGACAAAGAAATTGTTAATATCACTAATCTGTGTCGCCGCATCGTCTGCGAAACGTTTGTTATCAATAATTAGATGATAGGCAATGGCCAGTTGATCGTGTGGATCACCACTGAGGAGGGAATTGTGCACCTCGGATTCCTTGACGCCAAATTTGGTGCAAACCGCGGCCACCGCATATGTGTCTATGACATTCGAGTCCTGCTCGATGGATGAGGGAAAAAGATATACCGGCAACTCCTTTTGGAACCACTCGTGTTTCTTAATCTCCTCAATTGTGGCACGCTTCACTGGATCCACCTGCAGCATTTGACAGACCAAATTCACCACCTCTTTGTTCAGATACTCTGGTATGGAAAAGATTCCTGCTTTGATCTTTCGAAATAGCGTAGGCACATGCTCATCATCGAACGGCAATGTGCCGCAGAGTAGCGCATACAAGATAACGCCACATGACCAGATATCCACTTCGGGACCAGCATAGAGTTTGCCAGATATTACCTCGGGTGCCGCATAATTTGGGGAACCACAAGATGTTTTCAGGAACTCACCATCTAACATCATATTGGACAGTCCAAAGTCCGCAATCTTCACATGCATATTGTGATCGAGCAACAGATTCTCTGGCTTCAAATCCCTATGAACGATCATGTGACGATGACAATAGTCCACACCAGAGATAATCTGCTGAAAGAATCGTCGGGCCTGATGCTCCTGCAATTTCCCATGCTTCACAATATAATCGAAGAGCTCTCCTCCACTCACATACTCCATAATCATAAATATATCCGATGGCGTCGATATAACCTGGTAGAGCTTGATAATATGCGGATGCCGGAAGAGTTTCAAGTTTTGTATCTCTCGTCGTATCTGGCCAACAACATCCAGACTCTTGATCTTCTGTCTGTTGAGTATCTTGACGGCGACTTTGAGCCGTGTGATTTGATGCTCACCAATTTTCACGTTGCCAAAAGTGCCCGTTCCAAGGGTGCCACCCAATAGATAATGTCCAATCTTCACCAGAGGTTGCCCATTCGCACTTCCCGCTGCAGCCGCCTCAGCGGCAGCGGCTCTCATCTGTGGCATTTCCAATTATCCAGTTAATCCGTTTAGTACGTGTGTGTAAATGGAAGGCTATCTGGATTTCGGGGATAACGGGATGCTGTTATTTCCAGTACATATAGTGTTTATATTTTAGTTGTTTGTTACTGTTGTCTGTCCCTGTCGCTTTCCCCCGAAGTGTCACACAATGGGGAGAAGGTCGATTATTATTTATTGCGTATTCCGTTTTCAAGGCATAGACAACTATATAATAATTATTGCCTGTTTACACCACAACTCAAAGCACACACACACACACTCCAACAATATATTGGTCAGCAATTGTAAATAAATCACGTTTTGATTTCGTTTTCGATTTGATTAACTGTGTGACTGTTTTCCGTAAAGAAAATTACACCACATTCGATGTTTGATTTCATTCTGCTGATTTTGCAATATGAAGAACGTCGTTCCTGCAACTGCTTCTCTTTTGCTTTTACGAAATCAAATCGAAAGCAAAGCAGTTGCAGGAATAATACTAATATAGTTGCAAAACTTGTCAACCCTATTTATTTTATAAGGGTAGTCGAGTAGACTCCTGAAAAATGTTAAAGAAGCGAAGTCATTTAGCTAGGTATTGCACTATTCTGTTAGTTCTTACTGTTAGTTACTTTTTTAACAGCTGTAAATGACTTAAATTTTAATTATAAATAAATTTGACTATTCACAGCATCACAGCCAGCAGTTGCAGGGTGGAGCACGCGGAGCAGCTGTATCGCGTCAGCAATCTCCGGAGATTTCCAACGCTTCAACGCCTACGGCCAGCGTTCATCCGTATGCACCATTGCAGAGTCCGACGTTGTCCAATAACAATGCAAATAATGCAAGCCACAATCGCTATGCGGATTTGGGCGATATATTCTCAGAGTTGGGCGAGATGAGCTCCTCGGCGCCACCTTCAGCAACGCTGAGTAAGCCACCGGGTCGTCAAATACCAACACCCACATCCGCTGGCGGCAGCAGCATTGTCATACCGAGACCTCCATCCCGTCGTTCCGATATGATTGCCATTGGGACGGCAGCGTCTGCAGCAGCAGGAGGTGCCTCAACTGGTGGCCGTGGTCGGATGAGTCCAGCACCAGCACCAGCGATGATGAATCGGGCGGATAGCATTGGCAGTCTGGAGTTTCGAACCGCAATTGGAAGCATGGGCTCATCACGTGGTCCGTCGCCGTTGACAATTGGCATTTCGGACACAATACCGCTGGCGGTTGCATTCCATGAGATTATACACGCCTATTTTAGGGGCAGCGATGAGTCGCGTTGCCAGGTGAAGGTATCCGGTGATATGATGCTATCATTCCCAGCCGGCATTGCCGGTCTGCTAGCCAATAATCCAAATCCAGCCAAGCTGGGCTTTCGAATTAAGCAAGTACAAAATCTGGAAAACCTCGTACCGAATGGCAATCTGGTGCAGATGTAAGTAAAGAATACTTTAATATTCTAACACTATTCTAATCCTTTTTTAACATTGTTGTTACAGAGATCGCCAACAGTCGAGTGCGATGAGCACGCTGTTGGAATTCAATATGCCAGCGTTGACAGCGTTGTTGCGTCGGCAGGCGGAGAAAAATCCGACAGCCTCATACTTTAACGTGGACATACTGAAGTATCAGGTGCGCACCAAGCCGGGAGCCAGCTCGTGTCCATTTCAGCTGGTCAGCTATTGGAAGTGTGAGCAAAGCTATACAGCGCTTAAAGTTGACTACAAATACAATAATCATGCCATGGCTAGCGCCTCGCCTCTTTTAAATGTAACACTTTCTGTGCCGGTCAATGGCTCTGTGCGTAATGTCCAAGCGAAACCACATTCCTCATGGTAAGCTACTCTTTATCTATAGAAGTGCCTCCTGAAACTCACATCTGTCTATGTTCTTTAAGGTTGGGAGAATCGAATCGTTTAGTGTGGAACTTTACGGACATATCGCAGAATTCACAGGATGGAGGCGTTGGCACACTCCGTGCACGTCTCGAGCTCAATGATGGACCCTCCACACCGGCCATGCTGGCCACACAGTTCAATTGCGAGGGCACCACCTTATCGGGCATCGAATTCGAGCTACAGGGAAGTGGCTATCGTTTGTCCTTGGTCAAGCGGCGTTTTGTCTCAGGTGCGTAAAATAAAATAGATGAGAGAATATTTACCTAAGTCAGGAATAGCTTATAGAAGTTATGAGTTTACGAAACAAACCAGAAATAGAAATAAAAGATAAAATTCCAGATATACTTACTTTGGTTGAAGTAGAATGGAAAGGGATAAGTTTCTATTTCAATGTTTATTATAAAAATATTATTATTATTTGAAAAAACAATTGATTGTAAATAATTCTTTGCTTTCTTTGCTTGCAGGCAAATATGTTTGCGAAGGCGATGGAATACGTAGCGGTGCCACGCCCACACCACCCTCAGTTGGCTCCACAAGTCCGTATTCGGCTAAATCGAATTAATATGACCGTTGGCTCATGAAAATCTAGCGAAATTTGTATCTAAATATAACAAACGAAACCCATTTTGTAATACAACAAGTGGATGATTGTGGAAGAAAGATTATTGGCATCACTTGTGTTTAGCTACTGTGATTGGGTTATTCATTATGTATTTTTGTATCACTTGTACTGTTAAATCTGCTGGACAACTTCTGTTCGGCGTAGAAAAGTAAAAAAGAAAAGAATCCCGATTTTGTATAGCCGTAACAATTGGATGATGTATTATCTGTTACATATATATAAATATTTATATATTATATATAAATATACTATATTATATGCTTAGATATGTATTTATTATGTTTAATTAAATATGATGTAAACAAAACAATGTATGTAGTTATGTAGATATACCATATAATAACACACTGACAGACAGACAGACACTCAGATACACTTACACTTACACCTAATGCAGCGTTTTGAAAGGACGTTGATTTTATGTTCACTTTTCTACACGCAAAAACACACAACCAAATGTATTAAAATGAATGCAAAATTTAAGATATCGAAAAATCAGTTGTTATATTTCTTTATTGTTTTTCTCAAGACCTGATATTTAAATAAATAAAGAATGATGTAGATATCAACTTTCTCTGCTAATAACATTTATAATTAGCGAACTTTGAATTAATGATTGTTCATTATTACCACCTTTACCTTTTAATCCTTGATCTTGAGTTCATTTGTTATGGACAATCATAATATGTTACCATCTGACGACCTTGCAAATTCCTCAGTACGTAAAACTGTCTTTAACTCTGAGAGATGTCTTTATAAAGTGACAATAGTGCAAACAACTTATTATAGTTAGTAATACAATATGGCTGGGTACATACTTATAATATTCATGAAAGTTGAATGTCTCTAGGCCAAATCTATATGAACATGGGAGATTTTAAGGCATCGTGCCAACTCACGCATGTTTCAACGTATTCTGTATTCAGTTGTTTTTTTTCTTTTTTCAGTTGGTTAATTATTCGCACTTCTATTAGCCAGAGAACAACATGACAAACCGGTTTCGCTTTCTGTCGCCATAAAAATGAGGAAATTAGCTGATGCCCAAAAATTCAGACAAACGTCTGCGTCGAAATAAGAAAAAAACAAAGAGTCAACCAAAGATTATTTTTGTGGGTGCAAAGCGGTTTCTTAGTTATGCATAGAATTTGACTAAAACTCGTAGTTGCAGTCTATTTTAATGGTATTGTATATTATTATTGGTACATATAGAAAACAGCTGTTCTTTCTCGTCTCATTGCGCGTTGTGCCAGTTTATTATTATTGTTGACGCATGACGTCACCATGCCACAAATTCATTTCAAGGTCGCCGCCAGTCGCATTTTCATTTCACTTGACACGCTTTGCCTCCTGCTGTTGTTGCTGTATAATAAATTGCATTAACCCATTAGCGTTAAGAGGAAGAAAAATTTAATAAATATATAAAAAAGTTCATTGAGAAATAAAGTTATTTCAATTCTAATGATGTTAAATCAAGTTTAACTGTCTTGACAAACCAAATTAAACTAAATAAAGGAACAAACTAATACAATTCTTATTATTGTAGATTGTTCCTTTTAGTATCTATTTCTAAACTGAGTTTAAATTAATATTGTTGATTTACCAAAGTTTAATATTACCCTTTGAACAGTTTTTATAGGGTATTATATCTATATAGTAGTTGTCAAACGATAAGATTAAATTACAAAACAATTGTGTGTGTGTGCAAAAAAGACGTGTATAGAACACAGACATATACATATGTATTGTACTTATTATTGTATATAACAATACAATAACAATATGCCCATATAGCAGTCAGTCACTTAATTGTTAAACAAAAGCGACAAGCACAACAATTGTTACATATGTTTATTTATATTTACATTTACCCATTGTATTTTTATTTGGAACTAGAACTCGCCAACTTGCAAAGATAACATATTATAAACAGATGCTGTGTAGTCATTAAATATATAGCACATTAGTAAATTTTACCAGACTAAATTGTTGGCAACTCATTATTCAGTTTATGAATTTATTATATAGTTTTACATTTTTCCCTGTATGCGTTAGAAATGTGGTTAAATGGGATTGTTATAAAGAGTAGGAGAACTTAATATACTATATATTCCTGATCAGTATCAAGAATGAAGTCTTCATCGTCTTTACTCTCTGTATGTACTTCTCAATCGAGCAGCCCTATTTGCTAACATCTGTTTAGTTTTTAATTTGAATAAAAAAATATATATATTATACATTTTACCTACACGATAATTGAAAGAAGAATAGAAGGTGTGTGGGTGTAAATATGCAATAATTACATATTATATAATTTATAAGTTGTCTTTCCAGAATAGATTTGTTCATATGGCGTACCGTGTTTCCGGTGCCCGTCGTTCTTTCTTCGCCGATAGTTCCGTGGGTTTAACCGAAGAACAACTTCGTCGGCGTGAACATCGAAATTATATTTTTGGAATTGTTAAAATTGCAATTTTTTTGATAGTATGGATTTTCTTCACAATATCTATAATTCTGACGGCGCCGCTTAAGCTGGACGAAGAAGTGATACCCCTTAAACCAGGAGAAAAGCAGATGATTATTGTAGACGAGGAACCGACTGGGAGTTATCTAAGTGTCGAGATAAGGGGCAAAGTCGATATAATAAAAACAATACATCCGAAACAGGCATCGGAGGAAGATACATACGTTAAAGTTGCCGTGGAGATGTTTAATATCAAGACTAATGCTACCATGTGGGAGTCGAAGACGTGGCGTGTCTATATCGATGAATCGGACACAGATGAATTGCACACTGTAAAAGATGAGTTTCATCTGGATGAAAAGTTAAAAAAGGTGCTAATTACAGAATCGATGTTTGAAACTTTGGGAAAAGGAATCGGTTCATGGAGTGATCCTGATACGAAACTACAAGTGACACTTTTGAGTCTACATAGCATACCCATTGCCTTGGCAGTGAAGATCAATCCGAATCCTATAAACACAAAGCTAAGTGTTTGGCTTGGGCTTCTTCTACTGATTTTCCTATATGTTCTGATCTGTTTCGATTTAACGGATCGAACATTTGCCGCATTGCTGGTGGCAACAACCGCCATTGGTGTTCTTTGCTTGTTGAATCATCGTCCTTCGCTGAAGCAGATCATTGAATGGATCGATATGGAAACTTTGATGTTACTTTTTGGTATGATGGTCATGGTGTCGATTATTTCGGAAACTGGCTTGTTTGACTTTCTTTCCGTGTTCGCCTATCTACTGTCAAAGGGAAAGATCTGGCGTCTCCTGTTCTATCTGTACATGTTCACGGGCATCCTTTCTGCCTTCCTGGACAATGTAACCATCGTTTTACTAATGGTGCCAGTAACAATTCGACTGTGCGAGGTATTGGCAATAAATACGAAGATTGTTCTCGTCAGTGTGGCGATCTTTTCGAATATTGGCGGTACATTGACACCAGTGGGAGATCCGCCAAATGTTATAATTGCAACCAACGAACATGTTCGGAATTCTGGTGTCAATTTTGGCAATTTTATGCTGCATATGTTTCCGGGTGTCATGCTAGCCATGCTCTCTGCTTTCATAATGATCTACTATATGACGCGAAACAAACTCCAGGAGAGTGGAATTCAATTGCGGCGATCTATTGAGGCACTCGAGAAGCAGGCTGAAAATACCAGGGATACACATAACAGTCGCAATATTTTAAAACATATTTCCGAACTAAGAGAACGTTTGAAAAAGGAAGAATCCCTTAGTCCAGCCTCACATATTGATTTTGAGCAAACTCTACAAGAAATCAAGTCAAAGCACAAAATCAGAGACGTGTCTCTTCTGATCAAATGTTGTGTAGCCTTTGGAGTTGCCGTCATGCTGTTCCTCTTCTGCTCAATCCCCGATTTGAAAGGCATTATGTTGAGCTGGGCTGCAATTTTAGCTGCTTTACTTCTTCTGATATTGGCTGACAAACCTGACGTAGATTCTGTTCTTGAGCGTGTCGAGTGGTCTACGCTGGTCTTCTTTGCAGCACTTTTTGTCCTAATGGAGGCACTCGTCGAAATGGGCCTAATCGAAAGTATCAGCGATGTGACCACCTCAATTATCTCCAGTGTGGACAAGAGCAATCAGTTGACTATAGGCATTTTCTTGGTGCTCTGGTTCAGCGCTATTTCCTCGGCCTTTGTGGACAACATTCCCATAACTACGCTGATGCTTAAACTAGCAATTAAACTGGCTACTAACGACAAAATGGCTCTTTCCTTCCAGCCATTGATATGGGCCCTCTCATTTGGCGCCTGCTTCGGGGGAAATGGGACTCTGATTGGTGCTTCAGCCAATGTGGTAACTGCCGGTATTGCCAAGCAGCATGGTTACGATATCAGTTTTCTTCTCTTTCTATTTATCGGATTTCCCATCATGATAATGACAGTGGTAGTGGCTACCATATATCTCTTCATTGTCCATTGCCTGTTCGCCTGGCACTAAATTTAATGTCTAGACTTAAGTATTCACATCAAATTTGTAGTTATCAATCGAATAATGAACTGACTAAACATAATTTGTATTCTAATTGAGAAGGTGTTCATCATATTTATAGCCTTAACTTTAAACAAATTTTTTAAAGTTGTTCACTTTCTTTCGTTTTAAATTGCTGTTGCAGTCGGATACCGTTAAAACAAGTTTAGAGTTGCCAGCCTGTTTTACAATTAAAATCTGGGTTAAGTTTAATTATTTCATCTTCAACATCATTGCACTTTATTTATAAATTGACTGTATTAGTAAAACTTAACCCTAGCACATGTATTAATATTTAATATATGCAAATACAAGTATTACATATACGTATTTCTTTTCGAAAGTCGTAGATTAACATTATTAGTAAATAATTAAGTTTAAAAAATATTTTATAGATTAGCTTTCGTCCGACGATTACATTACTTTTTAAAGATGTATTTCTATCTGCTTTATACGTAGATGTATCATACAGACTCTGTATTTTAGTTATTCCAGAAATTTCGTATTTAATCTTTACACTGCACATCAAAGTTAATGAAACAAAGCACACTACAAATAGAAATTCTAAACTGTATTAAAATATTGAAATAATCATCAACCATCATGTTCAACATATTTTAAGTAAGGAAACCTTCACATTAATTACTGCTTAATATATACAATTACATTTTTTAGCACATTAAACATTAATATATTTATTACTTAACACTGGTTTATTTTATATTTTCAACGTGCTTTGCTCCACTGTGCATTTAGCTAATTCACCTTTGCTCATATCATTTAAATAAATGTGCGTGCGTGTGTGTGCGACACATAACCTTTAACAGACATCAAATTGCCATTAAATTTGTCGTTTATTATTAATTTATTTAATAACAATTGCCGTGCTCTTTAAGTGACATATATTATTTATGCGTGTTGTACAACACTGGCCAGTTTAAACGGGGAATTCACCTGAAACAAACATGAAAGGAAAAATACAATAAAAATGACATTCAGTATCAAAAGTTCATATAATCTCTATAATCTACATAAGTACATACTATAAAGCTTTAATTACTTAATTGTAGATCAAACAGAACAAAAGAGAGCAAAAAGAACAACAAAAAGAGAACAAATTGACGTCTGATTCGATTGCTCTTCAACCGTTTACAATTTGATTTTATTTTTAGAATATTCTAGTTATATTACTGTTATTTTTTTCGAGAGCTGTGCGAAATCGCTGGAAGCAAACATATGAAATAATTAAACATGAAAACACGTCAGAAATTCATTTTTTCAAAGATCATTTTGGATTTTCTAAAATGCGCAATTGACGCTCATCCAAATGCGTATTCCAAATGATTTTATTTAAACTTTTGCGCTATACACAATACCAACTAATTGTATATCTATTTTATATGTATATTTGTATTTATCTGTTTATTTAGTTGGAAAAAATTCCAAAGATTTAAAGCTTGTTGCCTTGAGTATATTTGGCTAAATGGGTCTCTCTAAACTTGTTCTGTTCGAGAGCAATACCAAAATATAGATATCTCAAATATAATAAAAAACATGAATCTTTGAGAACTTTAACCAAAAATTGAGTCGTTTTCTTAAAAAACATTTAAAATCAAAAAGATTAAATACACTTAAACAAAATGAAAGAAACATTATATAACTTTCACTCATAAACAAATAAATTCAATTCACTGATATCGGGTATATTGCTCCTACATTCAGGTAAGCCGGAATGACAAATATTAGCCGGTTGATAATGAAATGAAAAGTAAAAAGTTTCTGTTGGACATGCTTGACTACAAGATACCCCATTTTAAATTTGTCATAAAGTAAACAATTTTTAAACGGTGGACGCCATAGGAGAGTTATTTTAATCATTGAGAAGTGCATATCACAAAGATATCATATTTATAAGTTCATAGATGTCTTTTTCTACCTGTTAAAAATATGTACATAGTTTCAACACGGGGTATGTAAATGTCTATATACTTCTTGTAAATGCCATGTCAATGCATAGTTAAGCACAATGAGCCTTATCTTTCGACTTTAACACATGACCATGACGTGGGAAATATTAATAAAATGTCTAATAAATGATAAATAGATCTATATACATAAGTTTCAATGGTGTGGGACCAAAAAAAAAGAAACTAGCTACCATATGAAATACAAATATACGGGTATAATCTAAACAGACGCCTTCACAGATTTAGATTGAAAATCAATTCGATTTCTATTCTACATCGTTCAACATTTAGGCACTGACTCATGACACAAACTTCCGTTGCGAAAAACTAATATCTGGAATGTTAGGCAGTTTTTATATGGCTCGGCAAATACATACGCTTTATGGATGTATACATATGTATCTATATGCGCATATATGAAGGCCATAAAACAAACAAACAGCCAACTGGGAGGGAGAAGGGAATTTGAGGCGGGACGCTATGTAAAGTATACAAACAGAAAGCCAAACGAACCACGGGAAAAGCCCAAGAAACGCCAAGAAACTGAAACAGTTTATTTTGACGCCAAAGATGATGGAAGTTTTAAATGCACAGTCAATACTTTACTTGATAGAACATTAAACTTTTATCGAATAACATTAAACAAATATATTTTAAACAAAAATTGTGGAAGCTGAACTTTTCTTTTTTCCGAAAATAATAAATTTACTTCTTTGAGAGTTTAAAAAACATCTTTATCTTTTAAAAAAATTTGTCAGATTTTATCTGTGCTTTTGACTTTTATATCTACAAAAAAAGACAGTTTTTTATACTCCAATTAGTCTTTTAAGCGATCGCTCATATGGGAGTCTTATTTTTATTTGATTAAGATAAAACTTAATCGAGATATGTTACCTAGCAATACATACAATTTATCATATTACAATTCATAATCCAAGGGATCACTTCTATCATAGAAGTTCTATGAAGGCAGTCCTATATATCTTATTAGTCTGATTTTTAAGAAATTTAGTTAGGATAGTTGGGATATATTACAACTGAGATTTAACTAAGTAGTTCAATCTAGATATTTCTGCAAGAATATCTTAACTTTTTGGACTTAAATTCATTTTCTCGATCCATCTTGTTTCAAAACACAGTTTAAAATTAGTTAACCTGATTCGAAATTTAAGAGATCCACAATTCGCCTCATTTTTTTAAGAATTTATTCTTTCGTTGATGTAAAATATCAAATCGTGTGCACTTTTTACTGATGTCTTACTGTATTCTAATCGCCATCCAAGGATGCCGCACCCAAGAAATTAGCCTCTATATTGAAGGGCCATTAAACGGCTTGAGCTCACCTGTCATGCATATCCCATGTGGGTCAATAGCTGCCGTGTCAATATCGTTCTTCAAAGCACGTAGTTGCGCTGCTTTTCGGTAGGCAGTGTACGATTGGCGAATGAGACAATCGCCGCTGCAGGCTGGGATACAGAAAGGTCACAGAATACATGGCACTGGTTATCCTTGGAGCTGTGTGATCTGCGTGCCACAAAGGCAAAGATGGTCTTCTTATCCGATTCATTGGGATTTGTCCACATGCGATTCTCGGGATCGATGGCACAGTGTGAAATCACATCCGCCGTATAGTGCTTACGGAAGAACTTCTTGCGCGTGTTATCCGTCAAGGTGATGCCCTGTCCGGAGACCTTGAAGTGTACCTCAGTTGGCAAGGGCAAGGGTCGTTGGTCGTACATAACCCGAATAGCCTTTTTTATAGCCTCATTACCAGTAAGGGATTCCGTATCGCAGCTAAACAACCAAAGCACATTGGTTGCCGCTCCATGAGTAAGAAGCTGTTGCTGTGCCGGAGTCGTAGATGCCAAGGCGGGAACTACATCCGCTTCCGGGATGCGTAGCAGACACGGCAATGCCAGCTGATTGATGGAATGCTCATAGATGAGGGCCGACAGGGAGGTGAAGACGGGCTCGTTGGCACATCCCTTCAAGCGTACGCCACGTTGCGTTGGCTCAATGAGAAAGTGTCGGACCAGTTCCTGACTACCCGCCGGAGGTTGTGCAACACGTAAAACCAAACCATAGGCATTCTTGTATGTGGTGGAATCACGGACCAGAAATGTTCCCGGCGGAGCATTCATCAATAGGGCAATGGCATCCTCTCGGGACAAGGTTGCCTTGTACCAGAATTTTGCCGAGTTGCGGGCAAATTTAACCAAATCGGCAGCCACCTCAAAGGTCGGAGATGGAGCTGAATTGAGACGCTGTCGTGGTCCCATGGTCTGATAAATGGACTCGGTGGTGGGCGAGGCACGTTGTATGGTGCTGGTGGTGCTGCCAAATGGTGTGCGTGGTGTGACCGGAAAAGCGGGCGTCTCCGGTCTGCTTGTGGGACTTGGCGTTAACAGGTAATCCGCCTGACCATTGCTATTTGGAGCAACTGCAGCTGCAACTCCTCGCTTTGTGCTGGTGGCATAAATGGGCGACAAATCGCGACGAGTACGTGTATGCGTCTCTAGATGCAGCTGGTTCTGACCATAAATGTTTGCCTGCTGGTCCAACTGTTGTCGTTTGTGTGTCACTTCCATTGGAGGTCGTTCCAAGATGTTGTTGTAGCTGTGGCTGTTGTTGCTCTGACTGTGGCTGTTAATTGTGTGATAATTGCGTTCCACAATTGTGGATTCCAAGCGCCGACTGTTGCCTCTTATAGCACCATCAGGTACATCAACATCCTGACCAAGTCCCTGTTGCAACTGTTGCAATTCAATGTTCCTTGTATGATACGGAATTGGAGCTGGAGCTGGAGCTGGCAACGAGCTGCGCTCATTGATATCATCCAAATTTAAATTGAACTCAAAATCATAATTATATTTGCTCTGTTGTCCATTACTTTGACGCCTTTGTGGCGGCGTGGGTGGCACACGTGCCGAAACACGTTGCTTTTCACGTTCCTTTTCATGCACTCGCTGATACTCGCTGAACACTTTGTCGCGCCTCTCGCGCAGCAGCTGCTCAAAGTCAGCGCGTGGCGGTGTTGCTGCCCCATAATGATATGTATTCGATATGGTATTCGTATTCGTATTCCCATTTAGATTTCCATTTGTATTCGCACGGCTGCCGAGTGTTTTGCGCACTAGCAAAGGGCTCGTTAAACGTGGCTGCGGCTTTATCATATCACCATTATTATTATTATTACTGTTACTATTATTATGATTATTATTATTGTTATGGTGGTGGTGGTGGTTGTTGCTGCCAATGTTGCTCATGCCAAAATCAAAGTCGAGAAAACTATCAGCTCGTGTTGGTGTTGGCGTTTTCCTCAACGGTGTCGACGTTGTGGCAATTCCATAGCTAAATGGCAAAGAATTTTCGCGCGCGTGATAGGGTATCCCATTGCCATTGCCATTATAGTCTTTATGGTAATTATTGTTATTATTATTATTATAGCTGTAACTAGTGTGGTACTTGTTGTCCGTGGACACGGCAGCACTATCTTCGTACTGCGACCGCATTGTTTCGCGAATTCCGAACGACTGATTGAATATGGAGAGACCCCCAGGTCTAAAGCAGTGAGCGCCACAAACACATAAGCACACACACAAGCCCACTCACACAGATGCATGCGCCAGCCATAAACAGCAATCGCGTAAAATGAAAAGTCAGCGTTGGCGTAAGCACAGTCGCTCTCACTCTCGCGCTCTCTCTATCGGCTTGCTGGTCAACAAACAAATCCACTTGAGTTGCTGCGCCTACAGCACAGCGCCACAGTGTTGCTAGACTGATTGTCACTTGTTGCACGAGAAATTGTGTAAGAAAATATTTTATTTCATTTGCAAAAATTAAAACCTGACAACTTAAAATAAAAAAATAAATTTAATGTTTCTATTATTGCACTCTTATCAGACCACTGTACTCCACTCGAGTACGCACACTAACAAACCATTTACGTTTTGCAAAGGTGTTGTCGTCGCGACGAGAGGCACTGAGAGAGCAAATTCGAGAAGAGAGCCGGAGAAGCAAAAAAAGATACTGTGCGAACTTTGTGACAGCAGCGTGCGGTGATGTCATCCCCCAACAAGTTTACACACACATACTCACAAGCAGTTAATCACTATAAGCGGTCAGCACAGATACTCATTCAATCGACACTCACTCTCACTGGAGCTCTCTTGATGTTTGGAATGGAGCCCATTCTCTCTCTCTCTCTCTGAACGATCAGTATCTCTTCGTGTATGTTGTTCTGAACAGTTGTTGTAAATTGTAAACAAATACAACGAACGTTTTTAGCATGAAAATACGTCTTGGATTCTCCGACAAGCTCCGCACCCCCGCAGACGATCAACAACTGAAACCACGCATGTTTTCTACACTTTAATACTTTGAATCAATTGAATGCCGCCGACGATGTGCTGCTTTGAATTCCAGGCGGCCATCTGTTGTGAATGAGCTGCCATTGTTGAGAAAAAATGGAGAGCAAAGTTATCAGCATTTCATTTTGATTGATTTTATCAATAAATTGCGGTCTATTTTTATTTCAACATGAAACTCAGTATCAAGTTGCTTTCCCAGTGAACTTTGTGGCCAGACACACACATACATACGTACCTATGTAAGCACACATATAGAAACATATGCATGTGTGTGTACAAATAGACACACATACACACAGATCGGTGGCATCTTTTTGATTTCTCACATTTTTCTTGTAGAAAGTGGAGAAAATTGTAAGCGCACCTTTTGTGGGCACAACAACAACGACTGTTGTCAAACCAATAACCACCAAACAACAAACATCAGGAGATTGCAGCAACCAACATTTTGGAACAACTGACGTCAGACATGCAAAAATATTTGCTCACAAATGCAAAGACGCTGGTATTTTATTGCCCCACTGTTAGCACAGACACATTTACATACATACATACACACATACTAGCTGTGGGTGGTTTGAGGTCATAGTCAGTGTTACATGCCTCCTACATACATATCCACAGTTACATTGCTCTCTTGCTCTCTCTACTTTGCCTTGGATTCGCTCGTGAGCGCAACTCGTTTACCTTTTCGCGCAGCTTTATGGCTCCATCTGAACATCTGTTGTTATCAGTGCTGCTAACTTTGTCCTATTTTTAAAAGAAAAAAATCTTTACACTAAGGAATCTGGCCTTTTTTAACTGTCAAGAATTGACAGCACTGACAAAAGGAGAGCAGCAAAAGCGCTAGAAAATAAAGCCATTTCCAAGTGGATTTCAAAAACGAATAGACGAAAAATTTTTTCACTCGAAAGCGGTGGTGCGAACGGATCGGATTGAAAATTTACATGAATTTTCTCTGCATTTTTCTAAGCTTTTCAGGAAAAGCGCACACTTAGCAAAAGCCTACGAACGAAACTTGGCCCCCAGTGGAGCTAAAAAATCGGTTTGTATTTTAAAAGAAGCGAAATAATTTTGTCTAATTTCGAATTTTAAAATTTAGTTGAAAAAAGAATCGTTTTCTTGGTTAAAAACTTTTATTAATTTTATTTCAAATACGCCTCAAGTTTTCATAGCATTGAGCCTTTGTCATTATGCTTGGTGGTTAGTGAACTCGCTGAGCGAAAAATTTATGGCTAAATAGCGCCATCTCTCGTTTGCTAGCGAAACGAATCAGACAGTTTTGTTAACGGAACCTCGAGTGAATTTCGTTTTTGAGTGACGAAATTTTTTGCCACTCGAAAATTGTGGTGCCACGGATCGGATTGAAACTTTGCGCGAATTTTGTGTGGATTTTTCTAAGCTTTTCAGTAAAAACCGCAGCTTATGCAGAAAGCTGTGAGCTGAACTCGGCCCCTAGTGGATCTAGAAAATTGAGACATGTTTTAAAAGAAGCGGATTAATTTTGTCATTTTTCGGATAAACTTATTTTGCTGATTAAAAATCGTTTTCCTGGTAAAGAAGTTAATTTTAGTTGGGAACTACAAAGCGCCACTCTTGGGTATGTTGGGAACTACAAAGCGCCAGTTTTGCAGTCTTCTCGAAGGGGCGCGCCAATTCAAATAAATTTGGAGTGAAAACAACAATAAAACAATTAAACAAAAAGTAAATTTAAAATAACTATAATTATAAATTGGATTTAATAAAGGGGGTCATTTTAGGAGCGCAGTTTGTTTTGTTTTTGTAAAATGCCCAAAGAGCAAGCCAAAGCGATTTGCAGCAGGACGAGAAATACTTTTTGTATACTTGAAAGACACCTGAAAGTATTGTCAATGTAAATAAAATTTTTGTATTAATTTAAATTGTATTTTAATTTGGTGGTAGCATTGTCATTCACATTTGAATGATGATTTTCTTCTATTCAACGATGATCTGACAACGTACCGTTTACCTTTTGGATTTATTTCGCTGTGCAAATATTTAAATGCATTGTTTACGTGCGAGCTCCTTTTTTCTGAGACTCTTATCTTAGGACCTCTCTCCCCCCACTCATAGTCATTTCCCCACGAGCACATGAGAAATGTTAGCATATTCAAGTGATTAATGCGGCCAATGTTGTCTAGAATCTCTTGGGCTGTTGGTACTTCTGGGTGGGTTGAATGGTTGGTTGCCTAACTCCTAACGTTGGCGTAATTAAACTTGATTAATTGCTGAGTCCGCATAAAGGTAAAAATCGGCGTACGCATGATAACAAAACGGAAATGGAAATTAATTAATATGAAAACTCTCCATTGAAATGTTTTGTTTCTTCAGAATTAGAAAACTTGTATACCCTTGACTAAACGAAAGCCTTTAAGGAGCACCCAACTGATTTTTAATTAAATTAAAATAATTAATTCATTTTATATAAGATACCACATATTGGACCATAACAGTATGGCTTCTACATTTTGTTTAAGTTTATGTTTGGGTTTTTTTTTATTTTGATATCCGAATTTCCACCAACTTTATTTTTGCAGCTGTCCAATTACATTCGAAGATTTGAATTTACTCTCAAATTGTTCGCATTTCTGAGCTGTTAACAATTCCACGATCAGCACACAAATAAACAAACAGCTGAAAAGCTTTTTAATTTAATTTTTGCACCTTGTTTTGTTTTTCAATTTCTAGGGGCGGAGGGGGGCGTGGCAAATTTCTAAAACAAACTTGATCAATGCAAGATATAGATGAACCTACATGCCAAATTTGGTGTCTCTAGCTGTTATAGTGTCTGAGATCTAGGAACTCAAAAATCGGACAGACGGACAGACGGACAGACAGACAGACGGACATGGCTATATCGACTCGGCTGTTGATGCTGATCAAGAATATATATACTTTATGGGGTCTGCCACGCCTCCTTCTGCCTGTTACGCACATTTGCACAAACGTAATAGACCCATTTGTACTTTTTTAAAGTACTGGGTCTAAATATTCAACTTGTTCTCCTTATTTCACACTATAACTGGCACACCGATTGGATAATCCTCCAATTGTTAACTTGGTCTTTCCAGCTGGGCAAACAAGCCACGCCTATCTTGGAAAAAGATTAACAGCTTTATCAGGCACGCAAAAGACTCAAAGTCTACTCCTGAAGAAAGCCAGAGGCCTTTACATGAATTGGAATGAATAAACTTGTGAATACCCGAATATAAATAATGCAAACAAAGGGCGCACTCAAAATCAAAAGGGAATAATACATATCAGAAGATCGCAACCAAAATGCCACGAATGTAGGTGGGGAGCAAGTGAATTGAAAATTATTCGCAATTCGTTTGCTTTTCTCATTATAATTGAGGTAAAAGTCGCGTCTTCAACTGTTCGTTATTGGTTCGCATTGGAGTCGTCGATGCATCCTGTGCCTCTGCCTCTGCCTGTGGTTGTGCCTATTGCCAATGGCCATCCAGATTTTAACTTGCAGATTTACTGACTGCTTCTCCTCCTCCTTAATCTCCTCCTTCTTCTTCCTTTAAAATGGGCTTTTTCTGCCTTTGCAATTGCATAATGTTACAGTCTACTGAGGATACAATGATTTTGCAACCAAGTTTGATGCTATAAATAATTTTTTAGCGACTTTATATTTATTTATTCAGTTACTTATATGCAGTTTCTATGCAATCGACTTATATATATTTTAAATATCAATACGAAATAGTAGAATCTGGTATTAAATTTTTTAAATAAATATTGTTTAGTACAGACTGTTATAAGATCAACTGTTAGGTCAGTTTTTGTTGAATCAAAATAATTAGCAATTTGTTTAGTTTACTAAAATAAAATACGTTATTTAACAGCCTTTAAATTCCATGAATGCCACTAATGATTTCAATTAGACCGCTGTTACTACAAATATTGCAATTTTTTTATTTTAATTAAATGTAACGAGACACCAATAAGGGTATTGAAATATTGCTTTATTGCTAAATCTCCTCGCCTCCCTTTTCTCTGTGTTGAATTTGTTTTCGCTTTTAATAAACTTGTTGCTTGGGAAGTATGATGTATGTGTGTATATCTATATGTAGCACTATACTTGTAAAAGTATCTCTTATATAATAATTTGCATTGCAGGGGAATTGAGATTGGGGCAGGTGTTTTTTGGACCCTTTTGTTGTGCTTTGGTTAGAACGCGTTCATTGTTGCATTGTGTCGATTAAAGAATTTGTTTATTTTAATTTGCTGCGATAAACATGAAAAGGGAAAACAAATAGGAAAGGAAGAGAAATTAAATTTAATTTTATGATGGGCAAAAAAAAACATAAAATTTTCACATCTTTCTTTTGAGGAAACAATATTATAGTAGTTGGGATGCTGCGTTCCTCTGAAGTCCTTCGATAAGCAGATTATGCGCTCTTCAAGCAGCTTCAACCTTTTTCCTCGGTTTTTGGTTTCTTTTTGCGCAAGTTTTCGGAATATTTCATTTCATTTCATTTTATTTCATTCTATTGTCGTATTGACAGACAATTGTGGCATATTGTTTTCAAGTCGTCTTTAATTTACAATATGGAAATGATGGGACTGCCGAGATGAAATCTAAGGGAATGGAAGGAACTTTTTTTCTGCCTTTCTTTACGCTTCTCAAACTCAAACAAAATCATACAGAAAATTTATTTTATATTCAACAACTTGAAGCTGCACTTTTTTATTTATTATCGGTACATATAAATTTAATGGGTTTGCTCATTTGTCTTGCTTTGTCCAAACAAACATTAGGAGTACAGAAATTAATGTTGGAACGAAACGCTGATGGAGCATGTCAACCAAAACAAGTCCTCCTTCCTTAGTAAGAATCGCACAGGCTGCACGTCAGGATAATTAAGAAATTTTTCAATGCCCATTTGTCGAACCCCAAACAGATGGGAAGTCGTAGCTGAACTTTGTGGTTGGGTGAATGAAGTGACCATTTTCGGTTGGTGGTGCGAATTTCGTAATCGAAATAAATGAAAATTGATTGAATTCCATTAGTAGGCAAACCGCCTTTGCTTTTTCCCAAAACTGCCTGCATCTAGAATTAGGCAAAAACTAATGAGCCATGCGCATTACCACAGAAAATTTGTGGCTCACTTTTATAGATTGGGGGAGAACATGGGCACATTACAACTTGTGGTCAACTATCAATTTACTTGCTAAAATTATGGGACTCTCACAAAATAACCAATAGACATCATGTGCTTCATTAGACTTTGATAGTAAGGGGAAAGGAATAGCAAAAGTCAAAGTAAATCGAAATAAAACTGAGAAAATAGTTAGCAAAGTGGCTGGCAATGACTTGACAAGTGCAAGGAACAAATATATGTATTGTATCGTTATAAATATAATAAAACTAACATATATATCGGAAGCCTAAGGTTTCCTTAAAGAGTATATACCATATATCAAGGAATATTTAAATATAAGTAGTTAGTTTGATTTAAAAAATATGTTAATTTCAAGTACATATGTACCTAATTCAGTATCTACTTAATATTTTTTAAATTTTCAAATTTATCAATTTTACGATCAATAATTAGATTTATGGGGAACGGTGTTAAAATTTAATA
This sequence comes from Drosophila testacea, assembly GCA_035043265.1. Lineage (NCBI taxonomy): Eukaryota > Metazoa > Arthropoda > Insecta > Diptera > Drosophilidae > Drosophila > Drosophila testacea. The sequence continues at coordinate 888,896 of JAWNND010001120.1, read as the reverse complement.
TTTATGACATTCGTGACTGTAAATTCTAATAAAAGTAATCTTCAGCACCTAATGAATTAAACATGTAAAACATTTATTTGTATTATTTATTGTATTTGTATTTATTTATTATCAAACTTTGTATGAACAGTCGACACAAAAACCTAGAAAGATATTAATTTTAACAAGCTAAAATTTAAACGTATAAAGCATATAGGCACAATTGAATAAAAAGAAACATATGTATCTAGAAAAATGCTATCATTGACAAAGTCGTGTTTACTAAAAGTCAACACTTTTAATTAAAGAATCCTATCTTCAGTCCTATACTTTCACTTTTTCGCCTTTTTTTTGTCGATTTTAACTGGTACTGCTTTTGATCGAATTAAGAAAAACAAAAACAAAAAAAAAACAAAAGGAATGCTCAAAATTTAGGTACTTTATTCAAATTCATATGAAAATTCACATAGATTAACTGAAAATTTGAGAGTTAATATTAAATATTATACATTCTAAGTAGCTGTAGATTATCTTGCAGAATGTATAGAATAATGCTATCATTATAGTTTCGGAATACTAATGCATATTTACTAAAAGTCAATACTTTTGACTAAAAAATCCTATATTCAGTTCTCTATATTCATTTTCTCAACTTTTTTCTCGCCTTTTTCGGTCGATTTCTCCTGGTCGAATAAGGAAAAACTAATCAATTTGAAGGAAAATCCTCATAGACTAACTAAAAATTCGAGAGTTCATAGATCATCTTGTAGAATTCGAAGCTGAAACAGCTCGGGATGAGCTTACTGTAGTATCAGAAGGTACGTCACAAGGACTGTCAGTCAAATCAGTGCAACGCATGCGTGCAACATTCATCATCGTCACACACAGGCGCCAACAGATTGTTGCAACATATTTTACGTCAAGAAGGACGACGACGACGTTTAACTTTTGGAGATTTTTTCAATTTTTAGTGAAAATTACATCATCACTTATGCTGAATGGGATTTTTGCCTGGTGAATTATTAAAAAATTTCTTTGTCAACAAATCACTTTTGGCTGGGTGCAAGCACGGGAGCTTGACTAAATAAGGTGTTGCTCCCCTCTGCACCCCACCCCACTTACTCCACATCCCCCAAACTCACACACACATGATTAACATTAGCTTCACGAACATTTGCAATATGTGTGTATGTGTGTTTGGCAAATTTAAAAACGTCGCAAACAAATTTGTTACCGTTGAGGGTTGTTACACTTATGAGGGAGGGTGGATTCAGACACCCTCTTCCTTCTCCCCTCTTCACATTTGGAGTCCTACTAGCTGCGAGCTTGATGATGTATGACTGCAAGGTATAAAATCGTTTTCAACCATAATTTTGTTTGTCTGACACCTACGAAAGACGCATAAATCTCGGCTTTAAAGCTGTTCGCCTGCTTTAAGCCATATACGAAAACATGCAAAAAAAAAGCGAATAATAAAGAAAAATAAGTGAGGAAAAACTGCCTGCAGCCGTCGTTGACAAATTCAATAATTTTTCCCATTACTTGGGACATTTTTGTGGGCTTGTTTTTGTGTCTGGCTGCGGAGCAAATTGATTGACGCTGAAAGAAAAGACTGAAAGAAAATCTGTGGAGCTAAATTTAATTTCCCTGCCCTCACACACACACACACACACACACGTAAACACAAACGAAACGCAATCGACACCTGCCCAGACACCTGCCGGAAAATAATCAAAATAAAATATGGATTTTTCTTTTCGCTTTGTTCCTTTTTGCCTGAAGGAGAAGCGGCTCAGGACATCGAAGGAGCCGAATTAACTGGAGTCTACCAAAGCGCAATTTGTCTTGCCTGATGATGTTGATGTGGGCCATCCATATGTGTGTGGTGTATGTGTGTGTGTATAGGCCGTAGTTTTAAGCTCCCCAACAAACAAGCCGGAAGTTCACCCCTCTGGGGGTTTTCCGCTTGAAGCGAGGCGCTAATTCTTGAAAATTTGTGTTAAGGCTTTGCAGTTAGCATTTGCTAAAAGATAATGCAGCAAAGCTGCTTTTTGGCATCACAATGGGGAGACCACGTGTGGTCTATAAGCCCAAATTCCAAGTACATTCACAATCTCAACAGTTGCCTCTTAGCCCGCTACCTTATGTAAATAATCCTTTAAGATAATGATGAATTCCAAACAGCTTCTTTCATGTATTTGAATATGAAATAAGATTTATTTCATGGCAAATATTTTAGAACAGTTTAACAAGAAATTGTTAAGAATAGTTTAACAGAAAACAGGAAAGAACTGACTTAGTATGTGTAGTATCTGTATCTATCAGTATGTTTTCAGATATTGCTCTCATATTGATGTCATCCCTTAGATAGATTACCTCTACTTAGCTCTATCTATTTAGACATATCATAAAAACTAATAGTAATTCAATTATAGTTTGTTGCCAAATAGTTGTAAAGTTGTAAAATAATGTAATGAAAATAAATTTTAATCACTACTCCCAACTGAACAAAATAATAGCACATCTGCTATAGTTAGAAACAAACTAAAATGGTATTTAATCTTTGAATATTTATAATGTTGCGAAAATAGATTAAAACGACTTTCTACTTGGTTTGCAGTTAATGCAACTTACAACTCGAAATAGCAATAAATTCAATCGAATTATCCAAAGTTTGGGAGCAAGAAAAATAGGTAAAAGAAACCGCAAACAATTGCAATTGCCAATTGAATTAAGCGCAAACATTCCCAGCCAAAATAATTTGGCCAAACGGAATGCAAAACTGAAAACTTCAGACGCTACTAGCAGAGTTATCCATTTCAATAATGTTGAAACCCATACAAACGTGCTGTAAACTATTCGATGAGAATAGTTTACGAATGGCAGAGACAGAGTAAGATAGAGAGAGAGAGAGAGAGCGAGAGAGCGAGAGAGATGAGGAGAGAAATAATGGTATTATTGAAGTGCAATTAATTGGCGTTGAGACAAAACAAAACAAAGCTAAACAAAACAAAACAGAATCCAAACGAATCGATACGAAAATGAGGAAAAGTTTTAATTACCCATAAAGATGTTCGTACACGAAACAAACGTAGTAACAACAACAGCAACAGCAACAGCAACAACAACAACAACAACAAGTGAAAAGGAAATGCTTTTGGGAAATTGTTGTGGGTAAAGACTTTTTCCGGCGTACAGGATTGTAATCTTGTTCAGTGAAGCAGCAGACTCAAGCAGCTATGGCTCATAAAGAGCATAAGGCATAAAATTGGCTAATACTTATTTGGAATATAACCTACTGTATCCTTGTACCTTCCTACCACTCTCCCTACTTCCCTTGCTCCTCAGTAAACGTAAACAAGCAGCTGGCCATCTATTATATGGCAAATTTCGTTTTGGACCACATTCAAGAGCTAAGAGCCATTTTCAAAAATCAATGGCCAATAAGTAGGCAACACATTTTCTGGTCAGTCATTTCCGTTGTGAGCTGTTGAGCGCCCACAATTGGCGCCACGCCCCCAAAAACTCACTTTGCACTGTCATCCATATTGCACGCCCTCAAGATACTCACTCGCATCTCGTCGAGTTCCTTCGCTGTTGCTTTTTTCCCGTCTTCTTGTCTTCTTGTTGTGTTCTTGAGCTTAAGAAGTTAAGAATTCAATTGACCGCAAAATCAAGATTATTATTCGAACAGAGCCAACTATGGCATATCCCCTCTCCCCCCTCCCCCTCCCCAATACTGTCAATGTGGGTGGCATAATCGGTATTACTCTTGGACAAGCATATGTACTTACTATGGGCTGTCCCTAACCAATAGATGGCTAAATGGATCAGTGACTTGATATTGGGACTAGGATGATGTGTGATTGGATAACGAGTTGGGAATTATAAGATGACAGACAATATAACTTAGTTTTAATAGTGTATGACACTTGGGACTCTAAACTAAATTTAGAGTACTCGGTCTTTTGGGTTAGTTAATCAGTAAGTTATCTTAAAATAAGTTACACTGACAAAATATGTATAAGCAAATATTTATATTTTTTAAGACATCCTATAAGTAACTAATTACAATAACTCAGAATTTTTCACTAAGTATTTAACATTATTGTAAGCCCGATTTATTAACACCGATCTTAACAGTCGTTAGCGTTTTCAGAAAGTCATGGCTTATAGAAAATTTTTATTTATTCCGCAAGTTAATATCTATTTTATTTTTTTTGATACATTAAACAGTTTAATTTGTGACTCATCAAGTTGAAGTCAGATAGTTTAATTTTATTTGACAAATCGTTGATGAAAATATATCAAACTGGAAACCTAAAATAATAATTCTAAAAAATTTGTTCCGTAAACAACTTAATAATATTTGCTGCGAATCTGGGAAAACCTACCCGAAAAGAAATACTTTATTTGTAAACTAATATTGATCGATTGGAACGCTCTATTTATTGTACTTAGTGTTACTTTGTATGCACAAAATATAATACTGTTGCTACAAAATAAAAAGTGGAACATGCTGCGTTTAATGATTGAATTTTTAAATAATTGGTGACAAGCTGACAATTTCATAAAATATGAATATTTTCTTGTTAATTAAGAGCAGTTAGGTTTTCTCAATCATATTTAATTAAACACTTGGTTTACTATCATGTGTCAAGTCAAGTCGCTCAATTAGCTGTTTCATCGAAAAACACACGTACCTAACTATATAGACATACACATAGTATATTTATATAGTTGGGAGGGGGAATTCGGTCAGTTTTGGTTAATTGAATGCAAACAACGCAACGGAAATGTTGGTCAAACACGCAAAACATCAAAAAGCAATGGGGAAATCCAACCCCTAAAAATTATTTATGTTTCATATATTGACCATTCATTTTTGGCTTTTATCGCCGCCACGACTGGACTGGAATGGACTGGACTTAAGGCTAAGGGGAGGGATGGAGGATCGGATCAGAGGGTGCGCCAGTGACAATTTATTAACTCGTGGGCCGCTTTTAGCATTTGACATTTGTTTGGTTATGTCGAGGCGACTGCCGTTGATTGTTGGTGTCGCCTTGCACGGAAATTTGTGAAATTGTATCATCGCCCTTCTTACTTCTTGCTCCTTGTAACTTAATTAACAGCCAGAAGCCAGAAGCCAGAAGCCAGAAGCCAGAGGCAAAAGCCAGGCCTGGCCAATTGACACGGTGACACCAACGCGTGCTGAGAGTCTTCCAAGCATATCCTGTGTGTTTACATAACTCACTGTTTTTATTTTGAAAGATACTCTAAGAACGATACTAATGACTTGTTCATGCGGCATGCAACACAAGTTATTTAAACCATAGTTGAATAAGTCTAAGAAATCCAGAAAGAGTTTAAGTGAGGTTTAAACTAAAGAGCCTTTAAAAATATTGATTTGATTATTTTAATTAGATTTTATTTGAATTATTTTTTATTTATTTATGAAAAATTAATAATTAACATTACGTAAATAGCTTTACATAATAATACAACTTATTTCAACTATAGTTGAAGCACTCTAAGTACTCCAGAAAGAGTTTAAGTTAGGCTTAATCAGAGGAGTAATTAATTAAATTGTTTTAGTTATTATTATTAAATATTATTTTTTAATTTTTTTTTTTAATTTTTAGCCCAAATGTGTTACAAGGATTGTGGACAACTCAATAAGAAGAAGAATAAGTATAATATATAGGTTTTATTAAATCTAAGATATTTATTGTTTGTTACAGAATACAAACATACGTTTCTAGAATAGAAGTTTTAACACCTATTATTATTATAATGGATGTTATTGCTATTTGAAGAATTATTATTATTATTAATTTCATTATTTTATTTTAACATAATTATTCTGGCTGTTTCGAATCATATTTGTTATAATTTAAAGCATGCCGAGTTTGGATTTCAAATTAGAACTACTTATCTGCATTTTATCCACATACTAGCTTAGTGAGGGTATCCAGAGTTCAGTTAGTCAAGTTATAGTTTCCACTTTGTTTTCTGCCATTTCATGTTGAGGCAGCATAATTTTCAGGCATTTAGCTTGACCAGCCCGGAAGCATTTTGCTTAAATGTCTGGTCATTTGTAAATAGTTCGTGTTTCTTGGCCCAACACTTGACGGAAATGAGAAAGAAATGAGCCACAGTTTGTGGCAGTGTCGCTGTCTGTGACCAGTTATAGGGTGCTGACCACAAAAATGTCACGACTTTCACCTGAAATAAATGGTTTAGCCCTTGGCTTTGGTGACTTTAGGCCACACCAGAAATTAACACAACATTAAATTACACGATTTGGTCGCTGTGATAAAAGCTTTACATCGAAATGTATGAGTTTGTTATGCCTGACATGAGTTATGATCTCTTTATATTTGTGGTGGGTAGTCTGTTTGTCTCTCTGGTCCTTAGCATATTTTATACGGATGTGGAATGTGTTTTAATAACTGGAGTATATAAATTAGTACATATCTTAATACGTTATAATTAGGTCAATGCTTTTGGGTGTACTTCAAGGGTTTGTCACATTGAATGGAAAAGTAAGAAGTTTGATATTTATTATAGCCCCATCCGCTGAAAGATGTGTAATTTTTTTACTATTAAACAATCTTTTAAAGAAATTAAAAATGAAGTAAGTAAAATTATCTTGTATTCCATACCCTTCAAAAGTCCTGCATTGAATATTCTATGACAGCTATATACGTATATATGTACTTATGATAAAGTAGTCCGACATAACTACAAATGCAACATCTGTGAAGTTTTAATAATTATATTAATGTATAATATATAAATAATATTATACATTATATAAATGTTCAAAAGCTTTTCCTGCGTCTGAGATCAGGGTTCTTGCGAAGGCTGCCATTTTGGAGTGGCAACATTTGCATCATCATTGGCTTTGAAATTTGCTGGGAACAGTCTGGAAAACTGTAGTTCGGGTCGTCCTCCAAGGAGTAGACTTGCTTATCCATGGCGCACTGAAAACCATTTGGTGTGTTTTCCTGAAGCGATGGAGTCATGGAACACATGTCCTGGAATTGATTCGTAAGTGCATCGATGTTCACCTCCATATTATATAGTGGTATTGATTTTGATTTAAAAAAATCTATTGTTTTTAGACTTTTTTCTTCCAAGTTTTATTTTTATAAAAAGTTCAAGCGAATGAAAAATCTTTTCAGTTCTGTTGTATAGGCGAAAAGTGACAACAATTTCAAAGGCTATTAGTTCGGAAAAATTTAAGGCGATCAAAATAACCACAATGAATTTTTGATGGAGAATATAATATAATAATATAATAATTCTATTATGTGTGTCAGGCATGTTTTTAAAACCTTTAGCACCCCAAAAGCCAAAGCAAATTTTGGTATATCGGAAAACAAACAACCAAAGTGGTCAAAAGTATAAGAAAAGGTTGAAAGATTTAAAAACATGTAAAATTTATAAAATTAAATGTAATTATAATTAAAATTTAATAGGAAGGCATGGAATACATTTTAAATGAATTCATTAATTGTACAAAATATACCAATAATAATAATTTTCCGACTTTGAAAAGTACTCGAAAATCTCCGACAATAAAGGAACACCAAAATTTAGAACAGTTGTTTTTAAAAGAAATTTTTGTCACAATCCCGAAGGATTTGTTAAATACATCTGTGTAAAAATAAAACGCTGATAAACTTTTTTAAAAAAGGATTCTTAGTCTGAAGTACTCTGCGTGAGTGTACTTTCTTTTCATATTCTACAAAGTGAAATCATTTGAGCTCATTTTACAGCTCAATTGAAATAGATTTAAGTGCACTTTGAATAAAACTTTGTGCAATTAGCCAAGTTATTTAGGAGGCTCACTCACTTGGCCAGTTGAATGTTTTCTTTAGTACATTTGATTCAAAATGGTTAGACATTTGTAATAGAGCACTTCCAAAGTCATCCAGTCAGTAAGTCAGTTAGCCAGGCTAACCAGGGTGCGACGTCCCTCCGGTCATTCATTTCATGACCTGCATCATCAATAACTCATGCCAGGCCAATTTGTATACTTGGACAGTTTTGCGTTTGGCGCTCTCTTGACTTTTGGCCAGCTCCGTTGACTGTGACGGTGACGGTGACGGTGCCGGTGACGACGACTTGGTCGAAAGTCAATACCAATTTGAAACTCATGAGCCTCTCTTTCTCTCTCTCTCTCTCTCTCTCTCTTTTGCGTTGGCTTAGGCATTTCAGCCACATTTCAAAAACAGTTTCCAAGACATAAATCACTTAAATGCCCCAACAGCTCTGCAATGGTATAGTTCGAATTGCGAGGCTTAAAGCAAATTCTTATACTCTAACATAGGGTATTTAAATTACACTAAGTAACACCTAGATTATTTCTGTTAACAAAACCACTTGCTTTGATACAAAAAAAATGGAAAAACGAATAAAAAATTTGTTCTGCATTGTAGTTTTTTGTGTTTAAGAATTTGTAAAATTTTGCAGGCTTTTTACCGTTTTTTTTAGGTGATCTTAAACTCTTAATTATTTCTCGGGAATGTCACAACCGATTTTAAAATGCAGTTTTTAATTTAACTCTATCTCTATATAATATATATATAATAATTTTAATTATAAAGAGGTAAATAATAAATATCAAATGTTATGGGAATAATCCCTTAAAAGCAGAGTTTATATTACATTTGTCATAGATTTAATATCCTATTTTTATTGCTCTCTAGATTTTCACAGATTAGAATATCATACAAAACTACTTTAGGCTTGATTTAATTATTTTGTTAGGGTACGTAATAAGTTGCCTTCCTCAAGCTGTTGTGTCTACGGGTGTTTCCTTCATCTGTTGGCCTGTGGTCCATTTCGTTTCGAGTTTTATCATAGGCAAAAATTGATTTTTTGTTTTTGCTAGCACAAAAATAACGATAAATTGAGCAAATGTCAGTGTGGAGCAGCTTCCTCCTCTTTGGAATCACTAGCTTTGGCTGCAGAGTTGAGTTGAGTTGAGTTATAGCTGCACTTGATATGTGGGAGACATGACAGCCTATCCCCACAAAATGGCAGGTAAACGGTTATGGTGAGGGGTAAGCGGAGGGGGCAAGAGGTATGTATATCAGTTAGCTTCATCTTCGACTTGGCTTGTTTGTTTGGTCGTCTGGCCATATCGTCGTCTAATTTGCACAAAATTGAGATTTATTGTCTCCAAAAAGTTTTGCAAATCAATGAAATGCAAAAACCCCTTTTTCGACTCAAGGCTGCATAAGTATTTGGAGTGTATTCACATTTAGTCGTCTCATTAAATTATGATTAATGAGCATCTAATGACTGGAACTCTCAATGACATTTCACAATGTCATTTCGCATATTAATTCCATCTTACTTTTGGAAAAACAGCCTTAAAGAGAACTTTACAACTTTGCTATAGCCATTTTTAAAGGGTATATAGAATACCCCTTTTAAGAGGGTATAAATAATGTGCCAATAAGCTAAACAGCCATCGATGCTTATAGAGTAAAATCAACTCATACAATTTAAATTCAAACATATTGCCGCACAATAACAAAACCTAACGACAATTTCACGCAACAAATGTTTCGATTAAAAAAGAAAACCCTTCATGGAGAAAGAAAAACACGCCCTGCTCATATGTGCAAAAAAAACTGTATAGCGAAATATCCATACCTCGCAAAGAATTGGAAATACAAGTATGAGATGTATGAAAAACCCAGAAGCAGTCGAGAAAAACTTTATTTGATATTTGCTGAAGCACGACAATGAATAATAACTACATACATGGATTGCATCTGGTTGGAAAAAGAGGGGGTTGCCCCTCATCTTCACTGACATAAGGGTGCGATTTTTACTGTTTCTTTTTATTTGGCTTTAATAACATTTACTTGTTGTTTACTTTGTGCAAGTGGGAGAATCGCAAAATAGGGAAAGAAACGAGTTTTATTTAAAAAGAGGAAGTTAAAATCAGATTCATTTACAATTATTATTAAAAGTCTTAGCTATGCCTTGACCAAAAGATCAATCGAAGAAACTTCAACTACAATAAATCTTTTGTAAATAATTTCTTTGGCCGCCATCTTATTAACACCGTTTGTTGCAGCAGACGCCATTTTGTAAACGGAAAGGAAACGCAACTGTATTTATATGGCATTCCGAAGGACTTCTGTGTCATATTTATCAACGTCGGTGGCAAATAATTTTATTAACTTTTGCACAAAACACAACTGCAACTCGATTGAGCGAGTGAGAAAGAGTTCGCTAGAAACTGTAAACTGTGAACTATTTGCGGAAAGTTTTTGGTAGCTTCAGGTACAGTCCCCGTCTCTTTCCCCTTCTCTGTCTCTATCTCTGTCTCTGTCTCTGTCTAGTAATTGCAGCCAGGCCCAGCTGGCCGATGTCTGTGTGTAAAGTCGAGGAACTTTGTGTTCTACTATCTGCAGCGCATATTTTATTATTATCCTTTGCGCAAATAAATAGACTTTTGCGCAAATTACAAAGAGCACAACTAACTGGCGACTTTAAGTTGAAAAGGGTGCCCCTTTTTCTTTTCCCCCAACTATTACTTCCCCTCTCTGATTCCAGGCAAAATGCATCCTGTGCCGTTTTGTTGCCAGCGACAAAAAACTTTGTGCAGATCTAATCAAAAATTCACTTAAAAAGTTTGCACTTGTCGTTGGCTCCATGTCCAGAGCGGAATGACTTCAAGTGCTACCTTCAGTCGACTTTCATTGTTGCCCTTGCATTGTATAGGAAAATAAAGTAAAGTACAGTTGAGTCAGTCTAACGTGAACACCTAATGAAATCAGTGTTGCTCACTTTTAAAACGCCAGAAATAGATGAGTGTTTATGAAAAATAAGTCGAAAGTCAGCTTATTTCGTCAAAAAAATTAATAAAATATATTAATATATTTGTAACTTTTGTCATAAGTTTTTATATATGTATGTATATTCAATATCCTCTCAAAGTACATTAAAAAGTAAGAAGTTAAACCAATTTCAATTATGTTATTGTTAGAATCAAATATAACTTCCAAGGCAGTCACTAAAAATTTCTGTAGTTGTTATGTCAATAGTATATTTTATAGAATTCTGCATTTTTCTTCTGCAATTCGATTCAATTTTGCAGAAAATTAAAAAATATAGAAAAAACTTGTGTTAAATTCAATCAAGGAGTAATAAATCATCAATATATTAAATGTGCAAGTGTTAGGTTCTACCTGAGAATTTTTCTTAAAAAAAAGACAAACATTTACAGCTGCTTTGGCACCACTGAGTAAAATGTGCTCTTCTGAGTTAAAGTTAAACAATCTACAGACATTTTAACTCTCTTTATGGCAGGTGAATGAGTCGACGAATAAAGTATGTTTCTATCGCTTGAGAACCAAATATAATGATAACAAAGATGACACTGATAAGCATAAAGAGTCGTATCTCAATTAATGATTGCAAATCATAATGATCTATAAATACCTAATAAACCAGATGAGACTGAGTAACAATGAACTTCTTATGAACTTATTCAAATACAACTCTTTTGGCTGTATTTACATGTCTTATCGGCTAGTTTATCTGCCTTGTAAAGTTATTGGCAAGATGTGAACCTTTTTAGCTAATTTTGAACTATAAAAAATGTTCAAAACACGCTTTAATCTCAACAAAATTTACAATTCCCACTTCTTTGTCGACACTTCACTGAGCGACACAAATAAAGTGGCAATTTCAATATGATTTAAACGTGAATTAAGTCAAAGAAAAAAATACAATGTGAAACCAAATTGAGCAACTGTATGACGGCAAGTAAAGTTGAAGAATGTCCTTCCCTCTCCTCTTGTCCGATCCTTCAAAAGTCCTAACAAATTGCAGCGAAATTTCGCGTGCACACTCAAAATTTTCAAGTGCAATGTTATAAGGAGAACTGAACTGAAACCTGTCAGTGTACTGGCAGTCTGCTCAACTTTGAATTACCCTGTAACTGTGAAAGTTATTTGTTTGGTGTAAAAGATGAGTTCGTTTATTTGGTTACTAAGTTTCGACGCAGGTTTTTCAAACAATCTAATGATAACAGAAAGTTTCTCAAGAAAGGTAGCTCATTTACAGGATATTTTTCATTCTAATACACTCCATTGTTGTAGTTTTTATTTTTTTCGTAGTTTCTTTCTCTTTCTTTCTAAAATTTGCACAAAATTGCAAATAACTTGCAATCAAGGTGCAGAGGCTAGTAACTTCCCAGTCTGAGTATTGCGGGGGAATCTGAAGGATACTGAAGTTTGCATTTCCCTAAACGTCGCGTCTGGAAATCAATTTAAGTCAACTCAAGTCTATTGTTTCAGCGTCTGTTCTCGCTTTAAGCCAGCTTCAGCCTCAGTCTCAGTTTTGCGTTCTCTTCATTCCATTTAAGAGGGTGTACAAGGGGGATGCTTTGTCGCCAGGAATTTTTATGAGCTGCCGTCGTAGACGTCGGCCTGCTATCATGAAACTGCAGACTCTGACTCTAACTCCGACTATGGCTATGACTCTGACTCTGACTCGCTTGTTAATATTTCACCTAGATTGATACTAAGGGAAACGCCAAGTGGCAACATCCCAGCGAGAGGCAGCAAAGGAATTTCATTATATGCACCCAAAGCCAAAGGACAAAGACATGTTTTTAATAGTTTCGCATGTTTGCCCTGTCGGCTTCTCTCCCCCTTTTTTTTTTTTTGATTTTTTTTTTTTTTTTTTTTGCAAACTCTTTCTATTTTTTAGTATGCGCTCAAAGTTGCCAGATTTTTGCTTTAGTCGTTTGAGTAGAGTTGCATATTTAAGCAAGGAACTCGGCAAACAAAATCCGCCAAGCAGTATGGCCAAAATGAGTTGAGTCCTTGTACGACAAAATTTAAGCCAAGTTGAACAAAGACTGCCATTAAATTGATTGCATATTTAATATCTTCTATTTTATTATTTTATATTTAATCTTATAATCTAAGATCAGATGAAGTATTCTTCACTCCAATCCCATCTTGGATCTCCAGATGAACTCTTTTCTTATACATATATATATAAAAGCAACAGAGTTTTCCATACTAAAAACTGTGCGAGTAATACTAATTTAGTATGTCCTTGACTTATAAGGCTTGACTAATTCATTTCCCATCTATCTTTTTTTGTTTTCATACTTTTTTAACACACTTTTTGTTTCATTTTTACATATGTAGTTGGCTTTTTGTTATTTTTAATATTTGTAGAAAAAGAAGAAAACTTTAATTTCAACTAAATTGAGCGCATAATCATGAAACCTGAATAAAGTGTCCGTGAGTTATATACATATGTGTAAGATGTGCCCATTGATTATGTTAATGATTAATTATATCAAGTATTTTACTAGTTACTATACAAACAGAGTATGAGCTATTGTGAAATGCCGTGGAAGAAAAAGAAGATATTCAGGAACCCAACGGTAAGATATATATCATATTGAAGAGTAAGATGTATATAAAGCGTTATTCAGTCTTTAAACGGATTCGAAATAGAGCGGATCTACAAATGGACACGAAAACAATAATCGTACTGCAATTGGCGATCTTTTGGATGCATAGCGTTCAATCTGATATCAGTATTCCAAAAAGGTTTAACTGTCACAACGATGTACCTGCCCAGCCCCTGAAGCTCGAATCCGTAAGTTAAATATAGAGTTAGATATATAGAGTTAAATATAGAGTTAGTTAGATTAATGACTCAATACCATTTGATCTGTGAACTATGGTCGGTGTTATATAATCTGTTAACACTTATCTATTATTTATTTATATACATGTATATTTTACAGATGGCGGGCGTTTGGTACGAGATAGGACGAGCCCCTGACTATAATGTACTCAAATGTCTGAATATTACGGTGCCACGCACAGCTAACAGTGAGCTGGTATTGGACTTGGAGTATATAGCCACATGGGATGGATCAAATCGGGCTGTCAAGGAGACAGTATCATTTCCCTGGGATGTGTCTACTCGAAATAGTACTTTCCACTTATATTATGGCTTAACAGAGGGCAAACCATCAGTTACCTATAAAGTGATCTATACCGATTTTAGGTTTATATTAATTTGCGGTTATGCTGGCATTTCCCCTGCACCGCTATTCAAGATATTATCACGTCAACGTATAGCAGATCAAAAAGTAATCGATTATATTCAAAACATTGTTGATAAATCGGTTTATAGGTATTATTTCATGTGGACGGAACAATCGAAGTGTAATGCTGCCGATCGTTCAGTTGCTGGAACGATATCATTAGTAACTCTTGCTATGCTGTTAATAGGTTGTCTATCTTTATCGTCAAAGAGTTCGATATTCATATTATAGTCAGTCAAAAATAAACTAAATTAATCTGTTATCAAAATTGTCAGTCCTTCCTTCAAATATATGTACATACATACAATACTTTTATATTATACTGAAGAATCAATTCCATTTGTTTCTCAAACATTTAGGAAACTATGCATATAAATAGGGGTATCCCCTATTCGAGCGTGCTTTGTCTTGAATGCTGATTCTTCTTTTGCTTTTCTGCTGTTTTGAGCTGATAAGCGATTTCTATTCACATTAAATCAAGCATGTATATATATTGAGATGCATTTCAGAGAGAAGAGAAAGAGAGAGAGAGAGAGAAAAATAAAGAGGGAGTGAAATTTTTCGGAGGTCAGCGGCTCAATAAGCTCATGCAAGTGCAATTTGATAGCGTGCAGCAAATAGAAAAGAAAAGAGAATGAAAATGAAAATGAAAATGGCATGCCACAATGAAGAATTTTCCATTTTCTTGGCAATTTTCATTTTCATAAACTCACTGCGGCCAAATGGGGCAAAATACAGCGAATGGAATGAAAATGCTTTAAGTAGCGCCACAAGCTTCAGCTTCATTGGCTTTTTGGGTGTGCCAATGTTGAGGCAATTGGTAAACTGGGCAGCTGGGCAGCTGGGCAGCTGGTCATCGAGAGAACTTCACAAATGGCTAGCTGGAAGCTAAAGCTATGGGTTAAGGAGTCAGTTTAGTTGTGGCTCCGTCTGTGGATTGTGGAATCAATGAAGTGCAAATCGTGGCGCAGTGGCCACTTTCATTGATTTGATGCGTTTGCGTGCCGCTTGCGGTTGTTGCATGCTTGACTTGATCGCTGCCACACAGCTCCACAAATCAGAAATAGAGGAGGTGGTTAGGACGGACCATGTCCAGGCTTGTTGTAGATGTTTACTAAAGCTAGCCAAGTGAAATTGAAAGCCCTTTGGCCCCCATAATTGTGTCCCAACCCTTGTCGGGCTCTTGGCTATTGGCTTTTGGTAATGGCCTAAACCCTATATGTGTGTGGGTGTGTGTGTGTGTGTGTGTGTGTGTGTGTGTGTGCACAACATGATTGCTTGGCAAAAGCCGATTCGACGTAAATCATGCGATGACTCTGTGAAAATAGGGCAAACATGCAAACCAACTCGTCTCCTATAGGAACCTCTTTGCACAAAACTACACAAAAAGCGAAAGTTAATGTAGCACATGAGGTCGAAGGGAGTAAAAGAGTTAACAAGTTTCGGTTGGGTGGAGAAATTCCTACGTGGTTCAATTACTTTTGACATTTCGTTTAACAAATCTACAGCATGCTTGATGGCATTCTCACACTTTCAAGAAGGATTTTCAATGATGAGAGAGAAACTGTCAAAGTTTTTTATTTTTATCAAATCGAAATGGATTTGCTTATTTATTTATTTATTTCTTATTATTTTTCTCTATACAAATCAGTTAACTATTGCCAAAGTTAAGAACAACTTATTAGTTAAAATATTTGTCAAAAGGCCACAAATAGAATTTGTAGAAATAAATAAAAAACTTAATCCGAGAGTCTTTGCACTTTCATCTCAAGTATAACTCGTCTGGCAATTCGCCAAGCGACAGAGAATATTTAGCTTTATTAGCTGATTATTTAGAGCTGATATGCCACTTGACTTTGACTAGAAAAATTGGCCGTTATCAGGTCCAAAATTGACTATAAACTAAATAGTATTGTTTTTATCAAGTCCGAGCATAGTCTACGGCATTTTAGGCTACTATTTTACTGGATAAGTGGTGAAATATGTATATCAACAATAACAAAAACATAAAGGCACATATGAACTGATAAGAGAATTTTTGATTGTGATAGAGAACTTAGAGTTTAATTGACGAAATTTGTTGGCGAGCATAGCATTTCAAGAACAAACATCAAGACTACAACATGTCTACGAATTTCGGATCAAAAGATGGCATTCTCATACGTACCATGACTTTGGACGATTATAAGCATATCGAAGGAATCATCTATAATGGGGAACCAATTCTAACATCTGCTGGGGAGGATACGAAGGATATGGCACAACAATATGGAGAACAAAATATCGACGACTATCACATCAATTTGATAAATCAAGGTACCTGCTTGGTAGCAATCGATGAGAACAATGAAGGACGTATTGTAGGACATGTCCTTGCGGGCTGTCAAGTTTGGAATGATTTGGAGACACAACTGTTGATGGCCACTGCACTGGATGAATGCCATCTCAAACGTATGAATACGTTTTTTACCGTAGTGGAAATGAAAGCGAATCTTTATAAACATTACGGAGTCTCCAAGTTGCTCTACTCGCTAATAACCAATGTAGATGCCTCCATGCGAGGAAAGGGAATAGGTTCACGTCTAGCTGCTGCTCTAATGGAAGTGGGTCGATCTAAAGGCTTCCCCCTGATGGCTGCCTCCTGTTCCAGCTTTTATTCGGCCAGACAAAAACAGGCCTTGGGAATGGAATGTGTTTACTCCCTGGCTTTTGAGGACTACAAGGATGCCAATGGCGAAGTAGTATTTAAACCAGCAGCTCCTCATACTCATCAACGTGTAGTGGCAATCAAACTTTAAAGTATTGATTTATGTATCACTTCTTAAATTGTTGTATGACTCGTTAACATTATTGTTGATTAAGTTGGGAATTAAGTAAGATACTCGCTATAATCATAATATTGTTCTTCAGTGATTATGTAATCAACAGAAAAGACACAAGGATTGAATAAACTTAGAGAAAATTATATTTGATTTTTCATGTTAACTCTTTACTCTTAACGAAAGAATACTAGAATGTCATATATTCAGGGACCGTTAACAAGAGTTATGAATGCAAATTTTAACTAAATAAATCAACGTGAAGGAAACAAGTTACAGTAACATGGAAAACACCAAAATTCCTATTTTTATTAAAAAAATCGAAAATAGCAATTATTTCTCAATTTTATATTTTAAAGTTACAAAATAACACTTATTTTTCATATTTATTATACATTTTTTTTTTACATTTTAGGTCAGGTTATTATTCGGAAAGATATTTACTATACTAATTATATAATTAGTTGGCAAAGATATCACAGTCTGAACTTTTCTAAGGGACTGACAATTTTTGCTAGCTTGAACAAAATATGAAACGCGTTTTGATGAGATACAAAGATACTATTGTGTTAATATTGCTTTATAAAAGTAAACAGTTCCGCCTTATTCACATTGAGAGGGTATAAAGTACTTACTAATGATGACAACAAATTTTATTTGATAAGGTATTGATTGGAAATGTGAGTAATCTTACTCAAATTTTAGCTACTGAATGTTCTGTGTAGAATTGTGGCCTCTCTCTTTGAGTTTTGCCTGATAAGCATAGCGCTATTAATAGTTTGCACTCAGACGTACTTATGTTTCGTTTAGTTGTTATACGAACTCGATAGAGAGCGGATCTACAAATGGAAACAAAAATATTCATAGGGCTGCTTTTGGCGATCTTTTGGACGCACAGCTCTGAATCTGCCATCAGTGTTCCAAGTAAAAATTTTAACTGTCATAGAGATGCAGTCGCCAAACCCCTTAAGCTCGAAGAGGTAAGTTAACTATAGAGTAATCACTTATCTACTAATATGTTATACAATACTAAAATCAAGATCTGTGAACTTATGTCTGTCATATGTGTTCTGTAATTTACAATTGTGTGATATATGATCTTTAATCTGTAATGTAAAATATATTATCTATGTTATATATAATATAATGTCGATAACGTAGCATGGTAGACAAACTTTTGTTTGTTCTCTTTTCGGCAGGTCTATCTACCAGCTAAGATTATCGGCAAGATGAGAAAACAGCCCTAACTCTATGTTCTGTTTTCAGTAATTATTTTATCTTAAATGTGACTTGCGTATCTTTCAGCTAGCGGGTATTTGGTATGAAATAGGCCGAGCACCTGCAGTTGATGTCTTTACATGTCTAAATGTAACAGTACCATCAACAGCTAGCACTGAGCTAATACTGGAATTGGAATATATAGCCACATATGATGGATCAAATCGGGCTGTCAGGGAGAATGTAACATTTCCCTGGGATGAGAATACTCAGAATAGTATTTTCAACTTGTATTACGGCGAGGCAGGAGAGAAACCATCAGTTACTTATAAAATTATATATACCGATTACAGCTTCATAACAGTAATTTGCGGCTATGCTGGCATTTCTCCAATGCCGTTATTTAAGATATTATCGCGACAACGTCAATTAGATCCAAGTGTAAAAGATTATATTGAAGCGCAAATTAATAAATCGAACTATGGTAATTTTTTCATGTGGACGGAACAATCCAAATGTAATGCTGCTGATCGTTCAGTTGCTGGAACTATATCAATACTCGCTCTCGCTATCGTATGGATACTTTCAAAGTGGTGCTAGTCATTGTATTCAATAAATTAAGTTTAAAAGAATAAGATTGGCATACATTAAGAATCCGCTTAAAAATAGATTCAGTTTTCAAGTGTTAAGTTTCGAAGTGTTAGAAAACTATGTACTATTTGTCTGTCAACTATTACAATTTGATATTATGTTTTAAACATTGTACGAAAAAATATCTATTAAATACTTAGTTATATGACATTGAGCAAATGCGCCTGTTTATTATTATAAAAGGACTTAGTTGATTAAAAGTTAAAGTTTAAGAATCAAAATGTTAAACAATTTTGATTTTTGATCGAAGGTTAGTTTGTTGTTTGAATTTCTCATCCATTCATTGTTCAGTAAGTATTATGTATAGCAAAACATTGCACTCAACATTTATTGTACAATGTTCCGTATGGATGAGTACATTATTTACTGATAAGGAAAACCTGAAATAGTTTCATACACTGTTTTGAAGTCATTCATGCAGACCTCAAATACTTGTGTTTTATACCTATTTATTCACATCAAACGCATCGCGAATCAAAGTCGTAATTCAGCGAAGCGTTGACAAATTAAGTATCTGACAATTTCATATCAAGAAATCTGCATAGCAAGCAAATCTATCTCAATAAATGTGAAGTTAATTAAATTTGACAGATCCTCTCATACACTTACACTCCCTTGTATACACACGCACACTACTTACACACACCCACACATATCTTCACTTTAACGCAAAAGAAGCTGGAGCAACTGAAGGATAAACGCGATTACGTTTATTGCACCTCAAAATATGTGTGTTAAGTAAAATGTTGGGAATAACGATGGATATTTTTTTTAGTGATGAACGTGAGATACCCTCTAAATTAATACAGCTCCAAGTAAAGCCCAACTCTGATATGTATATCCTAGCTAGTATCTCAAATGTTTCATGCTGCGTATGCTTAATGAATGGTAATTAAATTTTAATAATGAATTTCTATAGAATTAAGAATATATTAAAAATCAGGTTTGATTATTCTAACTCTTCTCTTAAATCACCTTTGATGTTACAAAATAATTAATATGTAGTTTATAGGGTCTAGGCCTTTCAATTGTCTATTAGACACATTTCACATAATAAAACATTTTCTTAAGAACTGAGATTAATGAGCCAATGTTGTGTAAATTTGTAAACGACCCACATTAGTCTCTTTGTGGTTACAGGGTATACATGTGCGGGAATGCGATTGCAATTGAGAAAGTCAAAAGCTGGGCCAACTACACAAAAGACGACCGAAAAAAATGTGCTCGTAAAAATTAAATGAAAATCGATTGACGGTTAAAGTGAAATTGCTCAATGTTTGCAGTAAAATGTTGATGCAGTAAAATATATTGTCAGGGCTTGGTGCAGTTTGCAGAGTTGCACTTTGGCCAGTAGAGTTGCCAGACGTTGCTGAAATGACGAAGATAAAAACGCAATCAAACAACAAAAATGTCCTGTGTGTGTGTGCCACAATCACCAATGATATGTGTTTGTATTTGTGCTGTTTGTTTGAATGTGAATGGGAATGTGGAATGTGTGTGTAAATGCACTCAAGCACGCGCTTCGACGATGAAGGCAGCGATAACGATAACAACAACAATAACAACAACAGCAACAACAATAACTCAAGCAATGTAATGCATTTCCTTGGATTTGTGAATACCCTGAACTTGGCATAGGCTTTGTTGATTATATTCAATTACCTCTTATTGACATTTATTTGTTTAAGTGTACGTTCTTTACTTACAAATTTCCTTAATTTTGTATAGTTATTTTATTATTTTCTTAATATAATTTATATTTTATTAAATCAATGAAAATTATAGTAATCAAATCTATTAAGAAACTATAAAATTACTATAATACTCTTATCTCTTTTTTTTTAATCGCATGAAAACTTATAATATAATTACAAAACAGTAGACAACAAAATAAAGAATATTTAATAGCTAAGTATTAAATATTTAAAGTAATTCAGATTAAATAAATGACTTATTTAAAATCTTGAGTTCTCCATAACATTTTCATGCTTCGTTTTATGTTATCCATGCAATTCTTTTACATAAATTGATGATAAAAATAATCGTTTGAATAATGGCTAACCGATTTTCCATACCTACCTTGTTTGACTTTTATTGTTACACTAGTCGTTACAAGCACAATGATGGAACTATAAAACCCTCTGTTTTGTAGGTAAGTGCAGGACAAGGACATCAACGACAAGAACAACCTAACAGTGTTAAAGAGTTGTCATTGTGCTGTTTGTAGAGTTGTCGTTCGTGCGTTGGTTGCTTCTCTTGTTTGGTTGCCACTGTGTAAAGATATTGCAGTTGCAACGTGTTGAAGTGGCGCCTCGGTAAAATTGTGTCAAACTGTGATTGCATTTTTGTGACTGACATTCAATTGCTGTGGCTCTGGCTCTGGCTCTGGCTGTGTTTGCCTTTTCCCACACCACCCCACCCCACCCCTCTGCGAGTGTGTTAAGTGCTGTCACATATAAAGCTCGCCGTGCTTTTACAACTTTTTAAAAGCTACCGTTTTGTGACTTGATGCATCTCCATTGAACGGTGCACGTTGCACTTGTGTCAAGTTCAATGCGGTTGACTTGAGCATCGATGAAGGCAAAAATGTTTATAGGGCTTTTTCGTAACAGAACTATTAATACTTGATCAAGTGGAAAACAAAATATGGCTCAAATTCCGTGGCATAGGAAAATTTGTTAATTGATTGTTACAGGATAGAAATCTAATTGCAGTGGGATAGAGCCATAACTGTAAAACCTCCTAGACTAATGGACATTATATTTTTTAAATGACAACTAATGGCCAACATTGAAATAAAGAGCCTAAATGTTCAGCTCTAAGGCCCATTTAGTCAATTTCTGTAAAAGGTATTTAATACATATCTGAAAGTTAACGTGAAGAAAAAAGTAAAGAAACTATTGTCAAATTTGTCTTTTTAGATATTTATTTTAGATATCTATCAAATACGATTACACAGCTCTTATATTATTCCAAAATTTGTTGACTTAAAGGAAACACAAGAAAATTAACAATACGATAAATTTCAATACTGAACTATAGTATCAGTAATCGTTCTTTTTTGTAATCAATCAGTAATCCAAACTTGCTGTTTATTCAAAAACTAGACTACTAAAAAGTCAACAATTAAGTATTAATTTATACTTAACTCATACTAAATGTAGAAATTTTTGATAATCAGGTATCATGATTGGTGATTAAAAATTCTTGCCTTGTGCACTCTAAGGGAAGTCACATAGTTTTCCCTTCATGGGGCATAGTCAGTTGATAAATTGTTGCTAGCAAATATAGAAGGGGGAAAAAAATGGAATGGCGAACCTTTGGCAGTTCATAAGCAAACGGAAGCAATAATAAACTTGGCAATCAGTTGTCAGTGCGTAATGGAAACTTCGGAGCAAGTGGAAAGTAACAGGAGGAAAATGCTAGCAAGGCAAAGAAGACAAATGATTAAGAAGGACTCACGTGCAATAAGCCCGAAACTGGGTTAAGCACACTGCGCGCGTGATCTTTGCCAGAGCTAAGAGTATATGTACTATATACTATGTATTATCCACCTATTGCCCAAAAGATTTCGCCATATAGGTGAATGGCGGCAACTGTCAGTTGGCCAAAAAGAGATGTGCAACAGAAGCTACTTTGACCATTTTTCAAAAAGGAAAACAAAAAACACAAAAAGAAAGTACACCCTCTGCTGCTCATGTTGCAGTGCAACCGAAAGCTATTCAATATGCTTTGCACGTGCAACAGCAAAGAGAGCATCATGCAACAGCAACAGCAGCGGCAGCAGCAGCAGCAGTTGCTGTTTACGGCCACGCCCATAATGGAGCTAGTGTAGCCCTGGTACAGGTCGTAAAGTGACTGCTATTTACTGAGAACGCAGCCCAGAAGTTGAGTAATGATGACCATGATGCTACAGGCTGCACGTTGCAGGTTATAGGTTGCAGTTCGCATCTTGCCCCCACCTTGCAACATATTCTAGTGGTGGCAGCTTATGCAAATATGAGCACATATGCAGTAGGTGGAGTTCAGTTGGACTAGGGAGATTGAAAAGTGTATATCTTTATAGAGATGACTTTTAAGGTAGACGATGTATTTTGATATATTCAACTTGACTGCAGATTAATTTCAATGTGCCCCATAGATATAATTTGACAGCACCTGAAGGCTCAACTAATTAAAGTTAATGAAACAAGAATAATGCTCAAATGTAATATAATCAAAAGTGAAACCATCAGTTTAATAAACAAAGTGTTTTGAAATCATAATATTGAAGTTTTTAATGGACCAAAGCTCAATTAAATAAAGTGTATAACTTTAGTTGAAATTGATACTCAAATGACATTTAAATATGCAATAAAGTGATTGATTTCTTTTGAAATTGGATATAGTT
Organism: Drosophila testacea; assembly: GCA_035043265.1. Taxonomy (NCBI): domain Eukaryota; kingdom Metazoa; phylum Arthropoda; class Insecta; order Diptera; family Drosophilidae; genus Drosophila; species Drosophila testacea. Next base: position 865,726 of record JAWNND010001120.1, on the reverse strand, counting down.
GTATGTTATGCTAATCAATTTTCAAGTAGAGATTTATTTGTGATATTTATATCATGTTTTACATACACTCTCTTTACATTCACAGGTAAGGTATTTAAAAGCTCAAATCTAAACTTGAAACTTACATATGCTTTTTAAAACAATTTTAAATACAACTTTTGTATTTGAATAATTTTATGCTTCTCATGTGCATTTAAATACATATATATTTAACCTTTCAACTTTACCCAGACACAAATAAATATGCTCACATTTAAAGAGTGCCAAATGGAATGGAAACTCTTTTTCTCTGACCAACTGCTGAGGCTGGCTGTCATAAAAGTTTTTCGGTAGTTCGTTTTTAGTCGGAAATTTAAATTCAAATGTCAAATTAACGTCCCAACAGTTCCAAACTTTGTTGAGCACATAAAGCGACACCTAGCGACAGTTTTATGCTGCACATTTAAAAACAATTTTTAGTGTGGCAACAACAACTTGACTATATTTCAGCAATTAAAAGTTGCCCCAAAGCATACAATCAAACACAATTAGATTAATGCAAGCAAACAAGAGAATATTTATTAATAATTGTCTCTCGATGGAAATAAATGTCACACGCCCCTTTTAAAATGCCTCCCTCGATAAATCAACGATTGTTCTCAGTCCGAATATGAATTTAATTAAAGTGTTTTTATGAGAACAGACGCTTGTGGGTCGTGTGTCGTGTGTCCATTCCCCTCATTTTCTACTGCACTTTAAAATATTGCCAATATTGTCTATTCATTTCCGTAACCTCCCAAAAACCTTTTGCGGGTTCCCTCATAACATTAGGCTTATTAGAAGCACACGCGACCAGACATCATACCCTGCACCTTGGCAATGTGCAACGGTCGTCAGGGTTGTCTTGTAGCCGCAAACATTTTACGCATCAAAGGAGCTGCAACGAATTGTACTGGGTAACGAACTTGGTTACTGCAATTTATAAAGTGGTTTCTCACTTACTGCGTTTATACGGACCGTTTTACGTATTTCTAATTTCGCGAAATATAAATTGCCCCCTGTTTATACAGCGCACCAGAAACTCACGAATTTAAAAAGTCCAGGCTGCCAGATCTGGACATCATTTAAATAAGGGCGCAACGGCTTCGTGGGATTCATTTGTTTTAACAAGCTTAATGAAAGCAGCAAGTTATGTTTTGCGATTCTTTTTTTAAATTTGGTGCACTAAGTTTTAATCAGTATGTTTGCTATTCAAGCGCTGCCATCTAGTTCAAAAAAACGTTAAGTTGGCTGCGCCTCACAAATTCAAGCACTATGGCTGAACTCATGTCAACTTTTGTGTGATGCTCAAATGCATGTAATGGTGTTTATACACGCATTTTTCCCACAAATTTGTAAAATGTTTTCACGCAAAGCGCTCCGTATAAACAGTGTATCTCTCTGTCTTTTTCGTCTGTCTCTCTATCGAGTGATCGTCTTCGTTTCTCCTTCTCTGCACCTAATGTTGATGTATTTCATTGTCATAATGCCATTACGATTTGAATTGATGCATGCAAATCCTGATTATACACAGTACATGCGTCACTGGACACCCCTCTTCATAGACACGATGCGACAGGACACGACAAGACGCAATGTGACGCGTAACGTGCGTCTGTGACAATATGGCAACATTGCGCGTAGCAAACGGTACGTTGTCAGGGTTACCAAAGTTCCCCATACAATTGGTAAAAATAGCCATACAGAAATTGTTCTACTGTAAAACTGTTTGCTGATAAAGCAACAAAGAGATTTATTAAATCAGAGTTACTTTTTACTTCAAAACAATTACCATTAATACGGGAGCTGTGACTCATTTAAATGAGCTAAGCGACAACACTGCCGACATGATATCTCTAATTTAATTCTTCATTTAAATTCTAATTCTTCATTTAAATATTTTTAAATCACATTCTGAAACGCTGTATATATTGGAATATGATATAATACGTTTAATATGCTTAATAGGTAGTAGCAAACACAAAGCAAAGATTGCACATGATAGATATCCATAAATAGCCCCAAATATGTATGTAGAACAATGTTCTTTTATTCCATATCGAAAAATTCATATGATCAATCATTTTATCGATATCAAAAATTCAGATATTTCGATCTATCGGCTTTGCTATTGGCGGAATCTTATCGATGTTCAGTTTGGACTTCCATCACTAATTTGAAACTTTGCAAAGTCACCAATATTTCTGGGAAGTTACAGTTAAGCTGTTTACTAAATCGAAGCAAAAACAAGCCAACTTTTTTGATATCCAAAAAAACAATAGCATTTCAATATTTCAACATGAATAACAAGCGTATCCATGAGGTGACCATCAGACTGCGCAATTCGAAGAAGGAGGATCAGAAGCTGAAGCGCCGCAAATTGAATGAAGAAGATCTAACCTCATCCCTTAAGAAAATCGCTGACCAGTTGTTGACGGGTTTGTCCATCGATGAGATTGTGATTGCAATGAAAAGCGAAGATCCAGATCGTCAGTTGCTGGGTATGAAGCAGGCCCGAAAGATGCTTTTGCGTCCTCTTCCACCCATTGACTTGATGATTGAACATCGTATTGTGCCGATTTACATACACTTTATCCAAAACGCTAGCAAGTAAGTAGAGTTTTTAGCTATCCTGATTGGAATGTAGTTCTCATAATTCTCTTTGCTTTGGATAGCATTTTGCAGCTTCAGGCCGGTTGGGCTTTGGACATAATCACTTCGGGCAAGCCGGAGCATAGTCGTTACGTCTTGGACCAGGGTGCAGTGCCGCATTTAATTGACTTACTGCAGTCAAATTGCATGAGTCTGGTCGAGCACGCCGTGAGCGCACTTGCAAACATTGCTAGAGTCGGAGCTTCAGCACGTAATGTTGTGATTGAGAACAATGTTATCGATAGCATCCTGCCTCTGATCGACTTTGAGAAGCCCTTCACTCTTTTAGGTAAAATTGCCAGATTGATGTCAAATTTGTGCAAATTTCCTTTACAAAATTCTTTTGATCACCTAAGACTGATGGATGGCCTCAAAAATATAATATCATTAAAGCATTTGGATAATAAAGAGGACACTGGCGACGACGATGCTAGACAGTAGGAGAAGTTCTATGGTCCAATGGCCACGATGGCGGATATGCCTTCTATGTAGGTACAGCAAGTATCACAGCATCTCACATTTTGATTTTTGTCTTCCTACCCATTCGCATTCGGCCATGAAAACGCATCTTAGACGCGTTCTTTTTCTGGTCTGAATATTGAAATTTGCTAACATACCACACCTGTGCAGCTACTGTACCAAGTTTTTTTTTTAATATACACATTTGCTTTACAAAACGCAAAGAGTTTACCACTGTGTCCTCATTCATGAATTATTACTATGAATAAATTGTTTTAAGAGAAATACATTGCAACTTTTAACTAATTCGGGAATCCCAATTCGAAGCGCTCTTAGAAGAATTGTAAAGTCCTTGGAATAATTAAAAATTTGCGGGCTTAACAACACTTTACGATTAATAATAATAATATCATAATGTACTCTTTTGCACTCTTTCATCTTTTCTTCAAATCCTTGGCTTGAGATTTATCGGGATGTTATCAAAGGTTTGTAGGACAAAAACTGTCAGATTTGGCGGGAACAACTTTACACCTGATTTAATGTGGAGAGATTTGAAGATAAAAACCTAATCTATGGTTCAGTCTGTCAGTGAGAACAAAGAGTTCCATATATGCATAAAGTGCAGAAGCATTAAAAGCTATGGTGAAGTTCAACAGTATATTATAAACAGTAGTCTGAATCAATAGGAAAATAACAATTGCGTTACAGTTAAATTAATATGGTAAGCTAATGAATTTGTTGTAAAAATTGAACTGATTGCCAAGTAAAGTTATCAAGTTATCGTGTTTGCCTTTGTTTGTTAATGCCAAACTTTAAAATGCGCACGTTTATAAATCAAAAGTGACTTTTAATTAAAAGTTCAAGTCATTTTGGAGTGAGGGGTACGGAGGGAGGTATAAGGAGAGAGATGGGGGATTGTTTATGCATAAGATGCTGATGCCAAATGTCGTTTGTTGTCGTGGCTTAATTTTGTTTTGCCTTCGCACCCTCATAAATCACAACAGAGGACGAGTACGATGGTTTCTACCCCCTCGGTAAACCCTGTCCACAATCCCCTCACTTCGTAATATTAATTGAAGGTGCAAATGCGACGTACTCGCACCCCAAAATGGAAAACAATAAAGGACAGCCAGACACACCGGATGTTGAGTCGAATGCAAAATACGCAACAGTTTTTGATGTGCGTCCTGGGACTGGGACATTAAAAAAAGAAAGGAAAGAAACAAAAACAAAACCAGATACCAAAGTCTCTCGATTGTAGCAGACGGAATGGTAGACCTTGACTTGGTTCCATTGTACCCAGGGGTGGTTTTAACGCCCCTGTGCCATCTTGACTTGACTCCTTTTGCGTCGTCAAAGTGGAATTATCATAACTAATAATCATAACCCAGGAAAGTGCATTAGTTGGGCGAAACACGGAACCGGGTATTTTGGGAAATGTGATCTTGTTTTATATATTTTCGAGTTGACATCACTGGGGACTTCACTTAATTGTCCGACAGTTGGGAAGGTCTTTATAGTGTCTGTGCGGCGGCAATCAGGGTTAGCGTGGATTTACGCTTGGATTAACATCCTATTTTCTTTTTATATATGTTGTGTATTTTCAGAATATACAACTTAAAAGTCAAGTGGGATTATTATACGAGAATTGACTTTAGTAGTACTGAAACCAAGATGAGAAGTGTCCTCTATTTCGCCAAGTCCGACTATTTTTTGAACACTGACCTTCCATTATTAAACGCCTTACACTCTGGTACCCGATATAAAGTAGGCATAAAATAGAATAAGACTAAAATTAACTTTGTCGTATTCAAATGAATTTTATATATGAAATAAATTTCAAACTCAACGTCTAAAGGATATAAGCTAGGGTCAGAGCTGTTGTTCTTAGTCTATAATCCAATGGCGAGGCAATATCATAGGCATTAAAGCGGAAGAAGATAACAACGGCTGCAATATAAACGCAAAGAGAAGTGCAAAACAGAGATATTTGTGGGAGTGAGAGAGAAAGTTGCATGAAATTATGCTTTAATCTAATTAGCATAATTTGGCAGCGATGATGTCGATGGGAGGATTAAGAAGTCCCTCCCAAACCTGACAGACCGGAGTTTGTTATGTCCTGTTGATAGTTCTTTCTCTTTTTTAGGACGACAACAATTGAAATTGAACTGCATTATGCAGAGCAACAGACACAGACATATACCCTGCAAAGATGAGGTTAGAGGGGTATTACAGTTGAAGAAAATAAGTTCATAAAACTTTAAATACAATAAATTCTCGCTATATCCCATTGTCTATCGAGTTTTCTCCCTTAAACGAGCTGTATTTATTACGTAGTATCTTATATTTGAGCATGCTCCTGCTACGAGTGTGACTTGTTGTTGTTGCTGTTTTCAGTTTCAACTCGAAAGTTGTTTTCGTTGTCGCTTTTGCATTTCATTATCGCATTTTTGGTTACATTTTGCGACGCGTCTGTTGTCGCTTCTACTCTTATTTGCATTGCTTTTGTTGTGAATGCCATTTTGATTATGATTATGAAAATGTTGTTGGCTGCATGCCTGGCATCCCTTTTTCCCGTCCCTAACTCTTTCCGCTTCCCTATGCGCATTTCTCTAGCTATTTTACTGCCCGCAGCGGCAACAGTTTTGTTTACATGCCTCATTGTTTGGCCACGTTGCGTATCCGCAGTGTTGTCCTGCCCCGACGATGTCGTCATGCTCGACGACAAGCGGTCTCCCCTTTATGCACAAAGCTTACTTAAATTTATATTTAAATTACATTTGTTTATACACTCGAATATATATGTATTCATATCCTTTCTACTTGAATATAAATCATTTTTTGAATGCGCTCTTTTTGTCTGTCGAAGCAATTTTTGTATTGCATTTTCATTTAAGCTTGTGGGCTTCTCCATTATTCTGCTGAGCTTAATTAATTTATGAAAGTTTTGCTTATTTAATTTTTTAATTTACATTATTTTTGGCTTATTGTTTCCCTTTTGTGTTGCATTAACCATTTAACAAATTATTTTGTTTGACTATCAAAGTGAAAGAAAATGAATTTATTTCCTACAGTCATTTTGTATTTGGGTGAAGATTAAGCAGAAACCTTTATTATTCTTTATTTGATAAGCCCTAAAGCCATTTGTTGTTATATACGCCTCTGAATAAGACTATTGACTTTAAAATCTTTATTAGAAATGTACAATTTGTCAAGTATTTGTTTTAACAAAGTACAAATTTTTTATATTTTATATTATTATACCAAATATATATTTTCTCACCTTTTTCTTTTGTTTCCTCTTTTAATATAGTTGCTTATGGTCCATCAAATAAGCTAAGTGATATATTGGGTTTAACTATTTTTAAAAATGAAAAATATAATATTTATTTTTTTATTTATTTGTCAACACAATTACTTGACTAGCTGTATGTCAAAAATAATTTCATGCGGGCTTCCGCGATGTTGTAAAAGAACAGAAAATTATCGGGTTATGGTATAGATGAAAGTGATATTTAAGTGCTTTAAATTTATTTTTAAGGTTACTAAATACGGAACATTTTAACAAGTTTCTGTAGCTTTAGAAAACTAAAGCAATTGAATAAAAAATGCAGCGATTTCATAAAATTAGGCCGCCCTGTAGAAAAAAGGTTATTACAAACGCTTAATTAATAAATGAATTTGTATTTTAGAACCTGTGTAAATAAAACTTAATTAAATATTTTAGCGTACTTTTTGTGTGTGTTAATTTTAATCTTACAGGTGGAAAATGGATGTCTCATGCCTCACATCAAAGTAAAGTATTTACTCGCTGAATTCAATAAGTTGAAGGACATATAAATTCTTGGGATTTGCGTGTGGAGTGCATAAATGAGGTTTAATGCGGTTGCTTTTACTTACTGCTCCATATAATTACACTTGCAAAAATGAACAGTAAAAAACAATAAGAAGACAATGGGAGGAAAAGACAGAGAGCGGGGTGGATGGGGGGCTGTAGACGACGCTGCCATATGCGCTCACGTATTGCACGTATCATAAAAAGGATAACAATATAATCAGCTTAATGAGTGGCACTGGCTGCTGGGATGTGGATGTGGATGTGAATGTGGATGCGACAGCTCCAAGAGCTTTACTTTTACATTTTTTTATGCACTGCTTTGTTTTGGCTTCGTAGCAGGCGAGCGGAAGGGGACGGCAGTGGGAGGAAGGACAATGGGGCGTATGCGTATCTGGTATCTGGCAATGGAGACCGCCGACTGTGCGTTGTCGCTGGCTGCTGTTAAGCTTTGTGTAAGCAACGTACTTTGTCTGCAACCGATTTTTTCCCTCGTACTTCTTCATGCCTCTCTGCAGTCTTTACATTGATTTACACACACACACACGCACAAAAGTTTAAAACAAGCTAACGAAAACGGAAGTGGGCTGCACGTGATGCTTGTTGAGTTGCCCGCAATGTTGTCCTTTCTCTTCTATCACAAACACTTGCGTCTTGACTTGGTATATCTTTATACATACACTTATATGAGTGTGTGTGTGCCGCACAGCTGCTTTTTATTACACTTGCAATATGGGACATGATGCGATGTCGTCTCGCGTCTTGCAACACGCTTGCTCCTTGCCTCCTGCTGCTCCTTGCCCCATCCCCTTGTAAATTGGTTAAAAGTTAATCCGTAAATTTATGACATGCCAACAGCCATTTGGGACTGCGTAACGTCTGTCTGCTTTGCGTGTTCGACTTGGCTAAATGGATAATGATAACGGCAATTGCACTTTGAACTTTGCTATTAATTGTGGACACAAGATCTAGCATGTATTAAATTTCACTTTGTCGACTGCAAGACAGAAAATAAGACGGAGGAAGGGAGGTAGAGAGAATCGAATCTAGACTAAAGAAATATCGATGAGATTAGTATATGTATGTGTAATCAGATAAGGCAAATATTTTTTATAAAATACTCACTAAGAGCGATAGAGAGACTGGGAGAGAGAGAGATGCAGTGAGAGAAACTCAGAGGTAGGGATTGGATTTAAGGTGAAAGTAAGAAATAGAAAAACCTATGAGATTAGAAAATGTGTATTCAGATAAGGGAACTATTTCAATTAAATACCAAACCAATTTAGTAGAGGAATAAAGAGACAGGCTGACAAAGAAAGATAGAGAAAGAGAGAGTAACGGAACGTGCTTGGGAAAAAAGAAAAGGGAGAGTAGCATCTGTATTCTTAGTACATTAGATTAATTTGAGATTAGAAGTTGTAAATAGATTAGCCATATCTTTAAACTTAATACTTTAGGGGAGAGAGAAAATTGAGAAACGGAGAGAGACAAATAGAGAGGGAGATGTGAGCTAAAGGAAATTGATATTGGTGTAATAGATTATACACCAGTGGATGCAATTATTTTGACAAAACGGTCTCAACCCAAAAAGGTAGAAGAAAAGTCGAGGAACCAAGTTGACATTGCCTATAGTTTAAACAATTTTTGCAAGTCAATGCGCAGAAGCTTAATTTAAGAGAAATTTAAGTATTCTCATACTTGTGTGCTTCCCCTTTCCATGTCGATATTGTGGAATAATATTGATGTTGTTATTCCATTGGGCTAGGCTTGATTACAAAACAGTTAATGAGCTCAATGCGAGTAGTTAGCGGATATGCAAAGTACATATGATTTAATTATGGAAATCAGTAGCTTCGGGGCATGGCAATGCACCAGGGACTACGAAGAGCAAAGAGAAGTGCAGAGGTTGCTCAAAAGCGCAAATTAGGCACCATTGTTGGGCAATTGAAATGCGAATTGCATCAGAAGAAACCCGCAACAGAATGAGGTACGAGAAATTTTAAAGGAAAAAGAAAAAATATATATAATAATATGAGGGCTGCTTTAAACTGAAGCGGGTAGAGGGTAGCGGGTAGTTTTATTTTTTAGGGGTGGCAAACGCCGTAATCAAGCAACCACCGGAGAAGGCGGCATGGCATGTCAGTGTCAGGGCCAACCCGCGTGCCACTTGTTCGCGCTGTCATGGTGAATCCTCTAAGGATTTAACCCAATTTATGAATTTCTCTTCTCGCCTGTCCTCTCCCCTTCTCTCCACTTCTCTTCTCTTATTTTTTTTTCTTTACGGGCAAAGCAAAATATTTGATTTTGTTTTGCCGCCGCTTTGCTTTGCACTTCATTTTTCATGAGGAAAGAAAAAAGCCGCCACCAGAAACGCGTCGCTAAATCAATGAGGCGCCGTGGCAAGCAGCAAGCGGCATGTGGCAAGTGGCAAGTGTCAATGTGAGTGGCAGGATAACGTTGCCAATTTGGCGCAGGGCGAGTGGGTTGCATTGGGACTCTGACGAGGGCAGGTTCAACTTGCCTTGGCATTACATTACGAGTATGTACGTATATTTTTAGCTGTGGCAACAGAAACTGAAACAGGAACAGGAACAGAAACCGGAACAGCAACAGGGCTCAGTGGTGGCGCCTCTTACTCTAACTGGCCCTGTCACCTTAACGAGCTTAATGAAGAACTCATTAATCATGCACACATTTCTCATTCATATGCGACCAAGCAACTTGCCACGACAAATCAATTCCCCCCTCATCTTATCTCATCCCATCCATCAATCAATCAATTTCTGCCGCTTTGCATCTGACTTTGTCCGCGAGCGAATCTGGAAATGCTTTTGTCAAAACATTTGCAGCCCATTTTTGGTAGCGGCTTTAAAATATTACGAGTCTATCCGCTTAACTCTGTATCCTGCTTCTCCTGGCATGATTGATGTCCATGTCCATGTCCATGTCCTGGCCCTCGTTTAGCTAGGATTTACTTCTAATGAGTGTTGAGATTTGTGCACATATTTTACACACATGAAAAATGATGAGCACTTAAAAAAAAACACTAATTTATATTTTAAAAATATAAGCAACTCCGACACCAATAGTTACATTTTTAAAACGTGTTTGTCTAAATAATGTATACAATACATATTTGTAATTATCAGATTAAAAAAGGGTAGTTTCTTAAACTTGTTAGTGACATTCTAGGGTTGTGATCAGATTAAAAAATTCATATAAAAATGGCAGATTAGCAAAAATGTTTCATGCTAGAACACAGTTTAAAGTCGATTTTCACTACATCAGAAATCTACAATTGAGATGCAACTTTATTGCAGTTTCAGCAGAAGCCTAAGCTCAAACGTCATTCAAGGATTTGTTATCGCAGCATTTTCCCAATGATATTTAAATGTGCTGCATCAAACCACAAACTGTCAGCGAGATAAAGAAATTTCGAGTTTTCGAGATAAATTGTGGTAGAGGATTTGCAGCTTCTTCATGCTCCACATTGAGACGACGCTAACACGATAGAAACCGCTAATTGGTGGTTGCGATTTGGCTGTATAAGCACAAAAAATAGAGCCCCTCCTCTAACGACACAAAGAAATAATGTTAGTAATAGAAATATCATATCTATGGCTGCCTCGAAAATGACATCAAACGACGCTTTTTTTGGGACGGCAAAATTGCTTAATTACTTGTAAACATGAATTGCCAACACCTCCGGCCAAGGCACTCGACTTTCGGCTATTAATATTTTGTCGTATAGAAGACTGTTGGATCTAATTCGATGCTATTAACGCCTTGACGCCCGCCGTGCCGTCGCAATTTAATATGCAGCCCCGCCCAGTACACAGGACTCGGGACACAGGACTCTTAATTTAATTAGAAGGCAACTTGGCGCGTCATACAGTTCCGGAAAGTGTCTGTCCTAAAATTGAATCTATGTAAATTTGTCAACTTTTAAAAGTGAAAACTTCAAACGAATTTTTATTAGCGTATAAATAATTCAAATTGCGTATACGCTGCTTGTGATAGGGCCAAAATGTAACATTTAGCAGGTACATTGAAAAGGATAGAGAAAACTGAAAACTGCACAAGGCATCTTGGGAACTCTGCTCATATTTAGAGAAATTCTATTGGAAAATTACACTAGATATAGGAGCTTGAAAGTATCCTGAAATAAATATTAGTAGAGTAGTTTAAAGTAAGGACTCTGCTTTAAGAAACCAACGGATCTCAATATTTAATTAAAGTAGCCGTCTGTCAGTTATACTTAGTTTTTGCTTTTTAAAGTGACGACAATCAAAAAACATTATAGAACTGAAAATACAGAATCATTCGTTTCGTTATAGCTTTATTATAGCCGCTTTTGTCTATGTCCATTTTATGGGTACAAAAATCGAGCATAAAATAATAGAAAGAAAAACCCATTCAATTTGTTGTCGTCTGCATTGCGTTATTTACGATGCATAATCACATTTTTATTTAATTTTAAGTCTCCATTTCGTCTTGTGTTTTTAATGACACTGACGTGTCAATGCGACAAATATAAAACCCAGTTGCCTCCACGACCGGACGATGTCCTTTGGCATTGATTCAACTGAGAGCTGTCCACTTCCACAGGACTTTCACAGAACTTCAGTGTCTAGCCATTTGGCTGAATGTCAATGCATCGATTTTGATTTCAATTTTTTGTCTACTCTTTGCTTGTTGTCTCCGCTGATATTTTTAAATTCCAATGAAAATTAAAATTACTTTTTCAACTGTCAGACAGAGTCTTTTGAGCCAGTTCTGTTTATGATTGACATTTTGTATTAGTATTGGCGTCTGGACTGAACTTTTAGTTTTGCAATTAAAATGTGTTGCTGGGCGGTCAGTTTAAATGAGTTTTTAGTTATCAAAAGTAATTTTGCAAGTTTAGAAGCCCAGACTCCAACATTAATCAGTCAGCTGTTGATTATTTCAAGAAACGAACGATTGAAAGGAATGAACAAACTAAATGATCGACTTTGTTTGTTCATCTTACTGATTCGCGCAATAGAAGGTCAAGGATATATATAGGAATACGAGTGAATATTCGTATAAGTAATCAATGTATGCTGCATTCATTTGCCTGCAAACAAACCCTTTATGTGGTTTAGAGTTGTGAAGAGACTGTTATCTTTATGACACTGTTAAGTGTTGGCACACTTTAAAGTTTATTTTGTAAGACTTGTACTTCTCTTCTGGCCCCGATCCAGAGCCATGGCACGTTCTGAGTGTCATAAAGCTGGCAATATGTTAAGTCAACTCGAAAGCACTTTTGCTTTATGTTGGTCGAATAAAACTTTAGTGCAGACTGGGCACAGTCACAAACATGATGACTTGGACAAGGACTAATTCTTGGACTTGGACAACATATGAGTCACGCCCCTAGGGCAGACATTTTCAAGGAAGGAGTGGGTGTGTATAGAAACAGCTACACTTGACTTGAAACTAAAATCTAATAACACTTTTAGCACAAATACATGTTAATGCGACCCCGAGGAGTCACGCACACTCTGAATTTGTTTGGGCCGACTTTCATAATTTCGTGTGGGAGTCATGGGCAAAAACTTACCCATAAAAGCTAGCCACAAACTTGAGTCTGAGTATGAGAAAATTAGACTTTAATTTGCTGAACCAGCAGATACTCTAGGAATATAGTTATTTACTTAACTTTTAAATCTTATCATCTCCGATTTGAAGTAGACGGAACAGACAATTGTTAAATCACTGTTAAGTAAACTTTGGTCGGATATATCTGTTTAAGCCTGTCACCCACAACTTTTTATGGCTGCAGGGTATACGAAAGAGCGTTGCCAACCTGTGGCAACTTTATGCAGCATTATTAGCCATAGTAAAAGTTGGAATTTAGGTACTACCCCAAAATGTTGTACCTGCTTTATTAGATTGCAGCTGAGGGATGAGGGCTGGACTGCTCGGGCTCGTAAACTTTTCTTGCCACTTTGTCTGCACATTAAAGTAAATGCGCAGAGTCCTTACAACAAATACAACAACAATTACAGCTGCTACTTATACAACAACAACAGCATTTAGACCCGGTTTGCAAAATACAACAAAACTTTTAGACCCGAAATGCAAAAGTTAGTCCAAAAATGCAGAATACGTCTTACATTTCTATATATAAATAAAGGTTTATACTTATATCTATATACATCTATATACGAAAATATATTTTGTGAGTACATAGTGTACATTTTATTTAATATGCGGTAACATTGAAAACTTTATTTCTTGTTGTGTGCAAAGTTTTGCGCCAACCAACAAAACAAAGCCCCAAAAAAGAAGAAAGAAATCCCCCGAAAATAATGAAGGAAAAAAAGTTGTAATTGTTGTTGAGGTAAGAAATTTGCTATGGGTATTGATAGACGAAAGCCCTTGTGGGCAGTTGTACACAATTCTGATGGAGTGCTCTCAGGAAATGGACAAAGTGCAACTATAAGATACATGCAAAGTTCTGTAAAATCTTGCAAATGTTACAGAAATGAATTATGCCCAAGGCTCAATAACAAATACATTCATTACTTACTATACTTTTGTAAAGACTGACAGAAACATACTATTTAAGTCTATACTTCTCTTATGTATTTCTGTTAGAAACATTCTAAGCTACAATGATTAACTACATTAACAGAGATATTTTCAACAGCAGATGTAAATAGAGAGTTAACAGTAAGATGTTAGCTTTAAAGTTAAAAGATTAACCACGTTTACGCTTTAATCAGAACTGTTAAATGACCGTTAATAGTTAGCGTTGAACACAGGTTTAAATATGTAGATGTATCGATATCAATTTAAAATGCAGAGTAAACACTTAAATGCCAATATTTAAATACATATTTAATGTTTTATTATCGCAAGTGGTGCTACAACACTTCAGTGAAGTATACGCGAACAGATTCCGGTCAAACATCCTGGCAGCCAAAAGTTCCACTCAATGATGGCAATGACGGTTGGCAGTACTTCTCGTCCCAAGTTGGCATATTTATGGTAATTAATTTTACCATTAAGTGCTGTCATAATTTAAGTTCGGTTTCAACTGCCAGACTGTCCAGGCTTTATATGTAGTAGTAGTTCTTAAAGCTTTAATAAGGCAACTGTCTATCAAATGTAATAATAACACGTTTAATAGGTTATACGAAACCAGTCCAGCCCAACGTAATTCACCCCAAAGACAAACAGATAAAGTATCATATTATGTTTGGATATCTATGGCCTATAAGGTATCAAATACAGTTACAGATACGTGTGTGCCCCTAATGGGTAAACGTGTCGTATCCTTCATGTTGCCACTCGACTACGTCTTCATCACCTGGCAACCGCGGGACTAATGAGACTTCAAAGAAACCATCAATTGGATAGGTTTCTGATTTCAGCTTGAGGTGGTTGAACTAATACGACAGACAGCTGCTTGTACCTCTTCCTGATTAAATGAGGTGTAAATTTGAATACTCTTTTTTTCTGCAAATAAATGTAGCACACTTTTGGGATATTTACTTCCCACATTATTGATTAGACTTGACTTGCAACGGTATGCAGTATGCAGTATGCAGTTTAAAGAGCCTTTCATTTGTGGCACTATTAAATATGCAACAAATGAAGTCAGAGACTTAAACCAGGCTTGCTTGTCTATAAACTGCAGCTGCAGGGGTTCCCAGTGGAAATGAAATGCATTTATTTATTTTAATTCCGCCACAACACTTCCGTTGTACAATCAATGCACAACAGGCGACACAATGGGGCATGCCAGTCGTTCTGCGTGTGGCATATTCATATGTGTACTTATGTATGTATTTGTATAAATCTACATATATGTATGTATGTGGTTCTCTTGGTTGCTGTGTGGCAAGTGCAAGGCAATCACTGATCACTTTTCGCACACAAAGGCACAAAAACAATAAATGGAATTGGAAATGATGATGACGATGGTGATGATCCTGCCCGCGAGGTTTCCACCAGCTTCAGGCCCAACTCCAACTCCATCTCCATCTTCATCTTCCTCTCCAGCTCCAGCTTTCACCGACCAGACGCAGACTCGACCATCAGACGGCATTATTGCCTTTGGGCCACGCCTTTGGACAGTGAATGAACAGCAAACCACCGCAGACATGAAATGCATTAAAAATTCACAATTTCCAGATTATTTTTAACGATTTTAAATACACATGAAACTCGGCATTGTTGGCCAGACTCAAATGGATCACAAATGTTGCAGTGCACAACGGAAGCGGAAGTTAAGCAAAAGCTCATAGAAAAGACAAATGGTGAGAGAGAAACAATTGGGAATTATACAGCAACTGAATGCATAAAGAAATCACAAATTCGTAACAAATGCCAACAGTTAATTGTAACTTTTATAATTGCAATATATGGCTCAACAAGTAATTATCTTGATTTCGTAAATTAATCAAAGCTAAACAATAACTTATAAATAAACCAAGCGAAGGAGCTAATGAACTAAATAAGCGTTCGTTCGATTAATTTAAAACTGTAGAACAGGAATAAAATGAGTAAAAGCGCGATAAATATGTTTATTAGTCATTGATTAAGCCAAGTTGCAACTGGAATGCTTAGTTGGGTTTCTTGCAAGGATTTTTCTTTTGGCTCCAGAAGTAAATAACCGTCAGGGATAAGCTGTGGCCAAAGCTGATTGCCTTAACTTTTATTTCTAATTGCAACTGTAGAGCAGTTGTTATTGTTCTTGTTGTTGAGATTTTAGTTATTATACGCTGCACTTTAATTATACACTTGCGGTCATTTAAAATTATTTGGCTCAAGCTGCAGTAGCAGCAGCAGCTGCCACAAATTGCACGTCCTTGTTGCTCCCATTGCTGCTTACTTAGTTACCACCGCCCACCAACTCCCCCCCTGAGAATCTCTTTTGTTATTGTATTATTCGCTGGCTCGTTTCGCTTTGGCGCTTATCTGCCAAATGAATAAAAGCAAAGAAATGAAAATGAAAATGGAAATGGCAAAGTTAACACTTGTTAAACTTTCAACGAGGGTCGTTGTTGCCATTGTTTGTTGTTGCTCTTGTTGCACTTGTTGTTGTTGTTGTTTGCAAATTTTGTAATTTATACGAGCGAAGCAAACAAAGTTGCCAAGTGCCTGGCGAATAATTAGCCCCAAAAATAACCGTGGGGCATAAGTTCAAGTGCAACAATGTGCAACAAAGTGGCGCAGCGCAGACAAATCAAAAACTAGTTAACAATGTTGCTTCCCCCTAACTACTTTTCACAAGCTCTCTCAAGCAAATGTAATGCAATACGACTACAAGTCCTTTATTCCCCTCCCCTTATTTCACTCTTCATCTTTTTAGACCCTGTATTTAGGAGTACAATCGGATTATCGACAAATTAGTTAATATAGCCATGTCCGTCTGTCTGTCTTAATGAACACTTAGATTTTAAAGTATATAGGATATAGGATATAGAATAGAGACGCTTCTATGTCTTACTCAAAATAAGTTTGCTTCCGTGTGTCAAATCAAATCAAATCACAAAGTCGAATTACAAGAGCACGTTTAAAGCTAGCGCCTTATTTAAGAAACACTTGGTATAAAAATACTCTAGTATAGTACATAATATGAAGTACAACAATAATTAATTAATAATTAATGCAGATTGGACATTGAAATCGTAAGTTATTCAAGAAATATTTTATCACAGCGTCCGGCCAAAGAAAAAGAAGGAGAGATCACAAGATACAATTGTTTTCTGCTTTTTTCCAGGTTTACAGGGTTTCACACAGTCGAGTATACTGCACAGTAGCCTCTTTCTATTTTTCTCCATCTGACAGTCTTTACAGTCTTGCTGCCCCAGCCACAACTCAATTGACAGCAAATGCAAAGGCGCTTGGCATGCGTTGCATGTTGCCAACTCAGTGAGGCAGCGAGGGGAGATTAAGAAATAGTGAGGTGACAGAGACACAGACAAAGAGATAGAGAGAGAGAGATAGAGATAGAGAGAGAGAGAGATAGAGATAGAGTGAGAGACATCCCAAACGCATAAATTGTTTATTGTTTTTCACAACTGCAGAAGTAGGAGCGCCACAGACGAGGGAAACGTTGGCGGTGTGGCAAGTTGGCGGATTGTCGGTGGCAGCAACATTTAAAACGTGATTTAGTTGACGTCTCTTGCGTTGGCGTTGAAGTTGCCGACGCGTCGCTGCCGTTGACAAATGTCCCAGCCACATGCGCTGTTAACTAAAAGTGTTGGACCTGACTTTATAACACGGCCAGCCACCTAAATGGTACCTGATACCTGGTAACTGGTATCTACCTACCTACCTCAATGCCGTCCAATCATTGCTAAATGGATTTCAAATTCGCAAAAAGAAAAAGTAACAAACTGCTGCCTATACTCTTTAATTCTGTAAAGTTCCTTGTTAGATAAACTTAAGATTTTGTTCTCTTATAGGCAGGCTTATCTACCCTTTAAGGTTATCCCCAGGATGAGAAAAAGACCCTTAATAAAGAATATCACAGAATAGAAGAATATAGAAATCAGTTTCTTACCTATAATATTACAGGGTAGATAAACTTAAGATTTGGTTCTCTTACCGGCAGGTTTATCTACACTGTAAAGTTATCAGCAGGGTGAGAAAACCTTCCTTAGTTTGCCAACTACAAACTATAAGTGCTATATATATGAATTATATATATTTTACCAAAAACGTATATCTATAATTACACTATTTATCCATTTTTAATACATAATTGAAATATAAAATCGAACAAAATATATTAATATAATTTTTACTGTTTGTTAATTAGTATTTTAAAGTTGCTTTTGTAACTTATGCATTATTAAAATGTTTTTTTTTTGACAATTTAATCTTCCACGAATGCAAAGTATAACTTTGTTATAAATTGTACCTTCTTATTGAACATCCAATTAGTTAACAGAAGATAGTCACCGGTTGGCAATGGCAGCCGTAGCTTTTCAGGTCTCACATGAAAGTTTTTCACGTATTGAGTCCCCTGTATAAAGAGAAAACTAAATAAAGTTGTCGTCAAAGATGTACAAAATAATACTCACATAGAATGGACACTTGTGATCCATATTCGAATAATTTTTCACTAGATCAACAACTATATTAACGTATGGAACATGGTGCCTGCGTTGATACTCACAAAAGTCAAAGGTTACGTTTATAAGCCATGGCTTATACCCATTAGCCCTTTTCAAGACTTGTGTATTAACACGAATGTCTTTTGCAGCATGTAGAATAGTACTGTTTAGATTAAAGATGACCACATTTCGTTTAGGTACTCTTAATCGGCACTCGTGAAACACCATCCATGATTTGTTTAACGACTCGCAGACCACATTGGTGAACTTGAATGATGACGCATCCTACACAAAATTAATTTGTATATAGTTAATAATGATATTTATTAGTAATGTATAAATATGTATGATCTCACAAAGCCTGATAGAATCAATAATGGTAGACCTAACATCAATATTCTGAGTCTGATATCCATGATGGTACAAAAACAACTGGTTTGATTGCATAATTCCAATGTACTATA
Source organism: Drosophila testacea (assembly GCA_035043265.1). Classification (NCBI taxonomy): domain Eukaryota; kingdom Metazoa; phylum Arthropoda; class Insecta; order Diptera; family Drosophilidae; genus Drosophila; species Drosophila testacea. The sequence continues at coordinate 847,199 of JAWNND010001120.1, read as the reverse complement.
AGTACACAGTATTTCATCAGATTGATATCTTTCGATTGAGTTTTAAATGTCATTTAAACTCAAATGAAATTGCCCCAATTATTTTCGTCTGTATGCAATTCACTATCGAATACAATTGATCGAAAAAAAAGAAAAACTTGTTGTTACCATGCAATCACATTTTGGAGGAATTCTATTCTGTATGTATACTATTATCTTTATCATATTTAACTCTGAACATGTATTTAATTTAAATGAACACTTCATTTCTCTATGCTTGTTTAAAAATAGGTTATTTTTAATGCACTTTTTAAGAACAGGGTCTAATTGGATTAAAAGAAAAGCAATATTAATAGAAGACGGAATCTTTCTGTCGATCATTTAGTAAGGGTATCTAAGCTACATTGCCCCACAATATTTACTGTCTATTCTTAGCTATGCTTTACTGATTTATTGAACATTTCACATGCATATCTCAAAGAGGAATATCAATAATCTGCCAGCTGTCGGAATTGCGTGATTATGAGTAACCACTTAGCATTTGATTAGCAAACGAATGTATGGAAGAGGAACCTATGGCACGTGCTAAAAGGTGTACATGATGTTGTATTATTTACATAGATAGCATCAGGAAGCAATCCAAGTTAATGGAAAGGTTGAGTCTTTATTAAAAAAATGAAGGAAGTAGAAAGAATGAAAATATAGAAAATTGAATCAGAAGAGTTGGGCAGTAAACTAACTCAAATGGAAAGAATTGTGGAATTTTAAAGGAAACAATTCTTTTGATATAATGAAGAGAATTGAAAAAGCTAATGTTTAAATAGAAACTACCACGAACTGAAAATAATCTCACATATAAGAATAAATCAATCTTATCTAGTTAAAGGCAAGAGTTGTTACTCTTGTTACGAAAGCTGCATGAGTTTCATTTCAATTCTATTATTGCCCAACCAATTAAGTAGCTATCGCTGAATCATCTCCCATCAAATCATCACATTATGGTAAGCCACAAAAACCCAGGGAATGAAAACTGTCCAATGCGAAAGCTGCATTCCCAATCCCAACTGTCCACAGCTGCTGTGGATACCTCGAGGCAACTACGTGTCGTACGTGGGGCACAGTCGAAAACGCGACTGTCAAAATTAAATTAATAAACACAACAATTGGCACGGGCCTCAGTTCCGGCCGGGAAAGGAAAGGAAAGGACAGCTCAGGCCAAGCCAGGCCAGACACCAACTGTCCACTCACACGGCGCTGACAACGAGAGATGGCAATCGTAAATGAAATTTTCTTTCTTTTTATCAAATTGAGTTTTTGGGGCAAGTACTCAACTTTTGGTATGCCCTGGGCATGGGAATGAGGACGGGCACGGGCACGGGCACGGGTTCAGACTCCTGTGCGTGCCACAATCAGGGATGGTGGCAAGGACCATGGTATTTTGTATTAATTACAACATTGCCGCCGGTGAAACCGCTCACAAAGTTTCAATATTAATGATTGTGGGCATTGTGGATTCCTGATGATTGCGGGAGTCGGGGTCAGAGGTAACGAACTTGCTGAAAATTGTATGCATTCGATGGTGACGTCTGCATTAAAGTGCAAGTAAATTGATTAAATTACTTGAATATATACATATGTACGTCCTTCAAATTAATTTGCCAGGACAAAGTGAAAATTCGAGAAGGAAATTCCAAAGTTTCAACCACAAAAAGATCTTTATATGCAAACATAAAATTATTTTTAGTAAAATACATAAATGCATTTTGATTTATTCTCTATGAAAATTAATGGAACAACAATCTAAATTTTGCATTTTGTATTTGAAATAAAATCCGGCCATAAATTGAACTTAGTGCGTAACAAAATAATATAAACATGCGATAATTTAAATGAAAATATAAAGTCCGAATATTATTGAATACAATTTAAAGGTTACTAAATAATATCTACTATAATTTGCACAGCAAGTGAGCCTGACGGTGAATAAATAATTGTATTTCTTCATAGCATTTTTTTTAAATATATATTTTTTAAATTTTTATTAAAGTCATATAAAGGACTAGCTTTTATAATACTAGCTACTAATGTAGATTTCGTCACATGAACAGATTTTATTAAGTTATAAGTAATAAACTAAAATAGCATTAAAAGTAAAGGACATAAAAAAAACACCAAGTTAATAAATAAGTAAAAAACATAGCTTTTTAAACTCATTTTATCTGTACACTTTAAAGATCAATATTCGAAATTTTATATTATTTACAATAACATATATACTACTTTTTTTTGTTAAACGTTGTTCAAATTTAAAACTGTGATCTGTAAATGTTATTTTAATTGTTTATTAATATATTTGTCATCTGATAAACCAAGTTTATATTTAGATAAAGAAGCTCTATCAGAACTAAGCTACCCACCGTGCTGAATATTCGGCCCTAGGGTACAACAATTGTCCAAGGGTGGGCTTCGTTTCCTTTGTTTTTAATTTTTTTTTGGTTAGCGAATCGTGATATCATTGTCCTGGGGCTGCCCGTCTGGTTGGTTATTCCTTTTTGCATATTTGCAGATTGTGTTACGGATGTTGTCCTTGTTCTTTGCCTCTATCGCTACCGTTAACGTGAACGTGAACGTGAATGTGAATGTGAATGCGAATGTTGTTGGCATCGTTGTCATCGCTTATCCATTGCAATCTTCTGGCCTTCATCATCATTCTTTATTGCACTTGTTTGATTTCTCCGACTCTGGTCCGACTGAGAGTTCGATTTGTTATTGAAATTTCGAATATTGCGTATTTTTATTTAATTACAAACGAAGCGACTGGTTATGAAGTCCCAATTGGAATTAAATTTAATTAAACCCCGCTGCGGGGCAATTGTTTGCGAGTTTCTTTTTTTTTTATATGAATTATTTTTCAACTATTGATAGTTGGAATGTCTGTGCAATCACAATGCTTTGCCTTTGTTATTACAAAACTGAAAGCATTAAAGTAGAATATCAGTCTCTATTCCACAGTTGAATTCAACTCCGTAACGAAATAAATCTCTTGAACTTTTTCAATAATGGCATATGAACTTACCTTAAACCAACAGCTCGTTCGAGCTCTAGCCTTTTTGTCTACATTGGAATCATGGAGTAAGTACTTTATTTACAAATTTAATAATTATATTTACTACAAAATTCTTTTTAGCTTTACGTTCAAGTGTTTGGCAGAATTTAGATATTGGAGGCACTTGTACTCTTCCTTTATATAGTGTCAAGTCGAATTCTTGTGATTTTCCTTTTAATTCAAAATTCGGGCTAAAAAATCATTACATTAACATGAATTATGAGTACTCCAATACCAAATAGATTTTATAAAGATTCTCTTTCATCTGTAAATAAATAAACTTTAAATTTTTGCAAATATGCTGAAGATTTGTATTACGGTTGGATTAAACTTAACTAGCATTGTTTGGCCAGACACTTGAAACTATTGGATTCTATCTTTTTTTGGGTAAACAATGACGAGTGGAGTTGGAGAAGGATAACAAAAGCATCAAGGACATGCACTGGCAGCTCGCAATTTTAATGACATGTATTATAAACTATTTGAAATTCTCCATATATACAATTGTGTGTTGTTGCTGTCTGGCAAAAGGATTTGAAAAGGATACACTTACATATGTATACATATAGCCGAGACTGCGTAAGTTTATGCATTTGGCTCACGATTTGTGGAAAGTCCGTCCTTTGCAGAAAGACATTCGTTGCGGCGTAAAATTCAACAACGGTTTTCATGCAGGGCCTGTAAATTATGTTGCCCAAAGGATATGCGCCAGACACACACACATGCACACATACACACACACATACACACACACACGCACACACACTTTCACACAATCAACAAGAAACTCAACTAAAATGATGTACTTAATTTTGGTTTTTCTATTTAATAAACTGCATGGAGTGCAACTGCGTCCAATACGAATGGAGAATATGAAATGCAAATGCAAAATCCTTGTCCAGGACGAGGTTGGATGGTTAGATGGTTAGATGGAGAGCTGGCTGCACCGCAGGACGTCTAGACGTTGACGTTGCGTCCTCGACAGCGATAAGCATACGCCTGGCGCGGCATTATTATAATACGTGGCCATTATCCGAGCAACGTTGGCGATAAATCACACCAGGACATCTTTGTGTGTGTGCCACAGGCAGACATGAAATTCTTTCCTCTCTCCCTTTTCCTTACTCTCTGCAGCATTTGCTCCAGTTTGTGCAACATCAAGAGCAGACGGTTCCTAGCCGTATCTGAGGACCTGCATCGCGCACACGCTCATAAAATGTTGCGCCCCTAGACGACAAATTTGCTTAGAATTTGAAAAGCATGGCACAGACAAAAGCAGCCAAAAAGGATGTCCAACAAGGACAGACCGGACAGTGGACAATGGTGCAGGAAACGGGTGAAAAAGAAATGGAATCAGCTTGCAGTTTTTGGCTAAAAGTGAACCACCCATGGATCACATTATGCCATAATAGTTGCAAGTTCAAGTTCAGGACGTGCATGAAATGGAAACCTTTCTTTCATATCCAAACTATTCACATTGTTGTCATGTTGCTCTGAGAAGCCAAGGATACTCAACTTTTAATGTCAATCCATCTTAGTATCTACTTTCTAGACTGTCTCTTCTGGCATCTTAGTGCAACTACTTCAATGTATAACATTTGGACGAGGTGTCCAAAAGTTTAAAGAGTATATTACCTTTGTGGTAAAGCTTTTTACAGCCAATGAAGTATATCCAGCAAAATGCTAAGCCTACATACCACCCAAATTTCTCTCTCTCTGTGAGAAGTCCAACAGCTAACTTCAATAAAGTAAGCATGCAGTATTGTTCTTAATTTAAATTTGTAAGAAATTAACAGAAAAAATCAATATTCAACAGTTTACAAAGAAAAACAGTTAACATAAATATAAGTCTGGAAGTGGACAAAAGTCTAAATATGATTATTAAATCTCCATAGAAAGCAATTTAAAAAAAGCCATTTTACCAAATCAAATGTTAAAATTACTTAATATAAATTATTTTATATTTTTATTAGGTTCAAGAAATTATAAGTCGATTTTAGTTCATGTGATTTTTGTAACTAATTTTCTTAGGGTAAGAGAAATTATAGTTCGTTGTTGTTTAGGGTACTGAGTATCTCAGTATCGAGCACTTTAAAGCTTCCGTTCTCAATAAAACTAGTTTAATGTCCACCAATGTCAGCCAGATCTGATCCCTGGACGCGGACTCGTTGCTGGACCCATGTGATGGTGTCATTTAATGGGATGCTGGATGCTGAATGCTGTCTGGTGTCTGTTGGCCTTCAGACGCTCGTAAACAAATGCGAGACAAGCTGCTGTGGATGGGGAGGGGCTGTAGGCGGGAGGGATTGGGTGTAGGGGCTACGTCTAATGTGCTGGGCGTGGCTTTGCATTTATTCGTGTGTAAAATTTTAATTGAAATATATATTTAAGCCAGGCTGCCAGACAGCATACACGAAGAGTAAAAGAGAGAAAAAAAAGAGAGAGTACACGACGAATGTCACTTGTATCTGTAGCTACACAGCTGTGCATCTGCAACTGCAAATGTATCTGTATCTGTATCTGTATCTGTATCTGTAACTGTAACTGTATCCGTATCTCACACAGTTACGGATGCGCGTGTGCCGCTAATGTTTTCATTTGCATGCCGACAGCATTCAGATACCTTCCCCCTTAACCCTCTTTCCAACCCAAACAGGAAGCATGTTTACATGCAAATACGTCCTATGATTATCGAGAATATCCCCCGTCTGTCCCTTCTCCGGTCTGTGTCCTTGTCTCGGGGCTTTAACTATTTGTTTTTGTATGCGCTGATTTTGCTCATCCGTTTATTCGTTTATTCAGTAAACTCTTTTTTTTTGTTGCCCATTATTTAACATTTTTGAATGGACGTATCTTTAAACTTTAAACACAACAAAGCGTATGTTTCATTCGTGAAAAGGATTGGTCTAGTTAAAATATTTCTGCAATTCGCTTAACATAATTTACACAAGTTCTCCGAGAAATAAATTTTCGTGAATTGCTGAAATATTTTTTAACAGCCAACCCACAAACTGAAACAAACTGCCTTAAAATCTGTTATTTCGGAAAATTATAATGAATGAAGTTTAAGAAAGCCCTATGACACTGAGGACTATTGGAGCTCTGGAAAGTAATACCATACTCAATAAATCTTATCATTATTTCCAAAATTTTTTTAAAAAATTTCCAATTTTTTTGATGAGATTTTTTTTTATTTGTAATTATAGATCAAATGACGATCAAATTGACAATCAGTTATGTATTCACGAAGTTGTGCAAGGAGTTGGCAAAAAGACTTAAGAATTGGAAGATTTTTTGTCCGATAGTACGCTAACTAAACTTTCCGATTTATCTGAATTCTGGTGGCACTGTGACACTGAAGTGTTACGCTTTGTGATGTTGTGTGAACCTAGCCTAATAGATATTGTCTACTTACAAAATGTAATCCTGTGTAACGAATTTCAGTCGAGTCTTTATTTCAATTTATGCTTTTGCTCATTAACAGCCTAGTTAGTGAAAAAGGAAAAATAGTACGTATTAGGGCTGACCCCTGCTCATGATATCAATTGACATGCAACCCCCGAGGTTAACCCCCTGTTGTCAAAGAGAAGATTCACTTAACGCTTCGTGTGGCATAAAATTTCCTTACAATAATGTATTTTAAAATTAATGAAGAGCTCCTTCCACGACTTGTGGACGTATCCCGGGTGGGGGGATGTGCACTGCTGGTGTTGAGGTGTTAAGCATTAAGCAGGAAAAGTGGAAGAAGAGAAGAGGAATATGTAAATGCCTTTGGGGTGAGACACTGGGCTTGGACTTGGCGACCAGCGGCATTCACAATGAATGTCATTTGGATTTGCCTTGGATAAGTTTCTAATTTATTGCGCAGAAAAAAAACAAGGTGTGTTCGTATACTTAGTTGGTTATATATATATATATAGATATACTTAGGTATGATTCCTTATCGGAATATACCCATCGGCGCCACGTGCCGCTTCTCACGCTTCTTGGGGTCATCGGGGCATGACCTTAGCTTAGCCGGAGTTGACTGGGTTTGGTGCCAGCGTGCAGCACGAGCAGCTCGGGTGTCATGGGCGCACTTAGTGTAACCCAGGACCTGGGCAGACCAGCATCGTCTCTTGCAGACTGGAGCGCTTGCTGAAGGGCAAAGGCCACGCCAATGGCCAGACAAATCGCAGGTTCACCCGTAGCTACAGATTACAGAAGTAAAAACAAATGAAAACTCTGGTATTTAATAAGAGAATAAATGTCAACTCACCCTTTGATCTCATAAAACCTGCTTTGTTGGCGCTCTTGGGCAGCAACTCGATACGTAAATCAATGGGTATATCCTTGGCTCCAGGTGGCTTGTAGTTCCAAGTGCGGTTCGTCAAGCATTCACCCGTCTTTTTGTCCACCACAATCTGTTCGGTTGTCCAGTAGCCTAGTCCCATACTAAAGGCACCTTCGATTTGGCCAATGTCTACATTGGGATTCAAACTCTCACCAGTATCCTCAAGGATGTCGGCACGATTGATCAAGTAGTTGCCTGTAAGGACATCCAATTCCATCTCAATTAGACCCAGTCCACACACGGAGTATGGAGTCATATCTCCTTCTTTAAACTGATCACTGGCAATCAAGTTGATCTTGCGATTGAACGCCTCATTGATGAGAGAATGCCAGTCGGCTGGCTTCAACTCCTCCTTGAGGGGTTCAAGTCGGGAGTTCAGTGTCTCGCAGGCTTTGCGTACGGCATAGCATATGGATTCACTTCCCACAGCTCCTCCTGTGACCATGGCATTGGCTCCATTGATAGTGTCGCTTGTCTCAACGCGTACCTGCTCCAAGGTAATGCCCAGAGTGTGGGCAACGATCTGGGAGACCTTTGTGTTCATACCTAAGTAAGGAAGAGAGAGATCAATTGAGGAACTATAACAATCCCTAGACATTCAGCCTACCTTGACCCATTTCGATACCTCCATGGGAAACGACAACGGTGCCATCGCTGTGATAGATGGCCACCGTAGCAGGATACTGACCAAAGTAACCAATTTGATACTCCATGATGGCGAGACCAAGTCCACGTTTATGCCAACGATGCTCCTTATTGTAGGCAATAATGTCGGCACGTCGCTCCTTATAAAGGGTGCTCTTTAGGAACTTGGGCATCATTTCCCCCATTTTGTGAGACGGCAATATGTTGGCATAACGCACATCAGCCGGATCCAAACCAGTTTCGAAAGCAATATGTTCAATGATGTTCTCAATCATAGCAATGCCCTCAACGGAGCCGGGAGCACGGCAGGCCGTATTTGTGGGAGAATCCGAAAGTACTAAGTAGCCATCAAGTTTATAGTTATCACTAAACTCATAACAGTTTTTCGATAGCAGCACTGCATGTCCCATGGGTGACTCATTCTCCAGATAACCAGCATCCTCGTAGAATCGACTATTTAGACCCACAATCTTGCCATTCCCCTGGACAAAGAAATCATAGTCACAGTGGAATGCCCAACGCTTGCCAGTCGTGTTCATAATAGACTCAATTGACTGGACAAACCGCACCGGACGATTAAGTTTATGGGCGGCCAAGGCAGCTGCCACGGCGACCAAGTTGCAACGTGAGGCTTTACCACCATAGCCCCCGCCAATGCGACGGGTCTTCACCTGGACCTCGTTACTTCTCAGCTGGAGGACAGTGGAAATAACATCCTGGGTAAGGTCCATCCACTGGGTGGCTGCAAACACCTGAAGTCCGCCTTCGAAGGGCAGCACCACAGTAGTATGTGGCTCCATAAAGTTATGATACTGTAGTCCCATGTCCAACTTGCCACTTCCCTTAATCTCAAATGGTTCCAGCAATTCCAATTTGTCGACCATTGACTTAACCTGGTGCTTGATGCGATCACCCGAGGTGGCTGTCTCCAGGACATCCTTCAGGCTGGGCAGTATCTCCTCAGCGCTTCCTTCGTAGGTTAGTTGCACCAATTCCGCGGAGCGTTGGGCCAAAGCATTGGAAGTGGCCAAGATCACGCCAATGGGCTGGTTATAAAACTTAAGGGGACCCGTAGCAAATAGCTCTTCGTTGTCCTTAAAAAAGTGTTGATCCTTAGTCTTAGGACCCAGATTATTGGGCCCAGGTATGTCCTTGGCATCAAGATAGGCCACTACGCCAGGAAGCGCCATTGCAGCCGAAGTATCTACCTTGGTGACCCGAGCTCCTATCCGTTTACCCGTAACAAAGGCCGCCCACACTTGATTGTGCTGAGTGGGGAGATCATTGGCATAGGTCGCTTCGCCTGAACATTGAATAAGTCCCTCGTGCTTCTCCGTCGGCTTAGTCACGGGGTAATGCTGCTCAAAGGTCTCATAGCTCTGTTGACCTCTTGACACTGGACGCTTCAACAGCGAAGCTCCTGTTGTGTGACGGGTGGCCAGGATCTGTTTCTTCTGTAATGCGGACTTCAGGAGGAACTTGTAGAGCAAACCGCAGGCCAACTTAAGTCTATAAGCGGGCGAGGCATCCGGTAAGATTTCATCCGGCTGCAGTAGGGCTGAAAGTTTACTAAAGACCTGCTCCAGCAGGGCATTGTCAAAGGGATTGCGTCCGACCAGCAGCTCCTCAATGGCCTGGGCATGAACAAAGTCCGGTCGAATGCCACCAAAGCAAATACGTGCCTTCTTCACCTTCAATCCCCCGTCGAGTTCAAGAAGAAAGGCTGCATTCACATAGGCATGAGCATTCTGTGCACGTGGCATGATCTGTTAATAGAAAGAATATATAAGATAAAAAAATTATCTGTAAAAACTATCGGATACCCATCGGATAAAATGTCAGATGCGATATCGGATTTTCATCATCAATAGAGATCCTAACTTCTCTCTTACCTTATAGGAGTCGAATAGAACCTTTTCCTTAGATAAGGTAGGCAATACAAATCCACGTATGATCTTGCCCAGCATTGGGGTCTTCAGATATTCGGCCAAGCTGACAGTTTGCTGTTTATCTGAAGATTCCTGGATGATCACCTGTGCGTCCAATGCCTCCAGCACAATGAAGACGTCCGAGGGGAACTCGGGGTGGGCATGCTTAATGGACAGGTTACCCGCCAAGGTGCCGGCCTAGGTGAATGTCAAAACAAACTCATTACGCAGTTGTAAAATACAAATACCTCAAAGCCTATTTTAGATTAGATAATTGTGCAATGAGTCTTATCAAACAAATGATAACAAACTAAAACTGTGCCTGCTTAATGCCGACTTGAGACTTACATTGCGCACTGGCACATTGGCAATCCAATCCAGGTGCAACCACACTTGTGACAGATACTCAAATCCAACGGTTTGTTCCAGCTTACGGCAAATGTCCATGGTCTCGGTGAGGCTCAGATTGCCACCTAGAGTCAACCCCTTGTCGGTCACACTGTGACTCCTTAACTCTGTCACGGCGCGAACATCAATGAAAGCCTTGATCTCTGCACTTCGCCTGTAGATTCCATGGGCCGTATTACCCGACACGAGCATGTACGGTAGCTTCTCCTTGGCAGCGTCCTGCAGTGCCTTGAAGAGATCGGGTAGTGTCTGAGGCCAAGTCCAACGACTGCCATCGGCATAGACCTCAACGCTTCTTTGCTGACCCTTCTTACAGCTGCCGGCACAGAGCTCACCCGTGTTGGGGCATTGCTTCTTACTCAGATCCTCTATATCTGCACATTCGGCGGGCACCTGAATATTGCTGTCCACGGCAAATGACTTCATGGCATCCAGGATGGGTCGATAGCCAGTGCAACGACAGATGTTGCCACCAAATGCATTCTCCACCTCAGCCATGGTCACATTTCCGGCCTGAGACTTGAGCAATGCGTACATGTTCATCACGATTCCAGGCGAGCAATAACCACACTGGGTACCATTCATTTTTGCCAGACGCTGCTGTATGGCATGATACCCCTTACGCTTGTTGCCCAATCCCTCTGAGGTGGTCACCTCCAGGCCCAGGCAGGTATTCAAGAGAGTCAGACAAGAGTTAACTGCCCAAGTAGAGAGTTCTCCCGTTACCGGATGAATTCCGCTCAAGGCACAAACACAGACACCACAGCCACCCTCTTGGCACATGAACTTGGTACCCGTAAGTCCGGCATGCTCTCGTATGAACGTGTTCAGACTGATGTCAGCGGGGAGGTTTGCGAAGTTAACTAGAGAAATGATAACAAAGGGATATGAATATTGCAAAAAGAAAAACTGTCCAATACTTAAAGTTAATTAATCCTTATTATAATAATAGCAAGGATGCAAGTCGGCTCTGTGAAGATCAGATTTTTTTGAGTTCCTCGAAGTGGATCATGAACCAAACCTAAAAGTTTTGTTAGGGTAAAAAATAAATACGTATACAAAAATATTGAGTTCGGGGGTTCCTGAAACCAGTCCGCAAGCCAAATTATGCTCTATAGTTTAAGTCTTAAACTTTAAGACACGGAACTAAACCTATTCCAAAATTCTAAAGGTTTGATTAATTACTATCAATCAAGTGGGTATATTAAGATTGTTGGAGTAAGATATTTCTCAGGCTTGAAGCAAACAACTAATTAGAATTACGTAACATTTCATTACTTTCTGTGCAAACGCGCGTAATAACAGCCTAGAAAAAAACAGAATAGTTATTGTATTGCGCAGAGCAAGTTAGTTGTCTTTCGAATTTTTATTTTCCTTATGTATCTTTGTTTGATCACATAAAACAGTAGTGTTTATATATATATATTTATGTGTTCATATATTTTTGTGCATATTCATGAATACATACAAATGCGCATATGTATATTGTTAATTGAAATACCTTCATACTTATCACCGTTGATCGTAATACTTTTCGACATTATCTTTTTTTTTTGATAGTTAAATAGGTAAAACACTTTAAATGCTGTTTGTTATATAATTGTTCTGGAATGTATTTCACAATGCGCAGAAACAATTAAAAACACTATTAATATATAGTATATAGTAAAAATATACGATTTCAATGTTTGATCAACGCTGGTTTTAACTCAACTGTTGTCTGCGACCTACGGTGTAGCACTTATATTTGCCGAACCCACCTTCATTAATTCTCAAAATAGTTCCAGTTTTCGTCAAGTTTAAGTGCGAGCGAAAAATTCTCACTTCGTTGAGTTCCATAATTGCCGTTTTTTGCTCTTCATCATTCAATATTTCTCTCTCGTTCTCCCTCTCTCTATTGCTCGGCTTCCATATAGTAGCTCCGACCTGACGCCGGCTTATCGCATTGTATCGAAGTTGTTGTTTTCTTTATTTAAACAATTTTTGTTTTGATTACGCTTCTAAACAAATCTAAACGGAAAACACTGAGTCATTTTATGGCGACTGGTTTTTTGCTATGTTTAACGTGATAAAGTTTAGTTTGATACGTTCGTATTCTATTAACAATAATTGCCGTGGTTTAGGCCTATTGGAAATTTGACTAAATGTTGTACATATGCGGTTCGATGATTTGTATATCAGAAAAACATTATTTTATTTTTTCAACTGATATCATATTTCTTTGATGTGTAAGTCCGATTAAATGGATTTATTATGAGTAAATTGGCTGATTCTTATTAGAATCTAACTAAGAAAAGTGGTTATGATATTTATACATTTAGGGAAATTAACTTATATTCACAATTCGGTTCAGTTTAGACCGGTTGAAACATATAAGCAAACGATATTACATATATGTATATATACAATCCCTTTAAAATCGTTCAAAAAATTTTAAATACATACTATACTATTAACTGATGACCTAAATGACTCCATATAAAAAGGTTTCGTCTGAGAAAATAAAGAAGGGATGTAGGGACTGGGAAGAACAACTAAGCGTTCATTCGATTTTGGTCGTAAACGTGACTTCTAAATATTCATTCATTACATATCAAGGTTTGGAGCAAAGCAGATCTTAATAAAGTACAAAAGCATAAATAAACAACATAGTATTTATTAAATGCTGTGTTACTTCTGTTCGTATACTTAGTTGGTTATACATTTACATATATATGATACATGATTCCTTATCGGAATATACAAGTGCCGCTTCTCACTCTTCTTAGGGACACCGTGGCTTGATCTTAGCTTAGCCGGAGTTGACTGGGTTTGGTGCCAGCGTGCAGCACGAGCAGCTCGGGTGTCATGGGCGCACTTAGTGTAACCCAGGACCTGGGCAGACCAGCATCGTCTCTTGCAGACTGGAGCGCTTGCTGAAGGGCAAAGGCCACGCCAATGGCCAGACAAATCGCAGGTTCACCCGTAGCTACAGATTACAGAAGTAAAAACAAATGAAAACTCTGGTATTTAATAAGAGAATAAATGTCAACTCACCCTTTGATCTCATAAAACCTGCTTTGTTGGCGCTCTTGGGCAGCAACTCGATACGTAAATCAATGGGTATATCCTTGGCTCCAGGTGGCTTGTAGTTCCAAGTGCGGTTCGTCAAGCATTCACCCGTCTTTTTGTCCACCACAATCTGTTCGGTTGTCCAGTAGCCTAGTCCCATACTAAAGGCACCTTCGATTTGGCCAATGTCTACATTGGGATTCAAACTCTCACCAGTATCCTCAAGGATGTCGGCACGATTGATCAAGTAGTTGCCTGTAAGGACATCCAATTCCATCTCAATTAGACCCAGTCCACACACGGAGTATGGAGTCATATCTCCTTCTTTAAACTGATCACTGGCAATCAAGTTGATCTTGCGATTGAACGCCTCATTGATGAGAGAATGCCAGTCGGCTGGCTTCAACTCCTCCTTGAGGGGTTCAAGTCGGGAGTTCAGTGTCTCGCAGGCTTTGCGTACGGCATAGCATATGGATTCACTTCCCACAGCTCCTCCTGTGACCATGGCATTGGCTCCATTGATAGTGTCGCTTGTCTCAACGCGTACCTGCTCCAAGGTAATGCCCAGAGTGTGGGCAACGATCTGGGAGACCTTTGTGTTCATACCTAAGTAAGAAAGAGAGAGATCAATTGAGGAACTATAGCAATCCCTAGACATTCAGCCTACCTTGACCCATTTCGATACCTCCATGGGAAACGACAACGGTGCCATCGCTGTGATAGATGGCCACCGTAGCAGGATACTGACCAAAGTAACCAATTTGATACTCCATGATGGCGAGACCAAGTCCACGTTTATGCCAACGATGCTCCTTATTGTAAGCAATAATGTCGGCACGTCGCTCCCTATAAAGGGTGCTCTTCAGGAACTTGGGCATCATTTCCCCCATTTTGTGAGACGGCAATATGTTGGCATAACGCACATCAGCCGGATCCAAGCCAGTTTCGAAAGCAATATGTTCAATTATGTTCTCAATCATGGCAAGGCCCTCAACGGAGCCAGGAGCACGGCAGGCAGTGTTTGTAGGAGAATCCGAAAGAACCATATAACCATCAAGTTTATAGTTATCACTAAACTCATAACAGTTTTTCGATAGCAGCACTGCATGTCCCATGGGTGACTCATTCTCCAGATAACCAGCATCCTCGTAGAATCGACTATTTAGACCCACGATCTTGCCATTGCCTTGAACAAAGAAATCATAGTCACAGTGGAATGCCCAACGCTTGCCAGTAGTCGTCATAATGGACTCCAGAGACTGGACAAAACGCACCGGACGATTGAGTTTATGGGCCGCCACGGAAGCTGCCACGGCGACCAAGTTGCCACGTGTGCCTTTGCCACCATAGCCCCCGCCAATGCGACGGGTCTTCACCTGGACCTCGTTACTTCTCAGTTGGAGGACATTGGAAATAACATCTTGGGTAAGGTCCATCCACTGGGTGGCTGCAAACACCTGAATTCCGCCTTCAAAGGGCAACACCACTGTCGTCTGGGGCTCCATAAAGTTATGATACTGTAGTCCCATGTCCATCTTGCCGCTTCCCTTAATTTCAAATGGCTCCAGCAATTCCAATTTTTCGACGATCGACTTGACCTGGTGCTTGATGCGATCACTCGAGGCGGCTGCCTCCAGGACATGCTTCATGCTGGGCAGTATCTCTTCAGATCCCCCTCGTAGGTCAGCTGCACCAATTCCGCGGAGCGCTGGGCCAAAGCATTGGAAGTGGCCAGAATCATTCCGATGGGCTGGTTATAAAACTTAAGGGGACCTGTGGCAAAAAGCTCTTCGTCATCTTTAAAAAAGTAATCGTCCTTGGTCTTTGGACCCAGATTATTGGGCCCAGGTATGTCCTTGGCATCAAGATAGGCCACTACGCCAGGAAGCGCCATTGCAGCCGAAGTATCTACCTTGGTGACCCGAGCTCCTATCCGTTTACCCGTCACAAAGGCCGCCCACACTTGATTGTGCTGAGTGGGGAGATCATTGGCATAGGTCGCTTCGCCTGAACATTGAATAAGTCCCTCGTGCTTCTCCGTCGGCTTAGTCACGGGGTAATGCTGCTCAAAGGTCTCATAGCTCTGTTGACCCCTTGAGACTGGACGCTTCAACAGCGAAGCTCCTGTTGTGTGACGGCTGGCCAGGATCTGTTTCTTTTGTAATGCGGACTTCAGGAGGAACTTGTAGAGCAAACCGCAGGCCAACTTAAGTCTGTAAGCGGGCGAGGCATCCGGTAAGACTTCATCCGGCTGCAGTAGGGTTGAAAGTTTACTAAAGACCTGCTCCAGCAGGGCATTGTCAAAGGGATTGCGTCCGACCAGCAGCTCCTCAATGGCCTGGGCATGAACAAAGTCCGGTCGAATGCCACCAAAGCAAATACGTGCCTTCTTCACCTTCAATCCCCCGTCGAGTTCAAGAAGAAAGGCTGCATTCACATAGGCATGAGCATTCTGTGCACGTGGCATGATCTGTTAATAGAAAGAATATAGAGATAATAAAACTGTCGGCAAAAACTATCGGATACCTATCGGATAGAATGTCCGATGAGATATCGGACTTTCATTTGCACTTATATGAATGCCAACGGACTAATTGATAGATAGTTTCATCGGTAGAGATCCTTACTTCTCTCTTACCTTATAGGAGTCGAATAGAACCTTTTCCTTAGATAAGGTAGGCAATACAAATCCACGTATGATCTTGCCCAGCATTGGGGTTTTCAGATATTCGGCCAAGCTGACAGTTTGCTGTTTATCTGAAGATTCCTGGATGATCACCTGGGCGTCCAATGCCTCCAGCAAAATGAAGACGTCCGAGGGGAACTCGGGATGAGCATGCTTAATGGACAGGTTACCCGCCAAGGTGCCGGCCTAGGTGAATGTCAAAACAAACTCATTACGCAGTTGTAAAACACAAATACTTCAAAGCATACTTCAGATTGAATAATTTTGCAATTGGTCTTATCAAACAAATGATAACAAACTAAAACTGTGCCTAATTAATGCCGACTTGAGACTTACATTGCGCACTGGCACATTGGCAGTCCAATCCAGGTGCAACCACACTTGTGACAGGTACTCAAACCCAACAGTTTGTTCCAGCTTACGGCAAATGTCCATGGTCTCGGTGAGGCTCAGATTGCCACCTAGAGTCAACCCCTTGTCGGTCACACTGTGACTCCTTAACTCTGTCACGGCGCGAACATCAATGAAAGCCTTGATCTCTGCACTTCGCCTGTAGATTCCATGGGCCGTGTTGCCCGAAACGAGCATGTACGGTAGCTTCTCCTTGGCAGCGTCCTGCAGTGCCTTGAAGAGATCGGGTAGTGTCTGAGGCCAAGTCCAACGACTGCCATCGGCATAGACTTCAACGCTTCTTTGCTGACCCTTCTTACAGCTGCCGGCACAGAGCTCACCCGTTTTGGGGCATTGCTTCTTACTCAGATCCTCTATATCTGCACATTCGGCTGGCACCTGAATATTGCTGTCCACGGCAAATGACTTCATGGCATCCAGGATGGGTCGATAGCCAGTGCAACGACAGATGTTGCCACCAAATGCATTCTCCACCTCAGCCATGGTCACCTTTCCGGCCTGAGACTTGAGCAATGCGTACATGTTCATCACGATTCCCGGCGAGCAATAACCACACTGGGTACCATTCATTTTTGCCAGACGCTGCTGTATGGCATGATACCCCTTACGCTTGTTGCCCAATCCCTCTGAGGTGGTCACCTCCAGGCCCAGGCAGGTATTCAAGAGAGTCAGACAAGAGTTAACTGCCCAAGTAGAGAGTTCTCCCGTTACCGGATGAATTCCGCTCAAGGCACAAACACAGACACCACAGCCGCCCTCTTGGCACATGAACTTGGTACCCGTAAGTCCGGCATGCTCTCGTATGAACGTGTTCAGACTGATGTCAGCGGGGAGGTTTGCGAAGTTAACTAGAGAAATGATAACAACGGGATATGAATATTGCAAAAAGAAAAACTGTCGAATACTTAAAGTTTATTAATCCTAATGATAATAATAGCAAGGTTGCAAGACCGGCTCTGTGAGGATCCCGATTCGGATCATGAGCCTAAAGGGTTCGTTGGGGTTAAAAATTAATACATATACAAAAACATTGAGTTCAGGGGTTCTTGAAACCAGTCCGCAAACCAAACTGGAGTGAAAAAGACATTTCTTAGGCTTAAAACGAATATAAAATTAGAATTGCGTAACATTTAATTACTTTCTTTATATTATTAATCAAGATTTCATAAGGGCGAGCTTATGAATTAGATAAGTCTCGCGTACGCGAGCACTCTCGACTCTGTTTTTTACTTGTTACTTATCTCCGACGCCTCCTTCAACCACTTCTATAAGTGTTTGATCACTTAAAAAAGTACTGCTTATATTTTTATGTGTTCATATATTTGTACTTATATTTTTGTATGAATGCATACATACAAATACACATACATTTAAATGTACATACATATGTATACTCACATACCTTCATACTTATCACCGTTGATCGTAATAATTTTCGACATTATCTATGTTTGTTGTTTTAAATAGTTAATCTAAAAACACTTTAAATGCTGTTTGTTTTATTATTGCTTTGGAATGTATTTTACAGTGCGCAGAAACAATTAAAAACACTATTCATGTATAGTATATAGTAGAAATCTCTAATTTCAATGTTTGATCAACGCTGGTTTCAACTCAACTGTTGTCTACGACCTACGGTCTAGCACTTATATTTGTCGAACCCGCGTCATTAATTCTCAAAATAGTTCCAGTATTCGTCAAGTTTAAGTGCGAGCGAAAATTCTCCGTTTGTAGAGTTCTCTCTCGATCTCCCTCTCTCTATTGCTCGGCTTCCAATAAGTAGCTCCGACCTGACGCCGGCTTATCGCATTGTGTCGAAGTTGTTGTTTTCTTTATTTAAACAATTTTTGTTTTGATCACGCTTCTAAACAAAACCACCAAAAAGCTCTCCCATCTCTCGCTTTACTCTTCAAGAACGGGACACATTTAGTAATTTAAGTTATGGCAACTGGTTTTGTGTTATAAAGTGATACCGTAGTTTTGAGTACGATCTTTTTCTATTGACAGTAACTGCCATGGGATGAGGCCTATTGGCAACTGGACTGAGTGTTTTGTGCGCTTTGATAATTTGTACACAGAAAAATTAAATTATATTTTTATACTGCGTAACAGGCAGAAGGAGGCGTGGCAGACCCCATAAAATATATATATTTCATCAGCATCAACAGCCGAGTCGATATAGCGATGTCCGTCTGTCCGTCTGTCTGTCTGTCCGATTTTGTGTCGCCTAGATCTCAGAGACTATAAGAGCTAGAGAGTTCAAATTTGGCATGTACGTTCATCTATATCTTGCATTGAACGAGTTTGTTTTAGATTTTTGCCACGCCCCTCTCTGCCCCCGGAAATTGAAAAATAAAATTTCGAAGTTGAAATACGAGAGAACCTTTAAAGCTAGCGCCTTAAGTTTTAGGTAATATAATATACACTATTGTCCGAATTTCATTCCAATCGGACGATAAACGCGGAAGATATTCAACTAACAAAGTTACGAGCAAAAGGAAGAAGAAGCGACGCTAGCGACTTCTCTGTTTATTAACTGATATGTTCGTAGTAGCGCCATCTATTGAATGGGATTGATAGTTTACGCTTTGCACTCAAAAAGTGCTGGGTCTCCTACTGTCGAGCTTGCTCCACTTTAGCTTACTGCATTTTTTAAAAATAATTATGGCATGATTTGTTTTATCGAGGTCTAAAATAATGACGTGATATAAAAGATGAATGAAATTGATGAGTTTTAGTTAAGACATTTGTTAATATACACCTTAAAGTTTTTAACGACTGGTAATTAAAATGTCAATGCCCGATTGTTATTACAATTATTGATTTATTTATTTATAATTTAAACTATGATATTGTATTATTGTTGTATCTTCTAATGTAATGATTAAAGTTTATTTATTTAGAATTATTATAATTTCGCATGTTATTACTAGTGTCTCCACCTTCAAATAATAAAGACAAATATCCTATCCATCTATTGTAGTGCAAACTGACGCACGTCACTTCCCGACGACAGCACCACCGTCTCTGGTGTGGTAGGTGCACCCAAGCAAACCCATTCCCGGGGAAGTCCAGCATCTTCTCTAGCCGATTGTATCGCATGTTGCATGGCAAATAACACGCTAACAGCTAGGCAAAAGGCTGGCTCGCCGGTTGCTTTGGACCGTAAGAATCCCACAGGATTAGGACTCTTCTGTAACAGCTCGATGCGAAAATCGATGGGTATATCCTTGGCACCGGGTGGATGATAGTTCCAGGTACGGTTCGTTAATAAGCGTCCTGTTTGCCGCTCGTAGACCAACTGCTCTGTAAGATAGTAGCCAAGGCCCATGACGAAGGCTCCTTCGACCTGTCCAACATCAATGATGGGGTTGAGACTCTCGCCAGCATCCTCTAAGATATCTACCCGGCGAATCAAGTGATTCCCAGTCAGAATGTCAACCTCTAACTCACTGAGACTCAATCCGAAAATGCTATAATTAGGTTGTTCTCCCTTTGTGTAAGACTCGGTTGCAATCAGACTGATCGATTGTTTAAAGGCCGCTTCAACAACTTGCTCCCACTTGGACTGGGCTCCTAATTTTTGTTTTACTGGTTTCAATCGCTGGTTAAGAGTTTCGCAAGCCTTGCTTACAGCTCGACCAACAACTTCACTGGTCATAGAATTGGCTGTGACAAAGGAGTTCGCTCCTGTAACTGTATTGCTGCTTTCCACCCGTATACGCTCCAAAGGTACGCCCAATATTAAGGCAGCAACTTGAGCTACCTTTGTATTTATGCCTTGACCGACTTCTACGCCTCCATGAGAGATAACCACTGAAACATCAGAGTGGTAAATAGCCACTGTCGCTGGATAACATAAGCCAATGCTCACATTCAAAGGAAACTCCATCAATGACAATCCCAATCCTCGTTTTCGCCATCGATTTTGGGTATTGAATAAGTTGATCTCAGATCTTCTCTTACGATATTCTGTAGAGGCTAAAAATCGGGGTAGCAGCTGTACCATTTTATTGTCTGGTCGAAGATTTACCAGTCGAGCATCCGCTGGATCCAGTTTGCAAGCAAAAGCAACGTGCTCCAATGCCGTCTCCGTCATCGCAACGGCTATATATAAACAGGATTAATTTCTTAGGATATGGACTTAATCTGAGGACTTACCCTCTGCTGTTCCTGGAGCACGACACCATGTGGAACTAGGAGCATCAGTCCTTATGGCAGTACCACTGGCTTTTAAGTTCGCGTCGGAAAGTTTGTAGACATTTCTGAGAGCCGCCTGTGTTATAAAAAAGACTACATTCTCATTGAGGGTGCAACCCGCATCCTCATAGTAGTTATTGGTTAGAAGCCGAATGGAACCGTTGGCGCGAGCCTTAAACTCATAGTCAGCGCGACAAGCCCACCTCTTTCCATTACACTCCATCATAGACTCAATAGTTTGCACAAAACGGGCAGGCCGATTCAATTTGTGGGCAACTAAGGCACAAGCACAAGCCACCTGATTAACACGGGTTTGTTTGGCTCCATAAGTCCCACCTAAACGGCGAACCTGAAGCTGAACTGCATTTGCATCCAGCTTAAGCATACGGGAAATGCTAGCCTGAGTCACGTCCATCCATTGAGTGGCACACCAGACTTGAAGACCATCTTCAACAGGCACCACTATTGTGGTCTGTGGTTCCATGGTAAAATGGTACTGCGCTCCTAGCTCTAAAATGCCGCGACCCATTACATCTCCTACTTCCAGTATGGGCATTGACACATCCTCAGACTTTGCCCGAACAGGATCCTTCACCTTGTCTGACAGCACAGCGTTCATGTTAGTGTAGATCTTAGCCTGATCTTTAGCATAAGTGACTTGAACCAATGTAGCCGCATAGACAGCTAAATCGTGGGTCATTGCGGCGATCACACCCAGTGGCTGATCATAATACTTGACAAGTCCAGAGCAAAAGACTTCTTCCGGCTCCACCGTGAACACGGTAGTGTTGTTAAAGTTATTGTCCCCAGGAATGTCCTTCACTGCAAAGAAGCCTACCACACCCTTGAAATCAAGAGCGGCTTTGGTATCAATACTTTCGATCGTTGCGCCTACTCTTTTGGCTGTGACAAATGCACAGTGCACTGCGTTAGAGGTAGTCATCAAATCGTTCATGAATTTGGCCTCACCGGAGCATTGGATAAGGCCTAAGGGGAAGATTTATCAGATGTGCGAACAGCGGAATATCTAGATCTTACCCTCTAGCTTCTGCACCACCTGTGTAACCGGATAGTTCTTAGGTATAGTCTCAAATGTTTGCTTTCCCGACGAAAGGGGACGATCTAGCAATTGTCCACCGCTACGTAGACGATCCCGGACGACTTCCTTAGGTGCTGAGCCCAACAGAAATTTGTAGAAAAGAGAGCAGGCCAGTTTCTCCCTGTATTCTGAAGAAGCCTCCGGTGGCATTTCCACTGGTTGAAGACTCGATAGTAGCTCTCCAAAGACTTGATTTGCTGTGATACTATCGTATAGATCGCGACCCATTAGCGATTGCTCCGCATTCTGAGCATGGTCAAAGCCCGGACGAATATTCCCAAAGCAAAGTCGAGCCGATGCCACTATATGATGTTGAATATTCTGCCACTCGATGAGGAATCCAGCATTGACATATGCATGAACATTCTGAGCACGAGATAGGATCTAAATGGAAAGACAGAACGAGTAAGGTCATTTGAGGAAAACTTTAAGCTCACCTTGTATGAGTTAAACAAGTATTTATCCTTGGGATAGGATCTTAAAAAGAATCCACCAATGACCAATTTGGGGCTGGTGTCCTGTAGATAGGCCAATAGAGTCATCACCCTCTGTGTATTTGCATTCTCGTGCACCAGAACATGGACATCAAGAGTCTCAAATGTGATGAAAACATCTGAGGGAAATTCAGGATGTTGCTTCTTGATGGAAATATTTCCCGCAAGAGTTCCGTTCTAAAAGTAAAGAGTAAGTATCAGTGTGATGTTTAATAGCTAATAGCAGAGCATCACGACTTCGAATACTTTCTATCCACTTTCTTATTGAAAGTCAGTTTGTTGACAAAACAAGTTTTGAACTGGATCATCTGGATTTATGGCCAGCACTTACATTTCGCACAGGCACGTTAGCGATCAGGTTGAAGTGTTTCCACAACTGTGCACAATACTCGAATCCAGAGTGACTTGCGACCTGTTGGAAGATCTGCATCGCATCTGTCAGAGATATGTTGGCACCTAGGAAGATATGGTCGGACTCTATACTGTGTTGCTTCAACTCCGATATCGTGTTCACATCGATAAAGTGCTGAATACTCCTCGATCGTCTGTAGACCCCATGTGCAGTGTTTCCCGCAACCAGAATGTACTCTTCTCCTGTTGGTACATGTCCTAGGGCTTCAAACAACTCCGAAAGAGTCTTAGGCCAGTACCAGTGACAGTTGTCTTGGACTTGTATCATCTTTCGGGAGCACTTCCCACTGGAACATTGTCCAGTTCGTGGACATATCAACTCGAAGGAGTCTTCAATATCCACACAATCTGCTGGCACCTCAATGTTGCTGTCCGAGGCAAAGGACTTTATGGCATCCAAGATGGGTCGATAGCCGGTGCAGCGACAGATGTTACCTCCAAATGCATCCTCAACCTGAGACATGGTCACCTGACCTCCATTGCCCTCCAGCAACCCGTACATGTTCATCACAAATCCAGGAGAGCAGTATCCACATTGGGTGCCATTTAGCTTGGCCAGACGCTTCTGTATGGGATGATATCCGCTACTTTTGTTGCCCAGTCCCTCGTCTGTTATTATGTCTAAGTCATTACAGGTATTGAGCAGCATCAGGCACTTGAAAATCAGAGCTTGGTTTAGATACTTAGTCTTCAAGTAACTTAAGTCTTTTTGTACTTACCGAGTTGACAGCTTGGGTTTTTATGTCTCCTGTGATGGGATGACGGCGTTGAATGACACAAACGCAGGAGCCACAGCCGCCTTCTAGGCACATGTACTTGGTGGCAGTTAGATGCAGATGTTCCCTCAGGAATGTGTTGAGGGTGATGTCCGCAGCGTAGTCCGCTGGCTGCACCTCGTACGGAAAGCCATTCACATTGAACTTGATACTCATCCCAGCTGAGTTGGCTGCCAATTGCTAAGTGCCGCGATCTTTGCCAAACGCCTCTATTTAAAGGCCCGACTGAAACTTGATTGCCAATAAATTTTGCCACTAGCGTCGACGGCCATCCATAGAAATTTTACTGTTGACTTTTAATGCTCTATGTATTTTCGAGAAAGTAAACATATTACAATTGTTACCTAAAATTTGTGTTTTTATTAAAGCTGGTTAATTGAACATACTTAAACCTAAAACAATTTTCATTTTTACATTAACATATGTGCGGAACGCTGATAAAAGTTTTCCCCCGCCTATAATTATCATTAATGAATTTCAAATTTTTCTACACAAGACACTGGAAACTAAATGTTTAATAAATGCTTAAGACATAACACATACAATAATGATATCGACAAACGATCTATTGTAGTGCAAACTGATGGACTTCGCTTCCTGAGGATAGCACCACCGCCTCTGGTGTGGTAGGTGCACCCAAGCGAACCCATTCCCGGGGAAGTCCAGCATCTTCTCTAGCCGATTGTATCGCATTCTGCATGGCAAATAACACGCTGACAGCTAGGCAAAAGGCTGGCTCGCCAGTTGCTTTGGAGCGTAAGAATCCCACAGGATTAGGACTCTTCTGTAACAGCTCGATGCGAAAATCGATGGGTATATCCTTGGCACCGGGTGGATGATAGTTCCAGGTGCGGTTCGTTAATAAGCGTCCTGTCTGCCGCTCGTAGACCAACTGCTCTGTAAGATAGTAGCCAAGGCCCATGATGAAGGCTCCTTCGACCTGTCCAACATCAACGCTAGGACTGAGGCTCTCGCCTGCATCCTCTAAGATATCCACTCGGCGAATCAAGTGGTTCCCAGTCAAAATGTCAACCTCTAACTCACTGAGACTCAAACCAAATACACTATAATTGGCTTGATCTCCCATGTTAAAAGACTCGGTTGCTATCAGGCTGATCGATTGGTTAAAAGCCGTTTCAACTACCTGCTCCCACTTGGCTGTCGTGCCCAACTTCCTCTTTACTGGCTCCAGTCGCTGGCTTAAAGTCATGCAGGATTTGCGTACTGCGATTCCAAGAACTTCACTAGCCATGGAGTTGGCTGTCACAAAGGCATTTGCTCCAGTTACTGTATTGGTGGTTTCTACCCGCACACGACTCAATGGTATACCCAGTATAAACGCAGCTACTTGAGCTACCTTTGTATTTATACCTTGACCCATCTCAATCCCACCATGAGAGATTACCACTGAGCCATCGGCATGATAAATGGCCACTGTGGCAGGATAACACAACGCAATGTTCACATTTACAGGAAATTCCATTACCGACAGTCCCAATCCTCTCTTCCGCCATCGATTCCGGGTATTGAACAAGTCGATCTCAATTCTTCTTTTACGATATTCTGTAGAGGCTAAAAATCGGGGTAGCAACTGTACCATTTTATTGCCAGGCCGAAGATTTACCAGTCGAGCATCCGCCGGATCCAGTTTGCAAGCAAAAGCAATGTGCTCCAGAGCTGTCTCCGTCATAGCGATGGCTGTACATAGCAGCATTAAAGATAGAATAACAAAAACTACGTCCCGTAAACTTACCCTCTGCTGTTCCTGGAGCACGACACCATGTGGAACTAGGAGCATCTGTCCTGATGGCAGTACCCCTGGCTTTATAGTTTAAACTTGTTAGATTGTACACATTTGGAAGTGCTGGGCGGGTGAGGAAGTCAACAACATTCTCATTGAGGGTGCAACCCGCATCCTCGTAGTAGTTATTGGTTAGAAGGCGAATAGAACCATTAGCACGAGCCTGAAACTCATAATCAGAGTGACAAGCCCATCTCTTGCCATTACAGTCCATCATGGACTCAATTGTTTGAACAAAACGCGCAGGTCGATTCAGTTTAAAGGCAGCTAGGGCGCAGGCACAGGCTACAAGATTACCTCGAGTCACCTTTGCTCCGTAGGCACCGCCAACTCTTCTGACCTGTAATTGCACCGCATTTACATCCAACTTGAGCATACGGGAAATGCTAGCCTGAGTCACGTCCATCCATTGAGTGGCACACCAGACTTGGAGACCCTCCTCGACAGGCACCACTATTGTGGTCTGTGGT
Organism: Drosophila testacea; assembly: GCA_035043265.1. Taxonomy (NCBI): domain Eukaryota; kingdom Metazoa; phylum Arthropoda; class Insecta; order Diptera; family Drosophilidae; genus Drosophila; species Drosophila testacea. The sequence continues at coordinate 821,401 of JAWNND010001120.1, read as the reverse complement.
TCGATGGTAAAGTGGTATTGGGATTCCAGTTCTAAAATGCCACGTCCTATCACATCACCTGCCTCTGGCATTGGTTTAGGGATGTCCTCAGTTTTCTTGGTCATTTCTATAATACGATCCTTTGCCTTGTCCGCGAGTACTTCGTTCATTCTCGTGTAAATCTTAACCTGACTATTAACATAAGTGACCTGAACCAAAGTAGCCGCATAGACAGCCATATTATGAGACAACGCAGCGATTACTCCCAGAGGCTGATTGTAATACTTGACAGGACCTGCACAAAAGATCTCCTCCGGCTCAACAGTAAGTAACGTCGAGTTGTAGAAGTTATTATCGCCAGGAATGTCCTTAAGTGAATAGAAGGCTACCACACCCTTGCACTGGAACGCTGCTCTTGCATCGATCTGTTCAATTGTTGCACCTACTCTTTTAGCCGTAACGAAGGCACAGTGCACTTCATTAGAGGTTGTCAAAAGATCGTTCGTATATTTCGCCTCACCGGAGCATTGGATAAGGCCTAAGGAAATATATTTCATATGCGAAAGTACAAAAATGTTTAAACTTACCCTCCAACTTCTGCACCACCTGTGTAACCGGATAGTTCTTAGGTATAGTCTGAAATGTTTGCTTTCCCGATGAAAGAGGACGATCTAGCAATTGTCCACCGCTACGTAGACGATCCCGGACGACTTCCTTAGGGGCCGAGCGCAATAGAAATTTGTAGAAAAGAGAGCAGGCCAGTTTCTCCCTGTATTCTGGAGAAGCCTCCGGTGGCATTTCCACTGGTTGAAGACTCGATAGTAGCTCTCCAAAGACTTGAGCTACTGTGGTACTATCGTATAGATCGCGACCCATTAGCGATTGCTCCGCATTCTGAGCATGGTCAAAGCCCGGACGAATATTCCCAAAGCAAAGTCGAGCCGATGCCACTATATGATGTTGAATATTCTGCCACTCGATGAGGAATCCAGCATTGACATATGCATGAACATTCTGAGCACGAGATAGGATCTAAATGGAAAGACAGAACGAGTAAGGTCATTTGAGGAAAACTTTAAGCTCACCTTGTAGGACTTAAACAAGTATTTATCCTTGGAATAAGATCTTAGAAAGAATCCACCAATGACCAATTTGGGGCTGGTGTCCTGTAGATAGGCCAATAGAGTCATCACCCTCTGTGTATTTGCATTCTCGTGCACCAGAACATGGACATCTAGAGTCTCAAATGTGATGAAAACATCTGAGGGAAATTCAGGATGTTGCTTCTTGATGGAAATATTTCCCGCAAGAGTTCCGTTCTGAAAGTAAAGAGTAAGTATCAGTGTGATGTTTAATAGCTAATAGCAGAGCATCACGACTTCGAATACTTTCTATCCACTTTCTTATTGAAAGTCAGTTTGCTGACAAAACAAGTTTTGAACTGGATCATCTGGATTCATGGCCAGCACTTACATTTCGCACAGGCACGTTAGCGATCAGGTTAAAGTGTTTCCACAACTGTGCACAATACTCGAAACCGGAGTGACTTGCGACCTGTTGGAAGATCTGCATCGCATCTGTCAGAGATATGTTGGCACCTAGGAAGATATGGTCGGACTCTATACTGTGTTGCTTTAACTCCGATATCGTGTTCACATCGATAAAATGCTGAGTACTCCTCGATCGTCTGTAGACCCCATGTGCTGTATTCCCCGCAACCAGAATGTACTCTTCTCCTGTTGGTACATGTCCTAGGGCTTCAAACAACTCCGAAAGAGTCTTAGGCCAGTACCAGTGACAGTTGTCTTGGACTTGTATCATCTTTCGGGAGCACTTCCCACTGGAACATTGTCCAGTTCGTGGACATATCAACTCGAAGGAGTCTTCAATATCCACACAATCTGCTGGCACCTCAATGTTGCTGTCCGAGGCAAAGGACTTCATGGCATCCAAGATGGGTCGATAGCCGGTGCAGCGACAGATGTTACCTCCAAATGCATCCTCAACCTGAGACATGGTCACCTGACCTCCATTGCCCTCCAGCAACCCGTACATGTTCATCACAAATCCAGGAGAGCAGTATCCACATTGGGTGCCATTTAGCTTGGCCAGACGCTTCTGTATGGGATGATATCCGCTACTTTTGTTGCCCAGTCCCTCGTCGGTTATTATGTCTAAGTCATTACAGGTATTGAGCAGCATCAGGCACTTGAAAATCAGAGCTTGTTTTAGATTTAAACCATTTTCTTGGTCTTTTCGTACTTACCGAGTTGACAGCATGGGCTTTTATGTCTCCTGTGATGGGATGACGGCGTTGAATGACACAAACGCAGGAGCCACAGCCGCCTTCTAGGCACATGTACTTGGTGGCAGTTAGATGTAGATGTTCCCTCAGGAATGTGTTGAGGGTGATGTCCGCAGCGTAGTCCGCTGGCTGCACCTCGTACGGAAAGCCATTCACATTGAACTTGATACTCATCCCAGCTGAGTTGGCTGCCAATTGCTAAGTGCCGCGATCTTTGCCAAACGCCTCTATTTAAAGGCCTGGCTCTAAAACCAGATTAGCAATAATTAGCCAAAAGCTAAACGGGTTCAAAGCGACAAACAACAACCATAAAAGCAAACACTGCGCAAAAAGTCCATCAACAAGTCAATGCAATAAATAAAAAGTTGCTCTGCTTTTAAAGTATGTTGAAGTATGCACATTCCTTTATTGTAGAGACTCCCGCTTATTGAAACCTAAAGCTCATAAAACTTCAGTTTTATTGTCAGATATATATGTACTTATATAGTTACCAAGGTTTGTTTACAGTTCGACTTTTAACTTAACATTTAATTGTGTGATATTTTTATCAAAGCTCTGACAAATTTTAGGTAATTAGTAACGAAAAGTTTAATTAAACCAACACATTAATTTTTGTTGGCTTTAATTAGTTAGAGTGATGTTGAGTATAGGTATTTTAAAATTTAAATAAATTATTTACAAGAGAGCTTTACTTCTCACGATCTATCTCTTGAAAGCTGAGTAGAGTTTGTATGGAGTTACTAAAAACACTAACGTACGAATATATTCAGCGAAAATGTAAATTACCAATAAGAGTAGAAAAAATAAGTTTGAAGCTTGTAGAATTTTGTTGCTTTTATTTGATGAATAAAATTAAGCATATAATTGAAAATAAAATATGTGAATATACATAAAGTGTACTACATGTAATTATATATGAAATATTTACATATATTTATTTTTTAGTTATACGTTTAAATTCCATTATAAAATGATTAAAAAATTAAATGTTGCACATAGGAACATTGTTTTTTGCCAGTAAGTAATATTTTTTAATAATGTTCAAAGACAATTTCGTACAGTGTAAGTCCACCGTAAGTTTCGATAAAGTTACGCAGTCCAAAACTGATTACAGAGGTAACAAATCTTGAAGAATCACAAATATATGCCATATACCGGAAGCTATCCCGAAGTGACCTTACTTTCTTGGTATGCTGCTTATTGATCACGATCAGCAATAATCTTAAGGGTCGGGTTTGTCCCTGGGTTTCGAACATAAGCTTGTAGAGTATGAAAAAGTTTAAAAAGTAAATACACAAACATAATATTTGTATCACAACACCATCTTTATCTACCCAAAACCATTATCTGTTTTTATGAATACTACTAAACTTGCATAACTTTATAGATGATTCTTAATACAATATGTATAATGCATACATAAGAGATAATATTACTTTAGTCTGAATAACTTGACATCATGTCCAGCATTGAGTACCAATGTTTCGGGTGTTGTGGGTGCACCCAGACGCACCCACTCCCGAGGTAAGCCGGCATCCTTCCTAGCCGATTGTAATGCCTGTTGGAGGGCAAATATAACGCTAACGGCCAGACAACAGGGTGGTTCTCCAGTTGCCTTGGATCGCATAAACCCGGCTCCGCTTGGTTGGGGATTCTGAACCAGTTCGATGCGAAAGTCGATGGGAATATCCTTGGCTCCAGGTGGCTTGTAGTTCCAGGTACGATTGGTCAACAAACGGCCTGTTTGGCGATCATAAATCAACTGTTCGCTTAGCCAATAGCCGAGGCACATGACAAAGGCTCCTTCAATTTGTCCAATGTCTATGTAGGGACTAAGACTTTCTCCCGCGTCCTCCAGGAGATCAACGCGTTTAATCTGATTATTGCCCGTAAGCACATCCAGCTCGATCTCGGTAAGAGCCAGACCATACACATGATAGTTCTGCATGTCACCCTCCTTGTAATGATCAGAGGCAATCAAGTTAATAGATGCTCCATATGCAGCCTGTACCGTATCCTGCCAGCTGGCTTTATCCTTCTTTACGGGCTGTAGACGTGAGTTGAGAGTCTCGCAAGCTTTGCGCACTGCAAAGCAAAGACTCTCGCTGCCCACAGCTCCACCGGTGACCATTGAATTGGCGCCATTAATTGTGTCCGAGGACTCTACTTTTATGTAGCTCAAGTCGATACCCAAAGTGTGGGCTGCCACCTGGGAAACCTTGGTATTCATGCCTGTCAAAAATTAAGATGAAATACAATTATGGGAAAGAGAGGTGTAGATAAAGATGTTTTCATACCTTGCCCCATTTCGATACCACCATGGCTAATGACAACGGTGCCATCGACATGGTAAATGGCCACAGTTGCAGGATATTGTCCAAAGTAGAATATTGGATAGTCCATTACGGCCAGGCCTAAGCCACGTTTCATCCATCGATTCGTGGCATTGTGTGCCTCGATTTCCTTACGACGTGCTTCATATTCCCTGGACTTTAGAAATTGGGGCAGCAACTCGATCAGCTTATTACCGCTGGTCATATTGAGTAGTCGCACCTCAGCCGGATCACGTTCCACCTCGAAGGCGACATGCTCGAGAATGTTCTCTACCATGGCAATGCCCTCAACGGATCCGGGAGCACGACACCACGTGGAACTGGGTGCGTCCGTAAGCACAGCATTGCCGTTGATCTTGAAGTTGGCATCGGTAAAGTCGTAACAGTTGGCTGCCGTGAATGTAGAGTGTCCATCGATGGGACTTTCGTTGGCATTCCAGCCAGCATCCTCATAGAAATCATTTTGCAGTCCCACAATTTTTCCATTGGCCTGCACATGGAACTCGTAGTCGGAGCGACAAGCCCAACGTTTGCCATTTGCATCCATCATGGACTCTATGGACTGCACAAATCTTACAGGGCGGTTCAGCTTGTGAGCAGCTAAGGAGGCGGCACATGCCACCTGATTACCACGTGATATCTTGCAGCCATAAGCTCCTCCCAAGCGTCGCACCTGAAGCTGTATATCCTTGGCCTTTAGCTGCAACATGTGGGCAATTACGGACTGTGTGTGATCCATCCATTGGGTGGCAGAAAAGACCTTGAGGCCATCCTCAAAAGGCACTGCAACCGTTGTCTGGGGCTCCATGGTAAAGTGATACTGAAGACCCATTTGGAAAACACCTTTAACGCTCTTATCCGGAGTTACAATGCATTGAAGTTTGCCCGGCTTCGCACTGGTCACTCGGAGAATACGAGCTTCCTCCCGCGGTGACTTGTCCAGCACATCGCTTAAACTGGGCATTAATGAAAGTGATGGGTCTGGTTGGCCATAGGTGATCTCTACCAGCTGAGCAGCACGGTTTGCACAATCCGCATTCAGGGCCACAACCACGCCCACGGGTTGTGCATAGTGTCGGACTCGGGTTGTACAGAAGATTTCCTCCGCCTCGTAACCAAAGTTGGGATCACTAAAAGTGTTTGTGCCAGGCACATCCTTGGCACTATAAAAGGCAATTACACCGGGCTGACGAAGTGCCACAGCAGCATCTATCTGTTCAATGCTGGCGCCGACTTTAGTGGCACCCACGAAGGCGCAGTGCAACGTGTTTGCCGTCGTCAATACATCGTTCATGTAAGTAGCTTCCCCTGAGCATTGAATCATGCCTTCTACCTTTTGAACTGCCTCCGTCACTGGGTAACTTTTCTTTTCCGTCTGGTACACCTGAGTTCCAGAGGACAGAGGTCGCTGCAGCAGCTGTCCACCACTTCTGAATGAATCACTGACCTCCGCAGTGGGAGCGTGCTTCAATAGAAACTTGTACATCAATCCACAGGCCAGGTTCATGCGATAGACCGGCGAGGCATCCGGCAACACTTCATCCGGATGCAGCAGCGTTGGAAGCTTAGTGAAAACCTGCTCTAGTAAGGTATTCTCAAAGAGATTACGTCCAACTATTAGCTCCTCAATGGTCTTGGCATGCACAAATTCTGGACGAATACCACCAAAGCAAATGCGAGCAGTTTTCACCTTGGAGTCCGATTCAAGTTCCAGTAAAAAGGCTGCATTTACATAGGCATGAGCATTCTGAGCACGTGGCATGATCTATCAGAAATTTATAAGCACCATTTGAGAGAAAAACTCTTAAGATATGAATTTGAAACTATTACCTTATAAGAATCATATATATATTTGTCTTTGGGATAAGCGGGCAGCAGGAACGTCTTAAGCACAAGTTTTCTATCGTTGGAGCTAAGGTAATCCGTCAGGGACATTTGTTGCTCATCTTTGCCGTTATTCGTAACCAAAACACTCACATTAAGGGCTTCAAAGCTGATGAAGACGTCGGAAGGAAACTCTGGATGCTGTTTCTTAATGGCAATATTGCCAGCCAAAGTGCCAGACTGAAAGCAATCAAGGAAAAATAAACAGAAAGATGTTTATCAAATAGAAATAAAATAAATTAACTTAAACTAACTTATTGATGCAAATTGGTTCTACTTTCCAAAACGCGTCATATGTTAAAATATTATGGATTAAATCCTTATAGCGCCGCTATAATAACGTAAAGGAACTCACATTGCGCACAGGCACATTGGCAATTAGATCCAAATGCTGCCACAGCTCTTTCAGATACTCAAAGCCAGTTTGCTGTGAGGTGGACTTGAGTATATCCATGGTCTGGCTGAGACTCAAGTTCGCACCTAGCTTGAGCTGATTTGTATCCAAGCTATGTTGTTGCAACTCGGTTACGCCACGGACATCGATAAAGTGCTTGATGTCCTGGGGACGTCTATAGACACCATGTGCCGTGTTGCCTGCCACAATCATGAATTGCTCCTGATCACCAACTTTACCAAGTGCCTCGAACAACTGGACCAAGCTCTTGGGCCAATGCCACTGGCTACCATCCTCATAGTCTAACGTTGTCCGCTGACAACCGCATGCGCAGAGATTTCCCTTTTTGGGACAACATCCTGTGCAGGATTTCTTCATTTTGGGACAGTTCCGGGCACCCATGTCCTCCATATCCATGCACTCCTTTGGCAGCTGAATAGTGCTGTCTGTGGCAAAGGATTTCATGGCATCCAAGATGGGACGGTAGCCTGTGCAGCGACAAAGGTTGCCCCCAAAAGAATTCTCCACCTCGGTCATGCTCACTTGACCTCCATTGCCCTCTAGCAGACCGTACATGTTCATTACGAAGGCTGGAGAGCAGTAGCCACATTGGGTGCCATTGAGCTTGGCCAAACGCTTCTGTATGGGATGATACCCGCTGATCTTGTTGCCCAATCCCTCTGAAGTGATGATCTCCAGCTGGGTGCAGGTATTCAAGAGCGTCATGCACTGCGATTGCAACGAAATGAATAATTATCTAAATGATTTTGGGATCGGTGTGAGCTTCTCTTACCGAATTGACGGACCAGGTTCTCTTCCCGTCACGCACGACGCACACACAGACCCCGCAGCCTCCCTCCTGGCACATAAACTTAGTCGCCGTCAGCTGTGCATGCTCCCGGATGAAGGTGTTGAGCGTTATATCCGGCGGTAGATTGGTCAGATTCACTGTGAAAAACAGGGTAACGGCCAGTCGGGCATGCTTTGGCGTAAAACTTACCCGTGTAGGGCTGACCATTGATCGTAAATGTTGTTGTCATGGTGTCACAAATACTTGCAATTCTCTGGTATACTTGACTATATTGTAAAATGCAAATTTTATTCTATAAATAATTTCTGTTGGGAATGCTGTGAAAATACTCCGTTATTTGTCTTCTGCTTCTATGCGCATCGATAGCTGGCGTAGAACTGATCGTTGAGTTGCACTTCTCACATAAGCGCACAGCTTCAATTTAGCAATTTTCTTGTCAGCTGCGAAAATTTATTATATACTTGTATACACATATAGTTTTTTAGTTGATTAAATTAACGACTATTTGAATCAAATTCAGCCGTCTATCGTTGTTGTTGCACAATGTTAATTACAGTTGTTATTTCTGCTCAGCTGCTGCCGTTCGTTCCAGTCTTCCAACCGAACTAACGATGCCGGCTGCTATACTTGTTGTTGTTGTTATTGTTCGTGAGTTTGCTTTTGGTTTTTTCGTTCGTTTGTGTGAGATTCACGAAAATGGCAAAAAAAACTTACCGTAAGTGGATCGTGTTTTGATTTAGACGACGCGACGGTGTTGTGGATTCCATTTAAGTTACAGAAATAAACAGACATACATACATGTGTGTTTGCATGTATGTATCTTGCTTATGTAGTAGTTGTTTTAAATATTGAATCATTTTGAAATAACTTTGAATAACTAAACGACAAACCAGAAAATATTAAATTATTTACACGCATACTTTGTATTAAACTATGTACATACATATTTAAGTATTTATTTGCATTGTTGTCAAACAATAAAGCAACAAAGTAGGCTTACTACAAAGCTTTGCGTGCCTTTTTTATACACACATACCTGCTAATTAGATTTAATATAAGGTATTTACATATCTACACGCAAATAAAAACCTTTTTTTTTATTTGATTCTGCAAAATCAAGTGGACACACTATAATCAGTAATATTCGAGTTACGTCACAAGTACAGTGGTACACAGTCAATTTTACCCACAACTTTTTTAGACTTTAACTAGGCGTAATTGGGTTTATTATTAAGTCTAGTAATGAATATTAGGTATAATTCGCTAAATACATAAATAATTGTAGACCTTAAAACCTTGCCCAAAAATATATGTTGGTTTTATAGTCCACAAAAATACCTGAATTAATTTATTAACATTCAGTTAATACTGTACATTTGTGGAAATTAGAATTCATTTGCTATTATAGTGTGTAACACATACTGGAATTTATAGCCAGCAGCTAATGTATATTTGAATAAAGTGCATTTTATTATATTGTTATTTGTCAGTACTAGATATCACGCGAAATTATTAAATAACAAATTGCTGTGAGGGTAACGAGTTTTTTTATAGTGGACATAAAAGTTCAGCTTCTGTAAACAAGTTCCACATCAAGAATCGTAATTGTTATCGGAATACCTATCGAAAGTTTCGATTCGATTTGAAAAGACTGCTTGTAATTTAAATTGTTTCATACTATTTATTTGGTTAATGGTATTTTCAATTATAATTATAATGATTACCAAGTTTCACACATCAAATTTATTGGTTAATGTGTTTTTTTTGTAAGTTCTCCTTGTTGCATTATTCAGCTTCAAATTAACTGATGTGTTTTTTGGAATTTCGATTTTCTTATCGTTGATCTTGTGTCTTGACGCGGTTTAATTAATTAAATACATGCTTGTTTTCCGATGAGTCAAATATTTACACGGTCCTTTTTTTATGAACTCTGATAAATAGGGAGGGATAAAAGTGTCCACTCATTTAGAAATCATTTGTCAAAATATAAATCGAAGCGTTTTTGAATGGGAGAAGGAGAAGACTGAGAGTTAAGGAAAAATGTTACATAATCATGCAAACGGCATACAGAACAAAAACAAGAACAAGCGAACAACAAACAATAACAAAGGGACCGTTCCGCCTCGCACCTTATCGATATTCAAAAATCGTATTCAAACGTTAAACAAGTAAAATTAAAATATGAAAAACGCAATCTTTTTTCACATGGCTAAGCATTCGGTTCGGGTATAGCCCCAAAAAGGTATTCAGAGAGGCCAACGGGCGACCCGCTGTCAAACAGGTACCCAGGCCCATATCCATAACCAGACCCCAGTTCTCTCCGTTCCCCAACCGAACCTTCTCCCAGTTCGGCATTGACTTCGTGACGGGGCAGTGGGAGTGTCCGGTGTTATGGTTGTTGTAGTTTTTGTTGTTCATGGAGCTGTCATGCATAATAAAATTCGAATATATATTCGGGTGCACGCCTTCGTCTTGTCTTTGGTTTCGATTCTCTTTGCGGATCCTTATCAAATACAAAAAGTGACGTGTCCAACTACCAAAGATGATGATGCACATAGGTCCAGGTTCAGGTTGAGAACCCCGGTACGTTTTGAGATACTGACCCACAAAAGCGTCAAGCCGCCAAGCCCAAGAAAAATAGTCTGTCCCTTGTCTTAACCCGGCCAATCTCATACTATACGTATTTATTTGCTGGTTCCGATTGAGCTGAGTCTTAGTATTTCCTCATTTTGTTTGGGGCTAAGGTATTATTCATGAAGCAAAGGAAGTGAGAAATTAAACTTTTCAGCTGTTCTAGGCGATGCTCATCGAAACAAATTGAAAAATCAATCATGATAATTAATTTCAATAATTTATGCTTGTAAACACTTCAATTCTATAAATGTCAGCCGAGTGAAGTACGTTCCTGTCCCAACAATATATAATATATATATCCAACCCAAAAGACATTTAATGCATTGGTCGAGACCCTTTAAAGAATGAACAACTACTCGAATCTGACACTATTAAACCCTTTGTCACGTCCATTGACAGTTCAATAATGCGTCATTTGGTCCGATGTCAGTTGAGGGAACATGCTCCCTCACAAAGTCCCTACTCTAGGTATTCGAGAGGAAGTGAACAGGTATTAAAAGGTGTTTCCAGCATGACGGCAAATAAGACTTTCTTGAGAGGTGTGTAACAGTTGGTGAATCTTCCCTATAATCAAGGATTAAAGAGTGTATGTGTGTTCGGTGTGCTTAACGTAATTTCCTTCTTGTTTTAGCCTGTTGTCCTATGCTATCGGTTCAGCTTTCATTGGCTTTTTGGCTCAACCCTTTTGTCTCCTGTCGCCTGTCGGATGTCACATTAAATTCGCATTATTTGCTTGAAATAATTTCTCGTTTATCTTTCGAAGAACCGCTTCTTTGGCTGATGCGTGTGCATTGATAAGACCAACGATGACTTTAGCTGCGTTTTTGTTTAAATCGAGTGATAAATATTCGCATTGAAAGAAACGTGGGCTGAACTTGGAACTTGATTTCAGGTTTTTATGGCATGGTTAAAATGCCATTTAATTGATTCATTAGTCAGTTGATTGTTGACTTTTGGGTAGGTCCAGTTGGGTTTCAGATTACCCATTTTGGGGAGAGACCACCAAGATGCAGTTTGGCGATCGACTCTCCCCTAGAGAGGAACTGCACCTGTCACGCCCCCGCCTACATATTGAGGCATTGAAGCCAACTGTCGTTAAACCCATTTGTGGCATAGACACTAAATGAGAACTATAACATTTCTATTTTTACGAGTTCAACGCAATGTCCATTAAAAAAAAAATAAAAGAGAAAACTGAACCCTAGAAATGACATTTTATTTGCGACAAATAAACAAATAATAGTTACAGCTTTTCATTTAACTGAAAGAAAAAAAAACTGAACGGAAATCTAATTGAAAATAGCCACGCAAATTGAGTTAACCAAGCGGAAAACCAGACTATTAAAACTGGATCGTTTTAGGGGGTGTCTACTATACCCCATCAGACTGTCAGATCTCTCAACACTGTCTGTCTGTTCTCTTATTGGAATTTCGTCGATTTATGGTGTTTCGCAATTGTGAGGCAATTTAATAGCAATTTGTCCCTTCGAAACGGAAACTCCCAAAAACTGACGAAAAATTTGACGAAATGCAATTGGAAGTACATAGTCACGGCTTCTGCATGGGACAACTCACTCAATAACTGACTGACTGAATGACTGCACATCGTAACAATGGCAACAGCTACAGCAACAACAACAGCAGCAACTACAACAAGAACAACTACAGCAATAACAACAACGTTGGCAACAACCACTACAGTAATTCGGACCAACAAACTATTGAAAACCCAAATGACAGTTGGAGCTAAGTTCAGTTGCGTGATGAGAGTGGGAATGGGAGCAATTGATGAGAAACTTCCTGTTGGTTTTCCGCATTTCAATCAGCTAAGCTAGGATAACCAGAAAGATAGATACATTTATTGGGAAAGGTGTTGAGTAGAGAAGTTTTGGAAGGAAATTCGTCAGAGTTCTTTTTGGGTTGCGGTAACAGTCCAGATAAACTTGTTGGTATCTTTATGTCGACTGATAGGAAACTTCCTGTTGGTTGAAATGTAAAACAAGTCTACAAGGATAAATAATAGCTAAAATAATTGGAAATTCTGGTATAAAATTAATCCCAAGCGGTGTCAAGAGTTGGATTATTCCATTACCAAATACTCGATTCAATATGTTTTTTTAAAATTGATATTTTTAAGCTTCGTCTGTTGTTAACCTGAAGTTAATGCTAAATATTTTAAACATCTATAGATATTACAAATATAACTAAGTAAATATGTGATCATTCTATACTTATTTGTATATTATATATTTTATTTTTATATCTCTATACTTTTAGCACTAGGAAGCAAATAAATAAATTTTTAACTTGTATTGAACAAAGATTTTGTTTTATACGCATATACTTACATATTTAGATAAATAAAGTGTAAGTTTGAAAGGAGTTTTGACAGAATTTTAGTAGAGTCTTCAACATGTGGATATCTTAATGTCAGCTTAGTTAATCAAAGTCTTTGTCTGTTATCAAGATACAATTGGGCGTTAGACTGTTGGCGAAAAACATCTAAATTTGAAGATAGCATTGATAAGGTAGGAGAGAAGGAAACAAAAACACAGAAAAGTGGGCGCGATAAATTATAAGAAGTTGCCACACAGCTTCAAGTGCTGTGGCAAGTAGCGATGTTGCCTTATCCTTATCTTCAGATGACAAGCGTTATATTGGCTCGTTGTTGTTGTGGTTTTAAAGTTGGTAAAATGTTGTCACCCGGTCGGTTAACTGTGGGAGCCAACAACTTAATTTGTTATTTTATTTTTGTTGTTGTTTTTTTTTTTTTTGCGTTCAAGTGGCAAGATTTATGCGGCATGCGAGTGTTTAATTTATAAAATGTGGAAAAGAGGAAAGAAAAAGAAAAATTAACTGACGCTGATAATAAATCAATTTCCTGCCTACACATTAAATTATACAGTTAATAATAAGCTGGCGTTACCAGCTCGAGGACAGCCCACGTCCAAGTCAGATTCAGAGACTGAGAGTCTGTCTTAGTCTCTTGGTTTCTTGGTCTTTGGGAGTGATTTTCTGTTTTAAGCCAGCCTCGTCTCACCTGGCGCCTTATCGCGCCAATCCATTTGCATCTCATCAACTTTCAGCTCAGCTCACATTGGTTACAAACACAAAAACAAAATCACAAAAACAAATCTGCAAAATATATATAAAACTGGTCGAACGGACGCATGGCGATTCCAATTGCGTGTCTTCCACAATTTGTTGTCAGATTAAACAAATTTCCTGCCAACAGCCACGCAATTTATACACGTGCACTCGTTTGTGTGATCATTGCACACTCACAGTCAAACATTTGAATGATTGTTACCAGTCCTCTCATTAGACCAATGAGCCTACATCATTTCCTATGAATTTCATCTATGATAATCATAATTGTACTTATGTACTTATGTGATTGATTAATGCCTGCGCTACATTAATTTACTACTGATTCGGTCCTTTTGAGGTTTTAATAAAATTCGTGGCTTTTGGAAACAAATTAATATAATTCCTTAAAAGAGGACCCACATTTTTTTATTCCTTAGTCTGCCCTTCAAGTTTTTTAATTTTATTACGTGGATTCCCAAACCAAATTAAGGGCAATTGATTTAAAGACTTTTTTCACCTATCCCAGATCTGTGATTTCCTATCATTGAATTGTTCTTATATTAAGTAGGTGCCGAATTGCATGGATATCTGTTACACTTCAGTTAATCCCATAATAAATACTAAATCTTTCTTGGGAATTCTATCTATTTCTGTAGTTTAGAGTAAAGGTATTTTAATCCTCAAACTTTTCATATTTTGGTTTCAGATAATCCCATATCAAATCTATTTATGATGTACTTTTCCTAAGAATTATATCTGCTTTTAAAGTTAGGTTTGCTTAAGTATTATAATTTAGCATTGGCTTTAAAGTTTAGTTCTTTAAGCTTTCTACCTTGTCTTAGCTGTTTAATGCACACTCGCGTCCTTTTTTAATTAAAAACTTGCAGACTGCTTAATTTTGTTTGCCCAAATCCCAGGACTACAATGAAACTTTTCGAATGCCTAGCGGCAGGGTCTCCAAACTCTTTACAAATAAAAAAAAAAAAAAACAACAAAAAACGAAAGAAATGAAGCCAAAAGAAAAGAGGGAAATCAAGAAAATACAAACCTGGACAGCGTCAAGAGTGCGCTTTTCAATTTGAGTAAGGTAAGACGATGAGAATTTTTACACTTCCAAACGTTACTTCGTTTCCGAAACTACTTACGATGCCCTGAACTTCATATCCTGCCTACCAAGGATCCTTTGCCTTTGCCTTTTTCTTTGGCCTGCCCTTTGGCAATAAATCATTGCACCGAAAAAGGTAAATTTTATATGAAAACTCAACTGGGCTTAGCTCACTCTCAACTCAACTCGAGTCGACTCGACTCGACTCAAGTCGAAGGTACAGCGTAGTGTGGCAAGTGGCAAGTGATGCAACAAGTTTGTTTTCATCTTTGTGTGCAAATAATACGTAAGCCTTTGGCTGCTTTATTATTAACCTGAGGTAAATAGCAAAAGGGCCAAACCAGAAAATAAAGGAAAATAAAAGAAAAAGAAAAAGGTCTTTGCATACTGTTTTTTGGGGACGAAACAGAACGAAACAAACAACTTTTGAGTGTCTTCTTCACAGATATTAATGAGTTTTGGCGTTCAAATTAATTGCATTTTTGCCAACAAACTTGAAGGACTTGTTTACGTATTCATTCAACTTGAGTTTGGGGTTGAGGTTGAGGTTTATCAAAATTAAGAAACGTTGAAGCAATAGTTTTGCCATCACAGCGGTTACTTTCCTAAGAAAGGGGCTGTCTCGACAAAGACAGACAGACAGACAGTCATAGCCATAGACAACTGTCATCTCATTTCGAGCTGACACAACCAAAAATCTGAAATCTGAAAATTGGAATGCGACAAGTGGCAAAAGTGTCCATGGATGCTCCTAGACCCTTTTGTCGGATTTTGGAAGAGAGGAAAAGGGGAGCTTGGCTAATGAGCTACTCTGTAAATAACAGAGTTTTTGTGTAGGCGTGGCATACTGCTTAACGGTAAACAACAAACGCTTTAAGCTGCACAGCTTATGACAAGCGCAATAAATGGAATTCTCGAAACAAATGGATCTGCTTTCAACGATGGCTTCAAATGAAAATGATATCAGGATAGTTAAGGAAAAGTGGTTTAAGAAGAGTTGAGTACGAATAAGAGTATTTAATTGTGAATCCTTCTCAGACAGTCATCCTTTATTTGGTATACCCCATCCGAAAACGTGTTTAGGGTTCATGTGCAAAACTAACTAACAAATTTATAATAACTACAGTACGCTCCCATTTTCAGCTACTCCCTTTTAGCCCCTGGGTTGAGAATGTGCTCCCTTTGGCATTTATGTTATATGGGAAATTTAATGAAAACGGGCAACGTGTTAAGTGCTTTTGGTGTCTGCTCTCAATGACCAGCATTACGTATAATGAAAAGCCCAAGCCTATCCAACAACACATAAAATCCCCCACCTGACAGACAACAACAACAATAACAGCAGGATGAGAAGGACACAAAGAGAAGCTGCTAAATGTATCCATGGTCATCAGCATAATTTAAGAGGTTTTTAATTTGGCAGCAAAAATGCAACAACAGCGACAATGAAGCTTTGGTCAACAGCATAGACAATATACATAGACAATGCCCCAACCCTAGTTATAATTTTGTATAATATCCCAAACATTTGCCCAGCCCTGCTTTTAAACAAGGCTGATGAGGAGTGTAGGGTATTAAGTGGACTTTTGATGACGTCGCGTTTCTCATTACAAAAGCTGAATCAATATTAAATTTATTTTAACCTGGCTTCAACGGTGGGTTCCAGGGGGATACAAACTGTTTGTTGTGGTTGCCTGCCTGTCTGTTTGTTGTGTTGTTTCATAATTTTCGGGGTGTGTGTGTGTGTGTTCTTACTACTATTAGTTGCCAAAAGTGAAATCAGTAGTAACAAAGCAGGTGATTGCAGCATCTTTCAACCCCGAGCCGTGTAATTCTTCCCTCTCAACCTTTGAGCCTTCTCTTTTAGCCCTCAGTCCACAGCTTTTGACCGCCCTCTAATGCTTGCATATAAATTGGCTCACGTTTCCTTGGCTTTGAGGATTATTACACTTAAATTAGCAACTTGGGAGCCGCGCGTGCAATTTGAGCTGGGCAAAAGGGAGAGCTGGGAACAACAGACAGGCATGAAGATGCGTTTTTTGGAGGGTAGGGAACATTGTGCTATTTACGTGTCCAACCTCCCCCCTGAATATAGCTGCTATGTAGTACATGTCTGCCTGAAAATCTGACAAAATCAAATTGTTGCCATTTTTACGCATTTCATTTAATTTGAAGGGCGTCGGACATGGACTTGGATTTGAGCTTGGGACTGGAGTTTGGGATTGGGAACACACCTGTGGGACCCTCGTTCGTGTCGACTGAAATGGACCACTTTAAGTGCCACATTTGACTTTTATGGGACCGGCGAGTGTTTCGGGCCAAAATGAAATGTGTGCTCATGTAATGAGAATTTGCTTTTTGTTAGACCTTTGTTTAGCTTTGATTAGACTTAAATAGAAGCAGCTCTATGTGAATGAGGTACGTTTGGAAGTATGTTTTATGGTAGATAAGAACTTCAAGCAATAATAAAAAGCGACTTCAAAATTTTGAACTAAAGCCCACGCTGCGTATGTGTAAAGTTGACTCTGTCTTTGGCTTTGTCTTTGTCTTTGGCTTTGACTTGTTCATTTCCAGTTGACTTTTCTCATAATACTATCAACAGATGTAACTGACATTTCGGAAAGCAAGCCAACAAAACAAAGCTAGCTTTAAACTTGGACCAAAGGCAGTGGGGAGAAGTGAGTGGAAGTCAAGTCAAGTCTTTCTCTCCCTCTCTCTTTCTCTGTGTGTCTAGGACACTCTGGAGACAGTTAAAGCAGCTTCAAATCCAGTGGATATACCCCCTATGTGTATGCCTAACGAAATGTCAAGAATTCAAATGAATTTGTAGAGCAAAGAAATGTTGTCAAAGCATTTAGGGGGTTCAGTTTTGCGCCATTACTTAATTGAATGGAGTGCAAATACTTTGCTTTGTTTTTTCGTTTCCATTTTCCTTTTTGCTTTATATTTTCCAATGATTACAAAGCGCAACCAAAAGAATTTCTCATTATTGACCACAAAGCTCAACCTCGTTGTCCTCCTGTCCTCTACTTGCGTTGGACAAAATGTTAACAACGTTGCATTTCTCTTTGTCGATACACAGAGGGAATGAGAATTGAGAGGGAGATAGAGAAATGAAATTAAAAATCGTTTGATGAAGGCGTCTATCAGTAAATTGAAGCAGTGCTTCCTCTGGGCACTTGAAGCATTTCCTAGATTAATGTGTAAATGCAGTACAAATCAGCAAAGAATCCATTATCAGTATCTGGATATCTATCGGAAGTCAGTGAGAAGTAGTTTTCAAAATTAATTAAAAAGTCGAAAGACAAAATGGAATTGACCCAAAAGTGCTTTTTTTTGCCAAATGATTTCTTTGTTCATTCTAAATGAATCTCCCTTTGGACATATTGGCGTCAAATCGTTTGCTTTTAACTAAATAGAAGCTCAATTAATGTAAGCAAATGAAGATGGAACTGAAGGTCCTCTATCATACTCAGACACCGCAATACTTTGTCAATGAGTTAACAGAGATTGAAGCATTGCTTGCAATTTAATTACATTCCATTTGAAAATATCTCCGACTGTCTTTGAAACTCTAAAAAAAAATCCATAAAGGCTACAGTGGAGCAGCCCTAATAAAATGTTGTACAAAGCAAGTTGGGTGACTCTTGCGCCTATTGTATTAAAATCAAGGTGTCCAGGTGTACAGACAACCGGACAGAATATATTATGGGGTCAACCACGTCTTCTTTTGCCTGCTACGCATATTAAATTTGTAACTAATTTAATAGACCTTTTGTATTTTTGAACACAGGTTTTATAAATAAAGCTCTAAATCATGATATTAAACTGAATCTTGTACCGCAACCGTTTGCGGAAGTGAACCGTTTCATATTTTGTATTGAAACTGCAACCGAAACCACAACAAATCAATTGTCAATAAACAAAAATCGAAACATTTGTAACAGTACTGTGTTAGTACATTTTCCTTTTTTTTATTTTTGACTGTTTGGTATTTTATTAAAAGATTTCTTTAAAACTAATTCATATTTTATCACAGATCACAGATCTCTAGTTGCTGCATTTTAAAATGAGCTTCTTGTTTTGATTCTCTTGTTGGAACTCATTGTGAGGACTACGTCCACTTCACTTTTAGATTTTCATTTTATAAGTTACATTCTCTCGTCATTCGATTTCTTACTTCACACAAAACTAAGCTTCTTGCTTCCTTTTTGATTCACTTTTAACAATTTTTCATTCATTATTATTAAATCTATTTCTTTTGCCTTTAATTTTATTATTAATTTTTTAATTAAATTGATTCTCATTAAGCTTTTCTATGACGTTTCTTACCTTCTTTCCGTCTGTTCCTTCATTATGACAGCTTTCGTGAGTTGGCTTATTTGAGCTTATATTCGCAATTTTATAACTTCTCACTTTTGTACTCTCCCTCAGCACATTGGAATTCCTTCACTTAATACTGTGAATTAATATTGAAATCTAGCCTGTTTTCAGTCCAGCTGATTAGGTTTTATAGGATCAGCGTGAGCTTAGACTTATTTTGTTTTACCTTAGATACTCAGTAAGTTGGCGCTTAATTGAGCAGACAATTAATTCATTAGATTCCGCAGAAGTAGATGTTTGGCAACGTTTATCTAAAGATTCAATTTGTATTTTGTGCGGCTTAAATCGATTAAGGGTCGGTGGAGAATGGAGGATTTTTGGATAGGGAGAAAACTCCGCTAGCATTGTGAGGAACTTGTTCGAATTTCAATTGCTGCGACAAAAACTTTTAATCAAATTAAGTCAAAAGCAAGCCGGAAATGTCACTGGCATAAGGTGACATGTGACCAGAGGCGGGAAGAGAGTCAAGTGGGGAAGAGGAGAAGAGAAGTAACTGAAGGAGGAGGAGTAGGAGTAAAGTTTTCGCCTGTCAACTGTCGACAATTGTTGGCGACAAGTGGCACTGTGGGCAGTCTCCTGTTTCAATATACACACAGTTCATGTCCTGCCACGCCCCCTTTTATGCTGCCCACGCAAAGCCGCACAAATGCTCAATTAATCGAATTTCGTAGCGTTAATGAAACGAGAATCTTGTTGGATCATGCGGTTTTGCCTGCTTTAGTTTGCTGCGTGTCTTGGCATCTGCTTCAAATCCCATTGTTACTGTTGTTGTTCTTGTTGTTACTGCTGCCGGCTAATTGAATCAAAGCAATGTCCTGGTCGTGTCCTGGTACACGCGGCTTCTAATTGCAAATTGAGAGCATACTTTTGGGCGATTGCAGCGACTGTCAAAGACATTCGATATCGCTTTGACCAGGTTTCCAGCTCTGTTCTCCTCGCAAATGGAGCACAGAATCCTTTAACGCTATCCAAAAAAGGCTCAACGGTAAAAACAATTAATATTACAACCTGCAGGCACATTATATATACTCCAAAGCCAGTCGCCTTATCGCCTGCCATTGACAACACTCGACACAACCCCCTCAATTCTCTCATTTACCCCCTCGATTTGAACACTCTCTACTACCTCTCTATTTGATCTAACCAACCCTTTTGCAGCTTTTCGTGACTGAAATCTGTGCTTTGGCTTTTTAAATGCTTTTGGCTTAAAAAGAAAACACATGGAGGCCAACAGATAAAGTAGAAAGCAGTGAAGAGAAAGTCTGTTTCGTGGGTTAGTTTCTTGGGATGGTTTTTGGAAATTCAGCTCATGTTTAATTCGGCTTATTGCCCTTGGCTTTGAATCCCTTTAATTAGACTCTCTTTTATTTAACACTAAAATTCTCTTTGAATTAAATAAGCGAATGCCTTTTAAGCACTGTAAGTATATAAGTCATGAACTGTTCTCTTGACTATCAAAGGAAACCAATTGTTGCTTTTCTTTCTGAACAAACTAGATAATTTTTTTTTTAAACTAACTTGAAACTTATCAAAAACATTTCAGGGTGCGTAGCTTTTCTGTTAAGGCATTTATTTAAAACCTTTAAGTGACGCATCATTTGGGCCACAAAATAAAAAAATAAGAAAAATAAGAATGAAATATTAAGAGACAGAGTGAAACAGTGAAAGAGAAGTGATTTTCATAGACACCTCAATAACGAATTGCTAAATGAGTCCCCTAACAAAGTGGATTACCAAATGATCCAAGTAATCGAGGTTATCTTCAGCCTGCCCACAGCTTCGATTACAATTCTCAGAAAGTGTGCGGAACTGTAATAAAAACTTGATTGGTGTTTGGTTTTGGCTCCTTCTTGTTTCTAAAAGGATTTTAATATCAAATAGTCTGAAATCCATTAATTTGTGTTGTACTGAAGAAACTGATAGACGCATCCAACTTAACTACGTACATTTAATGCACAGCTAACTTAACAATTTATGGATATTTATACAATCTGGCAACCCTTTTCATTGATGACACTTGAGTGGCAAACTGGGAAGAAATGCAAGTTGTTGTTTTTTGAAGCTACTCGAAAGTAATCAACTTATTGGACTCCTTGAAGGGTCTGAAAGCTTTGCATCTATGCATTTTTGCCTCATGCAGCAAACAATTAATTGGCCTGCTTCGTTGTGGCAAGTTGAATGTACAAGTTTCGGAGCCACTTTACAAGATGCCAAGAGTAGCCGACAATTGGGCGTTGGCCATATGATATCAATTAAAAATTTGTCTAATTAAATTTGGTAACTTGAAACAATGCCGTTGGGTGTTTGGTCGCTTGAACTCTGAACCCACTGAACGGGGCAGGCGGGGTAGAGTATAACAAAAGAAGCACCCACTCAAAACTAATGAAAGTTGCATAAAGAGCAGTCCGCAAACTGAGCTAAAGTAAAATTCAAGTGGCAAGTGGCAAGTGGCAAGTGGCAGCTGCTGGTGCTGCCGGCAGTTGCCAATTTGTAGTAAATTCTTAGACAGTCACGCCCATAAGATGTCAATAAATGCTGAGGTTGGTTGTACAAATATGCAACGAACATTTGACTAGCCATCGAGAAAGAAAGACGTACCTTGAGATTATGGAAAGAGAGAAAGGGTATGAAAGGGTATGAAAGGGTAGATGGAATGAGAGAAAAACCAAACACCCTAAAGTGCACTTTAGGATCCTCTTGTTCGAGTCAATTAGGAAAACACACTCATATAAAACTTGATGTTGAGGTTACAGCAACTCCTGACCTGTGAATCCTTTGATGGCCACTTTTAAATAAAGTTATGAACAGAGCAGATATTGGGAAATGTGAATACCGCTTTTAAAAGGATCGAAATTAAAAGAATGTATCTGTTATCTGCATATCGATCGATTGGATTCTATTAAATTGATTTACTCCTTTTATAAATAATACTTCAATTATTATTTTTACTTTGTTCAGTTCAGTTATTTATTACTTAACCATCAATCTGAAAATGTTTCGCGATGGACTTTTATTAATACTGGGTAGAAAAAATTCTGGATTCTGTTAATATTTTATTAAATTTACTTTTAGCTTTTAGTTATTATTTAAAATAGTTATTTATATAGAATCACATTTTTTAAATTTGTTTTAAACTTAAAATTATGTTTGGCAAACTGATTTTTGTCGACGTTAAACAATTTAATAAATTGAAATTGATGGATAAGATCTATCGATGATTATTCCATCATATGAACCAATGAATATCGCAGGTCTAACGAGTTTGTGAATTGATGGGTGTGAATTTTACATTTATATTCCTTCAAGAGGTGTACTATCGATGAGTTTCGGGACAGTTAGCCTCGTTGGCCTCGGGCAAAGGCCAAATACAGGCAACGTTCATGTTGAGATTTTCATATTTGCGTGCAAACAACAACAAGGCAAGAGACAATGGATCCCAGAAGCAGATTCAACGGTTGTGGCAGTGGCAGTGGTAGTGGCAGTGGCAACAACTGGCAACTGACTAAGTTGTCTCACGGGGGCAGCTAGTTAGTTCCATTCACATTGACGAGTTGCAGTCGCAACAGCGACTTGTTGTTGCCAATAAATGAACTTTGGCTTTGATTTTGATTTTGTGCAAACTACAAACTAGCAAAAGGCTGGCAGCTGACAATCCTCGCGTGCCACCGGGGCAAGTGGCCAAAAGACAGCTCCCTGGAGAAGCCAAGACACAGTAACGAACACACAACTTGGCTAACAAAAATATGCAAATGCAGCGGGAACGGTATAGGGAATGGAAGCTGCTCTTGGCCGGACTCCTGTCTACAAATCTAACAACCATATTTGGCCACTCCGCTTGACAGACAACAAAAGCTGCCCCGGCAATCCCCAAACGGACCACCTAGCACTGCGTCCAGACAACAAGCTCTCAGACCTTTTGCTGTCAACGTGAAGTGGATGAAAAGAAGAGAAGTCTCAAATGAAAGAGAACACTCAAGACTCAACACTCTTATGGATGTAAAACATCAGACACAACAAAGTGTGAATATTAGCATAATGTTAATTTTAAAAACTGTTGATGGGAATGTTAGACTTCATCATAAATAGTTGAGACAATCAGAACTGCCAACTCTGCGTTGAGGTGCTGCCCACTTAACGACTAAATTTGATAGTAAAATAGAAGATTGATTTAAAAGAGCATTCGATCTTCGATCTTCTGATTTTTTAAAGTGTTTATGTTGTTCTTATACTCAGTACCCAAAGTCTATAGGAGTGTTATAATACGCTGACACTGTTTGCAACAGGCAGATCTCACCAACAATTGGAGTCAAAAAGGATCATCATTAAAACAATAATATCTAATTATTTATTGACTCCCTGATTTTTATTTAACTAATTTACCAATATTTTAAAAGAAAAAGGGGTTATTTAAATGTTTAAATTTAAATGGTTTAGCTGAGTAGAGGTCGAAAATTAGATA
The DNA here is from genome assembly GCA_035043265.1 of Drosophila testacea. Classification (NCBI taxonomy): domain Eukaryota; kingdom Metazoa; phylum Arthropoda; class Insecta; order Diptera; family Drosophilidae; genus Drosophila; species Drosophila testacea. Next base: position 798,024 of record JAWNND010001120.1, on the reverse strand, counting down.
ATAATGTCGATATGACATGATTCTCTATTCATATAATTATGATTAACAATATTTATTTGAAACTAAAAATCATAAGTTTATGATAAATGTGATTTTTGTACTTATTTGTCATAACAGTTGGGGTCCGTGGTATTTTTTATTTATATTTGATTATGTGTGATGAGTATCTCACTGTCGAGCATGTTTACATGTTTTTTTTTTGTAAATTCTTCTGCAAATTCTCTGCGGCATGTATTTTTTGCTTATGCATGCAACAATTTATGTATGTGTTTCTGTGAGTTTTGCGAGTATGTGTGTGTGTGAGTGTGTGTGCGTTGCAAGTGCCTAACTTGATTTACTACTCAAAACCCACAACTCCATTTAGTCTGTCAATATGTCGATTTGGTCCGCCTCGTTTCCCTCCTTTTCTTTTGGCCACGTTTTTTTCTCCTTCTGCCAATCGCATGGAAAATGCGCGTTTTGGTTACAACACAGACAACAAAAACAACAAGAACAAAAACCATGGAAAACAGTAACAACTTTTGCTTTTGCTTTGTGGGCTTGCTGCTTGGTCTCAGTGGCTGTCGTCTGGTCTCGTGGGCTACCAAACCTAAACCGATTCCCAATCCCCATTCCCCGATTTGACCATCCTGCTATCCATTTTTGTCCGACTAGACCCGGCCATAATTGACTGGCTGTAAAATTCCTGTCATTTTTTTTTATTTTTATTTTTTTTCTATTTGCCATTTGGGTGGCTCGTTTTGTTTTCTTCCTTCGTGTGGTTGTTTTGCGATGTGCTGGGCGTGATTTGTGGGCGTAACACTTTTTTCTTGTCTCGGTGCCTTTTGTTGTCTCTAACGTTTACTTTCTGACTGCTGAGCATTTTGGCCAAGCTAATGGACAACGTTATGCCACTAAAACAATGTGAACCATTTGGTTAAGAGTTGAGACAACGCTAGTCAAAGATTACATACTCTGATTGACATTTTCCTGGTTTTCATAAAATATGAACTTAAATTAAGGCTTTCCTAGCAAGGGAGATAACTTTATATTCACATATAATATAACAATGTAGTACTTCTGTAATGCATTGATCATTTCTTTGGAATTAATAAAAAGTAATGCCAATGATTAATCTTAAGTCTTATCATTGCGTTGCTTTAATCATTGATATTTCTCTACTTATTACATATTTTGATACATTAATCGTAAGCTCTTCCACCTTAATCCTGAGAGATGTTAATAATAAGCCTGAACGCTTTATTGCTTAAAACCGTTCCCCAAAAGATTCCTTAGTTTCCAACTAGTGGTTGCCCCATCGGATATATTTGTAACTGTTGATTGCTTCATCTCAAGTTGTCAGTCTGATAAAAGAGAGAAAACAACTCCCAGTCCATCAGACATTAACTGACATCAACATCAGCATCAGCATCATCGTCTGATGAAGAGGGGAACTTGGCTTTTATGAAGCGTTTCTGAAGTTGTTTGGACTGTCACCCCATTGAAGGGGGAAGGAGATGGGGCAGCAACATGTCGAGTTGCAAGTTGTTGTCCATTGTTCTGTTAGCTGTTAGTTTAACGCTCATGGGACATGCCAAAAATTTGAATAATAATTTTATTTGCCTGAATTTGCATACGAGGTTGTCCCTCTGTTGAATTTCCGTTCATTTCATCTTTCTTCATCCTTTTTTATTCCACCCTCCTTTTTGTGTTACCAGTGGTTGCCTGTGGTTGTTTGTGGTGCCTGTGGTGCTTGTGGTGCCTGTGCAAAGCTGACGCTGTTTGCTTACAATGTGCTGGACATTTAAGCCATTTGACTTTTGGCCATCAAGTTGTTAACATGTGTTGACTGTGACTAAGAGAGGAACTATGTAGGAGACAGAGTTGGGGACAAGTGACTTCAGTTTATTTATTCATGCACTTAGTGAGGCATTCACCGTCTGTGCATCAGATTCAGATTGAGCTTCTGGCCTGGTCCCATCTGCTAATTGCCAATTCTGTCTTCGGGCCAATCAAAGCTCAAGTATTTTGTAAACGTTTCTCTCACATTATTTACTACTGGACTCTAACTGAAAGTCCTCAGTTCCCTGTTCAAATCAATGCATCCCATTGTTATTTGTATTTCCTCAGTTGTCCAGCTTCTCCTTCTCCTTCTTCAATTAAATTGAGCGTATTATTCACTGACTGATTCTCTACTAGTTTATCAAGCTGTCTCTCTTTCTCTCTCCATTTTTCTAAGTCACATGCAAATGAGTTGACTCCTGAAGAAATTGCAGAAGTTGGGGACATTTATTGAAAATGTAAGTGCCAATATTTGGACAACAAAAACCAAAACTTAATTGCAAAAACATGTTGGCAGCTGTGTAATTTGGTTTTCTCTTGAGGTATGAGTACTTGTCTATATACTCGAGTTTGTTTTATAGGAGTTGAAAATGCAGTTGGTCAGATCTCAAATCATTTGCAGTTTCATTTAAAGGTTAGACTAACTTTCTGCTCATTCTGACAGTGCAAATGTTGTTAGATATCAAATTAAGCATACGACAGGTGGAACAAGGGAACATTTAGCAGGTGCTCGACTTTGCTGCTTTGCTGCTGCTGACTAATGGAATATCATGTGAAGTAGCCTGGGAACATTGTCTGAAAGCATTTCCAAAGTGACATGCAACCAAATTGCAGCTTAAAAGCGCAAAGACAAAGACTCCACCTTCTGTATAACCACGGAGAGGGTGTGCCCAATGCACAGACTACAATTACTCGACTATCTGACTATCTAACTGTCTGTCTATGTGTTGCTGCGGGTATTACTAAACTATGGTGAAATATGTAACACTTTGAGGAAATGTGTTGCATAATATTGACAACTACTTCACGCATAGATCACATTTTCAAGCTGCTTTTTCTTTATATTTTTCCTCCCAGAACCTATAATGTACCTGATATTGTGCATACACATTTAACTTAAATTATTTTTAATAAGTATGTTTTATATTATTTATTTATTTTATCCCAGTACTTCTAGTACTAATGCTTGAATTGAACTTTAATTTTACAAATTCTACTAGAACATGTTTTCCAATTTTTTTCTTTTCAACACAGCTAAATTTTAGCATATTATTATTTCGTTTTAAATATTATTATTTTTACAAAACAGAAAAAAAATCAATTTAAATATGTATATTTTGTAGTAGTAAGTATCGCATTTTTATTTGTTCAGTAAAGAGTATTTGTGTGTTCTATGTAAGTCGACCTAGAGTCAGTTAAATACTCTTTTTTGAACATTATTATAATTATTATAACATAATTATAGTTATATTTTTTGTTTAATGGTTCGTTTACTTGAAAATAACAAATATTATCTTCATCTACTTAGATCATGATATTCTATGATAATGGGAAATAGTTATTCATTTTAGAAAGAGTATTTAAGCTTCGGCGTTGAGCACTTAAAAGTTACCCTGATTTTATATAATTTAGCTAGCGCCAGTCTAGTGTTTGGCGTTCTGTTTTGAAAGGGAAGTCAGCGGGTCTACTTTTTTAATGCAATTAGTGAGAGCTGCAAAACATTAGGCGATAGACAAACACGCACACATATCTACATATAAAACTGTGAGAGTGTGAGATTGTATCTGAGAATATCTCTTTTTTGTCGCTCAACTCGTAATTGACGCTGAAAGGCATTGCAAATGAAGTCAACGCCAAAATGTTGTACAATTTTGGGAAAATGCAATTACTTAATCAGCATTCAAGAGCTGCAAAAATGGTCGTGGGTTAAATGGGAGATAAACAAGCTAAATAGAGAGGGGGAGACAGAGAGAGAGAGAGAGAGAGAGAGTGAGAAAGGGAGAAACGAGAAGATTGCAAATGCAACTTAAAATCTATTTATCTCAAGTGGTTTACACAAGTCTTTTCGACCATGTCTGCAGTTGATGAAGATGACGTTGATGTGAATCATGATTCACACATATTCATATTCACATTCACATTCACATCCTTTGCTGTACAGCAGTTTGTTTACCCGTTGTCCCTGTTGATGTGCCCAGGATAAATTGTGTTTGACTAATTGAAAATTTGCATAAAATCAATTTTAATTGAAAATCTTGTCGGCAACTAGTACCAGACAAAAAGAGGTTAAGTGAACATTCACATATTCACACACACTCAACTGACATTCACTCGTCTGTGCTTTGCTCTCTGGCCAGACAAATATTGGCATTTAGTTTACAGAGCTTCAAGATTCTAAAGTCAAGATTTCAATTCCCATCTGACCCTAAGTTTTAATATATGTATGTGTTTGCGTGTGTAATCTGTGTGTGTGTGTTTGTGTGCTGGTCAAAACTTAAACATTAAAAATTAAATTAAAGCCAAAAGTTTTAGCTTGTACTGCAATTTGGACATTTAGCAATTAGCAAATTTCATTAAATTATTTATAGATGAGACAAAGTGTTGCTTTGCCGCAGACAGACGAATTGAATCATCATCAGTTAAATTATTCTAATTAGTTATTTAATAGCTGCAATTTGCGTGTAACTGTTGAAATGTTTATTATTTTTATTTCTTAAATTTTTTACATAATTAAATATTTAGTTATTCTTTATCAAGCTATGTTATGAGCAAGAGTCAAGTTCGTTTCGCGAACCGGACCGAAGGTTTTATTCAAAAGTTGGTTTTGAAAAATAAAAGAAAAATATATATTTTCTCTATTGTTTTTCACTTTTCCTAAAACTTAAGTTCTTTTTAAACTATTAAAAAAAGAAAGTTTTGCATTTTTAAAGAATTTGTTTTTGAATTATTATTTGCATACATATTTTATACCAAATTGTTATACACTACTTGCAGTTTCTTGACATAATCTTTGAGAAAAAGCACACTCAATAATAATAACAAGGAGAACAAACAATTCACTCAGAATGCCAGCTTTGCTTTTCATTGAATATGGAAACGCACTTTTCTTTCTTTAGCATTTTCCGCATTTCCGAGCCTTGTATTCCCGAGAATAAAACATTTCCCTGGGCTGACGATTTGACAGGTTTTCACTGACATGAAAACTGAATCGCAACGAGGATGTTGACGTTGACGTAACGACGACGTTGCAAAGTAGTCGAAAATTCAGATTTGGAAAGCTTTTCGGTGGTGTTGCACCAACCACAGCATGCAACACAGTGGCGCACTGTGCCACACCGCCCACAGTCGAATGTATTGTGTAAATTATGCGTAGTCGTTGCTGTTGATGCGCTTTCTTGGTTTTAAATTTCAAATGCTTCTCGATTTAGCAATCCAAAAATTCAATGCAACAACAACAACAACAACTACAACAAGAACAAGGGGCACAGGCTCATTTACACACATACTTCTGTACAGCCCACATTCATGCTACACACTCCACAGACTCAAAACAACCAACACTCAAACACTCAAATACTCAAACACTCAGAAAGCCACGCAACAACGAATTGCATTCATTATGTTTATACGAATGCAATTTAGTTGCTGTCTCTGTCTATCACTCTCCCTCGTTTCATCTCTCTCTTTCTCTGTGTCCCTTTCACTCTCTCCTAGCGCTTATAGCCAAGTTGGAAGGCCTGACCTTTTTGCATTTTTCATACACCAAAAACGGCTAAAAATACTTGAATAATGTTCTACCCGATGCCTGACGTTGTCGTTGTTGTTGTTGTTGTTGTTGCTGTTGTTGTTGCTGTTGTTGTTGCTTTGACTGCACAGATTTAATAGGATTTTAGTGCATTGAAGTGATTTTTCAATGCCGCCACATGATGATGACTATGATGATGGTGATGATGATGATGGTGATGATGCTGATGTTGATGATGTAAATGGGAAAATGGCAATGGGAAGGGATATGACTGTGACTTGGTTCTGTTGAGTTATGCATGAATTGTAGGCAAAAGGAAGAGTTAAATTCCCACTAACCGTAGGTAAAATGCGTGGGCTAACATCCTTTTCAGAGAGTACATCACTGTAGTTCACATAGTCATTATAGACAGGCCATTAATGAATAGAACGCATTATAATAAAAATCACGTATTTATATTTTAAAAGTTAATAAAATAATTTTGTAAAGTAGAGTAACAACTTTCCATTTTCTATTATTTCTTACACATTTTTTTATTTTATTTTATTGCATTAAAAAATAAATCATAATTTAAAGCATCACTTGAAGTAGGAATATACTTAGTTAACAACTAAAACAGGTATAATTATAAGTATTATTGGGAGTGTTAATATAAGTTATAGTATGGAAGGTGCTTAAGAATCAGTATGAGTTAGAATTTCTGGTATTATAAGTATTAGTTTCTTGAATTTCTTGACAGGTATAGGAAAAGGGAGAATTTTAGGGAAGGAAGAGAGAGTTCTGCGAATAAAAAATGAAATAAACTACTATCACTTAAAAAAAGTTACATTGATTGCCTTAGAAATAGGATAGCATATGTGACGATTTTTAATAGTGGAAAACATTGTTTAAAACCGCTGAATAACACTAATAAATACTTTACTAATGTGTGCTGCGTCTAAAGGTCTGATTAAATTGTAACGAGTGATTTCGGCTTGAAACAATAAAAATAAAATATATTAATTATAATTAATTAAATAATAATTTAAAGAATCATCCAATTGGTTGTAAAGTCATTTACTCATGCATTCACAATACTACATACATGGCTTCACTCTGATAGTTGAGGAGCATGAGATTTGAGAGTGCTGTATAGCAGACAAATAAAGAGTAGAGGCAAAAAGGAAGAGTATGTAAGAGAGTGGTTTTGTTTGAAGCTGGAAGCTGTGGCAAATTTATGGCTTGCCTTTAGCTACTAATGAGTTTGTCGGCATCCGTCAGTTGAGCCACTTGCCCGGCGCCTAGAAAGCGGCTTAAACCGGGGCGCCGGACCTTGAGGACCTCAGGCACAGGATCCTACATACAAACACACTCATACACACAGCCTCACACAGACTCCATAATGGGTTAAAAATGCGTAAACGATTTTGGGCGTCGTAAGCTTCTTAGATATTTGCATCAGATTTGCCATAAATTGTATGTGGGCGAGGTTGGTGGGCGAAACAAGCAGCCTTAGCGGAAGCATTTTGATTGATTTACACACACACACACACACACACACACACACAGAGAGAGAGAAGAGCTGAGTGACTTCCTCTAGAGGAGAAAGAGGAATAGAGAGGGAAGCATCTTATGTGCTGCTGAAATTTACCATACCATAAAGCCAAAATGCGGCCGTATTTCTTCAACTTCCGGCATTAAGTGCACACACGGCAGCAAATTAATTAAGTGACGTTGCCAAAGAGCTTCGACCTGCCACAAGGATGAGGACAATATCACGAATCTCTGTCTCTCTGTGTGTGTGTGTGTGTTGTCCAATTAATTAAACGCACACCAACGACAACAGGGAGAAGAAGAGACGGAAAAGCTAAAGCAACTGCAGTTACGAGTATTTTCCGACTCTCTATTGTTGTTTTTGTTGTGGAGCTTTGCATTGGCTTTGGTTAAGCTTTCGTAATTTACACCTGTCCGTGTTGATCCAATTGGAACAATGAGAGCTAGGAGAGCACTACACCGCCTGAGAGGACATCTTTCAGTCAATTAAATCCAGAATCCTAAGATAGTTCGAGTAGTTCATATAATTATTTCAAAGCCAAGTGTAAATATTTCTCTGGCAAGTTAATGTCAAACTTTCAACTTGAAATCTTTTTCTCCTATATAACTTTTCCTATAAAATTTAAAATCATGAATTATTTTCCCTGGCATCTAATTAAATATAATAAACTGTCAGTGCAATTATTTTTTACTTCAAAACACATTCAAGCTTTTATTTTTCTGAATATAAAATCCAGAGGTTCCCAAATAAACTAAAAGTATGCATTTCTCAGGAGATTTAAAGAAAAATATCTAAATTTCCAAACCGTATTTACTTAAAAGAAAAATCATTTTACCCTCGATTTCCCCTTATTTACACAGCCTTTTACATATGTTGCATACTTTTGGGAATTACCAAACATTCTTGCACATCGTTTAAGTCCGAGTGTCGATTTCAAATCTCAGTTAAAACTCTCAAAACTAAGCTCAATTGTGTCGAAGCAATCACATGCTGTTAATGTTTCAATACAGACTAAGCTTCAAAATTGCTATTTAATGCTTTGGAAGCTTTAAAATGAATGTGTGTAGAAGTACATATCAATCCCTTTGCATTAGGCACCTCTCTTTTTCTCTCTCTTTCTTCATAGTTTGCCTAATTTCCGACCCAACTAAGCTGCTTGCCAATCCTCTCGCATTTTCCAACCATGTCACTGAAACATTTTCCCATAGCTTTTTGTATTTGGCGTGAAAATGTTGTCCATACAGAGTTCCCACTCCAAAAAGCTGTTAACGTTGGCCCAAAAAAATCGTTGGGACTAGGCTAATGGATTATGTTTTTCTTTTTCTAGTTTATTTTTTTGCGAATGAGTATTAAATGGAAAAGGGTCAATTGTGAATTGAAAAAATATCTTTGAGATACAAATGCAAATTGTGGTTTGAAATTTAATATCAAGCTTAGTTTGAAATTCGCATCGAATAATATAAACAAGTGTTATAAACGATATAGTTGAAAATTTAAATTGTAACTAAGAACGAAATACGACAGAATCAATTAAAGTTCAATCTAAAATGTGCTTTAAAATTGTCTAGGAATGTTTTTTTTTGTTTTCAAATATACGTCATGTTGTCTTCAATATACTCTAATTATACCCTCTCTTATCTAGTTTAAGTAATTGCAGGTTAACAGAAATCTTTTTGTAATGAAATCTGATATGTGTTGCATTTAATATTTCTGATACATTAGAATATATTTATGTAATATACTTACAAGTTAGGGTTTCATTAAAAGTTGGTAAATATTTTAATAGGCTTAATTGAAGCTTGGCTTTTATGTGAGTCCATGTGCAATTAGTTTGAAGCATGATTCCAACACAGATAATTTAGATAAATGTCTTAAATTCATTTAGTATTTAACTTGCAATTTTCTTCTGGCCAAACACATCCGGCCAGGAACAACAACAACACACACACAACATGGAAGATAGAAGATGGAACATGCAACTAAGGCCCTAAGCTGTCCCAATTAGCCAGGCTCCAAGGCTGCATTGGATGCCAGTGCCAGTCGACTGCCAGATTACTCACATAACAGTACAACATACTCATACTCTCCATACTTCATGCCACACATGCTGAACTCAAGCTGCAACTTCCACTTGCCACTTACCACTTGCCATTTGTGTGCATTCTTCTTGTACAATCCCCATTTGGGTCAAGTGCCGGTTCCGGTTGCTTTTTCTTCTACGGCTGCCGAGTGCAAAAATTACATTAAAAATATTTTATTAAATTCTCATATTTAAGCCACGCCCACAGGCCCATTTGGCGGCTGTTGTTCTTGTTACACATATCATATTTAATTTAATTCTCTTTATTTCTCTAGTCTTTATTATTGCAACATCTCCATGTCTTGCAGCAACGAGTATCTAATGTATCCAGTATCTGGCCATGTGTTGTGGGCCATGTTGTTGACCATGTTGTTGGCAAGCTAGTTTTTGTTACTACTGCTCATTTTTGCGGCTTTTACACAGCAGCTTTGCTCATACTCGCTCCGGGCATTACATTAGCTGCAATTAATTAAGTTATACTCTGGGAATTACTTAAGCTTGGCCTGGGTTACAGTAAACAGTTCATAAGTATGACCCACATGTGGTCATAAACAGTTTTTTCTCTTTTCCCTTTGCTGATGTGTGTAAGAGACTATGAGTTACCCTAGACTTTTTGTAGATTTGAATCTTTAGCAAAAATAGTTATGCATTAGTTTTCAAATGACGTAATGTTCAGGATACATTTTAAAATATTAAATTGCAGTTGTTGTACTATTCACCAAAGGGGTTTAGGTACAAATAATATTATCTTTCATAATTTTCAATATTTCCATGAACTGTTTAAGTTGTTGAATAAACATTTCGAGTGTACTTTTAAAACTCGGACACCACGCATTGATCACGTTTTTTATTTGTTCAATAACTTAAGCCATGTTTGACAACAGAGAAAACCTCAAAAAGAGGAAAATGGATGCCCAATTACAAATGAATAAGCCAAAGCCTCAGCAGAGAATCAGTTGCCGTTGCCGTCGCCGTTGCAGTTGCAGTTGCAAGTCCCTGCAGCTAAATCCTCATTCTCATTCGCATTCTCTCAAATAAATCCGCCATTGTCACTGGCAAAGCAAATGTCAATTGTGTGCACCTTGGGGTTGAGTCCTGAACACATGCGAGGATCAGGATGAACAGCCGGATGAAGATGAGAATGAGAATGAGGATGAGGGCAACAAATTGCATGTCAACAACTAGCGCTGGGTATTATCCCCTCGGAGGAGAGCCAGGCCCAATCTATTCAATCTAGGATTACACTTGACAAAAAATGAGAAAAACTAGGTACAAATAATCAGAAAATAGAATATTTGAATTTGAATTTGCGTTGGCATTGCGATTCAATCGAGCTTGTAATTCTGAGAGCTCAACTCAGCTGTATCTATAGAGTGGGAATGAGAATGGAAATGGAACCATTGTTGTAGTTATTATTACTACTATTATTTTATGACTCTCCAACTAGTTATTTTTACGAGCTGTCCAAAGCGGCATTGTCAACAAGGTGCATTCATAAATTAGTTCGAATGGTTTGAGTATTTTTCGCGTTCTTGTGACGTTCCAAACTAATTGTTATCTCGCTGGGTGTTTATCGTCTGGCCAGAGTTCTTCTTCTTATTCATTTACCTCTTGAAACTAATTAAGTTTCCACAGTTCTTCCAAAAAGGAAAACCAGTCACTGGCTTTACATTTTTACGTTTTTATGGCTTTATTTACGACTTTCGCTTTGAGCGCATTGTGTGAAATTTGTTGAGTTTCTTTTAATGCTTCTTAATTCTAATTACCACACGGTCCGTCGACTGTTCATCTTTGTCTGTGCTAACTGCCCACTACTCGTCTATACCCTGGACATGTTTAATACTCCAATCGGGTATCAGCTGCAGTCATTTTATTATACTTTAATTTATTGTTTGGATATTCAGTTCAAATATCAATTGCCTACATTCGGATCTTATAGACAATTTTTTATTTTAATTACAGGACATCTCTTAGTCGATCACTTTTCGTTCGTTTTGTGTTTTATTTGTAGATTCTCTTGACTAATTTTTAGTTTACGACTTTTTACATTTTAATGGCGCTGTCGATCCGTTAGCAAAGGGCAAAAAGCGCTTAAAATTCTCATCATCACCCATCAGTGGGAAATGCAATTTGAGCATCATTAAAAATAAAGTTAGCTGCACTAATTTCATCTCTTAATATCATTTGAAACACCTGAAAACAAAAACAATGAGAAACTATAGAAATAACCTGAAAACGAGACGAACGTAAAAATAACTAGTATCTCATGGATACGCGTGTTCTTAATGCTGCATCTAAGATACTTTTGTTCCACAACAATTCATGATGCATCATTTTCTTATTATATGGTTTATTTGATGTTCTTTAAATGAAGAATGAGAATGAAATAGTTTATTTAACCAAACAAAACTTGAGTTAAACGATCATTGGCATATTTCTGTATATATTTTGCCTCTTACTCTTCCCCCTCTTTCTGTGTCTCTGCCCTTTTCTCTCTATTTTATATCTCTGTTTTTTTTTCTCTCACTGTTTTTCGCTTTCTCTGTCTACTTTTCTATCTTACTCGTTCTCTTAATACTTTGAATTCTTCTTAATTTTCTATCTCTGTCTAATTTTTTTCGGTTCTCCAAATCTTATTCTCTCTCTCTACTACCACTCCATCTATATATCCCTCTTCCTTTCTCCTTAAATAATAAACAACTTATCCACGTGCTGTCATAATTTTCATTTTATTAGCCAAAACCCTTTTGAGGATAGAGCATGGAGCAGGATCGAGGGGAAAGAAAAGCTAAGCCATATTACTGTCATGTATCTAAACGTATATGACATATGTGACTATATATGACTATATGTGCATGTATTACTGTCTGTGTATCTCTCTCTCTTTCTCTGTGTGAGTGTTACTTAATTGCCAGAATGCTTGCCTCATGGTAAAGGATGCAACAGTTGCAGCCTCATGTTGCCTCCTCTTGTTGAGGGGCAAATTATTTGTGCAAACAACTTCGAGTTCGCTGCACATTTGAGCATTCAATTAGATGATGATAAACATCATCATAATCCTCAACTGCAGAGTAAATAAATAAAAGCATATTTAAAATAACATTAAAAGCTAAATAGCGTTCACAATATGCAGATGCCTTACCACTTGACGCCCTAAGCGACATTTAGGAGCTCAGTCAAGTTTTATTTCGAGTAGCATCCTCTAGCGTTTAGTTCATGTGCCTGTTCTGTGCAGTTTTTGATTAAAAAAATAAAAAACTGGGTATAAAAACTTAATCACACTAAGCGTTCAGTTGTGTAAAGTGTCATAAATCAGTTCAAGTGTTGGAAAATATTCGCACGAAAGTGTTGACTAATGCGGTGTCACCAGAATTAGCCAAGAGCGACAGATTCAGAGAGAGAGAGAGAGAGAGAGAGAACATGGAGTGAGAGTTAGAAAGAGTCGCATGCAGTTTCATAAATAATTGTCTAAAGCTCTCAGATTACTCGCATGCAGTTCTCATACAAAAGTTTTGTGGTAACTAATTGCATGTAATATGGGTTTTTAGGTTAACAACAGCTGTAACTGTAGCTTTAAATCTGATTTAACATTAGCTTTGGACTTTGGAAAGGCTACTGAAATGGTATACACTTAATAGTTTAAAATGAGTGGAAATTATAAAGTCTCGGATTTAAGCTACTCATTAGGACAAACTATTTTACTAAGCCACTCTTCATTCATAATAATTATTTGGCTCTGAGTTAAATAATGAAAATTTGCATCTGCTACTATTAGAAATATATTCAATTTAAGCTAGGGGCTTATCTCATTTATCTCATTTCAAATCAAGCATGGTCACACTCTGCTGTTAAATCGTTTGATTATTTGTAAATGAGTAAGTCTAAGTCCAAATGTAAGTAAGGGATAATTTCATTCAATCTTCTCATTTATTCGTTTCCATTTAGCTACACTTACTACTTTTAGCTTTTACTTTGAATCAGGTAACACTGTGTTGTAAATTTGGGTGCTTTTCTAATCTTGTATTAACATTTTCAGGCTCTTACACCATGTGTAAATAATTTGACTCCTTGCCTAGGCAAAATATAAAATCATAATCAACTTCATCAACATTCTTTGCTATTCTCATCTGTTGTCGATATGTCATAGCTGGTCACGATATTTCGTAAATTTCCCCCAATTTCTACCCTATCAACCACAAATCTCTGAATCAGACTCTGGATTGTGACTGCTGCAGCTGAGATATCGAGAGTGCAGCACAAAATTGAACTTGACTTTGGTCAACTTGTTGAGGGGGCGTCTGCCTATCACAGGAATCTGAGCAAAACACACTTATTTCTCAGTTCAGACACATGTCATGTCCTATCGTGATTTTTATGCGCATGTTGCCTTGTAGTATGCATTAAAAATGTGCCTGGCCCTGATGTGTTTGCAATCTCATACACACACATCCAAGCACACATCCATACACACATTTCCTAGCAACGAACAAGGATAAACAAACAAATATCCTGTCGTTGCACGCAGCACGCACTTATCCTGCAGCTGACACTTAACACTTGAGTGAAAAGAGATGGTGAGAGGGAGAGTGCAATATGCTTATCGCTTCAACAACAACAATTATGGTTTATTATTGCTTGGGAAATGATTTTCCCTTCTGCACAATTTACAACTACCGAACATTTACCGATAGTTCACCCTACACAGAAATTGTGATTTGCGATTGCGATTGTGATTTGTGCATTCGATTTCATTTGAGTGGACAATCGAATTATTACGCTTGACATTTCGTAGTTTCCCCGATTTCCCTTCCATTTTTGGAGATCCTTTTTTTATGGACCGTCGCTGCTCATTTGTTGCGGACACGTTTCCCGTGTGCTGTGAGAAAAAATCGTGAAAAGTCTTTCAAGTGTAAATTAAAGTACGATTTCTGATGCACACTCACAGCACGCTCGTCTTTACCATGGCAAATAAAACTGCGGAAATTCAAAAATCCATATTTTGAAATGCTCTAGAGCCGACTTCTGTATGCTCTTACTTGCACTGTTGTATTTATAAAACATTACTAACTAATTATAGCTCAAATAAGATAAGTATTTGCTGAAAGTCTTGCTTGCTTCATTGCATAATTATAATGAACCGATTAACTAGACCCCTTACCCATTTTATATTAGCTAAGTATATGAGAAAAACAATAGTTTTCTGTCAAGTCTAGTAATAGAGTCGCACATTTTTAATGAAAAATGTAGATTACTTTCAAAAAAAGGGTATGTAAAATACTACAAGACAGAGGAGTCTCTGTATGTGACGTCGCTGAGTGTCAGCTTCCTTTCCGTATTTATTTGTGGCACATTGTCGTCGACTTCTGTCTCATTCCCAGTCTCATCTCATCATCTTTATCATCCTCATCGCTGTTGTCCTCGACGCGTGTACGCGAGGTTTATTATTTTGATATTTCCTGTGATATTTCTATGCCCATTTTCACATTTCCATCTCTTCATCTTCAAACAGTCAATGAAAAGAGTTTGTCAGGGTACAAGTTGGTATAATAAATGCCATAAGCTGAATTTAATAGAGTCACAAAAATTAACAGCTTCTATTTGAAGGTCGAGAATTCGTTTTAAAAATAAAAAATAATAAATAAATGAATGAAAAATGGATACTTAATTTTAATATAAAGGATCCAACATAAATGATTATTGAAAGCGAATTTTTCGAATTATTTTGTATCAATATTTTGTCTGTGGATGTGATTTCTTCTGTGGCACATTTTATGTAGACTTTTGAAAACAAATGCAATATTGATCGAATATAATCCCTGCAGCTCTGGAGGTGACGATTGGCTATGCTGAACTACCCCGCTACTTCCCACATGGGTACTTACTAGAGTGACCCTATGGTAAACAAACGGCGAAACACCAACGGAATGGTTCCTACATAGGTACTTACTTGTGTGACCCTATGGTAAGCGAACGCCGAACCACCCAGCTAACTTTTCGGCTAGAACGTATATAGGTACTTACTTGACTGACCCTATGGTAAGCGAACGCCGAACCATCCAGCTAGGTACTTACTTGACTGACCCTATGGTAAGCGAACGCCGAATTACCCAGCTAACTTTTCGGCCAGAACGTACATACAGTTTGTCAATTAATTGTTTGCAAAGTGAAAAGAGGCACAAAAGTTAAACTTTAACTTAATATTTATTAACCATAGAACTTCTTTTCAATATTTTTTTTTATACATATATTTATATTAATATATTACTTATGAATTAGACAAAAAAAAATAGGTAAAAGTATAACAACAACAATAATAAAACAAAAATAACAGATTATGTCAAATTTCAGACTGTCAAGTAATTGTTTGCAAAATTCAAACTCTGTTTGGCAAAAGTGGATTAAACTACAAGAAAATTAGAGATAAAAAATTAATATTAGGTACTTACTTGACTGACCCTATGGTAAGCGAACGCCGTACCACTGAGTAAAATGCGCACGAAAGCGACAGAAAGCGTAAACGAAACGTAACGGTACTAGCATCACATTTGTTCTTGTTATTCCACGAATAGGGCATAGGAAACAGAAAAAATCAAAACTTCGATTACGCTTTCAGTCGCTGTTTGTTCCTAAATTTACAAAAACAATTGTGATGAAAGTACCGATCGTTTTGGTTTTGCTTGCCGCTCTTTCGCAATGACCGAACGCAGCTGTACTGAATGTGTTTGCCGGTTGCCAGTTTTGTGACAGCGTTGGAGTTGAGAGGAGTGCAGCAGAGCGAGTGAAATAAACAAGTGTAAGTGAAATTAAAACAAAAGTGATTTTGGTAAATAAACTAACACACAAAAATGTACGACAATCGACCAGTTTTAAACATAATAGTATGTATAGCATTAAGAAAGGCTCAAGCAGCAACAGAAAAAAATATGTAGACATGTTAAATTGTGTCACATTGATGGTATTCCTCTGTTCAAAAGTTCTAGTGCCCAGCTTTGGCCCATTTTGATAAAATTGACGAATATTCAAAATTAACCGGTATTGCCTGTCGAAATATTTTTGGGAAAGTCAAAGTGATGAATTTCTTAGCCAATTCACTTGTGAATTTTTGTATGAAATAATTATAATGCCTTTACTACATCATGTTGATTGAGTCGATCGTCGTACATTTAATATTCAAAACATAACAACTAACATAACATATCGGATATAATTAATTATAATAATAATATTAAGAAAATAATAATAATAATAATAATAATAATAATAATAATAATAATAATAATAATAATAATAATAATAATAATAATAATAATAATAATAATAATAATAATAATAATAATAATAATAATAATAATAATAATAATAATAATAATAATAATAATAATAATAATAATAATAATAATAATAATAATAATAATAATAATAATAATAATAATAATAATAATAATAATAATAATAATAATAATAATAATAATAATAATAATAATAATAATAATAATAATAATAATAATAATAATAATAATAATAATAATAATAATAATAATAATAATAATAATAATAATAATAATAATAATAATAATAATTTTTTTTCAGGCGAGCTTGCTGAGGAAATTAACTTCTTAGAAAAGAAAGTCGAGGAACAGACAGCCATAATAAAAGGGATACAAGAGAGCAAGAACAAGGGCAGAAGGTGGCCATGAAGTTTCCTATTAAGACCGAGAGCGAGCTGAATAATATGAATATGGAAATAAACGCCACAAACCGAGAGTTTTATGTTAGTATATATATTTAGTTAAAATTGTTACTTTAATTCTAATTGTTATTTATTTTGCTTACAGATTTATGAAATGAAGAATCTAATTATGCCAGAAGGTATTTTAAAAAACTTGAAAAACATTTTGGTCAATAAGGTTGTTTTGGCCTATAATCTAAATGGCGTTCAAGGGAAAGCGGCGTTGAAAGAGAAAGCCAATTTTTATGGAGCCATGCTCGGTAGGTATTGTTAAATTCATTGTAACTGGAGCTGTGCAATAACAAATCAATTATTTAATGATTAAATATTAAAAACTTTGTAACAAATAATTGAATTGCAATTGAATTTAATTATTAAATAAACTTAGTAAGCAATTGAATTATTTCAATTAGCATACATCATTCATTTAAAACTGATAGAATTTTTTTATTTTATTTTTTTCCAGATGCAATAAGTCGATAGTCGATGGGACTGGGTCAGCTGAGGACCAATTGAAAAAAGCTTTGCAGCTGCAAAAGAAGCGGCATTTTAAGAATTCCAGCTGCAATAAAAAAAGATGTTAATAATAACAATGATTTACAATGACCAAAAAATAAAAAAAACACTGAAATAAAAAAATAAATATACTTTTAAATTAAAGCTGTTTTATTTATTTACTTAGCTACATAAGTACCCCTACCATGGGTACCTACATAAGTACTCCTATTATGGGTACCCCTGTAACTACTACTACTAAAATACCAAATGAAGAAACGCATTGCTTAGAGTTAGTAAAGTAAGTAGCGCTTGTTTCCTGGTAATTTTTTATTTCACCAGCTTCGAACTAGTCCCCAGAACTGTGGGGAAGCTAATTTTTACTTGAAAATCACAATCGATATTATTTTTGATGTTTGTCAAATAAAGAGGAAAACTTTTTCTTAAAGTTTTTTTATTAGATTTTTACTTTAACAAATAGAAATTTTTAAAATCCTCTGTACAAATTTCGAATTCAAAACTGATCCAACATAAATTGAACCTTAATTTATTCATAAACATTTTTAAAGGCTTTCCTCTTTTTAAAAAATAAATATCTATAATACCGTTTTAGTTTTCTAACAGTTCATAATTAAAAATTTCTGTGCTCTAATTGGCAACCCATCATTCAATCAGACTGTTAAGTTTCCTGCCATTTCTTTTTAACATGATTCTGATCCTATACCGTTTTCCCAGACTTTGGATGCTAATTTCCTTAGTCTCGTGACGTCGGCTTAGTGACGATTACACAATGACTTGACAATTCAACTGTGTCCATTCAAATTGTATTTACATGTGAGTGTTGATCGAGTATGTTTTCGAGTGCAGCCCCCAAAATTCAAATTCTACGTATGAGTCTTGTTTGTGGAACGTCGTGCGTCGCTTGCTTTTTGTTTTCTCAGTCATTTTTTCTCTCTCTTCTTGATTTTGTTTTTGTCGAAAAAGGTGCAAGGGATTTGTGAATTTCGAGATGTATTTTTGGGTTTTTTGTTTGTTTGCTGGCAGCAGGTCATGCGGCACATGCAACACATGCAATACACACAAACACAGTTAAAGGAGTTCCCATTACAATCTTCAAATCGAAGCAGCATCCACGCCGCGAACTGAGAGCTGAGAACTGAGAATTGTGACTGAGAACTGAGATTCAAACTAAGACTGGGCTCGAGATAGGGACGACTGTGGCTGGGGAGTGCGGCTTTTGTTTGTGAACAGTTCCTGGCGAGGTCTTTCTACGTTTGCTGTAACCAAACAAATGATCATAAAAAAAGTTGTTGTTTTTATTTTTATTTTAATGCCTTAAGCACGCTGTACTTCAAAGACCATATGCCGATCCTTGGACCTGACCACGCAGACAGCTCGTTAGTTTGGTTTTGGTTTTTTGATTTACTTTTCGATTCGATTCGTTTTGTTTGGTTTTGTTTCGTTTCGCTTGTTGAATTTTCTAGTTAACGCATTGCCGTTCATTGCATTTAATGAGCTAACACACACACAGATACATTCACATTGGTTCAGGGGGTTACCATATTCTCTACAATAAATCAATAATTAAATATTATAAACCAACGCGTTGGGCAACTCACAGGAACGTGTGAAAATCCTTTGGTAAAGTAAACAAAAAGTACGCGATATTTTTCTATTGTTCATTAATCGATGGCACCAGTTCACAAACAACAACAAACAGGGCTAAATGCAACCCTTAGGGTTTTAAAGGGGGAGGGAAAGTGGATGGTTGTGGTCTCAACTAGTTCCGGCCTTTGTTGTTGTCTTTGGCTTAATGTCCTCATTAATGCGCAAGTCTCTGATGATTGCATTTTCATGCCTCTTTCTTCTCTCATCTCTCCACCCACTTCCCCCACCCCCATCATTTTCCATTTATCATCTCTCATTTCGCAATTCGCAATTCGCATTTCTCATTTGGTGATTCGGAAATTTGTGATTTTGAATTTTGATTAGAGATTAAATTGTCTCTGGCGATTAGCATCAACGAAGAGCTGAAGCTGGAGAATTGTGCAAACAAGCGTATGTTTGCATTAGCTTCCAAATTGCAACAACCGTTCCACACTCTCAATCCCACTCCCACTTTTCCTCCCTCTCTCCCACCCCTGTGGCAACACTGCACTGCATGTGTGAGTCCAGCTAGGAGAACAGTTCCATAGACCCACCACCAAGTGGATGATGACTTGAGCAGCCGACGGCACACTTTGTGCATCATTTCATTTGGTTTGTGCTCGTTAATTTTGCGGTTGAATTTTTCCTTCATGCTGCGCTACATTCAATGCGGCATATCGATTTAGTTTTCGGTTTCGAATGCAGTCTGCAAAGGAACATTACAATAGATAGTAGATAAGCATCTTCTTAGCTATTATTAATTATATTTTTTACCATAAAATACTGGCTTCCCTCTGACTAATTGTTATCCAGACTGTCATATTTATTTATTTATCTGTTTTTAAAAAATAAGATATTGTATTTAATTAACGGTCTTATTATGCAGTATCTTATATGCTAAATCGAAAATAGATTTTGTTTGACAAAATATTATTATAATTATATTCTTATATAATTGGTAAGTAATAATAGAAGTATTAATAACAATCGTAATTAAAATTAAATATTAATTTATTTATTAAATGTGGTAAAAAATGCAAACCTTAATATTTACTGACTTTTGATCTTTATTTATCTTATCGAAACTACTTAGTTATTCTATTCCATAGATTCTCTCTGATTTTTTCCAATTCTTAATTCCGCAAAGTTCAAAAGGCTACCGTACAATGTGTATTACACATCAGATTTTAGATATTTTTTAAATGGAATCTCTGTCTATAGTTCAAAATCTAAAATATCGTTTGACATTAATTCTTTGAATAAAATCTTTAGAGTAGTATCAAATTGCTTTCTTCTAAGTGTAGCCTGCCTCTGTTTTTTTACTTTTTCCGCACTGTACTTTGGCTATCCAAGCATTTTATATTAAACATTATTATTATCAGTATCATTTGTTAAAAGCAGTGACTTTATCAAGTCGTTTAAGTACACCCATTCTGAGTTTTAACTGATATTCTTTTGTCCACGCATCCCTAAGGCTACCCTAGACATCAATTATTTCAGCAATGCCTGAAGTTGCAGATAAACGATGGTCCTGGACTTATGAATATAATCCTTAAAATTATTGCAATAACAACAACTATTGCGCAACGGTGCAAATAAAAACCCAACGATTAAGTGTGAATAAGCCAGTGTGGTTGCAACCCTGACAACACACACACGGTCATCTGGCCATTTTGTGGTGTGATGGCAACCTTTTCTCGCGTGTAACAACTGAAATTATGAGGTACAATTATGCGAGATCTCTCGCATTCCCTCCCTTTTGTCTCTGTTTTTTCTCTCTTTCTCTATCTGTAGAGGTTGTCTCCAGGGTGATTAGCTTTTTGGATGCGTTACGGGAATTGCTGCCATTATCCTTTATCCAGGAACAGGACCATCGTCAATGGATGTACGTGT
The DNA here is from genome assembly GCA_035043265.1 of Drosophila testacea. Classification (NCBI taxonomy): domain Eukaryota; kingdom Metazoa; phylum Arthropoda; class Insecta; order Diptera; family Drosophilidae; genus Drosophila; species Drosophila testacea. The sequence continues at coordinate 777,080 of JAWNND010001120.1, read as the reverse complement.
AGTTGCAGTAAAATTGATGTGGTACCGCCCCTTTCCGCCCCTCGCATTGTAGGGGGGAACAGAATGACAACATTGTTGTTGTTGTTCCTGCTCTTAATAGAGGTTTTTCGGTGCAATTATGTGTCAATTAAGGGAGCTTTGCGCAAAATATTTTTCCACCGCAATTATAGAAAAATTATGCTAATTTTCCCACAGCAATGTAAACTATAAAAACGCTGGAAAAACCGAGGGGAATGCTGGCTGGCAAGGCCAATTGTCAATCAGTCTGAGAGAAAAGTATGGCTCGACTGTCAATCAGCATTAAAAATCAATAGAAGACTGCAAAATGTTCCAATGTTTGGCGAAATGTGAAAACAAAGTGAAATTTGTTGTTTCAGGCTGAAGGACATTTGTGTGACAAAATTGTGCAAGCAAATGTCAGGAGCAGGAACGGGAACCGAAACATCAGCCCTGGAGCAAGGATTATGAGCGTAAATTAACCCTTATTGCCAAAAATATGCGACAGCTGATTGACAGACAAATGACAGGCACATAAAATACACACATGTAGAAGGACAATTTTCATGCTTCCCATCACACAAACACAAACTGTACTTATTCCGATGAGGAATGAGGGAACGAGAGCCGGGGTTTGATTTGATTTGATTGAATTTGATGTACATGTGTTCAACATGACACTTAGTAAGGGCTTAAATGTGTTTAGACTTTACAGCCGTCAAATGAAAAGACACGCATCTGAATCAACCGAAATACCCAATTTGTATATCAAAATTCAAATTGACATTGAGCATTTCAATAATAGCATCTATTTTGGAATTTATGAAAGGCTGAAGTTTAAAATGGAAAACTTTGTGAAAGAATGAAGGGTAGATCTTTTTTAAAAATTACCTCCAACAGTCAACACTCGTATGTTAAAATTGAAATTGACATTTGAAAATTGGTGAAATTGTAAAGGAAATGTTAATGCTTATTTCTCAGTTGCCAAGAACGTGCAGTTTCAAAAAGTAATCCCTTATCGGTATGATATCTTATTTCTAATCCAATTTTCCTTCATTAGTTAGTTAGTTCATTTAATCCTCTATAATATTCAATTGGAAGATGGAAAGCTCTTTATTTATTATATAAAAATCTTGTAAGTAGAAAACTTTCATTAATTTGTTGACAAGATCATTGCAACTTTCACGCTTTAAGCTAAAAAAAAACAAGTTACAAAAGCCACGTGGTCCATTAACACGGCACTAATGAAGTGTTTTAATTTCTGCATAATATTAGTAGTATAATCAGCTGAAAATTCAAATACAAATTTGTGATAACTTCATTTGGCCACCAGATAGAGTTGGGGGCAACAATGAAATTTGTTAAACACCAAACCAGAAACTTAAATAGTAAAAAGTCCAATGATGATGAAGACATTAGACCCGGTCACAGTTAGCGATAAAGATAGGAAAGGTTTTTGAGATAAGAGAAAAATGCCAAACAATGGTGTCACATTTGGTGCCCACAAATGCAACACAATTGATGAAGCTTGTCGGAGTCTGAGGTTTGAGTTGGACATGGATTAGTTTAAAGAATGAATGGGTTAGATGTCATGGATGGGGAAAAGAATTTACATAACATTCTCATTGATTGCTGGTGCTTGGCAGCCAAAACTTATCAGCAGCTAATCAGCTGCAGGCGGCCAATGTCAATTTAAGATCTCAGCACCTCGTTTTGGGGAAGCTGCAACCTCTGCACGTTGAACGTTGCACGTTGCATGTGGAGTGATAAATTTTAACAGCCTTTGTTTGAATTCCAAACAGGTGAGAGGGGTCAGACATCATACTGTGAGATGCACTGCCTGTTTGAGATGAAAAGCAGCTTTTAATTAAGCGAAACCCCATGGAACAAACTGAAATTGTAATACGCAGGTGCCCAAATGCCCAGGTGTCCAGCTGTTCATTTATTCAGTTGGCTTTGTCTGGGCAGATTAGTATTAGTCGTGTCGTGATTTGGGCCAACACCTACGGTTCACAGCTCGTTTGGAGCCCATCGTTACATCATTTATTTTCTGTATTTTTCTTTTTTTTTTATAAATAGCTCAATTATGCAGCTAATAATATCAATAATTCCCAGACAATCCCAGGGACTTTGCTTACGTTACGCCTACTTAAAGATCAAGACTTGTTCCCGTTTCCATTCTCGATTCTTGATTCCTTTCTAAGCTGATTTCGGTTGTATTCAACGAAGCTGCTTAAAATGCAAATGAAGTGCCTGATTGGTTTTGGTCTTGGACTTAAGATCCGACTTAGACACGGCTCTCTACAATTAGGCTCTCAAGCAGGCACTTAAGTAGGTTCTGTACATGCTGAGCTACTAATTAGACCAAAATACTAAAAGTCTTTCTACCTACTCTTAGAACACAGGTACCTCATTTCATAATCCTCTTCGCTACATTTCCAATTATATGTATTTTTTGTAATATTTCTTTTGAATTTTCCAAGTTGATTTGCGGTGCTGTTTATTAGATTTGCCACCGTCGCCTTCTTTTCATATTATTTTTGCATTTCCCTTTAGACTCTATTGGCATTTCACGTCTATATTAACAATGACTTGGCAAATTTTCATGCCGTTTGCTTTGCTTCCGGCAGAACGACAGAGTTACACTTGGATCAATGAATCATTGGAGATGGTACAGTGATTTCTCCATCGAAAGATTCAACTTGATGGCATTGTAAAGGAAAAGTTGTTCAGTTTGGTATAAGAAAACTTATAAAATTGTAAAATAGCAAGATCGAAGTATTATAATAAAAATTCAATAAACTATCAAGCAAGGCAAGCAAGGTAAATAAGAATAAAAATATTTATAGAAAAAGGTACCGAGTAATCATACTATATTTTTTTTTATAAGTTTTTGGCTCACTATGTTAAATAAATAATATTAAATTAAATTAAAAATTAACTGAGAAATGCGCATAGTGTCATCTCTAGCTCGAGCAATAAAGACTATTTTTATATAGTAGGTATTTTCTTTGAATTTTCCGCTCACACCGCGACATAATTAAACGTGAATGGAGCATTTCCCCGGGCGTATATTTTCCTCCGTGCGTAAATTGATATTCCTGTCATTGGCATAATGATTTCATCTACAGCTCTACGGCACCAACTTCCGTAGAGTGTGCATCCCGTCTGCGGTTACGGTTTGCCATTTGTGCCATATTCACAGGATATTAAATTAAAGAATGCGAACATTTTTACAGAGATTACACCGAGGCAGCTTATTGATAGGAGCTGCCATTTAATTGAGTTATTAGATGGTCCTGCGGAACAAAGAGCGAACATAAATTAAAAATTGTAAAGAAAGGACAAACCGATAAGTTGACGACGACGATGATGATGAAGATGTTGGCAGGGGAACATTTGTGAAACACATGTTCTATGGAAGAAAAACATGCAGTTCTGTTGAGTTGAGTTTAAGCAGGAAGAACTGAGGGACAGATAAGATGCGAGGACGAGGCGCAATAGAACAAAGGACCTGAGGCCAGCAGGCAGCTGAGGCTGAAACTGAGGCTCAAACTGAGGCTGATACAGTCAGCATAGTCCTGTCAACAGGATATGCATGAGCGCTTTGAGCATTTCACACCTACAATGCACAACAACACAACAAAGGAACATCCCGGGGATGCCCAGTGCTTGATCTGAGTATCAGCTGCCGAAATTGAGATACCGATTACATGTGAGTCCTTTTTTCTTTGCGGCTGCCTTTAAAAACCAAAAGCCAAAAAGGAAGAGAATAAGAACAAGAGGTTGAAACATAAAAGAAAAACCACAAAGACCACAATAAGCAGCGGCTGAGGGAGTAGGAGGAGAAGGAGAAAAGTAGGAGGTGACATACAAATGAAAATCGGCCCCGGGGATGCCATGATTGATGGCCATGATTGAGCAGAAGCCAAGAGTCAAAGATGCAGTTTCGCTTTAAAAAGGATTCAAAAGTCAAAATCTGGTAGTCAATTGCCGTTATGATTGATAAGCCCCTAGACTAGAAGTAGGTGTGAACAGCAGCAGTCGAAGAATATGCTGCAACGCCCCCAGGCAAATGAAGCATAAAGGATGCAGGATAAGAACTAACCCCTGCCCCTCATTTGCTCATTTGGTACGTGATTCGACCGCAACTGTTGTGCATTTCCCTGGAAGACAATTCTCCTGCAGTCAGGCCACAATTGGAGCGAAAGGAAACTAATTAAATTGATGGAATTAAACAAAAAGGATCCACAACTGGCAACCAACTCCATCTCTTTTCCCTTTGGGATTTAGTTATTACTTATCATTTGTTAGAGAAGTATCGATGAGAGGCAGGACAAGTGCCGACTCAGCGTATACACTTACTTATTTGTAAATATGATAGATAGTTCCTAAAGGGAATTCTGAAGAGACTCGACAAAGATGAATCGCTTCGCTGACAGATTGATGGAAGAATGAAAGAGCGTAAGAATTATTAATCATATGTTAAGGGATCAATAAATTTTAATATGCATAAGCATAAGTATTAGTATTTGAATTTGTATTGTCAGGGATTTCTCGAAAGCTACAGGAAAAGGAAGGACTTCAAAGAAGGGAGAGAGAGAGTTCTGTAGAAAATGTATCTTAAGGTGTCTCTTAACAGATATGCCGCATGACTGTAGTTAGAATAGAGAATTCTTATAAACGATACATATACTTATATATTAAATTAATTACAATACGAATTTGGAATGGATAATGAAATTCTGTGGTCATTATCAGACATGCCAAGCATGTACAAAATGAGCCACAAATGTGGCCAATGTAATGAAACAATGAAACAAAGTAGCCAGCGAGGCAGATGATGAACAATGCCGCAGTTGGAGAACCTAGATGTGGTAGATGGGATGATGAGGGGGGAAGGACGAATAAGGATAAACAGGAGCGCGTGCATTGGCAGCGCATAAATCAATGGAGCATGTAGCGGCCGAAACTGGACAGGAAGGATACTCCGGTGACCAACAGATGTGAGCATGTGAGCTGAATTAAAAATGAGTGGCCAAAAGGAATCACAGGACACAGGCGCACACTTGGGAGACTCCGATACAGTCTCAAACCCTGACTTTGACTGGGACTTGGAGTCCAACTAGTCTTCACTGGGGCGTAAAGACAAAAGGGACGACGACGAGGGTCAACCCTCTTTCTGTCAAGGAAAGAAAAAAGGTAACCTTGCCGGATTTACTTTCCGCCTTTGTCGCTGCAGGACATCTTAAGGACTTAACTTACTTTAGTTTCGAGCGCTCCAAAAAAACAGAGAGACGAGGAAAACGAAGCAATAGATTTTTTATGTTTGGGATTTGTGTGTGTCCCACAAGTCTTATGAGCGTGTGTCTAGTGCAGTTGACATTTAATATGGCATTATCCTTGCGCCGCTGAGTTATAAATAATGTTACTTTCTGCCATTAAAAACATAAAAAGTAAGAGAAGGTCCATCTCTCTCCCCAACAAACAGAGATGTAGCCCAAGACTCTCACTATGAGGGTTCCAAATTTACCTCGAAGGGTTTTCCCCCTCTTATTTGCTGCTGGTCAGTTGGCCAAGAAAAAAGGAAAAAACCAATTTTGTTCTAAATAATACAAATATCGATGTCAGTTATAGAGGGTTACATATTTTAAAAATGAAATATAGCAAAGAAACATATTTGGAATGCCTTCTTTGCGTAGTTAAATGAAATGTAATGAAGTTGGGGTAATCGGTGGTTGGGATAACCAATAAAGATTAGTCTCATATTTGTTGAACAACCCTATACTTAATAATGTATTGTGTACAAAATAAGTTACTTAAGTTCTTAAGATCAATCTACATGAAATCTACAAATGATAAGCTTGTTAGAAATTGAAGAAGCAGAAAAAGCTGTACATCTATGAAATTTTTTGGATGCTATAAATTATCTCAGCATAAAAAATTGTAACTTACTTATATTCTTAGGGTCTATCTTCATGAAATTGGTGAAATAAGTAAAGTCTTTAAGACTAGAATTCAGTTTTTAAATAAAGACTAACTTTAATAAATAAAGTATGATTAAATAAATAAAAAACAACATCTTATTTCAACGATCTTCTCTCTATAAATAATTAAAAGGCTGAATATTCCGAAAACTAGTTCCATATCATCAGTTCTTAAGATTCGTTATGGGAAAAGGAAAACAACTTTAAGAGCTGAAGATTCCGAAAACTAAATAACAGAAGGCCTTATTTTGGCTCTACTTAATATGTGTTTTCGCCTTTTTGAGTGCTAATAGATTCCGCCCTTGGGGGAAATATGACACTAAAGACTTTTGGGTCCAGTGTTGTGTAATGCTACACCCTTAATGCGCAGTTTACACGCCGCCACTGTAAAAATCCATTTCATATGCTTTGATTTATATTTATGCGCTTGTTTGCTGACGCTCTTTAAAGTCACTGGCCGTGTAGAAGATTTATGATTGTCCAGTCAGTAGAGGAATACGAGTCCTGAGTAGCTCAGGGACTGCTCCAAACTAGTTACAATTACAAGTGTGAATGTGTTTTTGGGTTCTGCCTGTGGATAATGTGCATGGTAATAAGCGTGAGCTGCCCACACAAGGCTGCTAATGAGCTGTACCCCTGTCTATAGTAGGAGAAGAGTCCCTGACAGGATGCATCCTATCCAATTGCCAGTTGTGCTGACATTTAAAATATAAACACGAGGCGCTGGCATCCAATTTCCAGCTCACAGAGAGACAGATAGTCAGACAGTTGTCTGTCCAGACACATGCTCAGCCTCAGCCCGAGGCATCAGACATGTCTAGGTTTGAGAATGTCAGGGATGTGAGTGTTGAAACATCGCGACGTAGTTGACACTTTGACGGCTGTAAAACTCTCGCGCATAAAATTATATAGCCTGGGAAATCAAGTGCCAGGCACTTGGTGACGCCAGGACAACAGGACGCCATGACAACAGGATTTACAGGCATCTGTGTCTTGGAGTTGGAATTGTAGTTTCATCTTTTTTTGGGTGTTACGTTGCACTCTCATTAGGAAATGACATGAGCCACAATAGCAGCAAAGACTTGTGATTAGTAGTCTGTCCTGCGGGATTCCTCAGAAAGGTGGCATAATAACAACAACCAAACAACAGCTGTCCATGTCCAATGAAGATTAGGTTGTTATATGAAGGATACTCCAATGGCCTGAGCATAATCCAAAATCAAAGTAGTGTAACTAAAGCTTGGCACACACTCTGATAAAGGGAAGGATGTTCCAAGGATGTCCGAGTCACTGACAAATGCATGCGATGAGCATTTGCCAAGGGCTACCTGAATGCATGGATACTCGTCTAGAAAGGACAATGGCTTTGTGATAGGCTCTGCCATGGCGAATTGTGAATCGAATCAATGGCAGGATATGAGACATACGGGTTCGGAGTCCTTAGTCTTGGCCACCAACAGCTGTGTGGGGTTTGCTGTAACAATCTCTGAGTGTTTCGCATTGGGAAACTTTAAGAAATTGAATCTGCGGAGATTCACGTTCTAGCACAAAAATTGGATAGTTTTATAGAAAAGTTAACTATAAGAAAATTCATTATACGGAGACAGAAATACATTACAGAGTAAAAGAAATCAATTCACAATAGAATGAACTTCATTTACATATGAAATTGTAAATGATTGTTATAGGATAGTTCGAAAGAATATTAATTATTTTCCAAGATTTATATTTAAAGTTAATCGTTTGCGTTTTGTAACCATTTCAGGACTTGCTATGGGCACTAGCTAACTGATTGTGTGGGGCTAAGTTAAACCAACAGACATGGACCCTCAAGGCATCAGCAGAACGGTAGCCCAGACCACTGACAACTTCATCATAAAGCGCACGCCCCTCCAGATGGGACTAAGGTTCAGATTCAGGTTTAGGTTCAGGTTCAGCTCTGTTCTGAAAGAAGCGTCCTCCTCAGCTTAATTGCAGCGCATGCACTAAAACCAATCTCGTAATCAAAAGCCCCAATGCTGTTTTGTGCATTTCTTGTTATTTGTCTTTGCGTTTAACTGGTCCACTCGGAACCAGCTTCTGTTTTGCAGCCTCAGATCCCAGAGACCAACCATCCTTATGCCCGCGAGTCAATTTCGTGGTAAAATTCATTTGTTAACAATTTCAATTCCAAGGGCTGTCCCTCTCTCTCACACTCACTCTGCCTCTTACTCTGTCTGTCTCTTTCTATCGTTCTCTCTTGCTGGTAGAGGGAATTACTCTTGCCGCGGCGCCTAATTACAGGGTGCCTCTCGGAATGTGTATGCGTGTCCTGCTGCTCCATGTAAAACTCTTCAAATTAAGACATCAATTTTAATGAGCAACACAACAACTAACACAATAATTGTGGACTGACTTCAGGCTGGTTTGGGTGGGCGTGGCCAACTGGGCAGTTGGTCATTCGCTGCTTTGCTTTTTCCATTTTTCTTCTTTTATTTTAGTTTCTTTCGTTTCGTTCGATATTTGGCTGTTCCGGCAGGTGCGATTTGGGATCGTACCTTCACTTCTTTTGGGCAACTCTAATTTCTGGACTTTACCCGGACAGCTGCTACTCTACCCCTGAATTTACCTCTGCCTTTTCATCTACATTTTACTTAAAAAGTAGCGCACCAACGCCTTTTGCATGCGCTGCCATCTAATTAAGTTAATTGACCATTTTACATATGTAAGTTTTAAGGAGTGACCTTTCCCTACCCCAGGGAAGCCAACAATTCTCTAAACGCTGCTTCCTTTTGCTTTCTTTATACATTTTTAGTTTTATTGTCCCACTTTAATGTTATTTTAATCGAAAACAATAAAAACTATAGGAAATTATTGAATTCATATGCCACATAATGAGTTAACGCTTCGGTTAGCTCAATTAGTTGTGGTGGTAACCGGTTAGTATACCAGACACACCTGCCTGGTCCATACTCTTTTCATCTTTTCATCTTTTCAGTTATGAATTTTAATTTCTCTTTCACATTTATTCACTACCTCTTGTCCTTTTAGTTCCTTATAGCTCATTAATCAATCTTAGTCCTTACACACTTCATTACATTCCAAAGTCCGAAGAATACTTTCAGCTCCTGTCGATCCACATGTTTTCACATCAATTACATTCCTTTTTCCAACCTCTTCAGCCCGGACTCGTTAATCAACCCGTTCCCATTGGGTAGCTTGTAAAAACATTCAAAATCCAATTGCAAATTATGCATTTATTATTAACAATTGTTGTCTGATTGCAATGGCCCCTTTCACACAGACCCAGACATACTGTTCCCCCCTTTCCCTATCCGATTATACTTTACCCTCTCCACTATACTTTGCTGTCCAGTCTACAGGCCAGTTGAACCCCTAAAGGCCACAAAACTCTGTCCATCGCTTGGGTCATTTGTGTGCATTTGTTTTGGGCCCTGACTGTGGTTCTGGCCATGGGTCTGACTCTGGCCCTAGAGGGCTGTAGCCAAACGTTTGCATATGGCAAACTGTTTTGAATATTGAAAACCAACAGCAACAGCAACAACAACAACAACAACAGCCAGGAGACCTCACATATGAGGAGACTAAAGAGTGTCCCATTCTCCGAATAGAAATCGCAATCGCAGAAAAGTGCCATGCATTTATGCAATTTTCACATTCAGAGCTGTTCGTTGACGCTGCTTGGCACTCAAAGCCACTCAAATGCCATGGCAAGGCACTCAATCAAGTGCACAGTAAGTACACCAACTACATTCATACCCTTCCTTACCCCTAACATCTCCTCATATGCCATCATAATCAAATTGTATTGAACATTTGCAGTTAGTTGAATTTGTGGCTGCCATTATTCAACTGATTGAATCGGCAAAGACCCGCAATGCATTCAGTCTGTCAGTTTGTCAGTTTTTCAGTAATTCACTTATTCATTTCTATTTTCCACTCACACACACACACACACACACACACACACACACACACACACACACACACACACAAACTACGAACTAGTTGCCTTTCCCATCCGGTGTCAAAGTCAAAGCCAAAGGTGTCCTGGCTTCTACCCACACGTTTGCCCCATAACTTTTTATCATTTTCAGTTAAAAAATAGAAGAGAGAAGGAAAAAATGAAAATATACTATGTACAACATACGCTTGGGTTAGCTATAGATGTGCACAGGTTTCTTTATTGAATATTATATAAATAAAACGTATTTCAATTTTCATAGAACCTCATGTTGCAAATGAAAAATATGTTCTAGAGCTTCTAATAAAATAGCTAATCCGATCACGTCTACTACTCAATCCAACTCGAAGGATATTTCAGGACATGCACATATGCAAAGCAGCTGGCAATACAGTTGAATTACATTCGAGTTCCTTGGATATTAAGTATGTCTGTGGATTGTGAATTGGGTCAGTCAATGGAAGATGAGATTATGTTGGTTACAAATGTGAAAAGTTTGCAATACAGAATGTTTTCGAAGCGGATTTAAAATATTGTAATTATTTTTAAATAACAATTTTAATAAATAATAAATGATTTTAGTTTAAAGTTTTTAATAGATTAAATGATAGTCATATTTTATAGAAGATATGAAAAAAGAATTTTTAAGTAGTAGGCCTATTTTTTTCAGTGTCAAATAACTTAACGAATTTTGACGTAAAATGTATAGAAATTAGTTTCGAGTCAAAAAATATCTATTAAACAGAACTTTTGGACTAAGTAAAGACGGGCCTTAGTGTTAGTTTAAGAAGATATAAAAAACTATATGTAATTTGAAAAGAGTAAAAGAGTAAAATAAAGAGTTGGCGCAAAAGGCCATAGCAGCTTGTACGCCATAAGATATATTAGGCATAATGTTTTAACTATAACACATCTAATAGGAATAAAAAAAGAGTTAAGAAAAGAGAGAACTTCGGAGTATATTATTTGCATTGTTTAAGATAATTGATACGAGGTACGAGTATACTTAAGGTTTCTTTATACAACTTTACGATTTTGCTTCTTTTCGTAAGCAGCTTGTAAGCTGAAGTCGTTTCTAGTCATTAGCAGCTGTCTTCTATGTTGACAGTGGTAAATAAAGTTGCTTTGCAACACTGGCAGCTGTCAAAAGAGAAGCAGCTTCAATTAACGTGCTACACACACACGTTGCAAGTACGTTTTTTACTAAACGCATATGACACAACTGTCAGGGAGAAGAACACCCAATCCGTCTCTTTCTCCTCTTACCCCTTTCTCCATCACTCTACCACTTCCACTCCCTCTCCCTGGAGGCAAATGACAGTGGCTTCCATTAGTGTCTTGCCGTTGTTGGGCTTCAAATTCTACTTTGCCTTTACCTTCTCGGCGCCTTCTCAATGTCTGTGCAGCATTTTGGCAAACAATTTGCTAAGAAACATTTTTTAAAAGCAGTCAAAAAGGGGTGAAGATGGAGGTTTGACAACTGAGTGTTGGGGGCAGAGACTCTTCCAGTGTTGTGTAGTTGCTTCTGCATTTAGCTGTCAAAAGCGAGCGAAGGCAAAACAACTAAAAAAAAGCGGCCAGACTTTAGAATACATGCACCCACACATGCCACGTATATACCCCATCCCAAAGTAGAGGGTAGACCAGGGAACTCATGACTGACAGCTCAAGTGAAATAAAAAGAAGAAGAAATACTTACTTCGTGTGCCAAAATACTCCCGGGATGTGGCCTCAAAATGCATGAAAATTCATATGGCACGAAAAATATATTGTATACTAGGGGTTTGCCCCCTGCTCGCTTCGCTCGCCAACCCCGGCTCGCTACGCTCGCTGAAATCTCGGGGAAAAATGTGAAAAGAAAATAGGAAACATTTCTCACAGCTATAGACAGACCTTATGTCATTTCTAATTAGATAGCGGGAATTGTAAATTCAATTTTTCTCTGTAGTTGGACTTAAGATAATAGTAATAAGTAGTACTTTATATAATATAGAGAATTTACATTTTCGCTGCTCTCTGTTTTAAAGTTTTCGCTGCAATTGGATTATTGCAGCAAGAGCGAGTAACAGTGCTATATACTGAAAATTGATTTTGATAGCCGCAACACAAATGAATCGTAACACCCCCCCTCCCCCACCCCCTCCCCTTGTCCATCTTCTTTTGATTGTTTATTAATAGCATTAAAAGCCACTGTTCCTATGGCAGCTATACGATATAGTGATCCGATCTTGACCAAATTTTCTCAGGATGTAGCAGTGAGTAAGAAATACATAATCTGTGAGTTTGGTTGAGATATCTCAAAAAATAACACAGATCTTCATACAAAGTTTTAATTTGCATCTGGTTGTTCCTATGGCAGCTATATGATATAGTGGCCCGATCTTGACCAAATTTTCTCAGGATGTAGCAGTGAGTAAGAAATACATAATCTGTGAGTTTGGTTGAGATATCTCAAAAAATAACAAAGATCTTCATACAAAGTTTTAATTTGCATCTGGTTGTTCCTATGGCAGCTATATGATATAGTGGCCCGATCTTGACCAAATTTTCTCAGGATGTAGCAGTGAGAAAGAAATAGATAATCTGTGAGTTTGGTTAAGATATCTCAAAAAATAACAAAGATCTTCATACAAAGTTTAAATTTGCATCTGGTTGTTCCTATGGCAGCTATATGATATAGTGGTCCGATCTTGACCAAATTTTCTCAGGATGTAGCAGTGAGTAAGAATTACATAATCTGTGAGTTTGGTTGAGATATCTCAAAAAATAACAAAGATCTTCATACAAAGTTTTAATTTGCATCTGGTTGTTCCTATGGCAGCTATATGATATAGTGGTCCGATCTTGACCAAATTTTCTCAGGATGTAGCAGTGAGTAAGAAATACATAATCTGTGAGTTTGGTTAAGATAGCTCAAAAAACAAAAAAAATTTCATACTAAGCAATTTTGACCTTTGACCCCCATTTTAGCCCCTTCCAGTGGGGATATCAAAAAATCCCGTCTTATTGCACGATAATTATGTCTCAGCTATGTTGTGTAAAAATTTCATCTCAATATCTTGAACCGTTTGGCCTACAGCGTGTTGACTAAGTCAGTCAGTGAGTCAGTGAGTCAGTGAGGACAAAGAGTTTTATATATATAGATTATGGGAAACAATTGTCTGCTGTTGCTTCTTTGAGTTGAAGATAAAGACAGAAAAAGATCTCTATGTTGTTCCGAGTGGGCACACGTCTAAACGACACCACAAGGAGTACAAGTTGGAGGAGGGAAGTATATGTTATGGGAGAAATAAGAGCAGGGGAGGATTGGGCATTGTCGACATTGGTTAATGTTAAGTTTTTGCTGCAATTCAGTTGTCACTTTGACAGCTCACGCAAAGGTTGACGCGGGAGCTGCACAACTAATCATCAGTCCAAGGATCGTAGGATAGCGAAACAGGGGAATAAAACAACGAGATGAGCTCCGAGATGGAATGAAGGGAAACTTTATTTAGTTATTGGCAGGCACGAAATGAAACCAATTGCATTGATGGAAACAAATGAAAACGAGACATATTAATTTGGGAAATTATATTAAGTGATGCGTGCTCAAGATGATACTTATATCAGCTAATGATATGTGAATGGAATAACCGCCTAATTCCCACTCAAACAATTTATTCGATATGCCAATCTGAAAATTATTTTAGGCAAACGTGTCAGCATTTAAAAAGTCGTCGAGTTCAAATTTATATCAATTTCAGATTTGAATGAAAATATTTTATTAACTTGATTGTGGTTCAAAAGTTGTTATGCGATCCGTTAAAAAAATGAAAAAATTATTTCATTCAAAAATCACAGCTTCAAAAACGACAAAATAAACTGTTTCCATAGTCAATATGCAAATCCGTAGTATTGCATAAATTGAATTATTGAATTATTATTGCTGGCACAGCATATTAAGGGTGAAAACCACGCCCACTCTATTGTCTGTGCTCCGATATATTTGCACAGACAGATAGATATACATACTATATGTGTATTTATATGTACAACAGATTTATGTATGGCATTGCCAAATAAACATCCCAACGATTCGCTTTTCAAATGTTGTTTGATGTCTTTGTTTGCGGCGTAAACAAAATTTTATTTTTGAATTTATTAGATATTTTCCGACCCTCTCTTCTGTCTCTATTTCTCTTTAATGCAGTTCAGTTTCCACTTCCGCATGGCTTTTATGCAACATAACGGTGCTTTTCAAGTGCACGGCAACATAATAAACAACAACAAACTAAAAGTAAAAAGCAAACATGGTCTAAAAGTGCATCTAAAAATGGCAGCGACTGTCTGTTATAAACCGATTTCTCTATACTCTATATTTTTTCGAATACCGAGACCATCATTCTCTAGACATCTCACTATAATTCAGATAAAAAACATGCTCGTTACTCACTTTCTTGAATTTAATTTGATTTTGCGGATTGATATTTGAACCGGTAAAGGAAACTCACTTTCGAAAATGTATGCCGGTTCGAACCTAAATTAAAATTAATACATGATAATATGTAGAAGTATTTTCTCAATTGTTTTTACTACTTTTTATTTTTAAATGGTTATCAATTTAAAAAATATTGGATTTAAGCGAACTTCTTAATATTTAGAAAGTGATCCGGTTCGGATTAAAGGTGCAGATTATTTTAAGGGTTCGGTTTTTGATCCGTATCGATTTATGTAAAAATATAAACGGAGTCTGATATTTCTTTTTATTTCTGTATCTACTTCTGTATCTACATATAACATAAACTTATATTTTTACCTATATCTTATTTATATAAAATCATTTTGTGTAGGGTATACAATGGACGGCTTGCCTTGCTTTAGTTTTTCTCGCGTTTCTTTTCGTTTTCCCTTTTTGGGGCTATAAATAAAATCTTGCATGTGAAGTTGAGAGCGGCGTCTGTTGCAGTCGTGAATTAAGATTAATTAAACTGACGGTAACTGTAACTGTAAATGTAACTGAAAACTAAATAACATCGAGAGTGGGAGAGAGATAGAGATGTAGGAGAGGGGAGTTAGAGGGGGGATAGTACTATATTTTTGCGGTAGTTGACATGTGTGGGAAATAGTACACAAAATAAATGTTTATTTATATGGCGCGGCAAACGGAAATTGCAATGCGAGTTTCTAGTTGCAAGTTGCGAGTTGCGAGTTCCCGTTGCTGATGCGACTACAAAATGGCGGCCACAACGGTGCATGCCTCAAAATGGTAAAATGGTGGAAAAAAAGAAGAAGAAAACTATTCACCTAGCAATGCAAATGGCTGAGTTCATTCGCAGTTTGTTTCGTCGTTCGTTACAAATTGTTAAGTGAATGGGATTTTAGATGGACGGTTATATGATACATTAGTGAAGACCCCAAAAGGCTTACAACGAATAACAATTTTGTAAAAAACATATTTCTCTGGCCATGGCCATTCTGTTGTTATACTGCCGGATATAGAAACATGCAACGGAAATGCAGAAGTCAAACAAGAGAGGGAATGGAATTGTTTGTTATTTCTGTAAAGCATAATTTTGAAGGGAATTCCATGTAGATCCTTCGACTACTTTTTTGACAGCCACTGTTCTTATTCAAAAACTCAATTTCCATAACAATGTTCAAGCATTCTCTGTTACCGCCAACTTATAGCCAAAGCTCCCTTTAAGTACTCTTATTATTTGCAATGAAAACCAACAAAAATAGAATGAAACAAAACAAAACGAAGGAAGTCAAGTGCTGTTATTCATAGTGTACAGGTTATAAAAAATTGCTTAAAGGTAACAGTAACGTTAACGGTGGCCAAACAAACCCCAACACATGTGGCTCACACACACACACACCCACACACACTCAGAGTCAGGACCACGTTCACGTCCTTGACAATCAATTCCCCGCGCACTCAATTAAAAAATATGCACAGTGCTTGCATACGACACACATAGATACACATACACATCAATACACACACTCTCACATAAGTCAAATGCTGCAGGCACTGCAGGTTAACTAGTAGAGAGTGAGAGAGAGTGAGAGATAGGGAGGAGAGAGTGAAGGAGCCAGCGGGTGTTGGGGGATTGAATACAGCTCGAGGGCTCCTCTGCTGCTGTTGTCTGCATATGAATGAATATTCGAACATTCGCATTGCAATTTTTTCATATATCTTTTTTTGGCTTCCAACATAAAACTTCATCAGCAGGAATATTGGCGAGAAAAACTGAAAGTCCCCCAATGTACCGATGCTTATTGCCATTCCAATTGAGGGGTATATCAAATAACTCATTAAGCTTGTAATCATAACTATCTAACGTAAGTTGAGCAATTATAACTGTAATTAGCTTCAATGTAAAACTGCAAATCAAGTGATTGCTCTCATTATTCAAGAGCATTAAGAGAATCAGCACTTCAAAAAGAAATATAGTTAAGATTGAATAAATTGCTATAGTAATTATCATTGATTTTCTTCTCTCTTTTTTTTGTGTATACTACTTGCATTACTTCTCTATTTACTTCCTTTAAAAATTAATGGAACTCGGCAACGAGCACTAAAAATCATGAAAGCTTCTAAAATAAATTAATTTAAATATAAGGCGAGATACTAATTTTCTTTATCTGATTACCTTGGTTTGGTCTTTATTTTAATAATCTCACTACTTCTCACCTTACTTCTCCTTAGAAATTCTAGATGAGAAAGCACTCAAGAAACAGTACAAAGAATTGAAGTCCTTAATTGGAGATATGGAATTAATTTCAAAAGCAAGAAAGGATCTAATATTTGTTGCTTTATTCTACATTATTTTATATCTGTCACTTGTTGTACTTCTCTGTTGGAAAGCACAGTTTTACTTTAGGAAAGGGTATTTATGTTTTGTCATGATTTCATGTAGTTCACATTTGTTTCTGTTTGCATTTTTTTGTTGTTGCAATATTTTTGCAATATTCTGCCAAGCACGTAACCGTATTTGTATCTGTGTGTATTTGTTTATGTGTGTGTGTGTATTTGGATTTGAGCATCCTTGGGGTAATAGTTTTCCACGGTTTATAATTCCGCGCTTCTTGCTGTTCCTCTTGCTTTTTTTGTATTCTGTCTCTCTCTTTCTCTCTCGCTCCTGTTGTTGTTTTTGTAGCGTGGAGAAATTTATTATTTACAGGAATTTTTTCGCATGGTTCTTTCCTTGGGTTGCCGTCGCCTGCTGATGATTTGTGTTCTTGTGTGGTTGCCATATAAATATTAAAAATATTGCACAAATTCTCCATTCCCAAGTGTCCATGTGTTGTGTGTCTTTCTTTTCATTGCTCTACATCCTCCTACTACTTCTCCTTCACAGCCATAATGAAGAAGAGAAAAACGCGTTTTATACATTTTTAAAAAGTGTGGCAACTCTGCCAAATGTAAAATAATAATTTAGACACAACAACAACAGGAAAATATAGCACAAGAATCGCAAAACACATGAAATGATAATAACAAAACTGTGCCAACATTTCTCCAAGATATTCCCCACTTTACTTGCCTCATCTCTGTCCCACATCTCAGTTCTCAGTTCTCAGTTCCCAGTTCAAACTTCCCACAACACCACAGGAAACATAAAAATTTACATCTGTATGGGTTCGTGCTGCCCTCACAATCTTATGTTTAAATGTATGAGCTTTGGCTCTGTTTTTGGTTCCACTCTTCGATTTAGTCTGGACCATAATCTTTAAGAGTCTTTAGGTTGTAAGTACGTCGATAAAAGTCGTCTTTGTTTAGTTTTTGCTTTAGTTAACAATGCGGAAATATGCTGCGTTTTCTATTACTTATTTTTATGGGATAAGACCAAATAAATTGTTAAGGATAGGTCCTTGACTGAAGCTAATCAGCTATTGATACTACTTGTTATCAGTAATCCAATCGAAAAAATCAAATCGAAAGATTGTTAATCTATTTACATATGTCTATGATATAGATATACATGTATCTTTTCGTCTGTCTATAAGTTTTTCTACAGTATCAGACACTGGTAATTACTGCAAGTAATCAATACTATTCCTAATGATATCATTTCATTCGGAGCCTTTTACTCTTTTAACCTTGATTATTGCATTTATATTTATTCCCTTCTCCAATCTTTCTTTTATCCTTATAATCAAGTTGAATATTTTAAGAACTTTTCTTTCACTTGGCATGCGATTTTCTCATTTGCATCTTTAATAACCTCTAAGCTAAACTCTCACCTCTCTACGGCAGGCTAATTTGACTGCCGACTGTCTGTCAGGAAATACCCTTACTTTCAGTCCAATTCAATTTCTCGTCTCAAAGTTAAGAGTCTGTTAAGAAGAAAAAGTATAAAATTAAGAAAAAGCTAAATAAAAGACTCCACATTATGCCTTTTGCTGTTTTTTATTGCTTCGCACTAATTAAAATAAACAAAATGTGCATTTGGCTGGCAATTGAAAGAGAGAGAGAGTCACATGGGAAAAGCGGGGAAAGAGAATCCTGCTGCATGTCTGATGAGTTAAGATGCATTGAGTTGAGTGTTTGTCAATAGGGATATAGCTTCAAGTGCCTGGCAGAAGTTGAGTTGAAAGTGCTTTTCGCTTTGATTGACGACGCTTCGAATGATTTTATGCGCCCGAGCGGAATCACACAAAAAGGAGACCTGCAAGGATAATGCGTGGCTGGTGCTTCCCTTTTATTGACACAGGGCTCAGCAATCCTTTTCCTTTTACTTCACTGTATGTGTGTGAGTGTGTGTGTGTGTACTGTGTATTTACCCAGTCAGAACGTGCATGCAATGAGTCGCGTGTCGGGCGACAGGCGACAGGCGACGGCGACTTTCCACCGCAGCTGCTGCAAAGTTAATCCTTGTCCCCTTCAAATCACTACACTTTGAATCGTATAAGAAAAACAACAACGACAAGGATATGCCGCGTTATCCTGGCACTTGATCAACAGCTGCCGTTTGCTGCTCAACTCCCAGCTGACAATCCTTCAATAGGTTTCATCTCATCCCACCCCACGCTTAACTCCTTAAAGCACTTCCAAGCCAATTTCATGTCCATTCGAAACTAATGCCCATATTTCACAACACTTTCACTTCATCATCGCATAAAAGGATATGCGAATATACGACCACCAGCCGCCGGCCAAAAGGATCTCAGCTGGACGTCCGGAACGGGCAAAGGGCGTGAGGCACATTTCAAAATGATATTATGCAAATTTTATTATTTTTATATGATAAACCGCAATATTTCAACGCTTCGCAACTTGCAAAATATAAACAAGCCAACGGAGTTGCTCCAAGGACTCGAGGACCTTCTCTTTTGCTATCAACTGAACCACCCAACCACCCAATAACCTAACCACCAACTACTTACCCCAGCTGGGCGCACATTTTTGGCATTTTTATGAGTCATTGACTCGATTTCTGAAGTGCTCGCTGGGTTATATTTACGACTATAGTGGACTCTATGAGATTCCCTTACGCAAATGAACCAAATACCGACCACTGTGTGTAAGTGTGTGTGAGTGTGTGTGCTATAAACTTTAAGCACTTGAATAGCTCGCAACTTGTTATTCTAAAATAACTAGTTGGGGACTCGACAGTTTGTAGAGGCACCTTCGACTATCTAAAAAATTTATTATTAATTTTCCCAGCTCTTCAGTCTTTTAATGAAGATAGTTTCTTTAATTATACTACATTTATCTTTACAATATTCTGAGAATATACTTGAAGGGAACAAAATAAGTGTCGATTCCCTTACAGTCTTAAAGGGTATCTTCAAGAAGGTTCCTAACAGTATAGATATATTTCTTTATTATAGATAGATTTTTGATTTGTTTATTCATTGACTGACATCTAAGCACAGTCGCATAAGTTAAATCGTGACCCCATTAAAGACACAAATACATTGAATTCCTAACTAACAAAAGGAGGAGTTAAGGCTCAAAGAGAATAAATAATAGCATATATTAAAGATTGTCCAGATTGTACGAAATATTTTATGTTATTTGTGTATGTAATACATTCCTTACCATTCACAGTGGAAGAATTTGTATTGAGCTCATTTTTAAAAAAATGAAAGAGTTTCACACAATTTTCAATTAAAAAGATAAATATTTAAATAAATGTCATCAAAAATTATTATTTATTTTCTAAAAATAGGTTTTGTTTTTAAGCAATTTGGCAAATAAAAACTTAAGACTCTGGGGCTTGTGCCTAAGATCTGTCACCAATAAGTTGGATCTATGGGCACAAGCTGCCTTGGATACCACAAATCATGTACAAAGAGAAAAAACAAGAATTTTATAATGCAATTATATTTTGAATTAGAAGAAAATTATTGCCGAACATAAAGGAGAATCGTAAATACAAGGAAAGCCAAAGCAATCTGCCGTGATATATTATGATATACAATGCATGAGTTCATGTATTTATATTCAACTGCTTTTTTGTATTTTTTACAACTTTTGGCTGAGACAACGGATTTTACAGTTCGCCTTGGCCAGGTCCAGGTCCAAGTTTTATGAATCTTATGAGTTTGGTCCAAATGCAAATGCAAAATGCCAAATAAACGGAGGCCACAAATAAATTCTCGCCGAGCAAATAAAAAAGAAGCAAGAAGTAAAATAAATACGAGATATATACGAAATATGTGTAGGCAAAGTACAAAAGTAATATAAAGAGGGACAGAGAGAGAGAGAGAGAGAGAGAGATACTGAATGGGAATGGAAAATAAAAACTCAAAGAATTGAAGCCAACCGCCCACTTAACGCCCACTGTTTTATTTTAGAAAATTTATTTAAATTTTGATTTAAGGACATCATCAAAAATTTTTTACGTTACATAAATTTTCATGCTTGTTGCTGTTGCTCTTCTCTCCACCTCTATCTCTCTCTTTCTCTCCTTCTTTCTCTAACTCCATTTTAAATTTCATTTTGTAAAATGGACCACAAAATTTGTATTACAACTTGTTGGCGGTGCTTTATTTTTTTATACCCTGCATTTAGTGAGGGATATATGTTCAGAATGAAGCCTGTCAAAAATTCATATACTCTCTTTCTTTAAATTATGTATCTCTTATTTAGGATCAAAATTATTGACCTTGCCAAGGCATTCTTCTTACTTAATCTCTCAATTGTTTCACTCAAATACAATATTTTGTATATAAAATATTTCCCACCAAACTAATGAGTATCTTCAAGTCGCGCTGTGCCATTTCTTAACTTCACTTTTTTTGTTTTTATTGTTGCTGTCATAATAAAAATTGCTGCGGCTTAGGCAGACGATTGCCTCGAGGTCCTTTGGGGCAAGACAAATTAAAGACATCAAAAATTATAAGGCGTAAAAATGGTCAAGTTCTTGGGAGTAAAGTTTAAAAGACGCTTCCAAGTATTCAACGATTTTCGAATAAAACAAAAACTACTTGCAAAAGAAATTTCCAAATTGAAAATGGAAAATGGAACTTTTATCGTATAGCGACAAAGTTCTTCTTTTTTTTTGGCCAACTGGAGAAAGGGAAAGAAGTCCGTTGATAGGATTTGAAAAGCGGATTTGCGGGCAACTGTATGGAAGTAGAGCTCGGGAACCGGGGCATATGTGCTGCGTATAGATATAGACGTCACAAGGTGTGCTCTGGGCAACTTTGATTGGGTCCTTTACATAAGCGTTTAATCCTATTTCGCGGTAAAATGCATAAATAGACAAAAGGCGGCGGGGTGAAAATGCCAAATAAGATGCCAAACCATATGGCATGGTCACCCTAAAAATGCACAGACAGCACAAAAGCTGATAAAGAGAGAGAGGGAGAACAAAAAAAGTGAGTGAGAATGTGAGAGATAGAGAGACTGAAACACAGACAGAGATATCCAAATGCAATTTTCATGTCACGTCGCATTTGGATGATTTCAGTTCGAGGAGTTGAGGTTGAGGTTGAGGTTTGGCAACGGATTGTTGGGGGTGGCTACTAAATGGTCATAGACATATGACCATGCATGTATGTCTGTACATAAAAATTGTATTTAAACTAAACCCCAGAAACAATTATTTAATGCAACGCGACATTAAGTGAGGTTTTGCGCGACGAACTCTGATAATGACAACCCTTGAACACGTCACTTTCTCTCCTCAACCCTATACGTAATCCCAACCCCATCCAACTCTGATCCCTCAACATAGTCTGCTTATTTACATAAACGTGTAGGGCACAGAAAAAAGGGGGCGTTTAAGGATTAACTACGTTTAATGCGCAAAATTAAAAGCATGTTTGAGGATGTTTAAGGATGTGCTTACCTCTCTGGGCTCTCAACGCTCTCGGGGCTGTATGAGTCCTCGTATTCATATATGTATATACTCACTTTACTGGCTTCTACTCGAATGAGTGCTTCAAAGGCACAGGCTTCAGGGCATTTTAGTGGAATTCACCTTATGCCCAAACTGAGGTCTTGTCTGATCTGGAACTGGCTTCCAGTTTAGTGTGCATAAAGGCCAAAAAGTGTGCATAATTTGCCATGGGGTGGGAGGAAGAGGCTTAAGCAAATATTAAATACATTAAAAACTGACAGCATTAACAAACATTCAAGTCAACAGAAAACCTTCTCCATAGATATTTAAATTGGTTCCTATTTGAACTATACTTTGATGTAGCCGGAAACATTGGATAAACCTCTAAGCAAATATTCTTTCACTTTTCATACTACACATTAACTTTATGATCTGCTATTTATTTGTGAAAAGGTTGTTAGTCATAGGATTATGCCTGAGTCACGCCTTGAGCTTTGTACTTGCTTTTGAGTAGGATTTACATATTAAGAAACCTTCGTGAAACACGCAATAGTCGAGTTTTCTGCGGGAAATACTAGATAGTTATACCTGTACTATCTGAAATTATAAATCATGTGTTCTTTGATTGAGTCACGAGAGAGAGATAAGCTTGGGCTTATTAGATTATTTAGGCTCTTTCAAAGTACTTGAGCAGCAGATTTTTTCAAACAATTTACTTTGAATGATATTTTCTTTTGATTTTTAAAGTTTGGCCATTCTTATAATAAATATCACTTCTTATTTGCGACTCAAATCAAGCTTTGAGTTTTGTTTCATCTAATAAAAAATAAACCCTAGATTTAAGCTGCTTTTAAGAAGATAGACTTTTAACTTTTTATAGGCATTTTCCAATCAATTTATTCTGATCATCAGCACAATCGACGCTAATGGATTTTTCAAAAACTAAAGGACAATTTTCACAGTGAAACCCACAATATCATTATGGTTGTGCGGGAGAGAGAGGGAGTAGTTTTTAAATAAGTAAAAACACAATTGATTCGTGCATTTGAAATGCTGGAAATGTTGACAATGTGTCGATAAGTCGCGAGTATCGTCGGGGCAGTAAACCAGCAGCAACCACATGGAGTCCTGCTCCTTTGTTGGACCATAAATATGGTTCAGGGATGTGTTCGGAATTGCAGTGAAGAGTTTTGAGAGAAAAGAGGAGTAAAGCTGGCGAGGGGTAGGGAATCAGAGAATGGAAAGCGTTTATCGTTCAGCGTAATTGTAATTAATTTCCTGTGATTTTCGTTTTTACTCGGACAGAGAGAGAGACAGAGGGGGGAATGGCATTACGATAGCTGGAACCACCCTAGGATTCCCATTTTTGGTAGCCTGTCGCCTAGCAACATTCCCTGTTCCCTTGTTGTGCCCGTTTTTAATCGTCAATCGATAAATTTGCGTTAACTGTCAGCGGATTGTTGTTGTCGCCTGTCTCCGTGATTATTTCAACTTCTGTTTTTTTGTTTTTTTTTTCCAGAGTTTGGAAGTTGGAAATGTCTATCAGGGTCTGGGTGGTTGCTCATTTAATGCGATTAGGTTTAATGGCCAGTCTCGACTGCTGCTGTTGAATTTGGCCTTTTTCCTTATGATTGCCAGCAATGGGAACAGCAGGAGCAACATCAGGATATCAGCAGGACTCAAAACTATCAAAGCCGGGTCATATCATAAAAATCGCCTTAGCCTAATTGGATGATTGATTTTGGCTCAGTCACGAGCTGGCCAACTAATTTCGCTTGTGAGCACGATGTTCGTTGGCAAAATATGTTTTTAATATGCAAAAACTTTTAGCTAAATGGCTTTTAACTGTCATTAACCAACTGTTACCTCAGCTCAAACTAAAATGGCCAATGAAATTTGTATGACCCAACGCCAAGCTCCTTCTTCTTCCATTCCCCTCTTAGGTGTTGTCTGCTGCCAGCTGTCACACAATTCTCTTTTATCTTTCCCTCTTCTCTCTCGACACACTCAAACACTCACATATAAATAGTATACGAGTGGAAAAACTTGTATCCTGCATCCATGTGGAGATGTCCTTTGGTTGGTTGTGTCTTCTTTTTGTTGTGGCTCTAAAATGGTTTTTAATTTTATTAGCGACACGGTGCATAGTTTGAATGCTAAATTAGTGATGCACTGTGCAAAAAAGTTGAGTAATTTAATTAGCAAAAATGGTTGGATGTTTTGTTTAACAATTGTAGAAATTAAGCTTAAATTTAAAATTGATGCAGCTCAAATAAATTGTTTATCTATGTTTGTCTGTCTGCCTTTCTCTTTTTTTAAATTTTAACTTTCTTTCCTTTAAATGCTACGTATGTTAACAACTTACAGACTGCACTTATGAATAAACTCGTTTAATTATTCTCTTCACAAATATAAAAGTAATATATACAAGGGATTTCTTTCTCTTTCGCCTACTTGCTTCTGTAGTATTGCATGTAGTTTTATTATGAGGTATTATAATTAAATTATATTATTACAAAATTATAAGTAAGTATTATTGGTTTTATTTTTATTATTATTTACTTCATTGTTCATCCCAACGTTACAAGTATAGTAATATGTACTTATTACTTTGTGCGCTAGTCACAATTAATAGCGTATGACCAAAATAAAATCTTAACTTTAATAGTTGGATTTATTTTTATTGTTTATTTATTAATTTCATTTTATCATTATAATATGATATTATCATTATAACTATTATCTTTTCTTAAAAATGTCTATTTTGAATTTAATGTAATTGAAACTTCTTAAATGACAATACTAATTAGTTATTTTTATTACTAAGTAAGTATTATTTAATATTATTACTCTATTATATACTAGACACTATTGGTTATTGGCTATTAAGATTTATGTTGTACTTAGCACTAGGATAAAAATAAATAAATAGATGTATTTTATATTAAATGTTACTAAATATGCATTTCAGGTAAAAGATCTCTAACATATATTTGTTTTTGTTCTCTATGTCAATGCAACTTCTTGACTTGACTTAATTGCACCTCTCACTGTGCATCAAATGTCCTGTTGTCCTGTCACACTTTGTCATCAGTGGCTTTTTCCCTCTCCTCCCATTATCCTGCTGCTTTACAAACTATTTAGATCCTGCCTGCATTCATTTAACAAACTCAATCTGCATCTGAATCCAAATCCACTTTTCCAGTTCTTACCTAATGCATGTCCTTGGAGGGAGAGTGTGTGTGGAATGGTGTCAGGGACTTGTGTGCATTGGATTTTTAATTTGTGTTCATTTCGCGCTTTGCAGCTGTTGCATGTGGCATGTGGCATGTTGCACCGTTGACCCACTCGATCCACAAGTTGACCAAGATTTAATTGCATTTTGAGTGCTCTGTTATTAATAATTTATGAAAAAAGTCGACACTGGCACAAAGTTGCCAAAGTTTTTAATTATTTGCGCTAGAGTTGTGGTTCTTGTTGCTGTAGAGCGGAAAGTCTGCCAGGGTTGCCACGTTCTCCAAAGCCGCAGCGAATTGGCAATTGGAAAAATGGCCAACGAGTTGGATAAATGTGGTAATGAAAAATTCTAAAATTATAAATTAAATACGCAAGAAAGAGACGGAACTACTTTAAGTAATGGCTGGCTGGTTTTCAGGGGGTGGTGTGTAAAGGTGGGAGTGGGAAGGGAGGCAAGCACGTGCAAAAATGCGTTCAATGGGCGGACGCAAACACAAACGCAATTAAGCACGGCGTCAATGAGACTTTTCAGGGGAGCTCTTTGAGAGTTAGAGAAAGAAGGAGGCAAGGACAAGGGGGCTGGTAGTTACAGCACCAACACTGAGAACCTTCACGTCTCTAAAGCAACGGAAGCGGAAATAAAGCAACAGCCGATGACGACGACGACGTTGGTCAAACCGAAGGCCGTGTGAATGCATTTAGAGTTAAGGGCTGATCCGGGAGTTTTGGATATGAAGTTGGGGTTAACAGAGGAGTTGGGGTTAGGAGTAGGGGTAAAGGGATACGCTTGCTGTTTTTGTTTAGCTAACATTGGTCTAGGAAGACCAGAACATTGGGTTCTCAGACGACCGGTCAGCGCGGTTTTGTAAAACGTTTAATTGCAATTTGAAAAGCAACCGTCGAGAAGGGAAGAGGTTTGGAATTGCAAGGGTTGCTACTGCTACTGTCAGGATTTATTGCTTTTAGGTCTATTGCATACACAAGGTCTAACTGTGGGGAGAGGGGGTGGTAACCACCCCCCACAAATGGTTGACGGTGTCGGTATCCGAGTGGAGCGACTGCAATTGAGGAATTTCATTTTGAAACATTTAATTTTCAACGTGCAATGCTAAACTGACACCAACCCTTCGGCTCTGTGGGGCTAAAAGGGGGAGTTGGGTGGCTGCTGCTGTTGATAGCCGGATACGGATATGAAAGCTTCCATATGTATGGGTGACTGGGTGTCTGTGTATGTGTGGGGAATCTCTCTCAGTCGGTTGTTAAACATATGTTTTCATTTGTAATGCAAAGTTTAATAATTGACAATGGGGTTGAACTCCCTTAGTATGCAAGGTGCGTGTGTTTGGGTGTACTTGTGTGTGAGGTGTGTAATTGCCAGATTGTTAAAACATTTTTCAAAATGAGCCAGTTCCATGACAAATTAGATTGTGTCGTCGTTACACTCCTCACCTGTTTTTGAGGGGTGAAATCTGGAAATCTTTTAATGCCTCGTATAGCTGCATATACCATAGTTTTAATTTCGAATTTGTTCTGTTATCAGCTCCTTCATTGCCTGCGGATAAGGTAAAGAGGAATGGATAAAGGACAATGGAGAGCAGAGAATGTTCTCGGTTAAATTTGATAACAGCAACATTGCAAGCGTTAATTTTGTATGCTTCCTTTTTTGTTTTCCTGTTTTATTTTTTTTTCGCATTTGTTCTTCTGATTGCCTTTGTCCTTTGGTATTCAGCGACCGTTATTATTGTCGCCGTTGTCATTTTTAAACCTGATTATGCATTACGGCAACGCCTAACGAAAAGTATCCTCGTCTCCCGCTTTTATGACATTTTTCTTGTCCCTTTTTCAATTTGTAAAACGAAAGAAATATATATAAAAACTCATTCAACTGTGCGAGTTTTGTTGTTGATGTTGTTGGTGTTATGGGGCTTTTTTGTTACCCCATAATTAATATTAGTATATATCCCTGATGAAACATATTTGAAACCTGAATGGGTAATGTAAATAATTGTCGAGGCATTATAATGAAATAAGGATGAGGCAAAAGTTCGTGTTGTCAGACAAAATGAATAAGTCAGAGCAAAGTTAAAATATATAGAAAGTACATAAAATGATTCAGAAAGGCAAGGAAATACTTGGCAATTTTTCAAAACAAAGATAAATAATTTCTTTTCAAAATCTTTGAGTGATCGTTGAGTAGGAATTTAGAAAATAATATATATCATTTGAACTTTCCGATATTTGGATATAATCATTTCAAAAGTTATACATTTTGTCATATCTGCTAAATAGTATATAGCATATCATTATGCATGTTATGTGTTTAGACTTGCTTTTTAAATTTTTCTTTTAGCTTAGTTGGGTTCTACTCCAAATTTTAAACATTGATATTTAAATTTGAATATTTGTATATTATTGTAACTGATTAAACTTAATCTCCAGAAATTAAATGTTTCACAAAAGTCAGTTCCATTTTATAATGTACATATTTGCAATTGAAGTTTCTACAGTGATCATATATAGCACAAAAATCGATTCAGGATAACAACGGAACATAGAAGGGTATCTATGTGGCGGCTTTATCAAACTATATGTTACTCTGTCAGCTGCCGTATGAACGGAACTAATGACACTGTCATATAAATTGTTATAAGTATGGCAAGAAGAGTTATAAAAATTCCAAAGGAGAGAGAGAGTGATCCTTGTTGTCCTTGTTGTCATTATAAATGTGCGCTCATTTGCTTTAAATATCCTCAACATTGTGCGCCACTAAATTAGGCTACGTCCTTCTCTCCATCCAGAACCTCTAGTCCCTTGACCCCTCGTGCCCTCATGCCCTGATGCCGTGCCTAGTTGACCTTTTGGGTATCAAGTGGAACCGCTGAAAAGGGTTGCCATCACGAGTGTCACGGGAGTTGGCAGGAAGTGTAACGCTAACTGAAGGACAATGTTGACAGCTGCTTTTTATTTAGGGAGAAGGAGGGAATTAGTCAGCGATGTCAAAAATGACGACACATTGAAATATCAACGGCACTTTTTGGCCATGTTTAACAGCGAGGAGCAAAGCGACAACAATGCTTTTAACCCCCTTTAAAACCCTTTAACCCCTATCTGTCAGGGTTCGTTTCTTGTTCCCAAAAAAACACTGAGTACTTCATTAACTTGGCCGATGGTTAGGCTCTTGGTGCTCGTCTGATGCCTAAACTGCACAAATTCATTAACGCTTTTATTGCATTTTAATTTAGCATGTCCTTGCCAGTGAAGCATGCACAAACATGGACAGGATGTGGTCGAACCATGAGGCAGAAGGCAGTAGGCGTTGTTGCATGTTGTCAGCTTGTCAAAGAGAGATGTGGAGAGGGGGAGCTCAACATGACAGGACGTTGATGACCACAAGGATGATAAGCACTGCCCCAACAGGATGCAATGTCATATTGCAATTAGTTTGGAGCCAGGCTAAGACAAGCGGAATGTGTGGTCATCTAATAGACGTTTTGGGCTCTCCACTACAAAGGATCATTGCCAGACAGACCTGGGAATGGGCATGCCCCTTATGTTATCCTTGGCTGTCCAAACATCAATAATTGCCCACCCTCAACTCATATGTTTGTACATCCTTGTCATCATCTGGTCAAGCTTTAAGTAATTAGAGCGCCATATTCAAATTCGAGTATATCCTGTCCCCTAGAAAATGAGAAACATTCAAACTCCCTAAGGGGGAGCCAATAAATTATGAGCCGGAACTTAAGCCGTCTGCTTCTCCTCCTATGAAGTGAAATGTCCACCTCGAATATACATAAATGCGCAGATTTAAATAAACAAGCCTCGGTTGAATCCTTGGCCTGGACTCAGCTGCATTATTACGGCCAAAGTAAATTTATGAGCGCTGTTAATTGAATGCGTCTCGGTCAGGACATAGGGTCAAGTCCACACTCAGAACCAGACCCAGAGCAGCTTTCAGTTTGGAGACCATTTTCGTGCCGTACTCTGCATAAATCCGAAATTTATTAAAAAGCATCGAAATGACGTATATCGATAAATGCATGCAAATATCCTTACTGTCTCTCTCTCTCTCTTCTTCTCATTCTCTCTCCATCTGTATCCTTGCTGGTCATTTTTCATGTTCCATAATCAGTTGGATATTATTAACAGTGGCACACAGCAGTACAGGCACACACATACGACCCAAAGATATGTCATATTGTATGCAGATCCTTTAAGCGTATGGGATCTGACACTTTTCACAATATGTACACAAAATGGGATATTCACAAATGGAAAAACTGTATTAAAGTTACTTTTTAAACTTTCCAATTTTTTAAAATGGATATTTAAAAGTTCTCACAATTATCGAGCCATTTCCAATGATAAATTAAGTACACATATACATAAAAGCTTTATTTTATCACCTTTTGATATTAGTAAGAATTGGAGAAAATTAAAGAAAATTACTAATGTTATATTTAATTGAAATCGAGTCAGTTTTAATTTAGAATTGATTGCTCAAACAATTGTGTCATTAAATAAATTTCCTTACCCATTTTATTAATTTAATTCATTATATAAGAAATATGTGTGACTCTCAGATGATCTTTGGGAATTCAGGATAAGAAATTAAGGAATGAAGAAAGCTCACGTTAAGTTTCACAAATTGGAAACATATGTATTGCTTTTCCTCTCTGTCCCACCGTTATAAATATCCAGGTTTTATTCGATTATTAGTTGGTATAACTATATGTAAGCTCACATCACACGACTAAATCTGTCTGTTATAGTCCCTAGCAATCCCTTTAGTGCAGCTCTGTCGCATATGTTTGGTTTCTCTGTTTGACAGCTACTTTTACCATAAGCCACTGGAAATATTTCAAGCGTGAGCTATAAACCAATTTTATAGCTGGCCCCCGGAACGAATGGATGTGGAGAAGCGTAAAGAGAATGAGAATGAGAGAATCTCGACAGCGAAATAATTCCCAAAACATTCCCCAAATGCCACACTATTTGATAATTAAGTAGACGCGCGACCTCAAGGCGCATAAATCACTTAATTAACTTGACGACATTTCGCCCAGACGACGACAACCACAGGCAAGAGGCACATGCAATGCATCCTTGAAAATATTTCGAAAATCTCTGAAAATAAGAAATGTAGAAAAACAAAACGTAAAAGAAAGCGCTGAATGAAAATCAATGCGAAACAATTTCAAAAACTATCAAAACTTAAACGAGCACAACGAGGCCCCTGGCGACGACGAGAAGCTCGACAAGAGCTCGAGGAGAACTCGATGACTTGCCTCCGTGTCTGGTCCACTGGGGAGCCATCAATTCATCAAAATGATGCGCCTATTAATAGCTGAACTTCAATAAAAGACGAAAAGTTCGATTTCCTCATTGCGGGCCACTTCAAACGCAACGCAACCAAATCGAAACTGACGAGAATTTGAGATTGAAATGGTTTCGAGAAATGTTGGTAATTGTGGATCCCCGAACACATCAGGAAGACACTCCGAGACTCAGACACTTGACTATGTCAACGACATTGTCGTTGTTGTTTCATTT
Organism: Drosophila testacea; assembly: GCA_035043265.1. Taxonomy (NCBI): domain Eukaryota; kingdom Metazoa; phylum Arthropoda; class Insecta; order Diptera; family Drosophilidae; genus Drosophila; species Drosophila testacea. Next base: position 746,064 of record JAWNND010001120.1, on the reverse strand, counting down.
GCCCCATTGCCACGCCCAATTTGTGTTGCAGCCAATAGTGTGATGGCCAAAAAGTCACTCAACCATCACATTGCGTCGCCATGTTTCAACTCTTTCTCCTGTTGCGACGACGCCCTGACACGCCCCCTTTTTTCCAAGTGATCGACACAGTTGCCACATGATTGCTGTTGTTGCTTTTACACTGACAAAAAATACTGTATATTTAGCCTGAAATCAATACGAAACGATTCTAGAATTTTGGAAATTCTTAAACCAAGTATGCAATATTACTTGATTCAAGTACGGATTTCTATATCGCTTTAAGAAAATATTTTGTTTATTGAGACTCCTATAAAAATGTTGAATTTGAACCGAATATCATTTCCCTTTTTCCCGATATTTGTAATTAGTAATGGCCATTTAATCCACATATAGTCTTAATTTACCAATTTCATTCTGAAGACATACCTAAAAAATCCAAACTAAAATCAAATAGAATGTTTTTTTTCTGTGCACGCACATTGAATACCATTCGTATTCACATACCTACCTGTTTTTTGAGATGCAAGTAATTTGTAAGAGGCGAAATTTGTTTGAAATAAAAGGGGCTGTAAAATATTAACCTCAAAACTATCTTCTATAAAACCCAGGCAGGGTATGACCCAGGGCTATCCCAAGTTGTTAGTTAAATATATATATAAATATTATAATAAATGTAATACTAAAATGAATGCATATTCACATGCATATTCATAAATTCATGGTGTCAAGTGGGCGTGGCAGGAGGCTACATAAATAACCAAAGCTGTTGACAGACGTCGTTGTCGTCGAAGCTGTGAAAATATCATTAAAAAATCAAATATAATAAACGACAGCATTGATTTAGTATACATTCATTTGATTTTATTATGAAATAATTGGTTTTCATATACCAAACAGCCGTGTTTCAAAATCTATTTCGTCAACATTTCAGAAAAGTTGGCAAAGCATTTGAAACTAAGTATGTATATCGCTTTTCTCATAATAAGTAGAAAAAGCGGTAGACAGAAAAATATTTGATTTTGGTACTCCAGAATAGTTTTAAGATCATAATATTAGAATTATCTGCAAACAATTCTTGAATTTTTAATAAAAAATATAGAAAATATTTCAAATCCTTAATAAAATAATTGGTTGAATTACTGATTAAGTGCATTAAAAGTAATCATATTTAGCAAACAAGGAAAGAAAATTAAAGAAAAGTGTTTATTGATAAATTGTGGCTAATTTAAAAAAAAGAAAAAAGGATAATGGTTTTTTTATTTACAAAAGTTTAGTGAATGGAAATAATTAAGTAATTCTTTATAACTAAAGGGTTTATTAAAATTTTATTTGATTATGACATATGTAAAAATAAAAATTAATAAACATTTTAATTAATTTAAAATATTGTAGAATAATTCTTATAAGGATATAAAAACCATTAAATTGAAATGTAAAAATAAGAATTAATAAACATTTTAATTAATTTAAAATATTGTAGAATAATTCTTATAAGGAAATAAAACCAATTAAATTGATTATGAAAAATTATGCATAACACATCAGGCATAGAAGCCCGAAAATTTGCAATGGCGAAAATAAAGGGAAATTGATTTTCAGAATACGCTTGCATTACACTTAAGTTTTGATGCCTTCCCTTCCTTCTGAGTTTACAGAAGTGACTCTGGCAGCTGCTCCCTGGACGCGTTATATGCTAATCTCACCTGGCAATTGACAATTCGCCTGTCTTCAGACAATGAAATTTTGTGAAAATTGAAATGAAAATTGAAATGAAAATGAAAAATTCAACAACTTATAAACATCCCATGTGTGTTTGTGTGTGTCCTTGGTGTTGACAGTTCTCGCCCCGGTTACAACTGCTGCTGCTCCTCAGGATGAAATCAGGGGGATTTTGTTTCTGCGTCTGTGGCTGACACCTCCTTAGAGATAATAATGGAGACACCCTAAAAATGTTGACTGAAGCTTTAGCTCTAGTCGTAAATTTATCTACATACTGTTGGTATAAACAAATATTTTTCTTAAATATATGAAAATTGTGGATGTTGCAGCTGGAAAAGTGGGCGGTGCTTTCCATTTGGGTTGTCAAAAATGAAAATTGAGTTTGTAAAGTTTTTTCTTCAGTTTTCTCTCTGCTATTTTATTTTTTGCGTTGGGGCGCTTTTTTTTTGATTTGCCTATCTTCAGTGTTGTTGTTGTCTCTCTTCTTGTTGTTGTTGTTGTTCTTTACTCGAGTGTGTCTGGGTGTGTGGGCGTTTTTGGGACAGGGGGCGTGGCAATTGTGCCCTGTTGTCATTTCTTGTTTTGCCGTTGACATTGAGTGCTCGTCAATGATATGCAGGCTGAGTTGTTGCTGCTGTTGTTGTTTCAGCTCCTGTTGTTGTTGCTGTTGTTGTTGTACACAGAGGCATTATGAGTGCCTGTTTACATGATGCTTAACATTTATATGTGTATGTGTGTGTGTGTCTGTTGAGGACAAAAAAATTGAATGAAATGCCGGTAGAATTTAATTAGATTTTAATTGAGTTTCGCAAGAAGTGTGTGTGTGTGTGTGTGTGTGCAAACTAAAGGACTTTCAATGAGTAATAATGATATGTGCATAAGGACGTACCTTAAAGCTGTAAAAATTTCGAAGCTGATTAATGGGTTTATAATTAAATTGGTTTATATCTTATATTATTTAAAGGCGTACAAAAAACATACGAAAATATTCATTTGCTAGATTCCTCACTGTACAATCTAACATAGTTTATAAATTTCTTTTCAGTCCCGAATCAGTGCTAGACTTGTATAAAATACTTTTTTACAAAAAAATGTTGCAGGACTGATTTAATAAAATTTAGTATTTATTGATTTCTTTTAAAAAGGTAAAGCTGCTACTGATTTTTACAGCAGAATAATTATGATATACATAAAGTTCTATTTTAATAACTTATAATATAATTTATGAAAGCTATTCATTGAAATATATAAGCCGTTCTGTTATTCTTATAAGTAACCCTTTTTCGAAATGTTTACCTGAAGACCTCACTTCAAACTCAATCAGTGCCTTCAGCCAAATTAGTTATACTTTACCTCAAAATCGGAAGTGATATAACTCCTACCTTCTATCATGACCAATCATCAAAAAGGTGCCTCCAATGACACCTTGATCAACAGTTCTGGGGTCAAAAAGTGTTGCCGCTAATTGACAACGAAATGGGTAACGAAAATGAAAAGAAATGAAAGAATGAAATGAAAATTGGTTAATTTAACCGAATGATATAAAAATGTTGAACCTGAAAGCAGTTAATGCGCTTATCCAATAATAAAACTCAACTCAACTCAACTGAACTGAACTGAACTTGGATGGTTATTAAGTCGTTAGAAGGGACGCCGCTCTAATGAGAACAGGATGTAAGTATTTGGGTTGGGTATGCCAAACTACAAACCACCTGGGACACATGAAGTAGTAAGTATACACGTATTCTCGTAGCTAACAAATTTCATTTTAATTATAAGTCAACTGACTGAACTTATCTGCAATTGCTCATCGGGCAATTTTGATATGCTACTCGTATCCTGGGCTCTCTCAGCTGGGAATGTCAGTCCGTTGTCGACTTTGTGTTTATAAATGAACACTGAAATTAGTTGTGTACAAATCTTGTGCAAGTTTTTGGCATTAACACCTTTCAATCCCCCAACAACATTGTGAATATTTGTGACTGGTTCGCAAGGGGGGCTTACAGCTTACAGTGATTACCAGCTAAACTCTCTCTCTTCAGCATAATAAATTCTTCATTAGTTTATAGCAAGTGTTTACTGTAGTTGCCGCACGCAGAGGCACAGGAAATGTCATGGATGTGGTGACTACAACTTTTTCACTTTAGTCGCCGTTTTATTCGTTTTGGGATATGCATAAAAAATTGGTATTAAAACGTCGCATGTAAGACATTAATCAGCTGGTAAAGTGGCAGCAGACAGAAGCTGCCACAGACACCACTAGTGAGAAAGAGATGGAGCTAGTGCGAGATAGAGAGAGAGAGAGAAAGGGGAGAGAGAGAAGTCCACAGAGACAGAGGCCAAAATCATAAACAGAGACTAGGTAAAGTCAGTGAGCAGCAAGTTGAGCGCTTGATTAATCTGCATTTGGACTGCTCCTCTGTCCCCCTCTTTCTGCAATCTTTACCTGCTGCTGCTCCTTCGCCTTATACACTGAGAGAAAAAACCAAATATTTACTAGTTACAACTCCACATTTCAAACTTGATCTCTGGTTGGTTTCTGCCCAAGGTTTCTACTTTATGTGAGAATTTCTTCCAGTAAGGTTATTTTTACTTGATTCAAGAATCTTTTCTCTTGTAGTAATAGTATTCGTGCTTGATTTAAACGTGTTTCTGCTGATTTGCACTAGTTTTTAAATCAAGTACTAATTAAAAGTATCGCAAATATTTTATTTGAGATCTTTTGAACATCATTTTAACAGGCCTTTTTTTCTTTGTGTATAAACTGCTTGTCTCTGTTGGCCCGAAAGATTGGAACTGCTACCAGTTCAACGGGCTGCCCAACCCACTTCAATGTGCAGCACTTCACAGCACTTCACTTGACTTGACTTGACTCGACTCTCTCCTCGGGCTGCTGTTTATTTTTGAGTGGCCACACAACATGCAACTGCCACAAAGCGAAAAAGAGACACAAGGAGAGATGGGGGAGGTAGCAGCATCCCGAAAACAATAAATTCACATTTGCTGGGAATTAAAAATTTCATTAAAGTCATTAGAATGAAGCGACTGCCCGACTCGAACAGACAGCAGACACAAAGACAGATAGACAGACTGAGAGAGACTGATCTTGCAACATTCCCTTAACATAATTTTGCATAGACCTTACGAAAACTGATGTGCCCGTTGATTGTTTCTAGCGGCTGTAGGATTGTGTGATGAGATCGAGAATTCTCTGGCACACATGGCCCTCCTCTTAGAACACGATAATGGAGCAACAGATTTTCCAATACATTTACAATCTCAATCGGAAAATCCAATATATGTAGTAACAAAGCAGATTTCGAAATACTAAATACAATTTTAAGCTTTATCTACCAGAATTTCAGGTATGTTTTTCTGTTCTTATCTATAAAAGTTGCCTAATTGTAACTATAACTACTGAAAGCTAGTCAGACTTGAATTGATATATTGTTTTCGAACATGTGCTGTGGAAAAAGGGAAACGGGGGTAAAACTTTGGAAACAGCAGACATTCTTTAGACCATTTGCCAGATCTCAGAAGTTGAACTACTCTTTGCAACTAAATGCGCCGCATAATTCACAATGAGTGATTCTTAAATTGTCCATTAAGATAATTTTTACGCCAGAGCGAACAGGGGGAGAAGCCAGAACAAGAAATTGAGGGAACTGGCAACAGGCTGAAGAAAAATCAGGGAACAGGGAACAGAGAACAGGGAACAGGGAACAGGGAACTCGGCGCTAGACAAGACCAGACGGCGGCACAGACTCTTGGCACAACTGCGACTGTGACTGTGACTGTGACTGTAACTGTGACTGTGGCATGAGAGGGTGAGTGGGAAGAGCCCTGAGGGGAATGCAGGCTGAAACTGGTAGAGAAACTCTTGGTGCTTGGCACGTTTATCAATTAGGGCGCAAAGTCCTCACTCTATAGAGGCCGCTAATTATCAGCAAAATGCCTACACATGGAAGCGATATGAGTTCTCTCTGGGCTCTTGTGTTGTATGTGATTTTCTGGGCCAAATTTAGCAATATGGAAATGCAATTGTTGTTCTTGTTGTTGGTGGGATGCGTCATGGCCGACAATTTTTCACGCTTTTCTTGCGGTTGTGCCCCAGACAAAGCAACGTCAGCCCAACTTTGACTTCAACTTCAACTCCATCTCCAACTTTAACTTCTTGCGGCCTATGATTGATGTACACTTGATGACTATATAACTTTGTATGATTTCACGAATTGCTTGGCAGTTGGGGATCTTTGAGATCTAGGCATCTCGGGAGATTGAGAGTCGGGAGTCTTCAAGTCGGTAGTCATCTGTTTTGTAGGTGGACGCGTCTTTAATTAGTTTGCCGTCAGTTTGGTTGCTATGGTTTTTTTTTTCCTTTTTGGTTTTCAACCATTTGCCTGGCGTTAAAAATGTTGAATAATTAAAATTTCTTGGAAATTTTATTGGCTGCTTTGTCGTCGCTTTGCCTTTTACTTTAGACAAGACAGTAAATTGTTGTGGTCGCGTGTCTGTTGTGTCTTTGATTTTTCATTTTCATTTTCATTTTTCAGCATTCAGCTTGATTTTTATTTTTAGAAATTTTCGTTGTTTCTGTTTTTTCTATTAAAAGTGGAATTTTTGTTCATTTCTTAGTTAAAATTAAGTGATTGTGACTAATTATGAGGATGGTGTCGGCATTAGGAATATGTACTTAGCTGTATAATATATTAGGTTTATTTATAATGTTAATTACTATATAGTATTTATTCAGAGTGCTATTTTAAAACATTTGAAACAAATAACGGATTCTTTATATATGTTGTTAAATTAATTTTCTATTGCGTAATTATGGCTCATTGGGTAATTAGAATACAACTTAATGAAAAGAACATCCTGGTTAACTTAAGAATTGTGTATCAGAATATTTTAATTATTTTAATTTAATCTGTATTTCCCTTATACGAAATGTTCTATAGAAAATTGAAGTTATATGAAATAAATTAAAATTAAATAGGTAAACAAAAAATAGGTTCATTTATCCTAAAACACTAGATTTTCAATCTTTCAACATTAGCAAATACAGGTTATGAACAGAAGATTTTAACTTCCAGTTCTCTATATTATATTTGTATATATTTATGAATGTATACATTCTTACTTCATTAGTTTAATTTATGGTTTATATTAAATACAAGGGATATTAAAATTTGGTAAATCATTTGTCATTTTCCTTGTTTTAGCAAAAGAATGACAAGCTTTTTAGACTGATAAATGATGTGCAAGTTGCAGCTTAAAGCTGATCCCCATTCTCCTTTCCTCTCTCTCTCTCTCTCTCTCTCTCTCTCTCTTTTCTCTTCCTGTCTCTTCCCTTCTTTCTCTCTGTTTCTTTTGGTTGTTAGTGGGCATTTAGCCAACAGGTCACGTACATCGTGTCACTGCTGAGCGTCTGCCAGCCAAATTGGCTAAAGTAAAGCATCCGCCGCATTATCAACAACTTCATCAGTGACTCGATGGGGCAACTTTAGAGTTTGCACTTCAGGTCTGGGCCACAATTACAATAAACGAATGTTTGGCAAGTGCAACTGCCACAGAGACTGCAACTGCAACTGTGGCAAATGCTGCGGGTCTTCAACGTTACTGCAATTTTTCTATTGAATTTTTCCTTTGAGCAGCTCTTGGCCAGCAGTGAGGCACGTGCTTTGACTGCCAAAAAGCTGACAGTGTTCAACAATGTAGCAAGAATTTGTGGCAGAGACGTACGAAGAGGGGGATAGCATTATGATTGATAAGTTCGCTTTGTGAATTTTTCATAAATTAGGAGCACAGCTGTGCCCAGGATAGGTTGATAGTTAAGGATGAAGGAAGCGATGGTAGATGATGATGGAGATGGAGTTTTGGTTGAGGGATAAGAGACCCATCATCGAGCCAGCGAGTGTCCAATCGTGCGCCATTTGTCTATTTTAATTAAAGAAGCGCCAACCCAATGAAATGAAGCATCAATTTAGCAATCCTTCAATCCATTCATCTTCAGCCCACTTTCCTGGTAATCAGTTCAGAGCTGGCTGAAATTTTAATAAAAGCTTAAACATAAATCAAATCAGTTTACTGACCGCCAGCTGTCCCTGACTTGGCCCTATTTGCAATTGTTACCACTTAATTATTGTTGCCGGGACAATTTGCTTAGACATTTCCAAAAAATTCTTTGAATGTTATTCAATTTATAATTAACGAAACCTAATAAATTGCATTCTTTTATACTTGTTATTTGCAAACTCTTTCAATTTATTCCATATGGTGGTAGCAGATTCCCTTTGAACTTTCTCCTCACACAATTGGCCCGCTTTTAAGTTCTGACCTTCCTCTTAACATTTGCAAATAATTAAGTGCTCTCACGTCCAAATCCATTAAGATCTGTAAGTAGAGTCGCTTGACATCCCCTTCAGAGTTGCACATCCGCAACAACTGGCGATTATCAGAGTCACAATCCTGATCTGAAATCAAGACGACAATCCAGCAATAACAGTTGACAACTGTCGACGGTTGGACGCACATTTAAAACGCTTGTCAAAATTGCATAAACTGCTGTCAGTTGCTTCAAGTAGAAGGGAGTGTGGGAGTGACAGCGACTAGTAAATACCCTACAACTATTTTCATAAAAAACTGTTGCATTCTGTTATGAACGTGTGTTTAACTAGTTCAATTTTTTATCCTAGTACTTTTTAGTATGCTACTAATTATTTATTTTTGGTTGTTAAGTGTTTTATACAGCTGAGCTAAATTATATATATGTAATACTCTTTTTCTCACAGTGTCATTGGTTATTTCGCTTCCAGTTGATTAAGTTGCTTAATTATGCGGCAAGTATTTGGTGTCTGGAATTTAGTGCAATAATTAGGGTATTCATATCGTAGATCATAAATACTATAAAGTCTTAATAGTTGGACAAATAAACCAGAGATATTTGTAGTACATAAAATTAATTTTTTATTATTTTTTTATTACTTTTTAATAAAGTATATATTAGCATTATATATTTAAGTGTCACCATAAGCACTCCCAGTCTTTTGTGGACACTTACAGGGTATTTGAGAGTACATTAAAGTAGGGAGTGTCAACGTAGTTGGTGCAGTAGTTGCTTTTCACTGGCAATTAATGCGAATTTCGACAACATAATTAAAGCGGAGTCTGCTTGACAACTTGTCTTGTGTCTGGCCATTATATTTAATGAGAGAGAAGTGCAGTGGAGAAACCCTTACCTCTACCTTGTGAATATAAAAGAGAGAAAGAGAGAAGGAGAGAGAGATAGAGAGAGAAGGAGACCCGTAGACCAGACTCAATTCATTCACTTTTGATATTCATTTGCATTTGCATATTTTCACATGTCATTCGGCCCGTCGCTTTTGGCTTTTTGGCGTTCGCTTTTCGCCTTTTGTGTAACGCAATTGCTGTAGACAGGCACCATGCGGGATGGGGTTCCCCTTTACAGATTCGTGAGGATGAGAAGAGAGGGGGAAAGGGTGACCAGTGTGCGGTGCGGGGCCTTTCGCATAATTAGCGACAGACTTTGCCGCCTGACAAACTCTTTGAAGCTGACTGCCTGTCATCTGTCTCCCTCTCTTGTTTTTTCTCTATCTCTATCTCTGTCTCTGTCTGTGTCTCAACAAAAAGCAAAACCACAAACATGTGTGTTGTTTATTTGTTTATTGTTGAATGTCTTAATTTATGAAACTGTCAAATGGGGGAAACCTGCAACAGGGTCCAAACTAAAAGCGGTTCTTTTGAGTTTTTCCTTAGTTAGCATTTCTTTTCATTCATTTTGGCTCATTCATACTCGTATTGCTAATGATTCACTCTGCTATTCACAAATGATTCATGGCAAAAGGTGCGTAAAATCTTGATAATACTTTTAACGGAATTATCTCCATAAATTTATGACTCTGAACTCGAAAAACTTTTACTACAGCATTTGCCTTGAAGAGCAATCAAATAATTGTAATCTCATTCAAAGTGCACTTTCATTCCCTCTCCCCCGCTATCAAACCATCATCTAACCCCCCTTAGCCACGCCACTGACTAGCTGATTAAATGCTGATGAGCACGTAGATGATTTTAATATAATTTCTTCTGCAAATTCTAAATGCATTTTTGGCAAAGTGCTTGGCAAACTGCAGACCAGGGATTACATTTCTGGTACTTTTAATTATGTCTACTTCAATGATGATGATCATGATGATGCTGCTAATGATGATGCTGATGACGACAATCTGCTTAGCCCAAAGGACCAATTGAAAAATAAGAAATTTTATGTTCATTTATTATTTTTGGCATCTCGTTCAGATTTCCTTTAGTTTGCAAACTGTAAGAATTGATTGCAATTTATAATTACATAGAATTTCATAACAGGATAACGAGTTATCAATTTAATTGTTTTGTTTTGCATTATGTTGCTATAGAAGTGATTAAGTTTAATATCGTTTGGTAAAACTTAATCATTAAATTGTTCTCTTCAAAATATAATTACATTGTTCCATCGATGTTCTCCTCTGAGTTTCTTTTGTAAAAGTAGTTTGGCATCATCTCCCACCAAATATTAAAAAAAGGAATTTAAAAAAAATTAATCTAAGGTCTTTATCATATCCCGGTGCCCAAATTGCATAACTTCGTCATAAGCTCGTCAAACTTAACCGATTTTCCTACGGAATGTCATTTTAATCATAATTTGACTTATAAATAAATTGATTTTATATTTTCTAAAAACACGGTTAAGGAATACCCTTTAGATTTATTATTTTGAAATATTGGGTTTTCTCCAGTTTTGTCCTGTATGAAGTTACTAGAACATATAGCTGCCTTAGGAACGATTGGTCAAAAAAGTTTGTATTAGAAGTTAGCATTTTAGAGAACGATCATTTGAAAACTGAAGTTTCTTATGAAAGTATTCGTAGCTTTTCAAAATATTTCAATATATTTTTCTACATGGGTATCAAACAATATTTCTTTCTTGATTTTCCATTCTTAAGGAATCCCTAAAGCGTATAACTGCTCACTTCAATGTCAAAAGTAATTATGTTTTACTGTGAAAGTCTTATTGCAGCTTGCAGTTTGGTTTTCAAGCTGCACTTGAAGTGAACTTGCTGGCGGCGGACTCCCAGGGGTGCACTTTGCGGTGTTTGGCAACACTGGCAATGGCCCTGCCCACTTGAAAGCGCTTTCCGCTTGTCAGTTGTCGGTCGGATCTTAGCTCATCGCTGGTTGGTCTGTTTGCTTGTTGAATGGGCAACCGCCAAGCACTTGATAAATTGTTTACTTTGAAATTAATTACGGAGTCATTGTTTTCTTGCAGGCCTAGGCGGAAGTTCAAGCGCTGGACGCCAGGGGGCGGCACTGATGTTGAATAAATCAAGTTAGCTACCCATCGCCGCATTTCAACACTTGCTTCCTCAATCCGGTTGGCCCACCTATCTCGCCATTTGCCATTTCACCATTTACCATCATCTACCATCTACCAACAACCATTTGCCGCTGCCCTTTTGCTTTTGATCGTGGTAATAAAATTGCATTTAATTACGAGAGTAGAGTACGAAGTTCCAGTTTGGGATTCGTGGGGTCTGAAAATTACATCTCGTGTCCGTGCACGTTCAGAACCTTCATTGTTCTGCGCATTTTTGAGCTCATTAAACCAACAATTGCAATTGCAGTACTGCGTTGCATGTTGCATGTTGCTGTTGCTGTTGATGCCACAATTGCAAAGGCCTCTGCTGTTGCAATCAATTTCCAGTTTTCAGCTGAAAGATGCAAAATTGAAATTATATTGCGGCCTGGCACATCATTAAAATGCATCGAGCTGCACGTAATGGGACGAACACCTTTTAGGAAAACTTTCATACCAATCAATTTTGTATGGAATTTCAAGAATTTGCAAGCATTTTGCCATTTACCAACACTGGCCAACTGATTGCGGGGAAGCTTGCAAGATTTATGTTATGAATTGTCTATTCAGCGAATGTGGCAGATAAATAGCGTTGCCAGACCGCTGCCAGAAATTAACATAAACAGGATGTGGGTGTTGCCCCAACAAGTTCCAACATTGCACTCACTGCAAAAACAAACAATTAACAACAACATGGCAAACTGCAAAATATTTCACAGAGATAAAGAAAGAGAGAGAGATAAAGAGAAAGAGAGAGAGAGAGAGTGGGAAGTTTTGCGAGAACATGAGAAACAGATGGGATACAGAATGTTGAATAACGAAAGGCGGAACAATATATGCAAAAAGCAAAAAGAATCCGAGAGTGAACAGATCCAGTGGGAAAAGAAAGGTAAACTTCCAAGACTTTGAGATGATATCCAAAATTTACATTACTTTATTTTACCATTGCGATAAATGAATGAAATAAACAGCTACAAACGATGCCCAAGTAAGTACACTAAGCTCTGTCAGAAAGGAACCACATATTTTTTTAAAAGTTTTCATTTCCATTATATTTTATTTCCATGAATTAAACTACAAAAGTCCGTTAAAAGAATTGTGGAAAATCGTTTTTCAAATGCTCTAATAACTAGATCTTTGGCAGAAATTGATGTTAATCAAGTTAATATCCGAAAATGATTTCCAATAATTTTTCGCCTTTAATGGGGGAGCTTTTAATTCATAATAAATATGACAGCTGCTTTAAAACAACTGGGCATTTTAAGCAGGTTGACTCTCTCCCTGAACATTTATATTATTGCTGCTGTATCATGAGCATAGATCATAAAATTTCAACTTGTCAAAATGTCAACGATAACTTTTAAGTATGAAATGAAAATACTGTAATAAGTTTATGAAAAAGTTCCCCAGAAAGTATTACACGAGTACACTTTTTGTTACACCTGATCAGGGAACATGTTTTGTTTTTGGGGAAGGTGCCCATTGCTTGTTGTGGATTAGTTCAATCTCATTTTATAGAAGTCAGAAATGTTTATTTACCGTAATCCAAAAATTCAAACTTCAGGTATTTTATTATTCTGGCTCATTTTTCTAAACAAACTTCCTAGTTTTTATTTCAGAGTCTTCACTGTATCAACTGCAAGTATGAATAGTTTTATGAACATAATGGAAGCTTTCAACTTTTCAACGGTTGACCGCTTGAATGGGAAGCGACAATGATTGTGTCTGACTAAGAGTCAAGCTCAACTCAACTGGCTGTGTATCACACACCCTTCTGTGAACTTGCAACATGACGCAAGCGATTCGCGAGGATCGTCAACACAAATGGCAACAATCAGTGGGAGACAGCGACTTGAGAGAGTGGCGGGTGCAATCAACGTGTTCACTCGACGACAGGTGAAAACTTTGTGCCGCCAATGAATGTGGCTGCCACAATGTTTTTGTTATTGTTGTAGATGTTGTTGTTGCTGTTGCTGTTGCTGTTGCTGTCAGTGTGTTGCTGTTGAACTGTTGTTGTTGTTGCCACAGACAGACTACAAAAGTTTTTGCTTTTGACGTAACGTGTTGTCGTTGTTGCTGTTGATGTTTGTTGGTTGGCTGCTTGGTTGACTGTTGGCCAACACATACACACTCACACACACACACACACACACTACTGTACACCAACACACACAACAATTTGTGCATTAAAATTTCACACTGTGCTCTGTTGTTGTTGTTGGTTGAACGCTTTTGGCTTTTTGCGTTTTCTCTCTCGCTTGCAATTCCCAGTTTTAAATTCTTGTTAATGTTGTTGTTGCAATGTTGCTTAATTTGTTGTTGCTCTTGTGCGGTTCACCTTCGCTATTGTTGTTGTTGTTTTTGTTGTAGTTGTTGTTGCCGTTGTCGCCTGCCACATGCAGCTGGCTACAAAATGGCGCTTTGCCCGGCCCCTGACATGTGCCCTCAGGCAAGTTTTCCTGTTCCTCTCCCTGCCCCCCGTCAGACAACTTTTTAACAACAAGGGAGCCAACAGAAAGAGAGAGAGAGAGAGAGAGAGAAAAAGAGAGATGAAGAGAGGAACCCACTCGCAGGTATCTCTCCTGTTCCAAAAAGTTGCTTTTAATTTGGCGAAAATTTAATTAATGCACTGCACTGCGCGAATGTCCAAAAAGTGGAAAAGTGAGTGCTGATGTATTCGAATTACTCGTACAAGGTACATGTGAGTACTCGAATAAGCCTTGAAAAAGGGTAGATAGTGCTTGAATGATAACAAGCTGGCACTCTTTAAACAAGCAGCTGTCGAAATGCTCGATTATTCTAAAGGTTTCAATTAGAGTTTTGAAATATCTGCGAAAAGAGCAATTGAAACCCATAATAACTTTAAATGCTTTCAATTAAACTACAGTAAAGCTTCCCTCCTTTTTCTTTTCTCTCGCTCCCTCTCTCTTTCTCTCTCTTCTTAGGATAGAGTTTTTTATTTTTAAACAGTTATTTAGGCAAATAATTTTCTAATAGTTTCTATGTACTACCTAAACAGAAGTCCATAAATCTACTCTTGACTATCATAGTTTATCTTCCACTTTTAGACCAGACAAATAGACTAGTAATCTCTCTTAACACCAAGTTTAAATGCTTATACTTTCAATAAACAGATGACAGACAAACTCGGCTAGTTTTTCCTTTAAACAAAGCTTAAATATACAGCCTAATTGTAAGTACATATGTATCAATGAAGCTGTTAGTATAAGTAAAATTTCTTAACTCCCTTATTTATTTAATATTTTATAGCCTAAAACGTTGATTTTAAGCTAAATATAACAAAGATTGATATGATGCTTTCGTCACTAGTAAAGTTAAAATAAAATACTTAACTAGTACATTAAAAATATGTAAAATGATCATAAACAGTAAAGTTCCGTAACTCTTAATTACAATTCTTTTACAGCGTGAAATCAGTTGCAATATTTTCATATTTCGCGCTCTTTAATCCCATTCATTTAATCCCATCAAGCCTAGAAGGGAATACTCTTGGTAAGTGCAGTATTTACCCAGATATCCCAACTAGAACCACAACCCAAACCACATCATCATGTAAATGGTGTCCACGCATATTTAATGGTCAAAACCCCTCCCTCCTCCCTCTTCTCATTTCTACTTGCCCCTAAGCTATCATAAAAGAGGAGCTAGGAAAAAAAGTCTGTAGCTAAAAATGGAAGGCAAGTAAAACACTTTTCACGATCACTTGGCACAGGTCCTTGCCTCAACGCAGTTGTGGCATGCAACATGAAGCCAAAAAAAGAGCTTTGTGCTATTGCCATCTCGCTCTGGCTGCATTACGCTAATTAATTCTTGATATATGGAAACTGTGGCCAGAACAGGCGCCCCATAAAAACGTGGCATTCAGCATTCAGTGGCAGCAATAAAAACGGCAGTTCTTGCAACACTGACTGTTGCCACATTTGCCCCATTTTTTGTATTTTTTTGAAAGGTTTTTTCTTCTTTTTTTTTATTTTTAGCTGGCGCTGTAAATTCATGTGGGCAATTAAAATTTAGCAGGCTTTAAGGCGGTACCAAGTAAAGTCTCCTCTCATTCTTCCCTCGTTGCCACCTTCCCTACTTCTCTATTCGTCCTGTGGCAGGATTGCGCTAGTGACAGATGCCGCGGTTAAAGTTTAATGACAATGCAACAACGAGGCAACAACAAGAAAGGAATAGACTGGCAAAAAGTGGCAGCGAAAGTGAACAGTTGCCAGCATCGTGTATCCTGCAGGATGCGCATGCAGCTCCTGTTGCTTTTTTACAAAGTGAATGGGAGAGAAAGAGAGAGGAGTGGGCGAGAGAGAAAGAGGAGAACATCTGTGTCATGCTTTACGCCAACGCATGTGACAGGAAACCATTCGCAGCAACCGCCAAAATGTGGCAACAACGCAGAGACAACGACAACAAGGCTGGCAGCTTCCGCTTAAGCGGATGCTCTGCTTCTATCCCCCTTCCCACTCCTACCTACCCCTCTCTCTATCAAATGCTAAACGCACTGGCAACTTTCTCACATATGCATTTATGTGTGAGCTTCTGGTCTTAGTCTCTCTGAGAGAGGGGATGAGAGGAAGCTTGTTGTGACTGCGGCTTGGGCGACAGCTAGCGAAAGTGCGCGGAAGCAATAAAACATAGATGAGAAGAGGGTAAAGAGAGGGGTTGGAGGAAGTGGAGAAGAAAAGGAGAGCAGTAAAGGAAGCAAAGTAAGTAGGAGAGTTGCTGAGGATGCTGCAACTCTTGCTTTTTAGACTCTGTACTTAAAAACGAAAAAGGACAGACCTCCATAAAGTAAGTATATACGTCATAAAGCATATCCTTTAAAAGTGAAACCAAAAAAAAAGACATAAATATTCTTCTTCCTCGGCCAGGATATATTCCTACTACTTACAAGATAATTTTCACGAACGAATAATAATCTAAAAATGTATTCAAAACAACTAATTTGAGCATCGTCTGTCTAAAGGAAAAAGCAAAACGACAGGAGAGAATAAGTACAGGGTCTCTTAAAGTATGGTTCTCTCGAGTGTAAAACTCTACTACTAGTTGCAATTGCCAAAGGAAAAGTGGAAAGTAGAAAGTAGCATGTTGCAGTTGCACATTAGATGCAGCATTTGTGCTCAAGTGCCGCAATATTTGTAAAGCGCAGGATGTGGCAGACTTTTTATGCAATTTATGTGTATATGCGTGTGGCAAGGAGGCAGCTTGGGATTATGTATGATCCATGAGAAAACCACCTGAGAGGAGCTTCTCTATCCCTCTCTCTCTCTCTTTCTGTCTCTCTCTGTCTCTATCACCATCAGTAATCGTAATTCCCATGCGAATTTGTTGGCCAACGTTAAATTCCAGTTTGGTAATTGCCTAATGACCAGTTCAGTCAAGATCAGGTGCTATCATGATTTGGAGTTTGCCAAATAACAAAGGACGCAATTTGATGAAGATATTGAAACAGCACAGACAGAGAGATGTCTAGAGTAGAGTTATTGTCTGCCTGCCCACAAGAGTCAGACTGACAGGGTAGAGTATAGAGGTTAGAGGGTAGCGGGTACAACCAAGGGTGCTCAGTTTGGTCTACCGAATCCTCTTGGATTCGGTGGAAGAACAGCTGCCAATACGCGTACTATTATGGCCCCGAGCTGATCTTGATCTAATTTAGGCGTATTAGTTGCCCAAGAAACTGTTGCAAACAAAAGACCTTTTTTTTAGGATGCCTTGCCAAGGATGCCTTTTGGTATCCTGACGGTGCAGATAAGGCGCTGCTAATGGCTTCATTAGGCTCGACTTCAATCACATGTGTGCCACATGCCGAGAACGAGTCCGAGTTCGGCTTCGAGTTCGAGTTCGAGTTCGAGTCGTAGTTTGATGCAATCTCAAGTGGCATTTGCCTTTGAAGTGAGGCCGATGATGATGCTATCGATAACAGTCGATGACGATTTATTTCGTAACTGTAGCAACTGTACTTCAGCTGTTTAAATCATATCGAGGCATAAAAATGTTTAGCATTTTCATTTTCACTTAAAGTTCCACTTTCTCATCTCACGCATACAAAAAGGACACACGCATTAAACTTTCCAAAAATCAACTTGAAAATTGTCATAAAAAAGAACGAAAACTGTTTGGGGTGAAGCTGTTTTAAGAGCCCAAACAACAACAACAATTTATACCCTGTATAATAAAGATGGAACAAAACATTTCATTTTATAATTTTATTATCCATTTCTTTAGCTTTTCATTTTCATTTTCATTTTCATTGCCCTGCCGTCTGTTGCTTCTCTGACTCATATTAATCAGGGAATGCGCGGAGAAATGCTCGAGAAATTCACACCTTTTGGCCACAACAATACAAGAGGCACTGTAGGCTGATACGAGAGATGGCATTATAAGGGGATTCGAGGGATTGGCCTGCTTTATGACCGCTCCTTTACTTTTATGACCACTTTTCCAAAGAAAAGAAATTAAAAATTATATATATCCATATCGTATCTACAAATATTCGTTCACTCATTAGATTTAGATATGACCAAGAAATCATTTAACAAAAATTTACAATTTATGTTGAAGCTGTTGTTCTATGTGGCAAGTGTCGTTAAACATATATTGGGGAGCTCTCGATTGGTATGCAAAGAAGTGCCCAGGGCACAATCGTAAAGATTGAAAAGTGCACATAAAATGTGTAATCGTTAGCAGTACTTACATGCATAGAGAATTTTCTCTCCAATTGATCATTCTCTTCTATTTGGAGTCCCTAAGATCGTTCTGATTGCAGCCTTCAAAAAAAGATCATTAAAATTGCTCATGAACTTGAAGCGTCTCGGGAATCCTAAAGATATTTGAGATGTGCAGCTATTTCATCAAAACTTTACAGCACACTTGAAATATTTATCATTTTTGGAATGAGATATTACAGTAACTTGAAGCCTGTATCATATTTGAAATGAAATGTCTTAGAACCTGAAGAAACTAAAGTTTAATTTCGTAGCACAGTAAAGATTTGACTTCTACTAACTATTATTATGCTAATAAGTAGTCTTAAAATGAGAAAATATAAGTATTAATTTATTTATACATAGTTTATACTTAATTTATAAAACTTACAAGGAGAATAGTAGTAGAAAGCATGTAAATTGTATTAGAATCAAGGAATCCTATAAAGCAGTCAATTTTCGACATCACAAATATACATTTTGTTGATTCTGAAAAAATAACGAAGAGATTATTCCTACTTAAATCAATTGAAGTTGAGTTTTTTGCACACATTTAAATTTCAAGTGCACTTAAGATAAGCAATTTATTTATAGAAATTGTCATGATATGAGTACATATATATTTAATAACGAGCTTCTCATAATCTCTATTTGTTTAAATATTCTTACTTATCTCTGCATAATTTAGTATGCTTTGAGTGCCGTTAAATGCTAGTCTATAAATAAATGTTTGTTTAATCAATAACTTGTTAGGATTTCACTTAATGTTGACAATTGACACGACAACATTTCAATCGACTCCGTGGCGCAACGGTAGCGCGTCTGACTCCAGATCAGAAGGTTGCGTGTTCAAATCACGTCGGGGTCAATTGTTAAAAACCTTTTTTAAAAAAACAATTGAAGACTGATTTTTTACCTTTTAAAATAACAATAAAATATTTAAGATTAAGTTTGTTTTTATTGAGATTCGTTTTCCTTATAGGTTCTTTTTTTACATTTTTCAAAAGAATTAAGATTAAATTTGTCTTAAATTTTTAAATAAAATTAAGTGATAAATATTTTATTTTTTTATTGAGATTCGTTTGCTATTCAGCTGTTCATGGTCCTTTCATAGCTTAACAAGTTCACACCAAATGTTCACACCAAATGTTGAAAATGTTTCCTCGAAAGGGTCAAATCGTTAGAAGTGTGATATATCGGAGACCTTTAGCGCCGTTCTCTTGTTCTCCTCATTTAACATATTTGATTTTCTTTTCACATTTCACACTTTTTATGACTTTTAATTGTATTTCGATTGCCAATAAAAATGTTCAACGGAATTAACGACAGGAAGTGCGAAGAAAACGAGCGCTAAACATAAGGTAATTAGCGTCTTCTTTGTGTTAAGAGCGGCACTTTGATTCTTCCGCCAGAGGGCGCCACATGTCGACAGACCTGCATATTTACACACTAACAATAAGTGAACTGAAGAATTTTCTGATAATTATTATAATTTACAATGCGTTTACTTTGCATTGCAAATCGCATTCGATTAATTTGTAATTTCATGCGTTGCATTTTTATACTCAGTATTCAGAAAATATTAGAAAAAGGGTATAGTCAACCAGTAGAACATCTCGTAACATACACTTAGTATGCTAATAATTAAAATACAGATTGCATCATTTTAATAGACTGCTGCCCATGTAATTAGAAATGCCTACAGGGTATCTCTTTGTCAATAATTAGCTTGTATTCCTGCATTCGCGCATTTAAATGCTTGTAATATTCCCAGATTTTGCATAATTATCTACGCCAGAAAAGTTATATAAATAGTTTTTGGGGAGCAGCTAATTGAATATTTATCAAATGGATTTCGAGCTTATGCAAATAATATGCGCAAATGTGCAACGAATATTAAATAAATGAATGTAGATTTTGAATAGAATATAGAATATGAGTATAATGAGGAGTATTCCATATAGGTTGAGTGTGGAAATATGCGGGTTGTCATTTGACACTAATTGATTCCATCGATATAAATGATATTCACATGTGTAGTAAATGCATTCATTTGAGTACTCGTACTCGTACTCGTACTCGTACTTGACATAATCAACTGAACTCAACTAAACTGCTAGATAATCGCGGCAATTTGTTTCCTAATGATGATTATCATTTACAAAACAGATAGCGATCATAAGTATTTGCATGAGAGTATCTATGAGTTCAAGACTAAGTGCTCGATTTATCTACCCATCGGAGGGAATGTCGTGTGTCTCAACAATGAGGACTTCATTAGGATAGTTGCCTTTAAGTGGCTGCAATATAATATAATGCTTGGGTCTGCAGATCTGTCTATGCATTGTCAACAACCGCACAGTCTCAGACAAATATTTACAAGAGTGTCTCTGGTCGGCCACTTGAAAGCAATTAAAAATCCTTTAAAATATTTTCTTATCGTGTTAAACGACTCTGTTGATAGAAGAGCAGGGACTTAGTTGAAACGTTAGTAAAAGGGATGGAGAATGAAATTATTTCTTTATCAAAGTAAAAAGTATCTAGACTCTAAAGATATGGAATAATGGGAACTTAAAATTATTTGATTTGTTTTTATAGCTTTAAATTTATATCTTTTGCACAAAATAGATTTAACTTTAAAAGATGTTTTTTTATATCTTTTACATTAGTTTAATAACCAGGTAGGCTCGCAAATAAAAATATAAGTATAAATTCTGGAACTGAATTAAATCAGTAATATACCAATAGGCCAGACCATTTAAGTAAAATAAAATATTCTGTCTGTTTTAAATTTGAGTAATATATCCACTTAACATACTATTTAGGGTTTGACTTCAGGTAAATAAATGTTGCTCAACGCTTCGAATTGATGTTACATAAAATTGGGATTAAAAGTACTGCTTTGATTTTTTAAAAAATTTTGTAATTTTGTTTTTAGTAAAGAGCATTTAAAATAGATAAGAAAAAGAAGACGCCAAATACTTCAGCGTACTCAACTATTCAGTGGATACACCTCTTCGATATGTGTAGGCTGAGTTTATAGTTCCCCTTTTGAAAACGACGCCTCTTGCATTCAGTAGGCGCCTTTAGCATTTTGTTGTCCAAGTGCGTTACACGCAGCAATTTAAGTGTGCAATTGTTCAAGCTCCTTGAATAGCTTGCGATGTGCCTCTGGCCCCAGCTGCAGAAGGAGGAATCTCAAGTCTTGAAAAGCGATTCCTCCTTTGTCCAGGTACAGGTATTTTGCGCAGGCGCAGCCCCAATGAAGCGTTTGTCGTTTGTCGCTTGTCGTCTGTCGCGCTTATCGCCACGCACTTATCTCCATGAAGGGAAGGATAGGGTGGAAGGAGAAGGAGAAGGAAGAGGAGGAGCAGAAGGCAGAAGGAGAACGTCAGGCCTTAACGCTTGAGCGATTGCGGACTCACACAAGTGTCGCCTTCAACTGTGGCATGTTGCCTGCCTGGGTACAATCAAGTATGAGTGTATGTGTTTGGGTCTGGCAATGAGATGCGATCTTCCTGCTCCTTGAGCATGTTTGTATCTTAATTTTTGAAGCGCACATACGTGGAATTCATGTTGGAGATGGGGGAATGCTGGAACTGCGCGACTGAGTTACGAGTTGATGGTGCTGAAAGTGACACAAGTCATAAATTCCTTTTGTTTTCTGACTTTGCCTCCAGCTCTCCGCTGGTTCCTCCTTTTCCTTCTGCTTAACAAAATAAAAACGTTGACAATTTAACCTGAATGGAATTGGACTCAGTGTTGAGTCTTGGGTTCGGTTGCGTTTCGAATCGGATCTTATCTCTATCGTCTATGTTTAACGATCAGCGTTTTCGTTTTCGATCGATCGTTCGATCAGTAGCCCTGTCACTTGGTCACATCCTTTGTTTATTCAATTTAGACAGTTGTTTTTATTTTTCTTTACTCTGAAACATATTTGAAATATGATTTGGCGCCAGTGTCTACAGGAAGTGTGTGTGAAGTTTTATGAAGTGAGTCTGAAATTAATATTCCACTTGGATAAATTCTAGGTTTACTTGGACAACTTGGTTTATGGAGCAGACGTGAGGGTATCTTCGAA
Organism: Drosophila testacea; assembly: GCA_035043265.1. Taxonomy (NCBI): domain Eukaryota; kingdom Metazoa; phylum Arthropoda; class Insecta; order Diptera; family Drosophilidae; genus Drosophila; species Drosophila testacea. The sequence goes on along the minus strand of JAWNND010001120.1, from coordinate 724,112 downwards.
ATGATAACGATATAAAATTTCTTAACTCGACCCACACAATTTTATTGACTTTGGTAATTTAGTAAACTTGGCAACGCTTCTGACCATATCAAGTCCCATAACCTATTAACTTTTTTGTGATATTTTTTCGGTTCATCTCTGCATCTTTTCCCAGGAGTGGAAGCGTCATAAACAGGACATGGCATGCTCATATTTTTTTCTTAGATACGCCGGAAATTGTTGTTGTTTTGTGGCATAAATTTTATGCATATTTATAAGCGAATTCATTTCGTGTCCATTTCAAATGCAAACAAATAACAAACCAAACAGCAAACTGAATGAGACTCAAAGCCATCAGCTAATTCCCCAAATCCCCGAATTAATAAAGCAGAGTACTCCGAAATAATAAACAACAAGAACACGCGATTGGGAAATGGATAAAAAGGCAGACTGGCAGTCAACAGGGCAACAAGCGATTTACATTAACTGGAGATTGAGAAGAAAAATGTTGATACATCTGCTCTACGGACAGAGAAATAATAATTGGAACATGAAATTAGCTCGTGTAAACAAACATGTCAACAACTAAAAGGAGTCTGGGAAGATGTCGAAACTAGACTCTATAAATAATGATAAACCTTTGGTCAGTTGAGAAGAGGGAGCACCTGCCAAGGAGCTGTTTGGGTTCCCAGAAATCTTAAGGTCAACACACAGTTCAAGTCAGGTTTTATGGCAAGTGTCAACACTGAATTCTTCAATCTACCTTCGATCTTGTCCTCTCCCTCTGTTTAAATAAAGACATTATTGATGCTCAGATGTTCGCTGATAAGACCTTGCATAAGACCAGGCCAAGCAAGTTCAGTCTCAGGCATATGATCAGATAACTTAAGATGGGGAAAACTGAACAAAAATGAACTGACTTCAGTTAAGTTGAGTTGAGTTGAGTTGAGTTGAGCTGGGTAAGTGGCCAAGACACGCGATCCAGGCAGTGTTGCCACCGAGTGGCACCACATGAAGCGTAGCTCACTTTCAATAATTTATAGAAGGTAGTCAGGTGAAGTCTTGTCTCAACTCTTGTTTCTTTCTGGCAATTACCATCAAATGCAGTCAAGAGACTTGTTGACATGTTGTGTTACATTCGTTGTCGCTGCTTGAGCGATGTCTTTACTGTCTCTTTGGAAACTCAAAGGGGGGAAAGGGTAATCCCAGAGAACTTGGGGGTAATTGGATACTTGAAGCCAGTGGGAAACCGAGCGAGTGTGGATATGAGATATGAGAAATGTCTGGCATCGATGGTAATAGATCAATATGCCTATAGATGCGGAGACTTCCTGAATAGCTCTGTTTGAGATCGATGATTAAAAAAGGGATATTTCAAGGGGGAAATTAAAATATAGTTAAGATATACAAGTATTTATATTCGTAAACAAACAGCTGTATAATTGAGAAGACATTGCCAGATTAGCTCTATTTGAGAGGGGAAAAAATATGGTGTATTTATAGTGGGAAAGTAAACTAGAGATTAAAGTATTTAAATTCATATACATATATTCTGTTTTTAGATTGAGAAAAGTATGATGGACAAGGTGGTATTAAATTCTTAGCATTTTCAACCATTTTTAGTGGCTTAGATAAATAATTTTATTGACTTCTGATTTAAATTAAGTTTTTATTAAATGTTTACTTAAATCCAGTTGGAAACCCAGCGAGTGTGAAAAAAGGGATATTTCCAGTGGGAATGTAAACTATAGTAAAAAAATACCCAAGACAAGTTGTAAAATAAATTTGTTGTAATCGATTTAAAATTTGCGAGCAATGCAATTAAAGTTGGTAATTTGGTTGAGGATGCCACATGCCACATGTCGCATGCTACATGCCACAAAAGCGGCAGCAACTTGTCAATGCGTATGGTGCATATATCACATTAACATCAGCATCAGCGAAAATGCATAATGTTTGTCATAACTGAATAATTGCATACGCACTAAGAAAAATGTCGAGGCAAGTGGCAAGTGGCAACTGGTGCTTGCAACTGATGCCACTTTGCCAGTTGCGCCTAATTTAGCAATGGCAAACGCCAAGTGCCGCATAAATGTCTTGTCAAATGATGCGACTTCTTCAAGGAGCTGCCACTGCCACAGAGGCAGTCTCTGCCACAACCGCTGCCACATTCAACAGCAAATTGCATTATTAGCCGCAACCATAAAAAGTCAGCAGCAGGCAGCAGCCTCTTGCCACTTGCCACTTCCCTCTTGCCACTGCCTCTGTTCGCAGTTGTTGTTGTTGCTGCTGCTGCTGCTGCTCTCGGGGGCCATTCAATTTGAACGCTGCTGTCATGCACAATAGTTGCATCCACTTTGAATATTCCTTCACTTTGAAGCACTTTGACAATCTCCCATCTCTGCTGCCACAATTGGTGCAATTCGGATGCAATACCAACAAGTTGTTAGCCAGAAACTCAACTGCCAACATCTGTATAGTCAGTCTTTTAATAGACTTTCAAAATTCAGAATTTGATTCATTTTCCTTACATTATTTGGTATTCTTTATCAGAATAAGTACATTCAATATATTGAGTCAGGCAACAGAATCCTATTTAACAACACTGAATGTCTTATAAAAGCTTTAATTTCGTTATTTGTTTATTATTTTTTAATTTATTTACTAAAACCATGCGACTACTCCATATTTTTCTGACATTTAAAATATAATGATTAATAAGAGGAAAATAATAAATAATAAGATTTAGCTTATCAAAACTAAAATGAAATTTTATTTTTTTAAAAAGAAGTTTTAGAAAAGTTAAGCAGTCTGGACAAGGGCTGCGGAAAACCTTCAAGTGATTACAGAAAAAAACTCTTTTTAATACTTAATAGGAAAAGTTTGTTCTTTTAAATATGGAGTACTTAGAAATACTGCTTCCTGCAAATAATACTTATGTTAATTGCTTTTCTGTAGTGTGTTTATGAGAAATAACCAAATACTAAATAAACAAAAAGTAAATTTGTTCAGAAAAAAGGTGTTCTGAAAATGCATGAAAATTGTAATCGGAAACTGACCTTTTTGAAAATTAAAATTGATTGAATAATATTAATAATTAAGAAAAGTTTATAGATAAAGATAAACAACATATTAATATTGATAGGTAAAATAATCAAAGCTTGATCATATTTCTCAGATAACTGTTTGAAAAACTAAAACAATTTTCGTGCTTGCAGGGGAAGACCCTGTTGTTGCAAGTACATATTATGGCAGAGTCTGTGTCATGAATTTCCCAAGTGTGTGTGTGTGTGTGTGTGTGTTATTTGTGTTGGTTGCAAATGTCTCAATTTCGAGACAAGCAACGCCTGCAGCACTCAGAAGGCTATGGCTGTTGTTGCAGAGTGTGTCTGTTGCATTGCCTCCTTGTGGCAGTGGCCGAGCTAATGACAGGTTATCCACAACATGCTAAAACTGGTAACAGTGCATGATCTCTTGCTACCTGCTAACAGCAACAAATTCCAGCAACAATTTTGAGACGAGACAGGAGCGTCAGGAGTATGGAGCTTGAAGCCTTTGGCTCAATTGCCAATAAGTGGCAATGTGGCTGAGGCATCTAATGTCTAAATTTGTTGCATGAACGGCCAAACCTTTTGCCAGAGCCTTTTGCTGCCATTTTTGGCATTGCATAACCCATAATTATGAAAGGAAAGAGAGGATTGCTTTTTACTTTGACTGCCCCTTTTTGGGATACCTCTTCGACGCCTTTTGTTTGGGTTTCAGTTTCGATCTCAGTCTCAGTCCCAGTCTCAGTCGGAGTCTCGATTTTTGTATAGGTTTCGGCTGCTGCCCGTCAGGTTTCACACAGAGCGCAACCTGGTTGTGGCTCTGTCTCGTTTTCGGGTTTAACAACTAAATTTGAAAATTTGACGTAAACAATGTTGAAGTTGCAGCATGTCTGACTGCCTGGAAGCCTGATTTTTGTGCTCCGACTTGAGCCTGGATCTGGGTCTGGTTCTGAGACTCTTTTCTGTTTTCTGGGCATATTTAATTAATTTATTTCCAGTGATCCCAGTGTCTGTGAGACGTGTGGGCTTGGCGTCGTCGTTGTCTGTGTTCTTTGCCTTTTGAAGTGTTTCAAAATTAATTCCAATCGTCAGTCGTACACGATCCCCTTACTGCATACCGCTTACCCCGCGGGGGTGCCAAGCTAAACAACTCCCAATTTTTGTTTTATTTTTTTTTTCGATGATCCTTTGTTGGGCTACTCAACGGCGCGTGATTCCAACTCTGTTTTACTGCCTCTTCCTTCTCTTTCTCACTCCCTTCTCTTCTCTCTCTTTTTAGCTCTGGATTTCGTTTGAATTTCTTGTGATTAGCACACGAATGAGATATTGACTGTGGGCGTCAATGGGGCGTGGTTAGCTCTGTTTGTTACTTGGCAGCTGCTGGAAAGATATACTCTATATTCTCTTTTTTTTGTGGAGAATAAAGCCATGACTTGCAAGCAAGTCAAGTTGTTATGATATTTATCAGAGCGACTGCTGATAGTATCTTATCAATTAGGACTTCAGGCTAAGTATTGAACCAAATATTGACTGCCAAAAACAGATACAAATTCTGAAGATATTGAAGATACATTTTATTGTAAAATTAAAGTAGTAACAATTATTGTAACTTAAATTTAGTACACAATATCATAATTAATAAACAAAACAATACAAACATTCTAGATTCCATAAGTAGTGTTATTGTACATTCCAACTCTCCTTAATCACACACGAAATATGGTTTATTTTATAGTCAACTTCAGACTTAAATATTTGTCAATTTTATCCTTCATTTTCAAATCTGTCACATTTCTTTAAGACATAATTTCGTATTCAGTGACTTTTCTTAATGCACTTCCCTTTTCTTGATGCGCTCCCCCTAAAGTCTTGCTACATGTGGCACAGATTATACAATTATGCAATTATATTTACATTAAAAATGCACTGCTTACAGTGGAGCAAGCTCGACAGTAGGAGACCCAGTACTTTTTGAGTGCAAAGCGTTCACTAGATTGCATTTCAATGTTGCGTACCATTCAACAGATGGCGCCACTTCATAAACATAGAGGTCGCTGGCGTCTCTTCTTCTTCCTTTTGCCCGTAACATTGTTAGTTGAATTACTTCCGCGTTTATCATCCGATTGGAATGAAATTTGGTGGACTGGTTTGGACTATAGTGCTTATTATATGTACCAAAAATAAAGACGCTAGCACTAAAGGGGCTCTTGTAATTCGACTTCGAAGTTTTGTATTACAATTTCCGGGGGCGGAGGTGGGCGTGGCAAAAATCTAAAACAAACTTGATCAATGCAAGATATAGATGAACCTACATGCCAAATTTGGTGTCTCTAGCTCTTATAGTTTCCGAGATCTAGGAACTCAAAAAAGTGACAGACGGACAGACGGACAGACGGACAGACAGACAGACGGACATGACTATATCGACTCGGCTGTTGATGCTGATCAAGAAATATATACTTTATGGGGTCTGCCACGCCTCCTTCTGCCTGTTACGCACATTTTTTTTTGCACAAACTTAATAGACCCTTTTGTACTTTTTTAAAGTACAGGGTCTAAAATCTGTTACATTCTGTATAATTTGTTAGGGACAAAAAAAGCAGAATGCGTTCCTTGGCATTTTCCAAGAACTTTGTTGGGTGAGCGACACATGTTATAACAACCCCAAAATATCTTGGGGTATTTATTATTTTTTAGGGGCAAACAAAAGTTGACAAAAAAATCTATGAAAACAAACATTAGTTGCGTTATTGTAACTGAGGAAACCAAACAATATTTTGCTCCCTTTCACTCACAATTTCTATGTGTTTCTCTTTTACTCATAAAGTATCTTAAAAGACGCCACAGGAAACGGTGTTCGCCTCAAGTGACATTTGTTATGTCAATTTTTTGTGACAGCCATCAATCTGAAAGTTGTTGTTATTGCTGTTGTTGCCCCGTTGTGTTGACAAGCGATTGGTTCTTGGGTCTTGAGTTACAGACAGGGTCTGTCAACGCTCTGAGACCCAGCGGGACCTCCCAGTTGGACTGGCACTGCAACAATCCCAATGCCTCCTGTTCTTAAGTGTTGCAAATTAATTTATGCGGTTGCAAAAGTCCATTGGTTCCATCTGTTGCAACTCCTCCTCATTGGTTTCTCCAAAGGCGCAACTAATATTAACAGTGTCCTAATCTAACTGCAATATTTCCAACTAACTCCGGGACCTTCGGGCGTGACACAACCACTCAATCATCTCACAAATACAGTTCTCACAGTTAACTGCAACTGCCGCTGCTACCTGCCACTTGCTACTTGCTACTTACCACTCAATCGGCAAGGCCCAACAATTTGCTGGCTTGTGTTGCGGTATTTGCAAAAATAAAAATACAGAAAAATAACAAGTTATAATAACAAAATAATATTTATTTTTTGATACTCGTTTCTTTATTTTGTGGTTATTGTCAATTAGAAATTGTCAGCATTTGGTCAGCTTCTCTGCTCTGTTTTGGGTTTTCTGTTGCAGTAAACATAAACACATCAGCACAACTGTTGTCCTATTTGGTCCTGTGTTATCCTGCGCACACATGTTGTCCATTTAATTTGAGTTCAGTTTTGTTTTGTTTTGTTTTCTCTGCACATTTTTAATGACAATTTCTGCTACAGTTTTCATCGAGTTTTTCTATTTTCAGTTTCAGTTTTCAGCAACAGATTGTTATCTTAATGACTCTATACCTTTTTTTCTTTGGAGAGGGGCACGAAAAGATATTTTATTGTATTTTAAATATATTTTTCAATTTCATTTCAACAACTGTTGTTTTTTGTTGTCTGTCTGTCTGTCTGTTTCATCATTGGTCGATTTTCCACTTGGCTGAGACTCTTGAAATGAAAAACTCAAGTGTTTTCATCAGGATGTACGCTATGGTTAACTCCAAAATATGTTTGCCTTATGAACTGGCCTTTCTTCTAGTCCAATACCAAAAATGTGTTGCTTATTTTGTGGTTTTCCACAGATGTCAGATAGTTGTTGTAGAAGCTTCTTATGAATTTTCCTAGATGATCCATTCGTAGTTCTTAAATCTATTTGACAAACTTTTAATTTCATAAAATTTGATCTGAAATTTGACCAAAAGTCATTTCAGCTGTCTTTGATAAAACAATGTTTCTAATAATTTTTTGAAAAACCTCTGTAATATATTTTGTGAAATTATGTGAATGCTTCAGTATGACAGTTCACACTTTAATTTCTTCTTTAGTCTTGATCTTAATTTACAAACTTTTGCTTATATTTTAACTGAAATTTTCACAATAATAATTTCAGTTCTCTATAAGAAAATAATCTAATTTTTCTTGTAGCTTTTAGAATTTTCTTTTGCAGTAATAACACTTTTCTTTAGTTTAATTTTCAGAACTTAAACTTGTATTTAATTTTAACTCAGTTTCGATTTGTAGGTAATGGCTTTAGATTGAATGCCACACACATAGGAAGCACTTTCCCCTGCTCCAAGAATTTACACAATTACGTGTACTGACAGCCCCAAAGGTGTCTATTGATGCCTGCGTAGACTTCGACTCCGACGTCGGCGTCTCCTTTGGCGTCGGCATCAATGCTGGCGTCATTCATTGACACATAGTCATAGTCCCCCCAGTGAGTGTGTCTCGTTGGCGGGAAGTACGTACGGGAGGTGCGTACTGTGCCCTTGCCCTCATCCTTCCCTCTTCCCTTCTTCAAACAGCTTACACTTTCCTCCCTCTGCCCAAGTCGAGGCAGTTTTCCATTCAGTTTTGACAAACGACTGATATTCATCAGTGTCAGTTCGATCGCTTCCAATGGGACTCCCCCTCTTTGCCTCTTTTTGACCCACCACATATGCCCCTATAAGGAATGAAAATGAAAAAAAAAAAAATAATAAAGAAGTAGAACTTGCAGAGTGCTTCGACTCCGACAAATGCTACAAATCAAAGGCGCATTCCAGTCAACGTCATCGTCATCGTCGATGTTGTCTTCTCTGTTTGAAGAGTGTTCCCTGAAACATCTGGAGCGCATTAATCGACACATTTTGTGTTGTGTGTTGTGCTTTGAGTAGATCAGGCGGCTTTCCTCGTTGGTTGTCTCCCAAGAGACGCTCACTCTCTATCTCGCTATCTCACTATCTCTCTCAGCCTGCTTTGGGGCCAAGTACCCTAAAAAACATCAGTCTTGCCAATAACTAGACTTACATACGTAATAACTGAAAGTATCCATAAGATTCCATATAAGTTTACTTAATATACATATTAACATCGTAAAATCATTTTTCAAAGCAGTTCAGTTAATTCTCCTTTAATATCTTTCATCTTAAGCTACATTGAAATTTCATTCTATGTGCATTTTTTGGGCAGATTTATATATATATTTTAAAATTTCAATTTAGAAATCCTATTTTTAACAGATATAGTTATTTCAATTTATTACCGTTTGGTACCCGGTATTAATATTTCCAAAATGATCGAAGTCTACATATTTTTTTAAAAATTGTGCAAAATAGGCATTTTTATGATTATAATATATTTTATACTTTGCTGTCTTTATTATTCCCAGAAATTAATGAAATATTTGCTACAAAAGCCAAAAAGGCACTAAAAAAAACACACCGTCAATATTTCCTTGCCCCATCCCTCCTCTATGGATGTTGTGGTCGCCGTGATGCTGCGGTAGTAAAATATTTGCATGACAAATTGCCGATAAGATCAACGGCAAGGGGTACAAAGGGGCAAGCGGGGCAAGCGGGGAAGAACAGGCAACACTTCGAGCACATCACAGGCAAAAAGAGACTTATTTGAAGAGAGTTGTTGTTGTTTTGGTTGTTATTGTTTTTGTTGCTGTTGTTGTTGATGTTGTTGTTGTTGATGTGTCGTGACGTCTTCGTTGCAGTCGTGTGCTGTGTGGGGGCTTGCTTCTTCTTCCTTGAGACTCTTTTGTGCTTTTCGTGCAGCACTTGTTGCAACAGCAACGTTGAATGTTGCCACAGTGGTTTAAATCAAAGCTGAATTGCAGTTCTTAGCCGATCCTCGTAGAACATAGCATTCGATTTGAGCTTTAGGGCTAACTGAACATTTAAAATTATTAGCTGATGTTCCTGAAATTAAGCCGGAAAACATTCTAAAGAAAACAGTTCGGATCTTAAAAAAATATGTCAATTTCACGTGTTAATGTAAAAAAATTATTATAAAATTATCAACTTGAGAGTAAGTTTTATAAAAGTTATAAGCATAAAATAACGAAAAAATAAAAAGTAATTGAAAAACTAAATACTATTTTGTTGAATTTATTTGAGCCAAATCAAAATCTTGTTATAGATTTCGAACACTCTTCATTATTTTGCGCCACTGTGCAGCAACTATCAGAGGAGAGCAGCAGCTTCCAGGCATAAAGCAGTCCAAAAACTCGAACTCCGACTTGATGGGGAGAGCGGAAAGGGTAGGGGGAAACGGGGGCATGCAACCCGTGCGCGCGATTCACAATTCCCTTTAACGATCGCACATTTAACGCGCGTTTTGTGTGTTGCAGCGTGGTTTTTATGAAGACATTTTCCCCACTTCGAGGCAACCAAAATTGAGACATTAAAAACTTCAGTCAACTTCTTCTTCCCCTGTTCTCTTCACTCCAAAACACTCCTTACTTTAGTTGATCTTCGTGTTTGCCAAACTTGAAATTGCAACGGAAACTGAACACAGGCAGCGGCAAAAGAGGTTGCAACTGAATGGGGCAAGCACGAGCACGAGCACAAAGGCAAAATTTAATTAAGGGCGTTGCATTTCATTTGTTTTTATCATCACTGTTGTGGGTTGCATACAACAGCAGCGGCTGCAACTCTTATCAGCGGTCAGTGGCAGTTGCATCATCATCATCATCAACATTATCATCATCCTCATTCCCATTGTCATCAATATGCTATCAATGTTTACGCATGCATTTAAAATGCATATTAAGTTACAGCAAGAAGAGGAGAGAATGAGTAAGAGAGAGAGCGAGATAGAGAGAGAGGGAGAAAGGGAGGATGATACTATATTGGAATATTACCCTCACGGAGACTGTGCCCTCCCGCCCGCAGGCCTGACATTTACAAATGATATTTGTATTTGAGACAAATTGTATGATGCGCCGACAACGTCCGAAGAGAGATCAGTGAGCAGAGGGAAGAGGGGCGAGAAGTGGGAGTGGGAGAGACAGGCACAGAGGGGAGTAGTAGCTTATCTTATCAATAAATGTCCCCATGATCATCCGCTTCTATGGGCAACACGCTGTTTGTCTTTTAATTAGGCTGTGTGAAGCGCTAACAACAAAATTGCATGGCCAGGAGAATCGGAGACGAGCGAGAGAGATAGAGAGAGGGACGGATATAGAGACAACGGGGGAGCAGGGCTGATTTAACGTTAACGAGAATTTATGGGAAATTATTTTTTGTTGTTAATTTTTAATATTTCTCCGACACACTCTTCTCCCAAAATGTTCTTCCCTCTTCACGGCTATTGTTTGCTATCTTATTAGTCTTGTGTGAGTAAAGAGAGGGACAGAGAGAGAGAGAGAGAGAGAGAGAGAGAGAGAAAGAGAGAGAAAGGGAATTCTCCAGTTGGGATTGCAATTGATTCAATTAATAGTTGTCTGGGTCAAATGTTTGGTAGGTTTTCGATAGTGCGTTTTGTGATAAAATTGATATTAATGTCAAAGTTTCATATTGCAATAAGTCAAAATTAAAAGTGAAAGCGGTTTTTAAAGATTCTTTTGAGCGGGGAAAAAATATACAAGCAAATAGAAAAAAAGCGAAAGATATTGATAATAAATTGATCTCTCCATCTCTATAAAGTTGCAATTTAAACTTAACTTCTTAGGGTAAAATGTTATATTACAAAATTAAGTAACATTTATGTTTTATAATAAAGTTTTGGTTCACAATTTTTAATTTCAAGTTTAACATGTTATTATCCCATAAATAATTTCTGGTGTTCATTTTAAATTTAACATAAATTATAAAATATTTATAAAAGTTAAAATGCTGTATAATAATATTAAGAAAATTGTTTTTTGTTATCAAATTTTATTATTATTTAATATTATTTTGGATCCAAATTTTAAGATATTACTGTTTAGCTAAAATTTATTTTTACATTTATATTTTAAGGTTTCCAAATTTTTGTAACTTTATATAATCATAAGAAATAATTCTTATATGTTTTAAATAAGTTAAATTAATAAGAAAATAAAAATAAATAACTAATTGCTGCTCTATATTCAATCAATTGATCAATTCATTTCTGAAACCAACTGCAAAGCTAATCAAGAATATATTGACCTATAGAGACCCTCAAAAATTCCGCAAATATTAACAGCGTAGCTAACGCATAGATCTCCATATTCTTCCAACATTTGGCTAACCATAGAATCATGTGGGCTACTCCAGGCGATTCTTAACCTTGACACCTTAGGTGTTCCCTCAGCCAGATGATGTCTAACTCACAGTTTCAGGGCTGACAAACCGTCAATAATATGTTTATGCTCGGTAATTCAACCAACTGGGAACTGGGCAACTGCGAACTGTCAATTGGTAACTGGTAACTGGCAACTTACAACTGAACACAATATGAGACCCAAGAACGCAGCATGTGATAGACTCAAGGCTGTTCCTCAAGGTCATAAATGTGCAGAAAGAAGCCAATAAATTGGCCAACTAACTGACGAACTCAGAGTCAGTCTGACTTGTATTTTACAGATTTACGATCTTTGGTTCTGTTCGTCATTTTACAACACATATTCTGTTAAGGCTGAACAATGACAAAGACCATAAAAATCAATTACGACACGTCTGTCCCTCAACTTTGACACGGCCACAGAGATCCGAGACCCATCGAAGGCTGACACTGACGATTTTATGACAACTCATCATAGCGTGACATGCAGCGACACACAAATAGAGAGAGAATGATAACTGAGTGAGAGAGGGAAGGAGAGGAAGAGAGAAAGAGAGGGAGAGATACTATTTCGTCTATAATTAGTCATTAAAGCGTAGCATTGTGATCGCCTCGGGATTTGTTTGGGTTCATTGTAAAAAATAAACGAATATCGAACTCTGCCGATCAGTTGTACTATAGTAGAACTTTAAAGTCATTTTCCTGGAATCTCACTCATTTCTTAGCTCTCAATATCTTCTAGCTGTCATATGCATCAATAGGGGTTATTTCACTATTTCACTATTTGGCTCATTTTGAGGTTTTACTTTGTCTAAAAAATTCAATTGCGTGTCTAGTTGGTTATGCTACCAACATAAATGTAAGTCTACAACTCAATTATAATTGAGCATTTTTTTAGAAGGCGGCTTTAAATTGAGGTTCGACTCGCCGAAAACTATACTCATTTATACTTTATCAGAAACACACTTAAAGAAAACCACAAAAAAATGAACAGTCTTATTTTATGGCGCTGTTTTTACTCAACTAAATTCCAACTGATTTAAGGCTACAATATTTTCAAAGTTACTGAGGTTATATTCGGTCAGAGATATGCCGTATAGTAAGGGATTATTGACCACTAGTAATCTCATGGCAATTTGGAAGAAGTATCATTTATTTGTTGAAAAGATAAAATAATTGAATTAAGTAGTTTAAAGTTATATAGTTTAAATATAGAATTATTTATTTTAGCTAAATTTATATCAAAGTAAATAAGCATATTTCATACAACATCATCGCTATTACCGACATTTCTTTAGGGTCTGTCATCTAAAAGCAAGATAACACCAATGTAGCCAATTTCCAACAGGGTCCGCAGCTGCATCATAAAAAAAAAATATAAAAAACAACTGAAACGTAAGCTCATTTGTTTGCATAGTGATAAGAACAATATTTGAAATACAGCCCAGAGCAAAAGAAGCTTTCGCATTTTGTTCTTCGCTTTTTACGCTCAGTTCTTTCTCAATTTAGTTGTGTTTTCGCTGTCAAGAAACTAGGGTTCGTATTTTACAAGTTCCCAGCTTTCGACACATTTTCTTATTTTAGTTACATTTCAGTTTAATAATAAAATATCATGAATTGAACAGTAGCAAATTATTAAAAGTGAATATTTGTTGAATTGTCAGGAATCTAGTCAATCGGGCAACAATTCTTTAAAGATATGACCTATAACCTAAAGAAGACGTGAGTCTCCATCTTATGATGGTGTACATAACCTCATTCCTGGGTTGGCATTGGTAGTCACACCAACAACAACTTTGTGATAAAGCATTGCAGGAGGAGCAACAATCATTGTCGACGTGTTTTGCGAAAAATTCACCAGCACACGGGTCAGCACCAGGTTATCAACTGGACAATAATACTAGTCAGTTTATAAGCAAGTATTGGAGCTATTAATACCGTCGAATTTGCCAATGTTCAATGAAATAAAAAATGAGAGAGATTAGATGCATTTGCCAAAATTCCAGTAGAAATCGTTTGAGACATTCCTGACATACTGCCGTATGTTGCAAGCATATAAGAAATATACTTCGGGTGCGAAACATTAGATTATATATATAATAAAAGTGCTGATTATAAATGTACTCAATCTTACTGTACCAAGGACAAGCTGAAAGCTCCAACTGTGAAATACAGTAAGTTGGATTGAGCTTTAATATCCCACTGCAGAAATTCATAAATCTTTTCTTCTTCTCGTTTCAGTCACTATATAGATGGGATCATACTGCCAACGGCTGAAGGTTATTACATTGGACATATGTATACGTAGTCGTATATAGAGACTACTATCAAGAAAAGAAATTTCAAGTCGAACACGAAGCTAAAATAATCGAGGTGAGGAAAAATTTATCTACGCTCCTTAAAGAAGACGGTTAAGACCAGAAACATTTGTGTCCCACAGGACCTAGAATCTATATCCCCAATTCATCTACTCCTACGATCATCAAATGGCTAAAAGCCTTTCTACAAAGCAGAATGTGTCGACTACAAGTGGAATCTGCGGCAATTAAAGAAAATCAGTGGCGAAGCACCTAAATGAATGACCTAATCATCGAGGTAACTTTGCACATGATGAACGTCTATATGGGAGTGGAATATTTTTGAAAACCTCTACAGGGTCAGAAAACTTAATGCAAGATAACAGCAGTTTAGCCAATTTCCTGCAGGGGTTGCAGCTGCATCAAAAAAAAATATATATATATATATATTCCAAAACAACCTTAAAGTAAGCTCAATCTTTTGCAAAGCGATAACAACAATATTTAAAAATCCGCACAGAGCAAGATCTCGTTGTCAAGAGATTGTACGTTTTAAGTTCCCAATTTTTTATTATCCAAAAGTTTTTAAATTACTTTGAAGCTTAAATTGACGAACAACGACTTACTTATATGCAAAAAAATGTATTTGATAATTAGTTCTTAAAGTGCCGAACAGCCATTATAAGTTTTGTAATCTGTTTTGATACTGTTGCGAGTTCGGTTGCAAAATGTTTTTTAAATCAATTTGCAAAATTCGCAGCATTCTCTGAGTGGAATTTCAATTTTCAAACTACATGAGATTAACTTATTTCCTTCAACAAATTTCCATATATCCTAGTTTAATTAAGATCCCTAATGTTGAAATTTTCATAAACTTAACAATTTCATAGGGAGGAGCTGGAACAACAAAAGAAATATGGACGTGACAAGGAATCGGATATTCATCGGCCACTTCTTAGAGTGGAGCTCGAGCGTCAAGGGAAGTTGACAGATGAACTTCTTAAGGAGTCGGATCAATATAATTTGAACTCCTACCAACTCAATTGTGCGGAGTCCAAGCCTAGTGGGTTCTAAGACATACTCTTTCCCAACTTCAGTCGGAAGGCTTTTCAAAACGCCTGCGAGACGGAAACTCGGGGAGGAGGTTGGACGCTCATCTTCAGGCGGAGGGACAGAAGTGAGAACATTTATCGATTCTGTAAGCCTTAGAAAGGGGATTCAGACATTTGGCTGACGAATTTAATTTAGGACTGCACAAAGCAAATTCACCGACTCCAGGAATAATCAGGAGTTGTTTGTGTTTCTGAAAGATTTTATTGGTGATATGCGGTATGAAACATATAAGATATTTCGAATTTTATATAATAAGGAACAATAGCCTAAGAAACAGCTGGTGATTCAAACGCATATCATTGTGACATGAAATAGACCACCTTTGGTCGGGATATGATCGTAGCTCGGAGAGTTGCGCCGAAATCGGCACTGCTGAATTGTGGTAAGACCCTGTTTGTTACAGTCATGCAAAAATGTCGTTTGTTTGTTAAAGCTTTGTTTATAATTTTCTTTCAACATGTCGGGAAGATATAAGGACAATACATAAAACAAGGGCGTCATTCAATAGCATTTTTTTGGGGTCTTGGTACTCCCTTAAAAGAGCCGTAATGATGGTACGGCCACGAAAGTGAATTCTAAGGGGCTTAGTATTCACTTTCTTGGCCGTATCATCATTACGGCTCTTTTAATGGAGAAAGTAAAACGGCGAAAAGTGATTTAAATGCCGCACTTGATAATATGTATTGTCTTTATATTTACCCGAGAAATTTAAACATATTTTAAGGCGAAGCTTTAAAACCTAAATAACGTTCCTTTATGCGTGAATTGATCAGGATCGTATCACAATTCTGCAGTGCTGTATTCGGCGCAGTTTTCCGAACTACGATCATTATCCCGATCAAAGGTGGTCAATTTCATGCCACAATGATATGCGAGTGAATCACCAGCAGTTTCTTAATGTTCCATCTTGTCTAAATTCCAAATATCTTATACGATCTATACCGCATATCACCTTTGGAAAATTTGAGAACCACAAGCAACTCCTGACTGTCCACTGCAGTCAGTGCAAGTATTTTGTTCCATCCCAAAAACAACTCGCCATCCAAGTACCCAGAGTTCAACTTTTTTAAAAGATCCAGCATTGATAAAAGTTCACACTTCCGTCCATTCGCCTAAAAATGATCGTCCATCCTCCTCCCCGAGTTTCCGTATCGCAGGCCCCTTTAAAATGTTTACTACAAATGATAGGGAAGAGTATGTCTTAGATTCCAAAAGACTTGGCCTCCGCACAATTGCGTGGGTAGGACTTCAAATTATATTGATCCGATTTCTTAACAAGTCCATCTATCAACTTTTCTTGACGCTCGTGCTCTACTCTAAGAAGTTTAATATCCGATTCCTTATCAAGCCCATCTTTCTTTTGACGCTCCAGTTCCGCTCTAAGAGAATGGTTAGGTTAGGAATAAAAGATCTTACTTTAGTTAGGATTATTGTGGATTTATTGAAGGAAAGAAACTAAAATCATGTTATACATAAATTATTTTATATTGCGACCGAACTTTGCAAAAAGAAGTCTGATTGAGTCAACAATCGTCAGATTTGTAGTGAAATAGCTTTTCAAAAATCATTGTCTTAATCATATACAATATGTACATAAATATAAATCCGCAAACAATAAACTATTAAGTCTTCAGATGTAATGGTTTAGATTTAGTTATTTGAATTTGTTAATAAAAACCATTTTATGTTTAAAATATCTGTCTCTCGCTGAATCCAGCATGTTATTTGTCTAATATTGTACCTCTCAAGTTGAGGTTAGGTTACACCCCGAGTTCGGGTAAGGAATTATCCTAAATCCTGTGGTGTACCTACAGTCCTCTCGACTTTCAACTTACAGCGCAACTAATGTACTGCTAATGGCATTGGTCGACCGGCGATAATGATGTGCGAATGCTGTTTTTTCCAGGTAAGCCAAGGACATTTAGCATATCCTGACCTGACCCAACCTAACCTGACCTATATCCTGCTGCTCACACCCTCAGCTTTTGCCGAGGTGTGTTAAATTTGCGTCTAATTTGAGTGGAAAGTGTCCACGGGAGTGCATCAAACCCGATTTTGGCCAATAATTTGTTGCGGTGCCGTTGCGGTACCACTGAGGTGACAAGGTTATCGGTGGGCGTGTCGTCTGAGTGGGCGTTCAGCCAGTTCTAGATACAATACTCCTCTGCCTCAGCTGCCTACTCCAAATCTCATGGCATGAGGATATATTTAAACACGACACATATTAAAATCAAACTAAATCCAATGCAAGTTTATGGCTCATTGGAAGCGACCCCTGGAGGGAAGTATCTTTATTGCCGCCGTCTTAGCTGCTTTAGCCAAAAGGGTATAATTATACGTCATAAAAACGAGCCAGTTAGATGCGTGGAAACTTAAAAGACCGACTTGTATATACTCTGCGGGTACACTGCTTTTGCTATTATTTGATATACATATATACTTAGTGAGCAAATAAATTGGAGATAATAACATTTGTGGTTGTAGTATAACTATATTAAAATGTGTTTTCCGTGGATTGCGAGTCACTGAAAGAATCTATGTGTTACTTACTCCTTGAGTTTGACTATTCTTAACCCCACAATAGAAGCCCTTATTCACAATCTATGAATATAAGTTAGATCTGTAAAAATTACATTTCCTATTAAACTGACTTAAAGCAAATCATGCTAGGAATATAAAAGTATAAATTCGCTCAGAGCAATTCTTAATAAGGTTTTAAAAGTATATAGTTGATATTTATACTTGAATACCCTTTACAGTCTTTATATATACGTTGCCCTATCTTATAAAATTGTTTTAAGCCATCCATTATTATCGATTAATTTATTTAGTTATTTGCTCAATATATATTTATTAACTTATGAATTTAAATAAATTTTTATTTTGTTATTTATATATTTGGTATTTATTCAAATGTTCATATATCAGCTAAGGCAGTCGACCTATGAAAAACAAACTGTCAAAATTAAATTATCTTTAAATTATAATTTTTAAATAATTACTTTTAGGAAAAACTAGTTTTTAAGTTTAACCTTAAAATACTTTTGACCCGAATATCTCAACACTTTAAGTCATTAATAAGCAGATTCATATTTTGCAATTATTTTGAAATTTTAGACAGATATTATTTAGAGTATATCAAAGTGAAGCTAGACTCAAAACAACGCTCATTGTCAGAACGTGCAACATTCTCAAAGGCGGCAAAGAATATTCCAAGGTTGCCTCTGGAGAAACGCTTCCACGCATTTAACTAAATTCAAACTCAAACCCAAGCCAAAAATGATGTTATAACATATTCCTTCACTCTGTCATGTTGTAGCGGATTTTGTTGCTATTGTTGTTGTTGTTGTTGCTGGCCTTTCCGTGGCAATTTTAATCAAATTATGCTACAAGTGAGCAGCTTTCCAAGCCACAACTTGCTTGGGTTTTTGCCTCGCGGTCTGAGCCTGGCATTTTAGTTTTGAAAATGTCTGTCAAAATATTTACGCGAGTCCTTGGACTCCTTGTGTGTGTGTGTGTGTGTGTGTGTGTGTGTGTGTACGTGTGTGTGAGTTGAGGTCTCTCTGGAGCCGCAGCACATCAATTTTAATTATTTTCTTTTCACATTTTTCTGACACAAGCTTTGCATTTCACACGACATGACACGACACGGACTTGAGTTCGCGGCTTTTTCGCACAGGTTTAAATTGTTGTTGACCCAAGCAGATTGTTGAGTTTCCCGAATTTCCCAGGAGCTGCTTTCCTCTTTCTCATTCTCATTCTCTATCGCTTTCTCTGTGTGTTGATTCAACTAATGCCGCTTTCACTGTTTGTTATTTGTTTCGCAGTCAAGCATAAACATTTGTGCCAAACAATCAAACAATTGGCAACAATGTTCCACTTTGAAGTCGTGCCGCAACCTCGAAAATCAAAGCCTCAAAAACTTGTCCAGATTCTTTGCAGATTTCTGCAGAAATCATACAGACCTTTCGAGTGACATAGACAGGGAATTATGTTAGATGCCGCCACAGTGTTTAATTGTGCCAATTGCACAATGAGTTCTTATATATGTTTTTTGGTCCTTTTGTGCGCTCAGACGTGAAAATGTCCTTTGAGGTTGCCTTTTGTGGCAATGCCCTGTCTACCTGTGACAATTTCTGTCTTGTCAGCATCACAGACTCACCTCTAAAACCCGAAACTCTCCCTGCCACACAATGTCTCAATCGGGTGCCCATTATATACCGGGGACCCAAGATGAGCGGCGTGCTTTGACCTTAAAAATTGAGTTGTTGTCGATTGGCGGCAGGTTAAAGGATTACACATAAGGTATTCAGCTCCCAAGTCAGCACTTTTTCCATTGGGCCTATCATTTGTCAACATACTAAGCAGGCAGTAGGAATAGAAGTAGAAGTAGGAATAGGGTCAGAGTACAACTCAATTCAATGTGTCGGGTGTCACCTTTGCTGCGGTGACACCATCATTTCTTGGCTAACTCTGAATTGTTGGCTTAATTGTTTCGAAAACGAAATCAATGCAAGTTGATTATTTATTGACCTTTTGAACCGACCGACAACCGACATCCGACGACCCAAACAATGATGACAAATACCATCGATGAACTGCCATTTAATGGGCTACCTTTCTACTACTTTTCTCTCTGAAAAGGATTAGGCAGTAGGAATCGTAGATAGACACAGAAGGAAAAGTGCTTTGCCTGATAAGACAGCCTAATGAGCCACATTTGTTAATGTTGCCTAATGCCCAAAATGTCTTGATTATTTTGTTAAAGGTGATAATCAGGCTCTGATCCAAATGGAAACAATTGTGTTCACACCAAATTCACTGACAAACTAATAGGCTTAATGTGTCTGCTTTAGAAATGGATTCAGTAAAGATAAAATTATATTTGCGAACGAATTGATTGACTGACTAATTGACAATCAATCAGCACAGGCTAAATAAAATAAATTATAATATTTGCATATTATGTACTATTGAGAAGTTTCATTTTACATTGTTTTGAAAAAGAATTTAATATTCGTTTTAAATATCTATGATAACAATAAATCTACTATGTAGATTCTACATAATTTCATCAGGAATGTGTCGGGTGAATTTTCAATTATAAATGATTATTTAAAAGCCCAGTTTCTAAGATGTTTTTAAATTGAAAATTATAATTAACATTACGTTTATAACATCTAGATATGTTACGTACTTCCACAAATCAGATATTTCTATATACATAGTTACAATATATATAGTTACAATATTATATGGCAATTGTTACAAATTTGCACTTTTTGAACAATAATTGAACAACACTTTCTTGTTAATAATCAAGGGAAATATTAGATTATACTAGCTGATTTGAAATTGACTACAATTCAGTTAAGTTTTGAGCAGAAAAAGCGAGATAGACAGATGGAAAATTTTGTTCATATTCATTAATTTTCCATTCCATTTTCCATCATCATCTCTTTTCAGCGATAATTTCTCAATTGAATAATTTGCAGTGCAATGTAAAAAGTGCTTTTGCTGAAAATGTTGCAAAATTTAATTAAACTGCGCAACACTCGCAAAGTGTTTGCATTGCCCCCTTCCACACTTTGTGACTTTCCCCAACTACCGACTCCCCGATGGACTTCCCCTCTTCAGTTTTCTTAGCCATTTTGACTCGTTCTGCTTTGGAGGCCCATCAGAGCAGCTGTCACTTTTCTTTTGCCGTTTTCTTCCCACCTCTCGCATTCGGAAATTTGCTGCATGCGTCAGTCACAACAACAACGACAACAACAACGACAACAACAACAAGGGACAGGAGGAGCAACTCTTTTTGAAGGCACTGTCTCGACTCTCACTTGAGTCAGTCAGTTGGCCTGGCAGCCAATTTGGCTCGCTTTTGTTGTCCAATGCGACAGCAGTGGCAATTTCTAATTAAATTATTCAATTTTTTGTTATGCCTTCACACCCATTTCCATAGAAAGGCGAGCAGCATTTTCTATAACAATGGCAACCCTGTCGCGCGTAACGCAGCAGGAGGTCCATTTTGTTGGCCAAGTTTTTGCATTTTATTGATGGCTTTGCCAAAAAGGGAAAACGATTTGGGAAGAATATGTAATTGTTGAGTGAAAAGTTTATACCCAAAATAAAAAGAGATATTTGCATATCATTTGACAATGAAAATCCTCAAATAATTCTAAATACCTAAGAAAAAAATAGAATATGTAACAAAGAAAAGCTTAAAGAACTTCCTATAGCAGAAAGCAACTGCAACTATCTTCCATACTCTATCTGTATCTGACTCTCTCTCTCGTCTCTGTGGAGATAAGCATAAAACAACTGCAACTATCCCTTTTATTTTGTATCTCTGTCTCTCTCTCTTCTCTGTGGA
Organism: Drosophila testacea; assembly: GCA_035043265.1. Lineage (NCBI taxonomy): Eukaryota > Metazoa > Arthropoda > Insecta > Diptera > Drosophilidae > Drosophila > Drosophila testacea. Next base: position 702,881 of record JAWNND010001120.1, on the reverse strand, counting down.
GATAAACCACACAGTGGCTGGAGGAAAGCTAGAAAAAACTGTCATTATATCCTAATTAGATTCAAATATCTAACAATTCCAACCGCAAGCCGTGCCTGAAAACGTTTGCTTATCGCATTTCCAAAGCGACCAAGGAAAAAACTCAAAAAAAAACAAAGGAAAAATGCAGGAAAAGTATGAAAAAGTATAAAAAGAAATGGGCATTGGGTGGGCCGAAGGGAAACTGCAAATAAAATTGCAGAAGCAGTTTGAAATTGAACAACAAAAATGCATTTAGAAATATGTATTAAAAAAGAGGAAGAAAATGAAATGATACGGGATGAGTTGACTTGAGGGGGAAAAAGGGAAAAAGGAGAGGAAGGGTACCAGAGAGTACTCTCAAACAGACACAGATGGACAGACAGTCAGCCCAACTGACAAACCTGCAAAAGTACTGACAAACTGTGAGTGGTCGAGCATTGAGTATTGTGTTTGAGGGGAGAGAGATAGAGAAAGATAGACATTCTGAGTGTGTACTAGGGAGAAACGAGTAAGGAGAAGGAGGAGAAGCTTGTCAGCCGTTGAAATGGCCCAAAAGTTCTTATTGTTGTCTCGGCATGGTGCGAAATATTTCCGTTTCCGCATTGCCAAATATGTTTGCCAGTTGCAGCTGCAACTATACTCTTCCCCCTCAAACCAACCTCTCAACTAACCCCCTATCATATGGCCAACAAACACTCGCACTTTTCCAAAAACTTTCGAACTATTTCTTGTTTTCTTTTTTTGGGTCTGACCAGAAAGTTTTATGGCCGTGCGTTGCACATAAATGAAAGTTTTTGCTTGATCCTTACCAAAAAGGCAGGACTTGTAATGTTTCTCAATGTTTTTCTCCCTGTGTCTCCTGCTTTTCTGCTGTTCTGGACTTGTCTGTCTAAAAGCGTAGAGAGAAACAAACTATCAGCCTGCAGGATTATACAAAGAAGTGCGAACTATTTACCACACGCATATTCCAAAGTTAACCACTCTCTAAGGCTTTAGACAATTGCAGTTACTATAAAACTGGCCTAAATACCAAGAGATTTCCCATAGATTTCCCCCCTTTTTGCTATGCAACTCTTATGTTTATCTCCGACAAGCATCGAGTTTTTCCTTTTTCTATTCAAGCATTTGCAATTTGCAAAGTCCAAGCAGATGAGAGCTGAGTTCTTATGGTAATCATAAAGTTTCTATATATATTTTTATTTTCTATTTTCCTTACTTACTCAAATCTTGAGCTGTCAACTCTTTCCGGATGGTAGTCAGCTATATTTCTCTGTCCATACCAAGTTTCAGTTCAATTAGTCGCATGTTCCACCTTATAAATCTCTGACATTTCCCCATCTCTTCTCTTACTTCCGTTCGGAAATTTTCTCGAACTCGAGTTCGACCTCCGTTTAATCGTTTAATTGCCTGGCATAATTACAAATGCAGCTCATCATCAGATTTCAGCTCAATTTCTTAGACTCCCCATTCCTCCTGTGTGTTTTTTATTGGGTTTCCTTTTGGATTCAAGGGGGAGTTAAAAGGGAGAGCTTCATTCCGATTTCTCATTGCACTCGCAAATTGACCCCAAAAACTTGTTTTTCTTGTTGTCCTGTGCTCAGCTAAATTGTCCTGCCGCCTCGGGCCGACACTTTATCTAGAATGCGAAAGAAAAAAAGGAACTTACTTTCTTGGTTCCATTCTACACTTATCCCATAACTCAGTTAGGGGGATTGTTGAGGGCGTTTTGGGAGAGGAGAATGGGATCCATTGCTTATCTAACTGCAGCAACTATAATTTGCTTTCAATTGATTTTGCTGTGACTTGTTTTCTTGTCTTACTCTTTGCTTCTTCTTCCTTACACTTGCTAAGAGTCTATGCATTTCAACATTGCTTCTGTAGTCTCTAAGACTTGAAGAAAACTTTGTGAGAAACGAAAGTTATAAAATATATTGTTTGTTAAGTTGTTAAATTTTGGATGATGATTTCGCCTTTGTTCCCTTTTTATTTTCACTTTAATATCACCCTTATCTTATTATCGTCTCTTTAAACTTTTCAACTAAAATGTCTTTATAGATTTGGAAATGCAGGATAAATGAATCGATGATTTATTTTTTTCATTATAGTATTATTATATCAAGTTGTACACTAAAATCCTCCAATAGATCTGTGAGTGTATTTTGACTTCGGTTAAACTGTTAATAGCTTCATCTAACTTCATTTTTTTTTTGCCAGTTTGCAACATTTTTCTTCATTGATTTTATAGTCCCTTTTTTCAGAGTTCTTGTTGTTGTTGTTTTCATTGTTGTTGTTGCCCTAGAGCGAACAGTTTCATAAATTGTCTTTCTCACACTTTTTGCCAATGCCTGACACTTGTTACAGAACGATACCAATTCCATACCAGAAACAGTTACTCCTCCCCCATGTTTCCCCTCTATTCCATTATACATTTTCCTCCTTCTGCTCAGTTTTCCCTTCTGCCCGAGGTCGACAAATGTGCATTAACGCCTTTAACCTGCATTGGGCGCGGGTCAGTTGCTTTTTTTTCGGGGGGAAGGAGGTGGGAAGACAGTTCTTATCGGTGGTGGGTTTTGCGGGGGATGGGGAAGTGTAGGCGGGGGAGTGATTGAATTTCGTAGTTTTTGCAATGTCTTTGGCCAGCCTTGTAATGCACAGCTGACAGCTGCTTTTTCTTCATTAGCAAAGTCAACCCTGACAGTTGCCGGAGTTGGCATAGAAAAAGAAACAGGGGCATAGTAAAGGACAAGGGCAGGGGTGTGTTGAGAAGGGGGCAGGGGGGTTAACCATGTACCCCATCAAAGTCTTTTGTTATTTTTGGTGGTGATTTTGTGGGTTGCCTTTTAAGCAGCGGGCCTTTTAAATTAGTTTACATGACTGCATGTAATGGGTTTCTCACTCTATTTCCATCTCTCTCTCACTATCTTACTCCCTCTCTCTCTATCTCATTTTTCCTACAACTGTTGCTGGGCTTTCGCATTGTAATTTCATATGTTGCAGCCACAGGCGGTCCACCAGGTTCCAACTGAGGCCAATGAACTGTGAATAGTTTGGTGGGCAAGTGTCAATGCCATAGAGAGGGGGTTTTTTAGGAGAAAGGGAGGATGCACTGGTTAAAGAAAGAGGGGAAGGAAATAAACACGTTTATAATGCCTTTGGCTAAATATTTGTTTTGAAAGTTCAAGACAATTGCAAATAAGTAGCTAAATTCTTAATTTCTTTCATCTTCAATAAAGCAGTAGGAAAATAATTAGAAACTGATTTTAAATATACCCTGTGAATCTGGCTAAAGGGTAGTAAGTAGATAGGCAGACTAGGGCAGCTTCGATTAAAAAACAACTGTTTTAAAATTTCTTTCAGCTTTAATCGTATATATCCTGTATGCAAGGCAATAGCGTTTCATGTAAGCAGAATTAAAAATGCGCCTTCCAAGAACCGAACCGAATCATGAACCGAAACCTTTTCCCGCCAGAAATAGAAAGTGGTCCAGAACAGGAACACTTTCTGGAATAAAAGTTCAGTTCGAAAAAAGTATATACTTTGATTAAAAAGCTATGAATTATAAATTGGAAATTAAATTATGATTTTTCTATAGAAAAATTAGGGAAGTATTTTATAATATAGGATTAAACAGAATACGATTTTTGTAGCTTATTACAATCTACAATCTAATCAATCGATCCCAAAGCTTATTAATATTATGGATAATTATGACTGTATTAGTAAATAAACCCTTGAATAAAATAACTTAAATAACTTTAAGAAGATGCATTAAGTGAATGTTGCGCAATGAATAAATGTTGCAAGCATTTAACAGCTTTCTCCCCACAGGATAACAGGAAGGGGGAGGGGTCTGACCTAGTGCAATGAGACCTATTATAGTCTCTGGTTACACCCATAAATAGCGACTACTTAAGGGTATAAAATGAGACCAGCAAGCGCCACAAATTTATGGTCAACGCGATAGTTCTGGTCTGGCCGAAAAGTCCAGGAATGCTGATAGTGGAGTGGCAAGAGAGGGGTCAGAGAGAGAGGGAGAGAGGAGAGTCCTTGGGCCTAAAGGATGGTGTGTGTAATTATCAACGGCATTAACACCTTTAATTACGACCACAAAGCGAATGCAGCGAACGAAATGTGTGCCAAATGGGAAAGATAGAAAAGGTAGTGGTAGGTAGGGTGGTTGGGGGGTAGGGTATAGGTGAGGTCATGTAGCTACAACACACAATATGCAAATGAAAGACAGTGTGTGTGTGTGTGTAGTAGGAGTATCTGTGTGTGAGGAAGTGAAAGGTCGCCAGATCAAAACTGAATCCGAAAATACATGCCGCACATGGATATTAGAATAATGCCAGGACGACAAAGGCATATCAAGGATATGCATGCAAATGCAAGAAACACACACACACACACACAGATACTACATCGAGTGTGTAAAGAAAAAGCCACTCGCAAATATGCTAAAACTACACTCAGAGAATAAGTTCTCTATATGTATTTCGGAAAATGGTTATAAAATAAAGAAAAATGGTATTACAACTATTTAACATACTTATTAATTCAGTACACAAAATCTTAAAGAAATTGTATTCCTTTTAGATACACTTTATGGCAAGCATTATTTTCAGTGTACTCACACATTGGACATACATGGCTGTCACAAGGACAATGCACAGGAAGCGCGGCTGGCAAAGCTCTCGATTCTCAGCTCTCGACTCTCGATTCTCTACTGGCCACGTCACACAGTTGGGCGCTGATTTATGAGTAACACACACACACAAATAGAATATATATATATATATATATATATATATATATATATATATATGTAGTATATGTATATATTTATAGCATATCCTGGCATATCCTGCTGGGTGACTTTGCATATTTCAGCCTGGCGATTTGCTGGCCATCTCTTCCTACAACCAAATTTATTAGAATTGCTTGAAAAACTGTAGTGTCATGGCCTCCCCTCTTGCCCCTTCCACCCAAAGTAGAGTAGGTGGAGGAGAGGGAAAGGTGTCACCTAGCCAGAAGACCAAAGGGACACACACACACAGTCATGCATATGCAAATTGTAACAGTATCTGTGTGACCCACTTTGATTGTGGGCGTGACGCATTACCACACCAATCTACACCCCCTTCCCTTTGACTACCCCCACTCACCTTCCACCTGCCTCTTGCTTTTTGCCTCTTGCCAGAGACACACAATATTTTTCTGTGTATATTTTCATTTTGTCTTTTTGCCAATTGTTATTTGTTGTTCTTGTTTTGTTGCTGTTTTTGCATGACAAACAAAAATTATAATTGCACTTGAAATTGGCACATGATGGGAGGGGAGTGGGTCAGTGGGTCGAACAAAGGGAGGGGGTGTGTGTGTGGCAGCATGACAATTGTTATCTGTTGCCAGCAAGTGTGTTGCAAGGTGAACATATGAACATACAAATATTAATATGCAATTTAAAAGATTACATTCAAGTTATTCGCTTTACATGAGAATTGAACTTGAACCAATTCTCAACAATCGTATCTCAAAAAGATACAGATAAAGTCAACTGATGAGACAGTGATAAGGGCAGAGTACACAGTATAAAAGAACTTGACCCTTTTTGCCCTAAAATGTAATTTCCGTTGTCATTCTCCTTGTGGCATACACCTTTAGATACATTATGACTAGTGCGTTAATTTATAAGTTTTATTTCGCTCGTAAAGCTATGAAGATATTAAAGACTAAGTAAATATTATATGTACTAACTAACTAATAAAAAAAATAATATAAAATAGCTACTCTCATTAAAATGCAGCTAAAATTACAAAGATATCCATACGGTAGTTATACAAAGTGATCTGCAATACTTTCAATATCAAACTCTAGCTCTCATTGCACAAATTTTACAAATACAAAATGTTTTTCACCTATAATTGAGTTCCATTGATTTGAAATATCGCAATATCGCAATACTGCTGAAATTTGAGTGCAACCTCAAAGATACAAAGATTCAAATGCACGAGTCTAGCAATGAATGGAATGCGTGTATTGTTTGCCTTCTTCTCGCTTTTGTTATGCTCAAATGTCTGTTGCAATTATATTGCCATGCCCCAAAATGTATCTCACAGATACATAGATACTTATGCAGATGTGCGAGCATTTTATTTTCAAAATTGTTCTTGTTGCTTTTGGGCAAAAATCATTGGCTTATTTTTGGGTTAGGCGACACTCACAGATTGAAATTTAAATGTATCTGTATCTGCATCTGTATCTGCATGTGTGTATCTTTTTCTAGGTGTGTTTGTTTTCGAGTTTCGCAAAACGTTTTCTTTTTTCTTCCTTTTTGGGGTCATATCACTTTGACAAACATGCGGATTATCCCTAGAATTATTAATTATTATAACTGCCAAGCACGAGTCTTGTTTCAGCTGTTTGTGTATGTATGTGTGTGTGTATCTGCGTGTGTTTGTATCTGATACATGAAAAGGACAACAACTGGTTGACTAATTAGTCAGTCGAGCGAGATTTGTAAGATTTGTTTTCTGGAAAACTAAATTTGAACTAAACTCCACAAAATGTTACAGCTACAAATGGAGCTGCAGATACATTTGAATCTAGTACTATATAGTTTTAATATCTATTTTTTTTTAAATTTAGCTTCTATATTTTAAATTTACGCATAATATAATTTAAGAATTATTTTAAAATGAATACTCTTATTTAGAATTTTGTATGGAAAATTGATAGATACAAATACATTTTCATTTTTGAAACTCATTTGCATCTCACAGATACTTTTATCTTGTTTTACGTATCTTTTAGTTTGTTTTCGTGGGTATTCTTGAGAAATTCTTTAGTTTTCCATTGTGGCTGTGACCACGCCTCTTGCGCCCGCTTTTAGCCACTAATGCGCCTTTAATTTGCGGCCATGTTGCATGAAATGAGCTGCTAATGTGTTTCGGGTTGAGTTTTGCCCCAAAAAAGGCGCTACATGTGGCAACAACAAACATTTCATTTGACGCGCCTAATGAGTTCTGTGGCAAGCCGCAAGTCTTGGCGGGGGGTGGAGGGTGGGGTAGGCGTAGGGGTAAGGGGCAGGGTATAGTAGGGATATTTTTCAGAGGCCGCGACTTTTACCAAGTTTTCCCTTGCAACATGTCGACAGCCTACAATTTATTATAAATTTTTCTGAAGGAAGAAGAATCTCTAAAGATTGCCCCCTTTCTTCCCCTCTCCACTATCCTACTCTTTATCTTTCAACGCCTGAAAAAGAAAATTGCATTGAAAACAAACAGATGAACAAAGAAGGGGGAAGACAGAAATGTTGATAAACAAAACAAAGGGTTAACGTAAGTAAGCTGAAGGTGAAAGTAAAACGTAAACACAAAATGCAGAGGTGCGAAAAAAATGCGTAAACAATTAATTTTCTTTTATTTTCTAACTACCAACTGCAATTGTGTTGGGCAACATTTGAAATGCAGTCAGCAACATGCTGCTGCAACATGCCAAGCAGAGCGTGCGCTCTATGAAAACAAATGCTGAGAGCAAAGCAACACTGAGAGCGGAAACGTGAGAGCGTAACGTGCGTTCATTTTCGAAATTCGAATTTTCGAAGATGGGTTGCTGTTGCCGGTCCCCTGCTGTTGTTGTTGTTGTTGTTCCTGTAACTTTATATGCTGCAAAACGAGTGAAGAAAAACAGCAACTGAACAAAAAATAAAGCCTGGGAGGGGGTGGGGCTGGAAAAGCGCACAGCGAGACATTGACCTTGATCAGCATCATATTGTGGCATGCTGCTGTTGTTGCTGTTGCTGTTGCATATTCGTCATAGGTTTTGACGAGGGATTTATTGGAATTAAACTGAGGGTATTAAAAAATATCTTCTCTTAAATGTTCTGTTTACCCAGCTGTCCGGATAAGCTCATGTCTATTTCACAATTGTCAATTGCAGGTCCATCAATTTTAGAGTCTGATGGAAATTCGATACCTAAAAGTGCCTACTATTAATTATTTCAACTTTTAACAACCTGCCAATTTTTAAACCAGCTTTTTTTTATTGATATCTGAATGCGTAGGCGTAATTTGATGCACTACAAAAAATAAAAAACATCTGTACATAAGTTTTAGGTAAAAAGCAAGTGAAGAAATTACGCTAAAAAATCAAATTTATTGTAAAGTCAGCAACAGAAGAACAGCAACAAACAATCAGCGACCAGTGTTCAAATTCAACTGTTGTTTAGCTTAGAACTGCAATGCCAAAGAGAGAAAGAGAGTTAGAGAGAGAACTACGCGTAGGTGGAGTTCATTTACGAAGCAAAATGAACACAACGAATGTTGCAAGGCAGCAAATGTGTACGAGCAAGCGTGTCTGAACATGCAAGCGAGAGTGCGACAGGGTGCGTATGTGTGTGTGTGTGTGAAACCGGCAGCCATCGTTTAACATCGTTGTTGTCGTCGCCGTCGTCGTCTCTCGTTTTGAATTTCAGTTTCAGTTTTTGACTCGCAGTCGCCGCCAACGGACGTGTGCGTCTCGCGTGAAATTTCAATTTCCGAATGAACGAATACGAAACTTTTTTCCAACCGCAAAAGACTGACGTGAAAATGTGTGAATGAAAATTTTTGAAATTTGATTTGTGGATTGAAGTGAATAAATAAATACTACAAATCGCACCAGCAAATGTTCAACAGCCATACAAAATTTGTTCGATACTGTGTTCAATACTGAAACAAAAACAAAACAAAATAAAATATATAAATAAAATATTGTGTCTAAAAAAAAGCAAAAACGTAAATTCAATAAGCATAATTATACTTTATAATTGGATTTGGCTTAATTAAAAACGGCAGCAAAACTCGCGTTACGCCAAAAGTGTCAAAGCAAATTACAACAGTAGCAACAACAACAGCAGCAGAAAGAACAACAACATAAAAGTCGAGTCCTTTTTATTTTGGGAGTTAAAAAACAGCGGGTAAGTCTCTGGCCCAAGCATCAACTGGAATATTAAAAGCTGCTGGCTGCCTTCCAAATAAAGAAAAATTAAACTGAGCGTAGGGATCTTGAACTTTGTTTGCATTTCCCTTTGACAAAGGAGTGAGACTTGGAGTGGGAGTTGGAGTTGGAGTGAGAGAGGGAGTTGGAGTGGAAGTCAAAGAAAGTGCAGGGCAACTACAGTTAGTTGTTGAGTAAAGCTGCCAACGAGTGTCAACGGATTAAGCGCAGCTCAAAAGCTGAGCCTGTGGGCGAGAGTAGAGAGTGTGGGTCGAGAGAAAAGCTTATCAGCAGCAACAACAACAACAACATCAGCTTTAAGTTGCCGCGAGCTGCAGATTATCACTAACACTCTCTCCTCTCACACTCTCGCGGTCATTCTGTGTTACAGTTAGAAACTGAGGCAATTTTTCTATGTATTTGTTTGTGAAATTAAAATGGAATGCAACATCAAATCAAAGAAATTGAGATTTTAATAGAGCTTTAACTTGTGTACAGAAGTATAAAGAGTTATGCGTCATGAAGAATATGTAAATCCGAGGAAATGAGTATGAAAATATTATTCAAAGAATCTTGAAAGGCAGGAAACCAAACATTATGAATATTCGATTGGAAAATCTGTTCATTCTAGGAACTTAAAATGAAAAGCTATTGCATTGGATATATTATGGTTATATAATACATACAGTTAGGCCAGTAATTGTTTTGATTATGGAAATAAAAACCCATTTTTGATTTTAATTTTGAAAATTTGCAGAGAAGATACCCCTAGTGAAAAGTGTTGTTTCTGTATTTTATTAAAACATGAATATGATTTATAAATTCGTGGAAATTAATATAGAACAGATTTCGAAAGAAACTTGCAGGAAACCAAGCATATTGAATATTCGATTGGAAAATCTGTTAATTCTAGGAATTGAAAGTTTAAAGAAAAGATATTACATTGGATTAAATGTAAATATATTAAATATACACCTAGTGAACAGTTTGTAATAAACAACAACAGCTCGAGTGTTATTATTTTGGTCCAAGTGTTGATTAACGTGCATTCCACAATTTTCCGTTAAACCACACAAGTAACAAACAAACAAATCATTTCAGAAAGAATGAAGAAGAAGAGGTTTTGTAGAAGACAAACCCATCGCTTGATTCTTGAGGTTGAAGAAACAACAAAAGCGCCGCCAAAAAGCTTTAATTATAACCAAATAGAAAAAATGTGTAGAAAAAGATGAGGAAAAATACGAAAAATACCCAGCACTTATGTCATCTACACACACACTCACACACCTTTGTTAGTTTAGCTAAGCGAGAAAGACAAAGAGAATGATAGAAAGGCAGAGAGAGAGGGGAATATGTCGATGCTAGAGTTGTACTTTATGTGTGTTTTCTTTTCTGTCGCTGGCAAAGTGTCAACACTTTTTGTTTTAAGTAAATTTGTTTAAATTATTAGCAAGCAGAGAAGCGCAACAAGTGGAGGGGCAAAGACACAAGGCAAGCTTGCAACATTTGGCGGCAAGTTCATTATGTTTTCCGTGTTATTCTTTGCTCTTTCGTCTCGTTTATTTATTTGCACGCCTTAATCCTTTGGTAAATAAGCCAAGGCTCATAACTCATAAATTTGCGGCAAATAAAATTTATGCTTCAACGACAAGTGGGCACAGATACCGAAACTTGTATCTGCGTATCTGCAAGATACAAGATACAAGCGCTAAATAAGCTGTTAACCGGGCAGTCCACAGATGCGCAGATAAATAATAACTCAATCTTGTCAGCCTACGCAGAAAAAGATACCATTCACTGGATGTTGTGTTGTGTGGATTTTGGGATTGCTGGGATTTTAAACACACTCGCTGAAAAGGTTAAATGTATCTTGTATCTGTATCTTATGTGTGCTTTAAATTGAACTGTGGACTTACCTGTCGGCAAATTGAAATTGAATTTTAATTGTCCACACAATCCCAATGGAAACATGACTGCTACACATGTTGACCCTTCTCCTACTCCTACTCCTACTCCCTCCCTTTCTATCCTTTATGTTGTTGCTGGTTAAAAGAGAAAAAAGGCTCACAGGATTTCCGTTTGCTGTTTGTTTTCAAATTTATTTCGTTTAGCCGCCTGCGGTTGCCCTTTCTCAATTTTCAATTCTGTACGCTACGCCGTCCACTTAATTAGTATTCCAAGTGCGTTGTTTTCCACCTGAAATATATTTTATAAAAGCATTTTTGTAGTTGAGACATAAATTTGTAGGCTGGTCAAAGAGTTAATGGCTTTATTAAAGTCATGGCCGTGGGAATAGAGAAGCAGTTACAAAATATATATTATTAAATAGATAGTTGACAGCACTAGAATCAGTTGTGAATTTTAAAAATATTTAAAATGATGTCCCAATATGCTAAGCTCCATGGAAAACACTCCTAAGCACCTTATGCAAATAGCCAACACAATATTTACAAAAGCAAAACATAAACAGAACTCAAAGATGATGACAAAATGTGCAAAGAAAAGAAGAAAAAACAAAACGCACGCGAAAATTTGTAACAAAAAATGTTGAGGAATGAGTGAAAAGAAAATAAAAAAACGAAGCATAAGGAATAAAAAATAAAAAATCTGAAAAGAAAATATTTGTTATACGCTTGTAATTTTCTCGCACGAGGAAAGCAAAGCAAAAGCGAAAGCCGTGAAAAAAGGCAGATTTTTCTGGGTTGGTGAGAAGAGAGGCGGAGGCTAATGCCGGTTTAGAGAAGAAGAGAGAAAGGTAGAGGCAGAAATAAACGAAACGAAACTTTATCGCAGCCGTCGCAGGACATTCTTACTGTAGTTTCAACAGTCTCACTCACACTCACACTCTCTCTCTCTCGGCACCTCTCACTCTGTCTTGCTTTCGTTCAGTGCGCGCTTTTGCTCTTAATGCTGAGTGACATTGATGTGACATGCCCGTCATCTTCTGCTTCTACTTTTGTTTCCACTTCTCCTTCATCTTCCTCAGCTCCTTTTGTCGTTGTCGTTGTCGTTTCTGGACAAACAAGAACAACGGCGCTTTGCTTTATTTAAAAGTTTTGCGTAATGTGGCCGCAGGGGGGCGTGACAATGTTAGTAGCCCAAACACCTCGCCCGACTGGACAGGCACAACAACAAGAAATACAACAACAAATAATAAATGATATGTAAACTAAGGCAAAGTTACTCTAAATCTTCCTCTTCTTTTCGCTTTTTTTGTATTTTATTTTTCTACGCATATTTTATAAGAGATTTTGATAATTTGTAGCATGCTCTGAGGCGCACGTGCTTGAATACATTTCATTTAACAAGCTGAGCTTTAAAGCGAGTGAAGTACAAAAATATGCCAAGATTAAGCTAAAGCTCAAGTTATTTAATATTGATAATTAGTATAGTTTAGTCGTAGTAAGTTTCTATTTATATTTAAAGTAATGAAGTAAAAAAAAGGTTATGTTATTTGATTTGGATAGTTTAATACAGATAGGACTTGTTCGGCTCTAACATATTTCAGTTCCCTTTTCTAATTTGCAATCTATTTTACTGCCTCCTGTTACCTTTGTTCCACATTGAGAATGCTATCCCGCAGTGCCCATAACACTTATCGTCTTTTGCCCAAATACAAAATACCAATTTCCGAATACCGAATACTAACTACATCTAATGTCTCAATTCTCAATGTCGACTACCTGAACTGTCAGAGTCTAGACTAGAGTTTATTTCTTCTTTTTTTGGTAACGCACCCATATCAGTTACAGTTTACCTACATCCAGACCTCTGGCAATGCCCAAAACGAATTAAAATTACACGTTCTACGACAGAAATAGAATGAGACAGACATACGTGTAGAATGAGATAGATAGAGATATGTCGATCCTTGGGACAAGGGAATGAAAAAACATTTATCATTGCAGCTAATAAATGTGTTTCTTTTACCTGCGTTGGGTTCTGTTTTCTGTGTTCTGTGTTCTGTGTTCTGACCCTGACGTGGTTTGGCTTTCCAATATCAACGATTGAGTCATTTAAATGCGTGGCAAAAAAAAAAAAAGGAAAATAGGAAAACTGTGGATAGTTTACAAAAAACAAAAACCCAATACAACCCCTGGCATTGTCCAGCTAATTTTGAAATTATGTTCCTTTACCCAATATCAAAGTATCTAATTCTATATGCTTTCTTTTGGGAGAATAACAATTCAATTAAATTGTAGACAGCTGTTGTTCTCTCCCTCTATTGCAATTGTAAGTATTTCAAGTGCAAAGTCAAAGTTACCCGACAATAAATCAGCTTGGAGAAAGTAGAAGAAAAGTGCCCAGGAAAGTGGAGAGTGTGAGCCTAGTTCAATCGATGGATAGGGTTAGCCAAGAGGCAGTTTCTTTAATTGGCTTGAAGTGTTTGTTGTCTCTATAAAAAGGATTTTATTCCCAATCCCACAATCCCAGTCAATATCTCTTCTCTGAGTTCTCTGAGTGGAGTGCTTCGATTTGAGTGTCGAACGCAGCTGCTGTTATGTTAAGAAAGATTCTTTCAATCTCAATCTCATACTCAACTTTAAGCCAATTATCTAATTGCTTTCATTTCGCTTTGATTCGTTCTTATCACAATGCCAGCTACTGCTAATTGCTGGAGTCACCTCAGCAGGACCTACTTCATTCTTCTTCTCCTTCCTCATTCTGCGTACTTTGATTTCCATTTGCGCTTCCTTGGCGCGTCCATAACATTTCCGCTTTACGCTTGGTCGGACATCTCCCAGGAGACGTTGAATGCGTCCCAGACTTAATCTCGAAACAAATCGATTTCGTTGTCTCGTCGGTCTCCTCTCCACTCTGTCTCTCTTCTGGTCTTTCCTGTCTCTCGTTTCCTTTTCCATTTCGTTTGCAACTTGCAAGTTTTTCAACACGATTTATTTCATTATTTTGGGACCTTCAGGGGGTTTCATTTTTTCTTTTTGTTTGGCTTGAGGTTTTTAATGGGCCGCTTCAAAGCTAATCAGCAAACAGTTTCAGACAATTCAATCGATTTTCACAAAATAAAAGAAGAGCTTTAACTTGGTTGTTTCAGTTTGTTGCAACTCAATGTTGCATTAGTATTTAAGTTTTTTACTTTTTCTTATTTATTAGTTTGACTTCGTTTCAATTCCATCGCATTCAATTCAATTCAATTTTCTTTACAACATTTCATCTTTGACATGTTTTGTGTGTCAGTCTGTCTGTCTGTTTGTCTGTCTTTTTGTCGGTTTGTCTGCTGTCATTGTATTTTCGAGTTTCTGTCTCAGCCGCAGTCTCAGTCTCGTCTCTTTCTTTTGCCCCATGCAACAACAACAACAACAACAAGATTGTGTGTCAGATTCGCTTCGTCGTCTTCGTTTTTAATATCTTTTAATCTCCAATGTCAACAGCGGCTTACATTTGATTGCAAGACAACAACAGCAACAACAACAACAACCGATTGTAGTTTTCAAGATCTTATCAGTTGCTTTGCCTTTCTCTCTCTATCTCTCTCTGTTCTCAATCTCCTTTGCTCTTCAGTCAGTGCCACACTCTCTGACAACTGTCAGCTCTCTGTGCAGCTAATTAAATGGCCCAACTGGCAACATATGTTGCCGTTGCCGTTGCCATTGCCTCCTTGGCCTGCTCTTCCTCTTTCCTCAATCCCCTGCTTACCCCACGCAGCAGCCACAGTCAGTGCCACATGGTTGTTGATGCCTCTCGGACTGCATACGACGGACTCTTGAGTTTTTCCCCGGGCTGTCAAGTAGCTGGTAGACAGAGCTTAAGCCGCTACGTAATCCAGATAGACCATGGCATTGTTGCTCTGATGGAACCAATTTCGAAACGATTGTCAGTCTCGGCCAGTTATCGATAAAAAGACACTTGACGCAAGCGATAAGATTTTCAAAGTAACTGAGTTTACCTTAAGACTTGGACTTAATCCACATAACAGACAGCTTAAACAATCGGTTAATTCTCTATTGAATCAAGTAGGCTATCAAGCTGCCAGTTATCGATAAAATGTCAATTGAAGCATACGATAAGATTTTACGAAAAGCTTGGATTGAAAATAAGTTATTGGAGGAATGTAGAGTTATTCACAGAGTTCGACAGTTATGCTGTTGACTCGATACCAAACAGATCTATTTGACAGTTATCGGTCAAATAAATTCCACCACAAAAGTGGAAATATGAATATCCTAAAACCACTTTAAGCGATTTCTCAATTATTTTGTCAGCATATGTGTGAAAAATAACAACAGAACCGCAGCCAAAGGATAATAAAAATCATAAAAAAACAAAAAAAAAAACAAAATAAAAGGAGGAAAACCTTTAACTGCAGAGGGGTTAAAACAATTGCCAATGATTCGACAGATTTAGGGATACAAAAAAAGAAAGGGAAATGTATATTTAGCTGAACAGTAATAAAACAGGAAGGGATAAAACAGGACACACGCACAACAAAAATAACAACAGCGGTAAAAAGCCAAAGCATATAAAAATAAATATGGAAAAAATAGAAACGCATTAAACAAAATCAATAAAAATTAACATGAAGCGTTAACAAAATGGGGAGGGTTGATTCACACACACTCCCTGTTGGGAGAGGTTAGGAGATCATTGCAGTCTGTTTAGGGGTGTGAAATAGTAGGGAGTTGGGGGGAGGAAAAGTTTTTGCATGTGCCAAAGGAAGTGTGACCAGGATCAGGCTAGTTACGTGACTCGCACTACAGTTGCCAGCTAATGAGTTAGCAAAGTTGCCAAAGAAAGAAGAAAGAGAAGATAAAAGAGTAAGAGAAGGAGCACAAAGATGCCGCCAGCTGTTGTCCAGACAGACAGGACAAACCCACACTTCATAATCCCTTGACTAATCACATAATTCTTTTTGATTTCTTGCAGCGTCGCCGCCGTTGAAGGCTGTCCAGCGAGATGACAGCGATCAGGAAACGCATTTGACACGATCTCATACACGCATACACACCCATACACACACATACACACACATGTTCACACAAACACATCCCAAAAACACTAGGAAAATAGAAGAAATTCGAACCAAAATCAACCAAAAATAAAGAAAATCACGCAAATTCGAAACGTGCAACAAATGTGGAAAATGTTGGATACCATGATGGATGCGGATCTCTTTATGTTCGAGTGCGATGAATGCGCTGGGATGCCATTGGCACCACCGCCACAGTTTCTCATACCACCACCACCAAGACCTCCGGCCCTTGCCGAATACACGGTGGTGCCACAAGACTGCAACGAGGATCAACTGGCGCAACAGCAATGGGAAAGTGATGTCTGCCAGGCGATGCCGGTAAGTGTCCAGTGTTATGTAACTTATTGTTAGTGTGGTGTAGCCCAACAGGGTTGCAACCCTCTCGTCTAATGAGCTTGCCACAGCTGTTGCGATATTCTTGATTTTTTTGTTTCGTAACAAGCTGCGAGAGGTGTCAGAATTTTATGTTGCCTTATTGAATTATTGCATGATTCCATTATGCATGCATCTAACAATAATGCGCCCCTTTCTTGTTTATTAATAGGGTGGCAGAGTTACCAAGTTGCCCTGTGGGCGTGTCGTGAATGTGCTTAAAAGTCGAGTGCCAAACACTTCAACTTGATTGTGGTATTGTTACTGGAAATCTGCCGCAATTCGGTTAGAAGACATTAACAGATGCTGTAAAAGTTAACATAACATTGGCATTAACAGTAACAGTTGTACAAATAGCTCTCTGATCCTTTATCTAAGTTTTTTGTAATAAATTATGATCGAAGCTGTTATTTTTATATTTATATGTTATGTTATACCTAACTATCTAACTATCTAACTTTCTCTCTTGATGGTTAGAAATCTTCTCTGTATAAATCAAACTTTGAAGTTTTAAATTTGGGTGGGATAACTTTTTTGTATCAGTCTTTATTTCTCTCTATTTATATTTTTAAATGAATTCAAATCGTAGTTTCTTTTGGCTAGAAACGATTTCCTTTCTTCATTTCACTTCCATAAACTTTTGCAACACTTTTAAAGCCATTGAAATTTTTTGCGTTCAAAAGAAATGAATTCAACGCCCATTTGGACACGCCCACACAGGCAACCACAAGGAGACACTTTAAAGCTGTTGTTTGAGTCTTGACTGTTGCCAGAGCAACAGCTGTTGCTCTTGTTGGAATTCCTTTCAGCCAAAAATAAAGGAAGAAGAATGGTAAAAAGAGAAATATATATAATAAAAAACGTCATCATTATGAGGCTGGCCAAACACCCTGCCAACTGGACAGGCAGCAACAAATTACAATAACAATGAAAAGTTAAGCGTCAGAGCAGAGAAAAGGACAGCCCAAGTAGTTGGTAACAATTTCAACCCATAAGGGTTTCGGGGAGGATGTTCCCTGGCAACATATGGCCTCGAATTCAACCCCCTTCACATCGTGGAACCTTTAAGATTGTCAGCGGTTACACGAAAAATTGTTACAAATTATTTGTTGTTGAAAAACTAAGGAGCTAGAAAAGTGGAAAACCAACTGAACTGTAACCCGGCACTCGGTCTAATCTCTCTCGTCTGTTTGTTTAGGCAATGAGAAAATAGAAGAGAACTCAAAAAAACACAAGATCAAATTCCACGTCAACACTTTGGGATTGATAACCATATGAGACTCACGTGCCCAAAACAAAAAAATCATGTTTTCTCCTCTCATTTCATTTTATATTCGTTTCTTTTTTTTTTCTTTTTGGGGAGACAATGCCAGCTCCAACACGGGCGGAAAACTCGAGTGTTTTCCACTTAATTTTCGACATTTATGTAACAGAAAAATGGAAATTTCAATAAATAATAAAAATTCAACTCAACTCTATGCTGTGTGTGTGGTCTCAGATAACGATAGATCTTTTTGTGTGGGCACTTGAAACTGTCACTATCTCAAACTCTTTCTCTCTCACACACACTGTCTATCTCTTCCTCCCTCTTGCTTTCTCATGCATTCTTTCTCATTATTGCAATCTATCTTTGCTTAGTTAAATTATGCTGACAAATCAAATGTTCAAGCATTACTTCAAAATTGTTTCCTCCAGTTCCCATAAGTTGCGTTCTTGTTATCGTCTATCGTTTATCGTATATCGAAATGCAATTTCATGCTTCCACTAACTGCCATTGAGGTAAATTCGTTGAAATCTGTGCGAAGCAGCTTAAATTCAATTGCCATCAGCATCAATTTAATGGATTAGCGTTTAAAAATGCCAAACTCAGGTTCATACGGTGAGCTTGATGGGAGAAAAAGGGAAAAGGGGAAAAGAGGGGGAATGAGAGAGGGATTTCTGCTGTGCGTGTGTGTGAAATTTTCTCATCAAATTGATAAGTTTAACGGGAATTGTGCCAATTTGGCAGAGCAACATGTGTGTGTGTGTGTGTGTGTGTGTGTGTGTGTGTGTGGGCGTAATTGTCAACTGTTGAAGAAAGAAAAATATGCTCTACTCTAAGATACCCTGTAACATTTGAAAATCTAATAGTTAATTTAAAATTCAGCTAATCTAAACTTCAAAAATATAATTACATTTATATTCCAAAATTGAGATAAAAGTTATGTGGAGTACCGAATAGTTTAAGTTTGAGTTTCTTAAAAACTCAGTTTCTGTCTGTCCATTTGCGTTTGTTAAATTAAATAGTTTAATATACCCTACTATACGACTAGCATCCGAGGGTATACAAATCTTTTAAAGTCAAACGGAAGTGGCAGCATCACGCAAAGGATTCGCAAGAGACATACACATGCAACTACACATACATATACATATATATATATTGGAAAAAGAAAGAACGAGGACGACGCGTCAAACATGCGAAATTAAATTTGGAACGCGTCGCGAGCTTCTCCCCTCTCTCTCTCTCTCTGTATCCTCCAACACAACAACAACTTGACAACCAATGCAGGAAAATATAAGGAGTATAGAGAAATAGCAGCAGACGCACTGATTGTAAGGGGGCGTGGCAGCCAAATAATCCTTTCTTATTTTCTTCTTCTTTTGGATTTTATTTTTCTTTTTGGAGCTTGTGCAAAAATATTTCAAAATGTTCAGAGAAATCGCTTTAAATAAGCAGAGATTTAGCAAGGACTTAAGAAGTGCAAAAGAGGAAAGGAGGGAAGGCGGAGAGTGGAAAGGATGAAGGGAGAGAGAGAGGAAGGGCAAATGTCTTGACATTGATATCAAATGTCGTGCGAATGCTCGCAAATCACATTGTCTAAGGAATGTTGCATAGTTTTGTAGTCTGCTTTTTGGGTGCAAATATCATGATGATGATGATGATGATAAAGAACCAAGAAGAGAAAGGTTGTTGATGTTGTTTACAGTTGACACAGAGCAGACACAGCTGTAGACAGGGAAACACACACAAAAACATTCAGCTGCGTCTGAAGATAGAATGAAAAATCGTCTGGAAATTTGCAGTGACAATAACAAAATTGAATTTATACTTACATATAAAATAGAGAAATTTCTTATAGAGATGAAAAACAAATCTGTCAATTTCACTCTTTGCCTTTCTCTCTATATATTATATATCATTCAAGAACTTTTATTTAAATTCCTTTCTTTCTTTATAAAAATAGGAAAGTACTTAGGTTAGCAATTAGCACTGCAAGTAGTGTAATTTTTCTTTCTTATCGAGATGGAAAACTTATTTGTCTATATTTCTGTTTAGCTTTTTCTTGTACCACACTTTTACCAATATCCTTTCAATAGTTTTTAAATTAATTCTGAAACTACTTAGGTAGGAGTTGAGCACTACAAATAGTTTTACTTTTCCCATTAATATTCCAGCTTTTTTACACTCGTTTCATACAGTTTTTCTTAGCCTAAAGCTATATCTGTAGAAGAGAAAGATATAGATAAAGAGTAGGAGATGAAAGTCGTTGGCAAAAAAGAGTCGAATGCTTTGCAATCACAAGTTGTTTCCAAACAATTGCACTGTCAAGTGGTTACAAAACTGCGTCAAGTTGCCAACATAAACACAGGCTGTAAAATCTCCCCATTGCAATGGTGGAAAGAGAGATGAAGAGAGGAAGTACAGTCGATATGCACGTGCTATGAAATCGAAGTTGGGTAACACTGCCATTCGGTTAGTGTTGAAAAAGGCGTTACACACATGCAATGTGCATGTAGAAAAGTTTTCGGCATGTTATCAACTTTGTTGTTGTTGTTGGCTGCAAGTGGCACGTGCTTTGTTGCAAGCCTCCAACACTTGCAATTGTTTTCACAAAGAAAAGAGAAAATGAAAGAGGGAGTAAGAGTTGCAAAGTTTTGTGTTTTTCATCAGGCACAGGAAAATGAAAACGCGTTGTGCGAAAAGTTGTTAACTTTCAGTTGAAAGCAGGTGTACGACTTTGCTTAGCAACAGCAACAGCAACATTTAGACAACTGATTTTGATGACTTGGCAACCCTATTTGTTAAGCATCCTCTTCTACTTTGAAGCTGTGAAAATTGGGTCACATTTCACTTAATGGCCTACTCGGAAATGTTCTTTATACATTGGCATTGCCCTTGAGCCTCGGAGAATTTTTCATGATTAAAAAGTTTTTGTGGCAAACCAGTAAATGGCATTTGGCAACACTGTCTTGCTGCTCTGTTAATCTCCATTCTTTTAATGCTGTAAACTTTGTGCCATAATTTCTTATAAACTCGTTTTTCCCATTCACATTCACATTCCCCTTTGCATTTTAGGCTAATGTCTTGTGGCTTAATTATTTTATCGCACAAGTTGGCAGCACTTTTTAGGCACTGTTTACTTTTGCCTATTTGCCTTCACATAAATCGTTCAAACTGTTATCGTTATCTCCGGCCAGTGTTTACCCCTCAACTCACATTATAAATTTATGATTGTGGCTACCTAGACTCGACTTGACTCCACTCAACTGGATGGAAAACCTTCAATCATTTTCCTACTGGTAAAAAAAAGCGCGCTTATCTAAGCAAACAGAGGACAGTTGTTGTCGCTGGTGTTATCAATAAGAAGCACAACTCTTTGAAGGGGCAACTCCATAGTTTATTGTGTGTTTGACTTTTTATCTGAACACTCTCATAATCCCCAGTTGCAGCTGACGGCGGCAGTTGCAAGTTGTAAGCCTCAACTCACTCCCTCGGGCTACTCAGGCAGCTCATTTGTTTGTCTCGAAACGAGCATTACAAATAGGTAACCTGCCCTGCTCCCTATTTATATAGATTTATCGATTATCAAGGCACACGACGCTGCCTGCGGTGAAAATGTGAGGGAATGGAAAAATTACTGAAACAGAAAGAAAACAAAAGAAATTGTTTTCGTTATTGCTTTAGACGTTTTCGGAGAATCTAATGTCGCAATGTGTAGGTGAGCTACAGTCGAGCATAGACGAATTGAGAATACTTAGGAGACGTAAATTTACTACTTAGTATGGAATAATTAAAACTTGGACAACATAAAAGTCTGGACGGACAAGAAATAAGACTTATTTGTATATGTTGAAAACTTTACCCAACCCCTACTAAAAATATAATTTGTGTGGTTTAATTTTTGGACATGTTTAATGAAAGTAAGCTTTTCTTATTATTGTAAATAAATATGTATAATAATTATTCGTATTGTAAATATAATTTGCTGTAAAAGAGATAAAATATTTTTCCAGCTTTAAATTGGGTCTCACGTAATTTTCACTCAATAATTTGTTAATCGATGAGTTCGTAGGGCACTCGATAAGCCTTAAAAAACGCAGCCTCCGCAACTTGTTGGTAACCCTGCCCCGGCCCCTGTCACCACTTTACAACACTGCCACAACGCTTCGACGAAGCTCATTAATCAATTTGATTACGCGCAATGAGAGCTTTGAGACTTTTTTCTTCTTTTTAACTTTTGACTCTCCCCACAAAGTAATGCAACACTTCCCCTCTTCTCCACTTTTCCCCTCTTGCTCACGCATAATTGTTTAATTTATTGTTATTTATTTGTTTGACTCAGTTTCATGTGCCACGTTCGCAGCGGCGATTTGTCTGTAAATTGTTTTCAAAACAATTTCTTAAAAATTATATGATAAGCGCAGGGAAAATATGAAAAATAAAGAAGGAGAGGAAGGGGAGGGGGAGCTACCAGTTGCCCCTTTCTCAATAGTTTAAACAATTTTGCCATGAGGCAACGGCTGCTGTCAATATTTTTATAGCTTATCTTGCTTTTGGATGAATTGGAATTGGGAGCGGGATTATGTTTTGTTTTCCCTCTTTGTCTGTTTGTTTACACTCATATGGCATCTGAAATGATTAATACGGAGAGTGATCAAGAGAGAGAGAGAGGCAGGGGAAAATGGAGGGAAAACTGTGTCACCGCTCTTGAAAGTGCAAATAAATCAACGAAAATACAAAACCTATTTGTTAATAAATTAGTGTATGCACAAAATGCATTACAAATTAAAGTGTGGCCTACATATATGTTTATAAATGCATGTGTGTATACACTGGCTTCCCCATCACAGTTGTGCACACACTGGCAGGCGAAATTATTTGCACAGCTGTCAAAGCTTGACCTCATTTCTCTTGAGCATAGCTTTTGTCCTCTCTTCACTCTCTCACCAAAATATTTTTCAATGTTTTTTGACTGATTTATGATGCGTATCTGATTGTCTCTTTCTGTATGTGTGCATGTGTGTATGTGTGTGTTTATCTCTTTGCATTTGTGTTGGATGAATGACAGGTGCATGGAATTATTTTTGTTTTTGTCAGAGATCTGAAAAACTTTTTGACCACTTTGCAAAGGAAAATCCGATTGTTTAGTGAAAACAAAAGAATAACAATAATAAATGCATAGAAAAATACAGAATTTCAAAGTTTATCTTTGACAGACTATAGTTTGGAATTTATAGCGAAAAGTCAAGTACAGTTAATCCTCGTCGGAAATATGTTTTCCCAATTCAGCTCTTGTTGACCTAAATTTCCATGATTGCTAAAGGAAAATAGCCCATCTTTCTTTAAAAAAAAAAAAAAGGTTAACAACCGCGTGCGCTTTTGTTTGCATTTCGTTAGGCATATTTACTGAAAATTTCTTGTTGTTGTTTCCTTTCTGTTTTATTGGTATGCAAAATGGCTTTGTGTTTGAGTTGCTTCGTGATTTGCATCGTCTTGAACTTTTTACTTTTACTTTTCACTCAACGCAAAGTAACCACAACTCATGCTCTTACTCACTCTCTCTCTCTATCTATCTCTTCATTACATTAACTCTCTATTTCCCTTTTTATCTTACAGATTCTGGATGCCAGCCTTTACAGCAGCCAATCACTGGCCACCTCAGCAATGATTGCGGTTTTCTCACTGCTCCTGGTGCTCATTGTGCTCATCTCATCACTGTTTGTTTGGAAGTAAGTAAACACAATATAATTAACATACGTAGGTGCAAGCAGTACAGACTGTTTTGTGTTATGTCCAAGCTCTCGCTCCTTCTCTCTGGAGTATATTTAAGAGCTCTTTTACAACGATCTCTGACTTGACATATCTCAATTACACTCACAACTGCAGCCCAGCAGTGTTGTCATAGCAGCATTTTTCCCGTCAAAACTGGCCTTTTTCAAAGTTCAGTTGCGGGAAATAGTTTAAAGCCCAGCAAAACCGTTTAGTTAGCTTCTCAAAAGTTGGCAGCACTTGCAGTCTACACACACATTGCAGTCTTATCACTCCCATTGACTATGCCTCTCTTACTCTTTCCCCCTTTGTGGTTTTGGCCCCTTCTGGGCAACTTTTACAATTGCAGGCGTCGCAACATGTTGCATGTGGCATGTTAAAGTCTTTACTTTCTGATTTATGCCAACCAAACAATGGGGCGTAACTTTTCACTGCCAACTTGCAGTTAGAGATAGATTCCCAGTTGGCGATTCGGCCCACAGCAACTGCTTTAATTATAATAATAATAAAGCTGGATATAAATAACTATTGCACTGTAAATTCCACAAATTCATAAACCGGAAAAGTGTTGGGTCATCCAAAGATTTGGCGCCATATGAAAAATGCATGCAATGCGCACAAATACTTACAAAAACGTATAAGCATTATAAACTATGCATGAGAAAGTGTTTCTACATGAGTGTGTGTGTTAGAGTTTGTGTGTGTATAGATGTAACTGTAAAAACCCATTTGCTAAAGTCAGAAAAACAAACAAGCAACAACAAAAACAACAGCAGCAATGGCAATGGCGACCAAACGAAAATTAATGTAGTCTACTTTCAAGCGCTGACCTACATATGTGTGTGTGTGTGTGGGTATGTGTTGGTGTGTGCGCGCTCTTAAACCAAAACTAAATTAAATTGAAATTTTAAATACACATGATATAAAAAAGTAGCGTGAGAAATGGCCACTACGCCCCCCTTACCACTTTCCACATACATCCTTACAAATGCAAACACAGTTACATCAACTTTTTGGTAGCATAAAAAAATAAAACAATTTACTTTCCACAAAAAGATAAAAAAGAGTGAACTCTCAGATTGTAAACCAAATGAAATCTGCAGCAGAAATAACCGCAGCAAAAGCAAACGCAGAGTGAACAAGAAAAAAAAAGAGTGCAAAGAAGGAAATAAAAAAAAAGGAAACAAAACCAAACCAAACACAAACAACTCGGTGAATGTTCCACTGCTTGGGTGTATGTAGTTTTCATGTGTGAGAGGGAGAGCAGCTAAAGAATTTTGCACGCACAGCAAACGGCCGGCATTAAAGAGAGTGCAAAGTCGTGAGCGGGTTGAGCGGTAAGCGGGTGGGCGATATCAGCCAGCGTTGCCAGCACTTTGAGCTAGAAATAGCTGAAATATTATTAAACCCGCTAAGAGATAAATAAGTGCTAGTTTCAGTTTAACTACAAGACCTTTGCGCTTGTCTTTCAAATTTATATTGATTGGTTTTACATTCCCAGGATGATTCTACCTGCTCTGCAATAAAAAGGCCAAATATATTTATTTGACACTTTAGTTTTCACGAATACAAAATTGCTAAATTTAGCTACTTAATAGCTAAAATAGCAACTCTGATATCAGCAGCTAGGCAGTCGGGCTCTTACCTCTCACATACAACAGAACTTTGGCTTTAAAAACTTCCCCTCGTTCTCTCTGCCCATTTCTCTGCCTCTCTGTGTGTATGTGTGTGTTTATTCATTTTAATGGTTTAACCAAATTTAAAAGTGCTTTTTCTGCTTCTTTGCATGTGAATTAAAAACCTAAGCTTTTATTTCAATTCGTAAATGTGCGCAAGCAGTTTTTAAATCACTTTATGATCCCAAATAAAAGTTATGAGTTTGATCAAATTTAACCACAGAAAAATTATAATTATACTTATAGTATAAAACCCAGGAATCCTTTTTTATGGGGATTCCTAAAAGGAGATTGATTCTGATATTAAATTGTTTTTAAGTATTTATTTTTCAATTATTATTTACTAAACATTTTTTCAATAACGGAAATAAAAGTGAATACTATTCGTAAATTTTTAAAAAATAATTTAAAAATAAGAGCTTTATTTACTTCTATAATAGCAGTTTTAATATCTGGAAATAAACTTTTAATTGTTGACAGACTCAGATTTAATTTGACTTTAATGCTGAAGAAATCTAAGTTACTATACAAGTCAAGCTCTCTTAAAGCTTAAGGCTTTTTTCAAGTCCTTTCTCCCCACCCACAGCTTCTTCGTCTTGTTTCTTCTCTCATTACCATCAACAAGTGTTGAAGTAACATGTTACAACAAAGTAAGAGAGCGAAAGAGAGAGCGAGGAACAACAAGAAGAGCACTTCTGAGCATCGATTTTGCTGTAACGCCCAAAAATGGACAATATTCATGGCACTGTTATCGAGTAGGTGTGGGGGAGAGGGAGAGGAGGAATTTCTGAGCAGTTGCTACAAGCGATTTTCATACATATTCATTAAAGTTTACTGACCGCACGAACGCACAGTCCGACAATAGGAGGTTGAGGGGGCGTGGCAGGGCAACATAGAAACCGCACACAGACACAGGAAAATATTGTTGTTGCTGCTGTTGCTTTTGTGCTTCATCATTTCTGAGGTTATGGCCATGACCAGAACACACACACAAACACACACGCACACACACAGAGATGCTTTGGCTATCTGATGCTTTAAGTGTTGCCCCAAAAACTTGCCCCATTTGCTATCTGCATGTGCGTGACGTGTGTGGGTGTGTGTATGTGTGCTTGTGTGTAAATGACTATGAATGTCCAGTGCAAAAAGAGGAAGAAGCGAAGGGAAAAAAACAGCATAACAACAACATCAACAACTTGAGGCTAGCGCCATTTTTGTGGCATTTATGATGTGGCACATTATTTTTGCCTTTATGGGCCAAAACACACAAACAGGCAAATAAATATGAATATAAATAAATATGTCTGTGTGTGCGTGTGTGTTTGTGTGTGTGTGTTATCGTGTTGCGTGTGCAACACAGAAAAACCAATAAATAAAATACAAAACTAATTTTATTTATATTTGTTGTGCTTATTTTTTCTTTTTTGCTACAAATAAAATAATCATTATGTCAACACATTAAATCTAAAGTTGTTGAGGGATATGGGTAAATAAAAGTACCAAAAGGACTTCATTCCATTATGGGTATTTTAAGGGAATTTACAAAATATTTTTAGACTGTTAAATGCTTTTCAACTGTTGCAGAAAATTTCCCATTTCATTGTTTATTTTTTGTAACAGTTTAATAACCATAAATTGACTTTATTATGAGTTGTAATTACCTTAATTATTTTAATAAACCGCCAGAGTGTTGAAATTTTTTCTCACCCTTCGCCCTTATGTTTTCGTTTCGTTTTTTTCTTTTTGCAAATGTTTGCACATTGAACTTTATTAATTGCATTAAATTGCGTGGTATGCAACATGTTGTGTGTGGTGCATGTGCGGCTTGAATCTGAAGCGCTTGTCATGTAAATTGTTAACAATGTTGCCAGTTAATAATATTTAAATAAATATGCACAATTTATGCAAATAATTGCAAAATGATAAATGAAGTTGAAATGGAAATGGAAACGCTTTTCATTCCCACACTCTTTTTGTTTTCCTCTTTTTCCTTATATGCACATATATATTAAAGTTAAGAGTCTGCTCAGAGCTCAGCACGAGCTCATGCATATTAAATAGGTTGAACCCCTGGCAACCCTGGTAACCACAAAAGTTATGGCTGCTTGTGTGCGTGCGAGTGTGTGTTTGTTTGTGTGTGTGTGTGTGTGTGCTTTGCCATTAATGTTGACTGCTAAATAAATAAAATCAATTTCACCTGCCTGCAATTTCATTTGCCTTCGCACAAACATATGACAACACTCAGTGGGAAAAGGTCTGAGGGGAACAACGCCCTCAAGTATGCAATAACAATCACAATTTGTGCTTATCATGGCACCGCCCTTAACTTTACTTACTGTTGTTGCCTTGGCAATTTTTAATCAAGTGTAGACCCACAAAAAAGTAAAATAATTTCATAAATAGAATGGGGAAAACTTTACTTCACGTTGAGTTCCTTTCATTTCCTCAATTCAGCTTTAGTTTCCATTTCAAGCTAACAGTTTAATTGCAACATTTTGGCTAGCCGCAATGTTTTGTGTTCAGTGAGTTGC